>JAWDJD010000003.1:358592647-359792647 GCA_035047305.1 Bradypodion pumilum
ATAATTGTCAACAAAAGAGTGAGGAAAGCAGTAATGGGATACAACATCAAGAATGATAGAATGATGTCAGTCAGAATCCAAGGCAAACCTTTCAATATCACTGTAATCCAAGTCTATGCACCAACCACTAGTGCAGATGAAGCCACAGTTGACCAGTTCTATGAGGACCCACAACACCTGATAGAACAGACACCAAGAAATGATGTCCACATTATCTTAGGAGATTGGAATGCCAAAGTAGGAAATCAAAATGGAAATGGAATAACAGGAAAGTTTGGTCTTGGAACACAGAATGAAGCAGGGCAAAGATTGATAGAGTTCGGCCAAGAGAATGCACTAGTCATAGCAAACACCCTCTTCCAGCAACACAAGAGGCGACTTTACACATGGACATCACCAGATGGCCAGCATCGAAATTAGATTGATTACATACTCTGCAGTCAAAGATGGAGAAACTCCACTCAGTCAGCAAAAACAAGACCTGGAGCAGACTGTGGCTCAGATCACAACCTACTGATCGCAAAATTCAGGCTTAGACTAAAGAAAATGGGGGAAACAATTAGACCAGATAGATATGACCTACACAACATCCCTAAAGAATACACGGTGGAGGTCATGAACAGATTTAATGTCCTGTACCTGATAGACAGAGTACCAGAAGAATTATGGACAGAGACGAGGGACATCATGCAGGAGGCAGCAAGAGAAACCATACCAAAAGAAAAGAAGCATAAGAAAGCAAAGTGGTTGTCTGATGAGGCTCTTAAAATAGCAGAAGAAAGAAGGAATGCAAAAGTCCAAGGAGAAAGGAAAAAAATACAACCACCTGAATACAGAATTTCAAAGAAAAGCAAGGCGAGATAAGGAAAAATACCTGAACGAACAGTGCAAAGAAATGGAGGAAAACAACAACAGAGGCAGGACTAGAGATGTTTTTTTAAAAATTGGGGAAATCAAGGGAACATTTAAAGCAAAAATGAACATGATAAGGGATAAAGATGGAAAAGAGTTAGCTGAAGCAGAAGAGATCAAAAAAGGATGGCAATAGTACAAAGAGGAACTCTACAAAAGGACCTCAACACTCCTGATAATAACAATAATGAGAAATTTGAACTCGAACCAGACATTCTGGAGAGTGAAGTCAGAAAGGCCCTAAAAAGCACTGCAAACAATAAAGCTAGTGGAAATGATGGTATCCCAAATGAATTTTTCAAAGCCCTAAAAGATGATGGAATCAAACTACTGCATTCAATATGCCAGCAAATTTGGAAAACAAAACAGTGGCCACAGGATTGGAAAAGATCAGTGTACGTTCCAATCCCCAAAAAAGGCAATGCCAAAGAATGCTCATATTACCGAACAATTACGCTCATCCCACATGCCAGCAAGGTGATGCTCAAGATAATGCAAGATAGACTTCAACAACATGTGGAGAGAGAACTACCAGAGGTGCAGGCTGGTTTCAGAAGAGGCAGGGGGACTAGAGACCACATTGCCAACATACGTTGGATCATGGAGAAAACAAAAGAATACCAGAAACAAGTCTACTTTTGTTTTATTGACTACACCAAGGCTTTTGACTGTGTGGACCACAACAAAATGTGGCAAGTAATTAAAGAGAGGGGAATACCAGAACACCTCATATGCCTCATGAGAAATCTGTACACGAACCAAGAAGCAACAGTTAGGACAGAACACGGAATGACAAAGTGGTTTGGAATAGGAAAAGGAGTAAGACAAGGCTGCATTTTATCACCCTGCTTATTCAATCTATACACAGAGCACATAATGCTCAATGCAGGGATGGAGGAATCACAATATGGGATCAAAATTGCTGGGAGAAACATCAACAATTTGAGATATGCAGACGATACCACCCTAATGGCAGAAAGTGAGGAAGACCTAAAGAACCTCTTGATTGGATTGAAGGAGGAAAGTGCAAAAGCTGGCTTGCGACTCAATATCAAGAAAACCAAGATAATTGCAACAGGTCCCATCAGTCCCTGGAAAATAGATGGGGAAGAAGTAGAAGCAGTGACAGATTTTACTTTCCTGGGATCTAAGATCACTGCAGATGGCGACTGTAGCCATGAAATAAAAAGATGACTGATTATGGGGAGACAAGAAATGAAATATATAGTGGAATATAGTGAAAAGCAGAGACATCACCTTGAAAACAAAAATTCACATAGTCAAAGCAATGGTATTCCCAGTGGTAATGTATGGGTGTGAGAGCTGGACCATTAGGAAGGCTGAGCGCAGAAGAATAGATGCCTTTGAGATGTGGTGTTGGAGGAGAGTCCTGAGAATCCCTTGGACAGCGAAGAGAACAAATAGGTCAATACTGGAAGAAATCAATCCTGAATGTTTATTGGAGGGACAAATAGTGAAGATGAAGCTAAAGTACTTTGGACATCAAATGAGAAGGGAGGACTCACTTGAGAAGGCCTTGATGCTGAGAAAGGTGGAGGGAAAGAGAAGAAGGGGGTGTCCAAAGATGAGATGGATAGATAGTATTGTGGACACAATGGGCACAGAGCTTGGTGGTCTGAGGAGAATGGTGGAGGATAGAGGTGCCTGGAGGAAAATGGTCCATGGGGTCACAGGGGGTCGGAATCGACTGTGCAACTGAACAACAACAACAAACAGAAGAAGTCAATTAGTGTGTCTCTTCTTTAGGGGACGTGTGAGTCTGTAATACATATAGATCACTGGCTAAATAAGTCACTGAGTTATGCATCTAGCTGTAGACATTCCAAGTCCTGGGAGAAGAGCAAGTCTTGGGCAAGATCAGTGGTGGGTATCAGCAGGTCAGCACCAGTTCACCAGAACAGGTAGCAGAAATTCTGGCTGGCCCCACCCACCCATCCATGTTTTGAAATAAAATAGTCCTAATTTGGGTGCAACACAGGGCTTTCCTCCTGGCCACGCTCACCATACCACATCCACAGTGTGGTACTAAAAAAAAAATGAGCCCACCACTGGGCAAGATGTACATTCCCAGGGTGCCCTCAGGAGAAGGGAATGGTAAACCACTTCTAAATATTATCCAGCAATTAGCAATTGCACTTAGATTCAGCCATATATATGGGAGGTTCACATGGTTATTAGCATTTTGTTCCCAAAACTTTTGGTTCACCAGCCTGAATGGTCATACACCAGTGATGGTGAAACTTGGCACTCCAGCTGTTCTTGAACTGCAATTCCCAGAAACCCAAGTCCCTGTGAGGACAAATGGGATTAATGCACACACATGCAGTTAACCCATTCATTTGGATTCACAGAGACTTAGGTTTCTGGGCATTGACGTCCAAGAGCAGCTGGAGTGCCAAGGTTCACCATCATGGGCATAGACTGTCTTTTGGGAGAAAACTTAGCTAAAATAGAAATTGAGCACTTCTTTTTTCCTGTATTGTCTGTTATCATTTTCCTATCCCTACTGAATAGCTGAGCCACCTTTTCTCTGTAATTTGCTACACATGTACCCAAAGAATGCTTTTTTAAAGTGACAAGCTTTAACTCATTCTCCATTTTTGCCTTTATAATGCCATCCCAGCATTTCTTTACCACCTGCTTATACTCTTCCTTTGTGGCTTGGTCTTCCTTCTATTTTATGTGTCTTTTTAATTTTTTAAGATCATCTTTGAGCTTTTTGTGAAACCACATTAATCTTTTTTTTTTGCTTTTTCCACTTTTTTATGTTGAAATAGTTTTATATTGTACCTTTAGAATTTCCTTTTTTTATAAAAACCCATCCATTTTAACATTTTTCTTCTCAGGATTACTTGACATGGCATGTTGCTTATCTATGATCTAAGTTCATTAAAATTGGCTTTCTTAAAACCCAGCATTTTAAAAAGAAATCCATCAATGTGCATGTGTTACAAGTTCAGATAAAGGGTTTGCCAATAAGGAAAAGAGTGTTTTGCCTGTTGTCTTGTTTACTTTTTTTTTCAGCTGACCTCTTTCAAGCTGATACTATAGCATGTCTTGTTATCTTAGCTGGTAGTAGCCTCAGAGTAAGTTCACCTGCCAGAAATATCTGTGCCAAAGCATCTAGCAATAAAATTGATAGGCATTTCAATGTATCATTTAACTTTCCGAGAGCTGTATTGAAGCCATGTTATTTTATTTAGTTAGTTTATTTATTCCCTGCCCTATTGGTGTAAACACCACTCAGGGCAGCTTACAAAAAGAAAGTTCCATATTATAATAAAACCCTAAAAGACATCTAAAGCTAAAACCCAGCTAAAAACAATATTAAAACCCCTATCTAAAGAAGAATCATACTTGCTATTTTATAAAAGTCTGAGCACATTTTTCCTCTCAAGGCTTCATGAAAGCTTTCAGAAAGTTTTTCCTCTCCCATTCAGAGTTTTCATTGAGTTGATCAGTAGCATATCCTATTCAGTACCATCTTTACCAAGCTGGACAAAACAGTTTGAATTTTCATTAAATTATAAATAAATACACAGTGATCTTTGCATAACTGTACTTCCTTATCTTGACCTAGAAAGGTTTATACAGGAACTATTAATTTAGGCCAGTTTCCCTCTGCCAGAAATTATTTTGTTTTGTGATATTAAAAGGTTGTATGTCATAGACCAAACAAGAGTTTATCCCTAGGGCAGTGGTGGTGAACCTTGGCACTCCATGTGTTCTTGGACTTCACTAACCAGAAACCCAAGTCAGCACTCGTGCTGATCAGGGCTTCTGGGAATTTAAGTTCAAGAACATCTGGAGTGCCAAGATTCGGCATCACTGTTCTAGGGAGTGTTCCTCTGTTATAGTTACAAGTCATCTATGGACACAAATCTTCAATTTCCTTTGCTTCTCGGCTATTCTTGTTAAACCTACAGAGGGATTATTGAGAATTTTCTACAATTTATACAATATGCAATAGGTAGTGTACAGTTGCTGAGATAAGTCAGTTAATTGGAGCACTGTCAAGAGATGTCAGGAATCCAACTTCCTACAGTGCTTTCTAGGTGAACAGCAAGTTGGTGTGACTTTGGGCCAGTTGAACAGTCTCAGAGTGGCCCCAGAACTTAGGTGATGTGACCTAAGATTATTTACTGCTCCTACATCCAAACAAATTTATCATCTCTCTTTTCAAGCACCAATATAATGATGCTGACTGGGTGGGTGGGTAGAAGAGGCCAACATGGCTGGAAGCTAATAGCTCAGTCCATGAGCTCCTGCCACTATATGAGCATTTTCAAGCCCCAAACATGTCACCCAAGAGCAGACTCCCCCCCCCCACCTAGTGTCAATAAAAGACAGAGAAAAAACCCAACCTCCCCATGACACATCTCCCTCAACAGAAGCTGTGGGAGCAGAAAGAAGAAAAGGAGAAGAAGCAACTCACAATGGAAGCATTTCTCCAAGACGCCAAGCAGCAGATGTGAGTAGTAACATTTTTGTTTTTCTCTCTGCCTCTCCACCAGAAATAGTCCCAAATGAGAAAGTAACCTCCCCAGGAGAATATTCACCCATCATCACAGGGAAATCTGAACAACAGCCACAGCTGGAAATTATAACAAAACAGCTGCGAGATCAATGCCTGATCTTGGGCCTGTCCCTTTTAGTGATATTTGAGAAGCTGATCATAATTCAAGAATGGATGCAAACCCTAACTCTAGACTTTGCTCAAATCCCAGCCAAGTTATAGCAAAAGGGAAAACAGCTCAGAGAAGGCTACCCCTCCCCTCCCCTCCCTGCAACTTCATCTCCAGAAGCTCCCAAGAGCATACACCAGGAGTCATCCCCTCATAACAAAACCAAGATACTGATAATTGTATAACATGACCAAATTGTGATAAACCTTCCCAGCAAAGATGGTGATTAATGGGCAAACAAAAGTAGTTAATTAATTGTTTAGTCTTGAGACCTTATCAATAAAATAGCAAAAGTATTATAATAAGTGCAATATAGATCGAGAACTTCCAGAAGTACAGTCTGGGTTCCGAAGAGCCAGGGGAACTAGAGACCAAATTGCAAACACTTACTGGATCATGAAAAAAGCAGGAGAGTATCAGAAAAAGTCTACTTCTGTTTCATTGACTACACCAAAGCCTTTGCAGGCGCACCCCCCAAAGAAAGACTCAGACACAGGTATATGGATAAAGGCATCGGGCCACTTTTATTGAATAATGCCCTAGTCCGAATTATAACTTTCAATTGGTATAATCATCCAATTGTAATTCTTTAAGGCAAGCAGGCCGCAGTAACACTGGTAAGGTTCCTCCCAAAATGCCAATGGCAATTGGCTACATGTAACTATTTGTATCAATTTGTTTGTTGACACAAACAAATTGTTGACCAGAGTCAATAAACTATCTACTGACACCACCCTATGACGTGTATCCGTTAAATATCCAGGTGATGCATGCTGTAAAGCTCCTGCCATCACCCCTTGCCTGGTTCGCCCTTGACCGGCCAAACCTATTTCCCCTGTACCTGTCTACGTGTTGGCCAGTCAATGCGAACCTGCCGGATACCTATGGGTCATAAATCTTTACCTTGCCAGTGCTACCCAGCAAAAGTGACCAAAGTCAACTTACCCCTTTTCTCAAACACTAGCAACAGTGTGGGATGGGCAACAAAGCAAGAACCGAAGAGCCAATTGTAGGTTCAAGCCAAAAATTCCCACCTGGCCCCGAAGCGACCAAAAAATCACACTGTTAACTAGGGAGGGGGTAGAGGGGAAAACTTCTCCGCTCCGTCGCATTTCTAAAATGGCAGCTCGGCTGCCTCGTGGTCAACCCTTTTATAGAGGGGTGGCCACGCCCCTAACTCACCCGGATGTCTGAGTCTGGGTGGGTGGGGGGCTGCAAAGAGCGCAGCGGCAAATTTTGGCGCTGTGCTTTCATTGCATGCGCACCCCCCAAAGAAAGACTCAGACACCGATAGATGGATAAAGGCATCAGGCCACTTTTATTGAATAATGCCCTAGTCCGAATTATAACTTTCAATTGGTGTAATCATCCAATTGTAATTCTTTAAGGCAAGCAGGCCGCAGTAACACTGGTAAGGTTCCTCCCAAAATGCCAATGGCAATTGGCTACATGTAACTATTTGTATCAATTTGTTTGTTGACACAAACAAATTGTTGACCAGAGTCAATAAACTATCTACTGACCCCACCCTATGACGTGTATCCGTTAAATATCCAGGTGATGCATGCTGTAAAGCTCCTGCCATCACCCCTTGCCTGGTTCGCCCTTGACCGGCCAAACCTATTTCCCCTGTACCTGTCTACGTGTTGGCCAGTCAATTGTGAACCTACCGGATACCTATGGGTCATAAATCTTTACCTTACCAGTGCTACCTGCCACACGGGGAGCCGTCCATGATGACTCACCCCCCCCCCCCCAACGTCAGCTCGGTCACCAGGCCTGCTTGCATATCCTCAAGAAAGAGGTTCATACCTCTGGCCGACAAGTGGACCCCATCACCTGCATAGAGATCATAATCCTGCAAGCCTATCCTAGGGTGCCGGTTGGCTGTCCCCAAGCCCTTGTCTGCCAGGAACTGGGCAACAGCCCTGTTCACCGAGTGGCGAGCACGGTCAAGGGCACAGAGGTCAACACCTCCTATGTAAGTATGTCGCGGCACCATGTCCGACCATAGCAGCCACGTGGATGGCCATACGTAATGCAAATAGGCTAGGTCCCTGCAAATCGTGAACTTTAAAGAGAGGCCAGTGACCTGGGCAAGGTCATTGCCACCGAGATGCAGGATGAGGACATCAGGTGGTCCAGCATCCCTGATGGAAAACAGGAATGGCAACAGTTCCCACCATTTCATACCGCGCTTACCATACCATTGCAAACGTGCGGTTGCACGTAGCCCGAGATGGGGTCCCCACTCTGTCGCCGCAGCATACTGCGCTGCCCAGGGCACGTAACTGTGGCCCACCAGCCATACTGCCACCGGTGTGCGGGGACACACAGGGTCTGCAAAAGAAGGAAAAAAGGAATAATGACATAACTGGTACTCTCACATGGAGGGGGCGTACGTAAAATGCAAAGCGCATGGATCCCCACCTGCCCATCCTGCGTATATTGGCCTCAGAGTTCCCAAATGCAGCCGCAGTAGAAGCGGCGCCTATCCTAAATGAATGGGTGCCGTAACATGCCCCGGGGAGGCCCACACTGGTAAGTGCAATGCCGGTCACCCTCCGAAACTGGAATTTAGTAAGGGGAGACCCATCCTGGTGGCAGAAAAACGGGCCAGGGTGCGTACCACGCACTGGCAAAAACTCATGTAGGGCACCAACCGGACAGATGTCTTCAATGGAACATCCTAGCAGTCTGTCTCCACGGCCTACGCCTTGCTGATCAACCTTTGAGGACCGTATCCTCAACTGAGCCCACTCTTGAGTAACATAGACATCGTCGAGTTCCAGTGCCCTACGAGACGCATCTGCCTTAGACAGTGGTACCAACTCACTGATGGAGTGCTCCAAAGAAGGCTACAGTGGTAGCTGCATGAAAAAGAGCCACCTCATACCTATCATAGCATAAGTTATGCCAGCCTCGTGCAAGGTGGGTAAGAACCTCTAGTGAAATCGGGTGACGTGTGTCCTGGCAGCGGCCATGTTCACGTGTCCACCCTTCCAAAACATGACCTATGCGGAAATCATTCACGCAGTCGGCGAAGTCCCGCACCTTGGCCATAAATGCCAGTGCCAAAAGCCTAGAGGCTATAGTACGGAGGGCCAGCCCATGACCGTGAAGATAAACCATGTATTGCAAAATCTGGTCCACAGGTATTGGCCACACTTCGGGTACCTGTAGTTGCCCACAAAAGGTTCTAAATTGTATGAAAGCATGTTGATACGCCTTACGCGTGCGAGGTGCCAAAGACATGCCGATTGCCCGGTTCACCTCTCCTCGCCGAATGTCCAAATCTCGGCCGGGAGTGGCGAGGGGAATTCCTCTGCTTCGGGAGCCAAGGCTCGGAACGGGGAGATCTGCAGGTGGGATAAAGCATCAGCAATATCATCATTAATGTCTGGTACATGTCTGGCCTTGAACAGCACATTAAGGCGTAGGCTTCTCAAGACAAATTGACGGACCAATGCCATGACCCTAGGGGATTTGGACATCTGAGCGTTAACAATGTGCACCACTGCAGCATTGTCACACCAAAAATGGACCACTGAGTTGACCCACTTATCGCCCCATAGCATTAGTGCCCCCAAAATGGGAAAAAATTCCAGGAAAGTAAGATCGCGGAGACGATCCGTGCCCTGCCATGCGTGAGGCCATCGGCCATATGCCCACCTCCCTTCGAAATAGATCCCATAACCCAGAGAGCCGGAGGCATCCGACTGTACTTGAAATATAGGGCAGACCATAAGGTCTGATCTCCAAAAAGAGACCCCGTTAAATTCCTGTAGGAATGTGAGCCAAACCGAAAGGTCTGCCCGTATACCCCCGGTGAGCCAGACCCTGTGGTGGCATTTTAATAGGCCAGCCATGGCATCACACAGACGCCTGGCAAAAGCTCTGCCCGGTGTCACCACCCGGCAAACAAAGTTGAGGTGGCCGTGCAGTACCTGTAGCTCACGAAGTGACACCTTACGTTTAGAAATCAGTGCCTGAATCGCCGCAGAGATCCGGGCCACCTTGTCCACGGGTAATGCCTGTGCTACAGTGTCAATTTCAATGCCTAAAAAGGTGAGCTTGGTGGCTGGGACCTCGGTCTTTTCAGGCGCTAAGGGGACACCCAGTTCCCGCATAAGGGCCTGAAATGTAGTAAGGAGACGCATACACGTGTCAAATATCACACTTTGCCAGGAGGGCCCCGGGACCACAGGCGCATACCATCTGTAGAGCCTGATCAAACGACGTATACCTGACTGAGCAAAGGTCTTCAGGTATAGCATCATTGACCGAGGAACCCGCAGGGTAGGATAGATGGTGGATTAGGTGAAATTCACCTGGGGTATTTTTTGGGACTAGCCCCAGAGGGGAGACCTTCAAGTTAGGGCATGGTGGTTCATTAAAGGGCCCTGCAACTCTCATAGCCTGCAACACCTTAGTTATGCTTTGTGCAGCGACCTCCTCATTGCCCTTTAGAGAAAGTAAGTTCGGGGCGTCCTGCGGTCCACAAACACCCCTAAATGGTATATAAAAGCCAAAATGGAAGCCTTCAAGCAGGTACCTCGCATCATCCCGTCTAGGGTAAGCGGAAAGCCATTGTCTTAACATGGGGATATTAATTGCGGAGGGGGCCTTTTGCTTGGCCAGCACCATCAGAGGGAGCTCTGACCGCCCCCTGCCCACCCCTACCTCTGCCTCATGACCCACCAGCCCATGGGCACGCAGAGGTGGCATGAGGGCCAGAGCAAGAGGGACACTCGTGCCGGAAACGACACTGATGCTTGTTGCACACACCGCTAGCTGAGAAGCTCCAACACAGCAGGTGGGCTGGAACCCCCTGCCCCACCGGCTGGCGGGGAACCTGCGTCACAGCCACCCGCTGCATGGCATGGCCACAATGGTACCTATCACCAGGCGCCGGACGCGTGGGAGTCATATACAAGAGCCACAATCGCTGACAGGGCTCATCCCACCTCATCTCAGGATGTAGGGCCACCCTCATCCTGAATTCCTCATCGTAAGCCAACCACGACGGGCCAGGAAAATCAACCACCGCCCTATAAATATTGTCGAGGTATTGGACCATCGGAATGGCCAAATCAGGCTGGGCCCTCAGGTATGCCGCCATATATATAAGATATGCCGGCAACCAATTGGCCCAGGTACGTGGTGGCTTACGACGACAGGACAATTCTTTGTCCCCGTCATCCTGTCCCTCCCTCTCCTCCTTAGTGGGCTCATGATTCAGGAGGGAGAAAATATCAACGTACTCCCCTCTCCAAATCTTATCCCTAGTGGCCTGTGAAAGATGATCACCCAGGGGGAGGGAATAACCAGCCGTCGGCAGAGCCACCGTCGGCACCTGTTGAATGAAGGGTATGCGCAGCGGGCCCTGAATAGCCCCTGCGACACTTGACATACCCCCGGGGGCGGACACCCCTGTCCTAACCGAGGGGCCATTTGGTAACCAGGAATTAACAGGGCAGTGTGGAAGCAACTGCACACCCACAATAACCTGACGTGGCCATGGCCACTGTACCCCCCCAGTGTAACTGGACAGTGTCGGTGCACTAAATTGAACCAGATACTCACTAGTCGCACCCCCGTGAGCCTCCCCCACCGGGGGTTCCGGCCCATGGCGGGCGTCGGAGCTTGCGACAGGCATCGAGCTCTGGGGCCACACCTGAATGCTCCCCACCGGCAAATTCGAACATGCGGGGAGCTGCGAGGCACCAGCTTGGGCTGGCCTGACGGCCTCAAGCAGCTCGTCCCTGTTGGCGGCCCGCTGGAGAGTCACGGCCGATGTGTTTGAGACCGATGAAGGGGCCGTGATCGAAGCAGCAGTCAAACCCCCCTCGGGAGGTGGTTGGGCAATGCCTAGTGAAGCCTCTAGCACCGAAATACATGCAAGAAGGGCATCAACAGTCTCCAAGCCCCCAGTATAAGGTGGGCCAGGTGGGCCGGATGGGCCGGACGGCCCTGTGGCCAATTGCTGAACGGGAAATCCAAATGGGGATCCAGGGCCTGAGTATGGCCATGCCCAAAACTCCGGCCCATGGGTGGCCGGAGGATTGGTGGGGCAGAAACCGCCACCAAGTCCGAGTGGGCCACTCTGTCCTAAAGCAATGAAATCCTGTCCAGGGGCAAGGATGCCCGAGGAGCCAGCCTGAGCTGGCCCAGCCTGGAGGCCTATGCCGGGCTGACCAGTGGAAGCCTGCTCGGCCCCACTGGCAGTGGCGGGCAAGGCCGTCCCACTGCCAAGCTGGGGGGGGTGCAGCCCGAGTCCTCCGACCCGATGGCTGCCCCCAAGTAGAGGGAGGAGGCGGAAAAGTCCTTCCCCTCGGCCGCGGATTGACCGCCGGGGCCTTGCGCTTGGGAGCCATGGCTCCCGAAAGCTAACGGCGGATCCCTGGCCAGGGATCGGGTCCTGTGCCCTGAGTACCGCCGGACTGAAGAGGAGCGAACTCTGTTCTAGAGAAAGGTACGAAGGGCGAAAAAGCAAGAAACGCGGCAGAGAAAACTTCTCCACTCTGTCGCATTTCTAAAATGGCAGCTCGGCTGCCTCGTGGCCACTCCTGTTATTGAGGGGTGGCCATCCCCCCCTAACTCACCTGGATGTTTGAGTCCGGGTGGGGGGGAGCTGCAAAGAGCACGGCGGCCATTTTGGCGCCGCGCTTTCATTGACTGTGTTGACCACAAAAAACTGTGGCAAGTAATTAAAGAGATGGAAATACCACTTCATCTGTCTTCTGAGAAATCTGTATGTGAGCCAAGAAGCAACAGTTAGGACAGGATACAGAAATACTGATTGGTTTAGAATAAGAAAAGGAGTACAACAAGGCTGTATATTGTCACCCTGCTTATTTATGCAGAATACATCATGCGTAATGCAGGACTAGACAAATCACAAACTGGAATTAAGATTGCTGGCAGAAACAGCAACAACCTGAGATATGCAGGTGATACTACCCTAATGGTGGAAAATGAAGAAGACTTGAAGAGCATTTCATTTCATTTCATTTCAAGTTTAATTTCTATACTGCTTACTCACCCAGCGGTCAACTCAAAGTGGTGTACATAATAACAATAGGATAACACAATAAATCAACAATACAATAATAAAGCAATAATGTCATCAAATTACAAGATTACAAGTCAGGAAAAACATAATATCCTGACACAATACAATTTATCATTTAATACCAACTAGTACCCTCGGCTACTACAAGTCTAAAACGAAGCCCCTAAAAATGTCTCAACTGAACCAGATACTCACTAGTCGCACCCCCGTGAGCATCTTGATGAGGGTGAAAGAGGAGAGTGAAAAAAATGGCATGAAACTCAACATTAAAAAAAAACAAGTTCATGGCAACTGGCCCCAACACTCCCTGGCAAATGGAAGGGCAAAAATGGAAGCACAGTAAAACCCCTGGTTATGAGTGCCCTGGGTTACATTTGCCACAGTTTATGATGGCAAAATTTAATTAAATAATTCCCCGGTTTACGACCTTTTTTCGGTTTATGACCAAAATTTGTGCTATTTTAAACTCTAAAATGGCCACTGCCACCATTTTAGAGTTCAGATAGCCACCATCCTCTTTACCCAAAGTCACAATGCAACCTGGGGAAGGTGCACATTATCGGCTGTAGTGCTGCCCAGGGAGTTCAGAGAAAGGTTTGAACCAAGCGGATAAGGTCCCCATTCTCTCCTGGTGCCAGTAAGGGTGGAAAATGGGCTTAACACATGTTTCTCCCAGGTCAGAACTGAGCAGATAAGGTCCCCAAATGTCATGAAAAAGGTAGGAAGATCAATTCGTCGCTTTTGTGGGGGTGGGGGATGATCATGTCTGGCATTTTTGGTGGTTTTTTGTATTATTATGTTTGGATATTTTTTGGTCTGGTCTGGACTGTTTTCCTTTTTGGGGTGTGTTGGATGATCATGTCTGCCATTTTTCTGGATGTTTTTGTGGTGGTTTTTAAAAATTATTTTTGATCCAGTTGAGACTTTTTAAATTTCCAATGCATTCCTATGGGAAAACATGCTTCAGTTCACCTTTTTGTGTGTGTGTGTTATGATGGAGGCTGCTGGAACGGATCTCCGTCGTAATCTGAGGTTGTACTGTAGTATCAGACTTTACTTTCCTGGGATCCAAGATCACCGCAGATGGTGACTGAAGCCATGAAATAAAGAGACACTTACTTCTTGGGAAACAAGCAATGAGAAACCTAGGTAGCATAATAAAGAGTAGAGACATCAACCCTGCCTACAAAAGTCCACATAGTCAAAGCAATGGTCTTCCCAGTAATAATGTACAGATGTGAAAGCTGAACCATAAGGAAGGCTGAGCACAGAAGAATAGATGCCTTTGAATTGTTGTGCTGGAGGAGACTCTTGAGAGTATTCTGGACTGCGAGGAGAACAAAACAGTCAATCCTGACTGCTCAGTGGAGGGAGAAATACTGAAGCTGAAACTCAAGTACTTTGGCCACCAAATGAGAAGAGAGGACTCACTTGAGAAGGCCTTGATTCTGGGAAAGATAGAAGGCAAAAAGAGAAGGGGGCAACTGAGGATGAGGTGGCTAGATGGCATTATTGATGCAATGGGTGCAGGCTGAGAAGGATGTGGAGGACAGAGGAGCCTGGCATATGATGGTCCATGGGGTCAGAAAGGGTTGGTCTCGACTGTGCGACTGAACATCAAAAAGTGCAATACAATACAATACAATACAATACACAGTCTAATTCTAAAAAGAATGTAAGCATGAGAGAATACAGTAATAAAATTCATACAGTACATATATTATGATTCAATAAATCCATAATCAGGTGAGTAACTCTGCCTTGCAGGATACACCAATTTGTTTGATATATTTTCTTATAGTCACTGCCTTAATTATAAACTTGGCAGTTCTACATACAATATCCACATTAGAACCCAAGAGGAAATAAGGAAATGCTGTTCTTTCCAATAAAAATGAAAGATATTTAAATCTAATAGAAGTATAAAATTGGCAATTCAGTAAAATATGAGAAATATTTTCAATATCTGGAGAACCACATATGCAGGTTCTTTTGAGATATGATAAGTGGTGGAAGCGCCAACATTTAATCATGGAATTCATCAACTCCAATCTGGCTCTACAATAAACCCTTCTTAAAGGTCGTGGCAGTCTCTGAATTGCAAATGAGCATTTACAAGAACATACTTGCATCCTGGGGCCCAATCATAAAATATAAGAAGGTAACATGAACTATAGAAGTTGAAAGAAATTCCTCCTGTGACAGTCACACACACTTAAGGAATTCATTCTTCTAATAACTGGTCACCTGTAACATATAGTTCAGCTCATAATTTTCATAAATTCTCTAACATCGACTGTTGAACTTTTCCAGGTCATAAGCATTCCAGTCCTGGACAAGATGTTAACCTACTTCAAAGATTATTGCACAGTGAGGTTTAAAATTATCCACACTCAGTGGAGATGGAAAAACATCTGTCCTTCTCAATATCTCATCATATTTCTGCTAGTTTAAACAATTCCATTCCTCTCCACTGAGATTATAAAACAACAATTATCTAAATGTATAACTGGACGTATGAACATATGCATATATCTCTGTTAACATTTTTGCTTGCTTGCTTTTTATTCTGCTTTTTCCTCCAAAGGTGGAATTCAAGGTAATATACATCAACGTAGACACAGCTAAAAGAAACAAGCACAGACAAAGGTTAATATTGCTAAAATGAAATAATTAATAATAAAATTACTAATCAAACACATTTGCCTTAAAAGGAATTTATAATCCATCTGTTTCATGTGTTTCTGCCCCAAAGAAATAACAGAAATAAAAACAGTATAGCAAAAGTCAATTTAGAAAGTCCTTTCCTAAAAACAATCAATTACTAAAGCCTATATGATTTTTTAAATATATTTGGTATGCAGACAAGGAAAGAGATGGAAAGAATGAGGCCATACACCTTAAAATGGTATGTCCAGAAACTGCAACCATCCAGTGGGACGGACTTCTCTTGGGTACTCAGAAGATGTGCTTTTGAGGGGTGGGTGAGACTGGGAAAAGGTCATCTCACAAAGACATCAGAGCTGAGTAATGCATACAGTATATGGGAAAATGTGGGACTTCAAATAGGCTCAACCCAAAGCTTGTTGTTTAACTTTCTGAAGTATTCAGGCTACATAAGCCTACTGTGAGACATAAAAGGGCCATAATCTCTCTCCTACATCCGTCCCAAAATATTTGTTTCCAACTGAATACCCTGATGCACCAAACTTTTTATTTTAAATATGTTTTTAATGAGATGTGGAATAGCAGTGATGTAAAACATGAGAACATGGTAGGTAGAAGGTAGAAATTGTCTTTGTGAGCAAAATGTTTTAAAAAGTGTTTAATAATTCACAGGCTATTGGGGTGGAGTATATGGTGCAGGGGGGCATATTCATACCTCTGGGGGTCACAAACAACCCTTAGGGTGTACTTTAGTAAAGGTTGCCCTTGCTTGACAACCAGTCATATCTGACTCTAGGGTTCAGTGCTCATCTCTGTTTATAGCCAAAGAGCCAGCACTGACTGCATCTGCAGATGTTTCCGTGGACATGTGGCAATCATGCCTAGACACTGGAGTGCACAGAATGGTGTTTACCTTCCCACCAAAGTGGTATCTATTTATCTACTTGCAATTTCTTGCTTTTGAACTGCTAGTTTGGCAGGAGCTGGTACAGAGACGGGAGCTCACTCTGTCATGCAGTACTTGGGTCTTGAACTGCTGACCTGCCATCCTTCCAGTCATCAAGTTCAATGTCTTAACCACTAAACCACAACAGTCCCCAAGGCTGTACATTGCCCGCCCAATACATAGCTTTGGAAGTCATAACCATTATGTTGAAAAGTGCCTGGTAACAGACTAGAACCCAATGTGACTGTTGCTTGAAGGCCATTGTAATATGGGGCTCCCTGTAACCAACTAACCACATTAATATCAAGTGCTAGCGGTAGTGTCACTCAACTAAGCATCAAGAAAGGGAGGAGCCTATGGAAGAGGAAAATTATGGACATCCCAGTTTCATGTTGAAGCTGAAACCAAAACAGTGCCAACAGCTCTTATGGGAGTAAAACATGAGCCAAGTAATGTATGTGTCCTCGATTTGATAGTATCAGCCTGTACTATGAACAAAATAAAAAAAAATGCTGCCACCATTCAGCAAGTGACAAATGGTATCCAAATATCTCAAGTTTAGAAAATTATATGCCATCTGCTTGTCATTTCTAAAGGCTTTTTCACCAATGGACAGCAAGAGATCTGATATAAATGATTAGGGCCCCATGAACAGTAAAATACAGAGTTTATCTTTTTGAGACAGACAGATGACAAGCTCCCATCTTTGATCTGAACCGGTGCGTACATATTTCAGATTGGAAATAAATACAGTATTTCTCTTTGCAGTCACTGATGGCTGTCAGCAAGTGAAAGGGAAGCCATTCTGTGAAATGTATTTCGGGTTAATCAGCATGATCGCACTAACTAATTTCTGACAGCGAGGCCGTGATTGATTTAAAAGCAGACAAGAGAAAGGCAAGTTTAACTGTGGACAAACATGGGGCTGTGTGCTTTCTATCTGAAGTCTTGTTCTTCAAAAAGGAAAACATTTAGGAGAAACACATACATCATCATAATGTATATCAGAGATTAAACAAAACAGAACAGCAAAAAAAGGACAAAAATGTTGTGGCACCTTAAAGAATAACTCCTGTATTTAAATGTGAGCTTTTATGGACCAAGTCCACTTCATCAGACACAAGAGTGAGGCCTCATGACATCAGTTTATGCATACTGTACATCAGATACACAGGCACACAATAATTGGCCAGCCCTACAGAATAGTAACATTATAGCTTTTTACAACCGTCAAAATTCCCTGTTATTATTCAAACCTGCTGAAAAGCCCAGCCCTATTGGTTGCAAAATAAACTTCTCTTGCAAGCTGATGCATCACATCCAAAGGGTATATGCAACAAATATAGTGGCATTACACATTTGCCAATGAGTTAGTATCTATTGACAATGGTTTGAGTAACCCAGGCAAGACTGCAGCATATAACAACCTGTTAGTTGTGCATCAAATTTGATATTGTCCTAGAAACCCCTGAGTGATATTCAAACCCCTGAGATGCATGTCCAGCATATGCATGTACAGAAATACCCCGAATAACAACAAACTTGGTTCCCCAAGTCACTTCATTATGTAGATATTGTCGTTGTCCAGTGCATGCAATGGACAATAACAAAAAATAGCCCGGGTGCCTCTCTGAGGCTCAGGGGAGCCGATTAGGGCTGTTTCCAACACGCACACCCCACCTGTTTGGATGCTGCTGGAAGGCAAAACAGCAGGGGAAACTCCTTTGTCAGCTGCAGGTTTTGCTTTCCAGCAGTGTCCGGGTAGGTGGGTGGATGGATGTGGGGGTGTTGGAAACAGCCCCAATAGGCTCCCTCTGAGCTTCAGAGAGGCACCCGTGCTGCCAATGGGCACCCCTGCCAAAAGGATGACGTGATTCCCTACTTTTCCAGATGGTTGAGGATGAAAAAAATCACCATCATCAGGGCACTGTTTCCAGCTCTCTGGCTCCATTGCAGCGTCAGGTAGGCAGCAAAGACCTAATCAGTGAAATCCTTGCCTTCCTAGGACCTTCCAGAGCCACACGAGAAGTGAAAATAGTTGCAGCCAACATTTTTAAAATGGTGGCCACAACTATTTTCACTTCTTGTGTGGACCTAGAAGGTCCCAGGAAGGCGGGATTTTCACTGAATAGGTCCTCCCAGCCACCCTGACGCTGCTATGGAGCCAGAGAGCTGGGAACAGCAACCTGATGACGGCAATTTTTTCATCCTCAACCAGTTGGAAAGGTAGAGGATCATGTCGTCCTTTTGGTGGGGGTGGGCAGAGGCAGTGCGGGTGCCTCTCTGAGACTCAGGGGAGCCGATCAGGGCTGTTTCTGACACCACCCTGCCTGGATGCTGTTGTAAGGCAAAACCTGCAGCTGACGAAGGAGTTTTCCCTGCTGTTTTGCCTTCCAGCAGTGCCCGGACAGGTGGGGGGGTGGTTCAGAAACAGCCCCGATCAGCTCACCTGAGCCTCAGAGAGACCAAACACAATGCACTGCATAACTACGTAACATCGTTAACTGGTGCATGACTTTTCAAAAAAGCATGCGTCTTTATGCAGTTTCATCATTTTCCGAATGGATCATTATCCGGGGTTCCATTGTACTTAATCTCTACTGTATCTCTCTGGACTCTAGTCTTGTAATTCCTCTGCTCTAGAACAGCAACCTTCAAGTCCATGTCTGAGTATCCAGGTAGATTAAAGTGGTTTGAAATGGATTTCTGTGTATTACCACTCTTGATGTCTGATTTATGTCCATTAACTCTTTTGTGCAGTGATTGTCCTGTTTGTCCTATGTAGAGTGCAGAGGGGCTTTGTGTGTGTGTGTGTGTGTGTGTGTGTGCGCGCGCGCGCGCAAAACATAGCATAAATTGTAATTGTTAGCAGTTTAGAGAGTGGTAATGTGCACCTTGTGATTAACCAAGCCAAATTGTGATGACAGCCCCAAACAGTATGTGCCTCTGAGATGAAGATACAAATTTATAAAAGTAATTAATGAATCTCAAATTCAGATCCTTTTTCGATATGGTCTTTATTTTTCTCAGACACCATATCAGTCTTTAGATCATTAAATTATACACATTTTCCTTACCCCTATTCTACACACAAGCATGCACACAAACTAGGACAAATCTCCAATTTGGGACATAACAAGGTTTGCTGTCTGAATGTGCAGGGTATTCTTTTCTAATACCAAGCCTGGTAGTATCCATAGTACAGTATATCTGAATAACAAAGGAGTGGGGAAATGATTCCTTAAACAAATGAGGCAACTAGTGGACATATTATATTTAGATAAAAATAGAAATGTACACAAATTATTCTGAAATCCACCTTTCAGACCAAGCTGATGTTGACTGATTCTTTCAGATTCAGCTGAGCTAGTACATTTTGGTATAATACTGTTCTTCAAAGAGCCTCAGGTTTATGCATATGGGATATTGTGCTTGTACATCCATGATTTAAAATGCCAGGAAATGGCCTGATATTTCCGCACAATATTGCACCTCCTTTGCCAGCAGGAAAAAAAATGCCATGCTTTATATAGCAATGGACAGCGTGAATGTTGATGATACCAATATCATCAGCCAAAATAGTCTCCAGGATACCCTCTTGTGCAAAGTACCATTCATGGAAGGACACCAAGCAGGGGGAAATCCCAGGACATGATTTTTTTGCATCAGTTATCCATTTCTCATCCAAACACAAAAGTAATTGTCAACCAGTTCTCTATACAGTGGTACATTGGATAAAGTCTGATTCGGATAAAGTCCAATTCGGATAAAGTCGCGGTTTTCATGATGCATCACTTGAAGTCCAAAACCACTAAAAAAATGGACCTTTTCTGAGGTATTTGGTATAGGAACCTCGGATAACGTCTATTTTTTTGACATTATCCGATGCATCACCCATTTGTATCCAAAATCGGATAAAGTCCAAACTTGTGGAACGGTGTTTGGACTTTATCTGAGGTTCTACTGTATATCTATTGTTTGGAATCACAAAGTAATCAAGATGACTTGAAGATATGCATATTTCAGATGAACTGTGTGTGTGTCCGGTATGTTCTCTTCATACAAGATAATAAAATATAGAAAATCCATTCCTTAAAAACATGCTATTAATTTGAAATAAATATAGAAAATTACTTATGCCATGAGTTTCCTCTTTATATCCAGTCACAGGGTTATAGAAATTCCCTTTTTAAAAAACCTAAATGGATCAATTCATAAGAAAAACATTAGATAAATAAAGGATTTTAAAGAAAAAAATAAAGAATAAAGGACAGATAACTGAAGTGATAAAGATGAAGTATCTTGGTATAATATACAGTTAGAACAGGGGACAATTAATTTGATAAAAAGAAATGGTAAATATAAAGAACTCACAAAGTATGATGGAATTATATCAGAAAAAGAAAGCAAAGATAATATGGTAGTGAAGGATATAAATATCTAAAATTTATAATATATTATTGGAAGAAGAGGATCAGGAAAAGTTATTCAAATTGTCATAGGAACTCAATATGGGAAAGAAATTAGCTTTAGTACTTGGAAAAATATATGGAATACTAGAATATTGAAATCCATGTCAATAAGGTCAAAAGAAAAATTGGCTTGGAGATGGTGCTAAACTCCAGAGCAACTTAACTAAATGAATAGCAATTACTCTAAGATGTGCTGGAGATTGTGTTAGAAGACATATACTTATTTTCATATGTGATGGGAATGTGAGAACATTTTGAAAACCATATTGGCAATTGGTTCTCAACAAAATAAATGAAATTAAATATTTAGCCTTTGATATATGTCCTAAAATAGCTATTTTATTAATATTTGAAAAGGAGGTACTGTGGGTAGTTGGACAACTAGAAAATTGGTTGAGAATGAATGATTATTATTAGGAATTAGAATACAGAAATTATAAAATTTTGTTAAGTGATTGATATTGGGAGCACAGTCTGGGATACAGCAATCAATGAGAAACTTGCACATAATGTAAACTTTAAGAAAGGGTAATTAGAAGATATGTGTTTATAGACATACAGGGAGAATTTATATATTTTTATTAATAAAAGGGAGTGGAGAATTTATAATTTTTTATTAATAAAAGGGAACAGACAAAGCTGAATAGAAGAATCCATACAATTCTGGAAGAGGAATGGGGCTCTACAATGACATATAGTATAGGCCAGTGTTGGCGAACCTATGGCATGCATGCAGGAGGTGGCACACAGAGCCCTTTCTGTTGGCACATGTGTCATCATGGGCAAGCCCAACCCCATGCCCCCAGCACCAATGGCAGCACCACTTCCCCACCCATTCCTCCACTCAATCTCTAAAAGGTTCACCATCACTGGTATAGGCAGTGATGGGAAGCACTGTATACCCCCCTCCCATTAAATGTTTAAATTTATTTATTTATGTATTTATTTTTCTGATTTATATTGCAGCCCAACTCCGAAGACTCTGGGCAGCTCACAGAAAATAAAACCAATCACATGTTAAAAAACCAATAAAAATCCCATTAAAACTACCACCAAAAATTGTTCTGATCCCTAAAGATTAAAAGAGATTAAAAGAGGGAGAGAGTGTTCTTACTAAATCAGCCAGCAGGCAGGGGTCACCACATTGCTGGTGCCCCACACCTGCTTTGCCAGCCAGGTTTTTAGCCCTTTCCTGAAGGACAGCAACTCCGTATGGAGATTATTTATTTATTTAAAAAATTTCTACCCTGTCTTCCTCATCCACGGATGACCGAAGGCGGCTTACATGGCAGTTAAAATACATACAAGCTAAAACAGATCCAGCTCAATTGGCAGGAGGTTCCAAAGTGCCAGAGCAGACAAAGAGAAGGCCCTCCTTCTGGTCCTAGAGATATGAGCCTCCCTAGCGGATGGCTATTAAATGTTCTATTTTTTTTCCATTTTATATGTTTTTGTTTGTTTTGTTTAGCAGAGAAAATGTGGAGCCAACAGCAGCAGAATCTTCTTCAGATCCTTTTTACGGCCTGAATAGTTCGCTAAGGCCTCTTTTTAATTTGCTAAATCAGAATATTTCTGGTTTATGAAGTCAGTCAGAGGTCTATGTACATCTCCTCTGCAATGTCTTTATGCAGAAACCCAATCTTGACATTTACATGTTTGACATGCATCTGTTTGGAGATTGGTTTCTGATCTCAGGAAAAAAAGGTTTTTTAAAAAATAAATAAATAAGAGCAACTCTCTTCCACTAGTGTATGAATAAAATAACTGCAATACTTAGTAAACAATAAAACCTGAAAAGTACTGGTTAGCTATCACACTCAGCCAAAGTACTTTGCAGGCGCACCCACCCAAATAAAGACTCAGACAGGAGGAAGGTGCTAAACCGTTCGAAGGCCGAACATGAAATAGAACAGCCAAAAGGCATGGCCTTGTCCACATAAAAATTGCCCCGAAAACAAAAACCTAACAGCTCAAAGACATCCGGGTGCACTGGCAACAATCGGAATGCCGATTTGATATCACACTTTGCCAGTAGCGCCCCGGGACCACACGAGTGTACCATCTGTAAGGCCTGGTCAAAGGACGTATACCTGACAGAGCAAAGGTCATCAGGTATAGCGTCATTGACCAAAGAGCCCGCAGAGTAAGAAAGGTGGTGAATCATACGAAATTCACCCGGGGACTTCTTAGGGACTAAACCTAGAGGGGATACCTTCAAGTTAGGATATGGTGGGTCAGGAAATGGCCCCACCACCCTCTGTGCCTTGACCTCCTTGGCTATCTGCTCCACATCAATATCCTCATTATCCCTGAGAGAGAGTAAGTTCGGGGCGTCCTGAGGCCCGTGAACACCTTTAAAGGGTATATGGAAGCCCAACTGAAAGCCCTCAAGTAGGTATCTCGCATCATCCTGTCTAGGATAATTGTGCAACCATCGTTCCAGCACTAGGATATTAATTGGGGAGGGGGCCTTTTGAATGGGTAGCACCGTCAGAGGGAGCTCTGACCACCCCCGGCACACCCCTTCCTCTGCCTCGTGACCCACCAGCCCGCGGGCACGCAGAGGCGGCATGAGGGCCGGAACAAGAAGGGCACTCGTGCCTGAACCGACACTGGCGTCTGTTGCACACTCCGTTGGTGGAGAAACTCCAACACAGCATGCAGGCTGGAACCCCCTGCCCCACTGGCTGGCAGGGAGTCTGTGAAGTAGCAGCCCGCTGCACGGCATGGCCACAGTGGTACCGGTCGCCAGGCGCTGGCCGCATAGTGGTCATATACAGCAGCCATAACTGCTGGCAGGGCTCGTCCCACCTCATCTCAGGGTGAAGGGCCACCCTCATCCTAAACTCCTCATCATAGGCCAACCATGACAGGCCAGGTAAATCAACCTCAGCCCGGTAAATATTGTCCAAGTACTGGACCATTGGAATGGCCAAATCAGGACGGGCCCTCAGGTATACCGCCATATAAATCAGATAGGCCGGCAACCAATTGGCCCAAGTGCGAGGTGGCTTACGACGACAGGCCAACTCCTTGTCCCTGTCGTCCTGCCCCTCCCTCTCCTCCTTAGTGGGTTCACGGTTTAGGAGGGAGAAAATTTCCACATATTCACCCCGCCAAATCTTCTCCTTCGTAGCCTGGGATAAATGGTTACCCAGGGGTAAGGAGTAGCAGGCCGTTGGCATGGCCGCCGGCGGCACAGATTGAATTGCGGGTGCGCCCAGTGGGCCCTGTAGAACCCCTGAGACATTAGGCGTACCCATAGGGGTGGTCACCCTTGCAATAACTGGGGAATAATTGGGTAACCAGGAATTAACAGGACAGTGTGGATTAAACTGTCCTCCCACAGTAACTTGCCTTGGCCATGGCCACTGCACCCCCCCACCCCCAGCAGTATTAGGTAGTGTCACTGGTGTGCTAACTTGACCAGTATACTCACTCGATGCACCCCCATGGGCCGCCCCCACTGGGGGTTCCGGCCCACAGTGGGCGTCGGAGCTTGCGATGGGTATCGAGCTCTGCGTTCCCCTGCGCCCCTGCCGAGCAGGACCAGTCCCTGGTGGAAAGCCCTGTTGCAATGGCATGATGGGGAGCTGCGAGGCACCAGCTTGGGCTGGCCTGATGGCCTCAAGCAGCTCAACCCTATCAGCGGCCCACTGGACAGCCGTGGCCGACATGTGGGCCGGATCTGCAGGGTTTGCAAGCACACCATCCAAAGGTGGTGGAGCAATACCCATTGATGCCTCTAGCACCGAAATGCGTGCGAGGAGAGCATCAAGAGTCTCGGACCCACCGGGATAAGGTGGGCTGGATAGGCCGGATGGCCCGCCGGGCAATTGGTGAGGGATAGGCCCAAATGGCAATCCCTGGCCCGAATAGGGCCATGCCCAGTAATCTGGCCCATGAGGGGCCGGAAGAATGGTGGGGCGGGCACCCGCACCGAGCCCAAGTGGGCCGCCATGCCCCGAGCCAGGCGAAGGTGCAGCAGGGGTAGGAACCCCATAGGGGCAGGCCTGTGCCGTCCCCGCCTGAGTCCCCAGACTGGGCGGGTAGGCAGAAGCCTGTTCGCCCAAATTGCCGCCCAAGCCCTCCGGCCTGGTGGCAGCCCCCGAGAGGTTGAGGGGGTGGGCAGAGCCCTCCCCCTAAAATGCGGCCTAGAGGCCGGTGCCTTGCACTTGGGTGCCATGGCCACCCAAGCGATCTCTTTTCAGGGGAGGAAAATTCCTCCTAAGAACGGGGCAAAGCCGGGAATGAAGCGGCAGAGAAAATTTTTCCGCTCCGTTGCTTCTAAAATGGCAGCGTGGCTGCCTCGTGGCCACCCCTTTTAAAGAGAGGTGGCCACGCCCCCTAACTAACCTGGATGTCTGCGTCCGGGTGGAGTGGGGGCCGCAAAGAGCACAGCGGCCATTTGGCGCCACGCTTGCACTGTCTATACTCACTTGGTTATTTATCTTAATTAGCAAAGTATAAGGGGCCAAGGAGCACAAAACTATTTTGGAAGTTTAAGCACGAGTTAGGAGTCTCAAGGTGATACCATAAACTTGGTACATGAAAGAAAGCACATGATGCTTACTCTTCTTACCATCAGTTCACATTTAGTGCCATGTATTGGGTGCATTTTATTGTTTAAACTGCCAGAAGCATATCCAGAAACCTTTTTTTGATGAAGCACAGGGAGTATAAAAGATGTTCTTAGCACTTGCCAGAATTTTTCCTCTTACAATTTCAGAAGGAGTTTAATCTCTATTTTAGCTTCCAATTTATCTTTCCAAGGCAGATTTGATGACTATTGGATGCTAGTTGACAATCTATGTGTATAACATTTCTGGAGATGCCACTTAAATGGTCAAATACTTGGCAATTGATTCAACAGCAGAAACTAACCTTGGATGAAAACCTGCTCTCTGTCATGGTAGCAATGCCAAATTTAGATGGAAAATATGATGAGGGATATCTACAGGAGCCTTCAAAGCAAAAGAAAAACTAGTACATTCCAAACAGGCTTTTTTAAAATAATGAGTTAGATCCAGACTAAAGTACTCTAGCAAATTTTTCACAGTGTATGCTAGTGATGATTAACTTGTCTCGTGGATTTCAGGAGTTTTAAACTGTAAGTAACTTTTTTTCCTGTAAGGGAAAAAACACATGTAAGGAGCAGAAAAATTATAACAATAATTGTAGATAATCTAAGGGTGCTTCCATGAGAAATGTTTGAGAAGATGGTTCAACAAACATAGTTTTCCCTAATGGTGCTGGCCTCTAGCCCTCAAAATCCCAGAGCAGTGGCCCTGCTGGATGGAGCTTGTATGGTGAGGTTCATCAGTATCTTGGGACTTGTAGTGTGGTAACCATTCAGATGATTTAACCTTATTGATGATCCTATGCATTCCTTCTCAGAAGCTCTAAATATGTGCAATAGAGCCACTCCCAGAAAAGTATATATGGGATTGCAGTTCAAGTCTCGTTAGAAAATATCATTAGAATACATGACCAAGTGGTTAGTACAAAACTGAGGCATATTGCAAATGTAGAGGACATATTGCTCAACTGTGTTTGGAGCTACCAACATTTGTTTATTATGATTAGGATTCTGGCAGTCATAGTACAAAAAAAGTATTTTTTCCTAGCTTTGCTCCTGCTTCCAGAAAAAAAAAAAACCATACATTGTCTCTTCATTTAAGAGTTTCAGCCATTTCATTGAATTAATTCTGAGTTCTATTGGTATGTAATAGCAGTAAGAAATATTACCTTCTTGAAAGTTATGTGAATTGTGAGATAAATGTAAACTGAAAATAACAAGTTCAATTTGCTATTGATACTAATTTCCTATATTTGTTTGTGATGCTTTTTTAAAATAAAAAAACCCGTCTGTTCTCATACTGCTTGTTATCTCTAATGCATACCTGACAAGTATCCCATTTTGGCCTGGATTTCCCATAATTCACCAATCTTTCCCCCTCTTTCCTGCTGCCATCCCATAATTGGAACGGCCAGGAAAGGGGTTACTGTGCATGCGTGCATACGTGAAGGGGTTTCTGCGCATGCAAAAGGGTTTCTGTGCATGTGCACATATACAAAGGGGTTACTGCGCATATGCGAATGGGTTACTGTGCATGCAAGAATGGGTTACTCCACATGCATGCATTGGCACCTGGAAACCTTCTCTTATTTTAATCGCCACAACTTGACAGGTATGTTCTAATGACTGAACTCTTATCGCTAGGTGTATTAAGTCACAATTAGAGTTGTTCCTATTAAAACAGTGGAATTTATGGAGCAGTTAAGTCACTGAATCCCCAATGATTGAATGGGTATAGTCTAGTTATGATTTACTATGCTAAGCAGCTGGATTTTATCCACCATCGTGAAGTGGCTTGTTTTATATATACAGTAAAATGTTTTTTTTAGATATGCATGAAGATTAATATACTGTAGTAATGATTTAAATAATCTCAGAAATAGTAGCAAGAATACAATGACAATGAAAAATTCAGAGCAGTCAGTATCCTGAACCAAAAGAGTAGCATCTCCTAAGAGCTTTAAGGAGAAAGATAGAGAACAGAACGTGGGATATGTATCAATAATAAATTGTGAACTTATCATATTCAGTTTAGAATTGTATACAGTTCATTTGATTTTCAAGAGACCAATATTTTATTACTGCTATTACATAGCAATGGAACTCAGAATTATCACAGCTCACTGAAATGGCTGAGATTCGGAAAGGAAAGAGGATATTCTCCAAAATAAACAGCAAAGCCAGGGAAAAAAATAATTTTCTTGTACTATGATTCCCAGAATCCTAAACCAGGTACTCTTAATTGCAGAGAGAGGTAAAACATTCATTGTGCTCTTACTTTAATCTAAGGTAACCAGATTTTCACCTGATGAAACTAAATACATATATAATGTTACTAGCATAGGTTGCCCAGCGTTGTTGGGCTGTTATAAATTGTGGGGTTTATTTAGGTGTTTTTTTAGTTAAAAATCAACAGAGGGTGCTATAACTTTTTTATTTTTTTATGTAACATGTTTTTATTTGTGTGAACTCTTGATTTATTGTTATTTTTTGACTTGTTTTTACTCTTGTGGCCTCTAGGTGGGGCTGCTGTGTTTTTGTCTTGTTTTTAATATTCCGGCCTGCAGGTGGTGCTGTTGGTTTTGGTTCCATTTAATGTGTTTTTTCTCTCCTGGCCTCTAGGTGTGGCTTCTTCTGATTTCTTCATTTCTGTCCAGGAGTCGTGGAGGGAGGACGTGCTGGTGAGTTCTCTGGGTTTTTTATCTGGGATTTTTCTTTGTTTTGATTTTGTGGTGGTGGGCTGGGAGGTGTTTCTGTTTCTTCTTTTGTGTTTTTTTGGGGGGGTTAGATGTGTTTAATTGTTTTGTTTATTTCTGGTTGGTTTTTATGTTTCTGATTTCTGATTTCTTTTGTGATTATTTGTGTAATTTGTGGTATTTTTGTTGTTTCAATTAGGTATTTTCGGGTTGTAGTTAGGTGTTTTTTCTGTGCTTTCCTGGTATTTGGGTTTTTTTGTTTGTGGATTTTGTTGTTTATTGTTTTGTTGGTTAATGTATTTGTTTAATAATTTATTTATTTGTGTTATTATTTTTGGTATTTGGTGTTTTGGGTAAATGTTTGTTTTTGTTGTTGGTGTGTACTTTTGTGTGAAGAACGGGCTGCCTGTTGGTTCTTCTTTTCCCCATTGCTGCTTTGAATTTTGGTTTCGATGCAGCAATGGGGAAAAGGAGGAGCTGGCAGTCAGCCCGTTCTTCCCCTGGTAAGGTTCGTTAGGTAGGTCGGGGAGAAGAACGGGCTGCCTGTTGGTTCTTCTTTTCCCCATTGCTGCTTTGAATTTTGGTTTTGATGCAGCAATGGGGAAAAGGAGGAGCCAGCAGTCAGCCCGTTCTTCCCCTGGTAAGGTTCATTAGGTAGGTCGGGGAGAAGGAGGCAGCGAAGAGCTATCTGCCTGACGATGGTTCTCTCCTCTCTGTCTCCTTTCTCTCCTGACTTACCTAACCGGAGATCAGCAGGCAGCACTCCGTAAGGGGTGGTGCTCTTCCTTGCGGATTGCTGGCTGCTGCTTTTGTATTACCTCCATTGAAAGTACAAAGGCAGCAGCCAGTCAGTCACCAGGAAGGGTGCTTCCCCTGACGAACTGCTGCCTGTCGTTGGTTTATTCCACCCCGGCTCAAGGTACTTTGAGGTTGGCGGTGGTTTTGCCATGTCTTCGGTGGGGTAGCGTGGAGGAGAGGGAGTCCCTCTTCTCCCCGTTGCTCTGGGAAAGATGGCTGGTGGGTGTCTTTTGTGGCTTTTTGTTTTGTGAGGCTGTGAGGTGCTGCATCCGCCTGCGGCGGACTTACACTCCTGTTGCATTTTTTCATTTTAATGCGCTGGCTTTCTCAGCATTCTACATGCTCATAGTGCATAAGACACTGGGACTTTGAGTTTTGCGATTTTTATTTGCATTCATGAGGTGTTTTTCCCCCCTGCGGCTTGATTTTAATCGGCCGTGCCGCATTTCCCAATGTTCTTTTTGCTCGCACCTCTCAGCCTAATTGGCCGAGGCACGGCACACAGGATGTTGGGAAGTGAAGTTATTTTCCTTTTTTCGCGTTCGTGGGGCTCTTGCCCCACTGGCGCCTTTGCCAATTCTGCAGTAACCTGCGGACCGGGTTCGGGCGAGTGCAGGAGGCTCGGTACATGATAGGATGTACAGGTGCAGAAACGTATAGCAAGTTCCAATGGTTAACCCTTGGATTTATAGTTATAGATAGATTTGCAATGCAAAGCATACGTTTCCAAGGTGATGCAATTCCCACATTAACAAAATACTGCATTCAAAAACTTTCAATTTGAAAAAAAAATGTGCATGAAAAATACATAATCTGAAAAATAAACAAATATCCACATTAGTGAACAGGAGAATGAAAACAACAACCAGAAAGGAGCGCATACAACGTGTCCAACCAGCAGACGAACTGGTGAGACAAATTGTTGCTCCCACAAGATATGAGATTAATACCTGTATGGTGACACCTTTGGTGTTGTGACTCCAAATATAACAAACCTCTGCTGGGCATAGACAATTTAACTACTATATTAATCAAGTTTCAGCCTTTTCCAACCCATTATTTACAATATAGCTTGCCTGATAAGGGAGCGAAAATATCTATGTTTGAAAATGATTACACAGGTTTATGATTTTCTCCTTCTTTCAGAGGTGGGGTTGTTATGATATTTTGTTACACTCATAATCATCAACATTAGGATAGTTCTTTTGTTTACACTTATTTAATTATTTTTCCCAGAAATGTAGAAATCCCATTATAATTAGGAAAAGGGCATTAGGGAATAGACACCAGAGAATAATCCAGCACTAACAGCAAAATGAGTTTGGTGACCCAATTAGGTTATTTCCATTGCTAATTTCACTGGTTCTGAACATGATGAGCAGGGAATTCCTCAATCACATTCTATTAAAAATAAGACTTACCTGCAGAGTATCAGTTTGCCCTAATATTGATTTTTTTTAGCAAAAAGATAAAGTGGTGACATCATATCATGAAACAATTAAATACAGTTGCAGTAAACACCTTTCTTACTGTTTCATGTTAACTGAACCATAAAGAGGCTGGGGAAGATGTGCAATAAAATTAAGAAATGTGCTCAATTGTCCATAGGATATTCTAGGATGTTATTAGCCTATTCACCCTGAAAACTTATCTTTAAGTGCACATGCTAGCAAAAGGAAGGATTTAGGCTATATTTTAATAATCCTAAATCTTGAGCATAGCAAGTTTTGTCAAAAACTGGAAGACTTGTTACTATAAATTAGCTACCAAAGTACACATTTTAACCTGACTTCAATGCAGCTTCAAAGTAGTAAGAGGAAGTCTGATTTGTCAAACTAGATTATATAAGATGGACTGAAAATGTCTCTGTTGTGTGGATTTGTCAAATATTAACACTGCTTAGTGTCCTCCTTTTGTGTGATAGAATTTGCAGCCAATGCAGTTATTAATTCTTTAGACAGTGGTTAGAGGCAGTGTAATGGAGTAGTTAACTAGTAGACTAGGATGCAGAAGCCCTGGACTTTATTTTTAAAAAGAGACTTCATTTTCTTTTGTTTATTTTTTGCTTTATTTAATTGCCCATCTCCCCCCCCCCCAAAAAAAAATGACAGAGTGGCTATATCTGATGATTCTGTGATAAAAGAAGCACAATATATTTCATAGGCTTATTATATTCCAAAAAGAGATGGAAAGCAGACATACATTTTGCTGAGTAGTGTAGAGAATAATACATAATAATAAAAATAAATAGTCCAGTCATAGGGCCTGTCTACACAGTGGAATGGCCTGTTTCACATTGAAATGCTTGATATCTGTATTGTGACACATTTTATCTCTCACTTGAGCAATTCTTCCATCTACACCGGAGACAAGGGTCCATGCTGGTATTTGGATCACTTCAAATTGTCTTCCAACTTGATGAATGAAACTCCCCTTCCCATCCTTTGTTTTTCTCCCCCATCCCTGTGATCATAATTCATCAGGCCAGGAAGTAATAGAGAAAATTAGCAATGTATCTGCCTAGCATCATACACCTGGAATTTCACAGAGTCAGTTAGGAAGCTAACAAAAAAAAAACACCCCATACTCAATAAAAGTATAGGGATGGGTTTCTCCATTGTCTGTTTTAATGTCACAACCCAATGCATATGTCACAGGCAGTGGTGGGCATCAGCAGGGTTCGCCCCAGTTCACCAGAACCTTTGCAGAAATTCTGGCTGGCCCCGGCCATCCAAGCTTTGAAATAAAGTAGTCCTAATTTGGGTGCAAAGCAGGGCACACCACACCACACCCACAGTGTGGTAGTAAATTTTTTAAGAGCCCACCACTGGTCACAGGGCTTTCACCTCTTATAGTGTGGATAAAATATTTCCTCAAATAACAAATTGCAATTTTGCCAACATACTCAATTTTTTATGTCGTAAAAAAGTTATGTGGCACAATGCAAAGAGGAGCTCAGAAAGAGTCCATCAGTTCAAAGGCAATGTGCATACAGAAACAGATATATTTATTCTTTGAGCAACATAATTTGTAAAACCTCTCTCTTTCAGTTCCTCTTATTTTTTCCCTTCGGTGCTCTAACCACAACTTCTCTTTTCTTTAGCTACTCTAACTGCAGTAAACAGGAAATCCAACTATGCTACAGGCCTCCATTTTCTGCAAGCCTCTTTTACTCCTTTAACCTAAAATGGCTCCACTCTGGTTGACTAACTACTAAGCCCTTATAAATCTTTTCACACAATAACTCCAGCCACTGTTCTATTTGGCTTAAAATTAACATCTATACAGGCTACAGAGGGGATGCGGTGGCTCAAGTGGTTAAGATGCTGAACTCACTGACTGGATGGTCGGAGTTTGATTCCAGGTACTGCATGATGAGGTGGGTTCCTGCCTCTGCCCCAGCTCCTGGGACCACTTCAGTGGGAAGTTAAACAGTGTTATATGCACTCCGGTGTTGAGGCATGCTTGCCACATGTCCACGGATACGTCTGCAGATACAGACAGTGCTTGCTCTTAGGCTATAAACAGAGATGAGCACTGAACCCTAGAGTTGGATATGACTGGCTTTTGAGCAAGGGCAACTTTTACCTTACAGGCTACAGAATGGGATAATTAGCAGTGCAACAAAATAACTGTAGTTCTATTGCTGTCAGAAAGTAGTGAGATAATTATAAAAAAGGGTTTGGATGGAATGGTCTAGAGTTGACCCAAACCAAACCAAGAATGGCCCAGATAGTGAGATATATGCCAATGTTGACAAGTTTTTAGTCCTATTGGAGCAGACCCATTGAAATGAGTGGCAGTCCCATTTATTTATGCTGGTTTATTAAAGTCAGGAGTAAAGTAGGATTTCCCTCATGTCAGTATTTATAAGGTAGGAGTTACTTGTTCAGCATCATTTTATCCATGTTGTAAAATGGAAGAAGGAATGGAAGGGTTTTTAAAAACTGGATATGAGTGGGCACCACACAAAGGATGATGCTATTCCCAGGACCATAGGAATACCAAATGAGGAGCTTGCTCATCAAGTGGTGTTAAGAAGAAGCTCCAGTACAAAGAGGCCTGAAAAGAGAAACCTCTAAGGCTGCAATGGCAAATCCTGGCACGCCAGCTGTTCTTGGACTTAAATTCTTCTGGTAATTAAAGTCTAAGAACAGCTGGAGTGCCAAGGATCTCCACAATGCTCTAAGGGTTGCTGAAATGGAATTAGAGAGGAGAATACTGAGAGGTGGGGACTGGAAAGATATAAAAGAGGCCCCATAGTCTACTAGAGAGGGAGACTCAGAAGCATCAGAACCAGACAGAGATCCAAACTGAAATGTGGGACTTTCCTCCCAAGCAGTGGAAAGGAAGAACCGAAGAATGAATGGAATGTGTTTCCCAAAGATCCTCCAAGTAGGTACTTGGTAGGGGTAGAGTTGCCAATGCAGCCTCTCCTGCATTTAGCCTAAAATGGCTCCACTCTGGTTCTCTTAAAATAAATGTAGTTCTGGGTCTCCTCCTTCAAACTCTTAAGTATGTATATGCCCACAAAAAGTCCTACAAAGCTTGCGAGGAGATGGCACACCTCCATCCACAGAAAGATGAAGAAGGGATCTGTAATCCTGAAAATGAGAGGGAACAGCAAAAGCGTTGCAAGCTCTTGAAATGCCAGAAGGAGCTGGAGTGAGCCATCTGGGTTGCCCAGGTTTGAAACTGCCATTGGGTTTCTCTCACTGTCCCTAATTTGCTACAACAAAAACAAACTAGTCAAGACTGACTCTTACTATGAAAAAACAGAGCAGTCTAGTTCTGTGAGTGCTTAGTGAGGTAGTAAAACAACTATACCCTGACCAACCTTTTACATGTTAAAAAAAATGTTGTTCTTACCAGACTATTGTACTTCATTCGACTCAGTGCCATAGAGGAAACAAACATGTTACACTCCTCTGGGCGAAGACATATCCACAGCATTCCTTTCTTCCTTCCTTTCTCTTTTAAGTTTTAACAGAGATACAATTATTGGAAAAGTCTTTCACATGTTCTATTTTATTACCAGTTAAATTAAAATACTCACAAGTCTTGTGATATTCCTTAGAAATTTGGCCCAATCGTAACCAATAGAACTTCCACTACATACTTTTGTGGGGAGTGGGACATTACCCAGGACAAGTGATGGGATACAGCTTTATTTTCTACTGGGTCAGAGATCACTGATGTTTGGTGAAACATTTTCAAGAACCGAAAAAAATCTCCCACTTTGCCTCATCTTTCATGTCCTGGACTGGGCCAGGTGGCTGTTATATCTGAAATGCATGAACCCTCTCCACTGAGCAAAAGACCTTCCTGAAACAAACTGAGACATATCCCAGCTGCAGGTGCTGAAATTACTGGACACTCCATTGTACAATAACCATAAATCAGGGGCTACCACTGTTCCCAAACATGCTGTACTTTCATATATGACTGGTCTTTTTGATTACTTCAGCCTGGTGAAATATCTTGTTGTTTTCTTGTCACAGGGATGGTTGCAATCTATTGTCTTCCATTCTGCCTCAAAATCACAAGTTCTTAGGGAACTGTGCTTTTGGTTTTGCCTGCTGTTTGTAAGCACATCAGTTCTGATACAACCCAGCAACACATACATGGTTCTGGGGAAAATGTATTCTGTCAGAAACAGAATGCTGAAGACAAAATTCTGTGAAGCTTGAGACAGACAGTCATCAAGCCTGGAGCAAGAAAACTTGCTTCAAATGTACCCTTCACTTTATATACTTTGCTAGAGGTAGGGGGAAGTTGTTTTTTTTTTATCCAAGGGAACATTCCCTCAGCCAGAGAAGGCTGCAGGCATTCACTCTTCTTCGTCTTTCCTTTCCCATTATCTATCTCATTAATTTATAATATTTCATTATTAATATTTGTATATCACACAACTTAGTGCAAGTATTACTCTGAGTGGTCTTACTACAAGCAAATATCAAGCAAAAATCAATTTCAACATCAATAATCAGAGAATGTACTTCTCTTCTGTCTCTTTTCCTCTACCTCTGTCTACACATGTTTACTCTTCTCTCTTCCCCATTATCTCTATTCCAGATTTCAATCCAAACTTTCTTCTTCTTCTTTACTTTCTCTTTTACCTCTTCATGTGTTGAGTGAGATTCAAGGGTCTTGCTCTAGCACATTGTTGTGTCTGACCCTTTGTAAAGAATAGTCCAGGCAACAATGACCAGAACAACAACAAGGGTTTATTGTAAAGTCCTTCTGGTTTCTCTTACAAGACTATCCAGACATAAGATGGCTACACAAGTCCCATGTAATCAGTCTCTCTGAATTCCACCATAGAAGGCGATGCCCTGAGCTACACCCTGTGAATGTGCATATAGAGAAGACCCCATGTTAGCCCTCCGTGGCTTAACCTGCAGCGGTTATGGGGAACATAGATCCGGCCCCACCCTTATTTACCCGTGAGGCTTATATAGTGTCTCCCCGGTGGTGACTCCTTGCTACAATGTAGTAACCCGCCAGACAATCGTAACTAACCAGTCATAACATGCTAAATGAGTATTAACCAAAAAGGAACAGGATCAAAACTTGTAACCAATTGCAGAACTCTAATTATCACAATGGTCGCACCCTGAAAGGGGAGATTGCATGCCAAATCTAGCTCCTAATTCTGAATGCAGGAAATCGCCATTTTGTCTTTGCAAGGCATTGCTTGAGCAACTTGCAATTCTGCCTGAATATACAACACACTTCTAGCAGCCTCCACCAGTGTTATTTGGTGTTCTTGTAATATGTCTTTGATGTTGTCTCTCCACCTTCCACTAGGTATGCATGATACTCTTTGTCCTTCTCCTTTTTTCTCATCTACCTTGTATGGCACGGTTTCCCAACCTTGGGTCCCCAGATGTTCTTCTGCTTCAATTCCCAGGAGCCCAACAGGTGCGCTAACTTGGGCTTCTGGTAATTGAAGTCGAAGAACACCTGGGGGCCCAAGTTTGGGAAATCTTGTTGTATGGTATGGAATTCTAAGACATTCTCTCCAAACATTACTAGAGGATTTTGATTTACTCCAAATCCAAACTTTACAGGGCTTATTTAAGCTGCTGAATGCTACCTTCCACAGATGATGCACACTTTGAATAATAGTCAAAAGTCATCAGGCTGCAACATCCACTCACTTTTAAACCTCATTTTTCCTTTTTCTACCTTCTGTTTATGATGAAAGCACATAACTTTATGATGAAAGCACAGAACATTTCTGCATTAAGAATGATATTTATGAGGATGTAGCCTACAGGTATGTGGAGGAAAATCTACCTACTATTCTATCCAGAAATGCCTGTCCTGGCAATTAACCTTCTAAAAAATACACCACTGGCAGAAATGGGACTCCCTCCCCAGCTCCATTGCCACATAGGAGAGCAAATTTTGGAGAGCTGAAATGAACAGTCATATATGGTGTATTCTAGAAATAAATGTAGGACCACAATATTGGAGTAAAATAGATCAAAATCTTCATCAAAAATCTTCATCACTTACAGGAACATATTTGGATATGTCCTGTTTACAAGCCACTCCATGCTCAAAACAGGACACACAAACTGATGCCCTACACCCTGTGACCTTTTGAAAACAACCTAGCCTAATCCTTTTGTAAGTCTGTGACAGAAGATAAATAGCTGAAAATGAACAAATGCAAGCGCGGCGCCAAAATGGCCGCCACGCTCTTTGCGCCCCCCCCCCACTGGACGAAGACATCCGGGTAGTTAGGGGGCGTGGCCAGCACCCTTATATAAGGGGCGGCCACGAGGCAGCCGAGCTGCCATTTTGCGAAGCGACAGAGCGGAGAAGTTTTTCCCTCTTACCTCCGTTGCTCTTGCCTTTCTTAGGGAAGCCTCTGGCTGCTGATTTTCTTGACTTTTTCGGCTTCCCATCGTTTAGCTGCTATGCCCTCGAAGAAGAAGGCGACTGCGAACGCGGCTCGTTCTGCACGGAGGCGCCAGCCGGGTCAGAGGACCGCGGCTGCGCCTCCCCAGCAGCCTCCTTTGCCTGAGCCCACCGGGACCGGTGGGTTGGGGTTAATTGCCCCTTGGCCCGAGGCGGGGGGTCCGTGTACCGGCCCAGCTGGGGCCGCGGCCCCCGGCCCGCAAGCAGTGACCACTGCCTCTGGCATGGCCCATTCTGCGGGGCCTTCTTCCATGGGTGCGCAGCTTCCTGCGGGGGGTTTCAGCCATGGGGGGTGGCTGGGTTCCCTCCCCTGGCAGGGTACCTCCCCGGCCCTGCAGGGTCCGGGCCTGGGGTCATGGCCGTATATGGGCCCCGGGGTCCAGGGACCTGGACCGGCGCCTGCAGCCAGTGGGCCGGCTGGCCCTTTGCCCCCACTTGGCTTAGGGGGCTACGTTAGTGTTGAGGCCCTTCTGGCCCGCGTTGCGGCCCTCGAGGCATCCCTCGCGAGGGTTAACCACCCGGGGGTGCCTTTTGGGGTGCAAGTTGATCCATTGTCTGCCGGTCAGTGGCAGGCGGCAGGACGGGTCGAGCTGCCCGAGGCGCATGGGCCGGCTTCGGCCACTGCCTCGCAGCTCCCCACTCAACAGGCTGATGCAGGTCAGGCCCCGTCGACGAGCTCAATTGCGGTCGTGAGCTCCGACGCCCCCAGCGGGCCGGAACCCCCGGTGGGGGCGGCCCGTGAGGGTGCTGCATGTGAGTATGCGGTTCAATCTAGTGCATCCACACACCTACCCACGTTGGGGGGGGCATTCCAGTGGCCGTGGCCTTAGATGGGTGGCACGACGGTTCAGTCACCGACGTCCCACCCGGCGACTTCACCGCTCACCCAGGGCCCAGTTTTGGGTGGTACCTCTTATTCAGTTGGGAATGTGTTAGGGGTGGCCGGGTTGGTCCAGGCTCCTTTCCAGATCCCCGTGGTTCCCACTGTGCCGGTGTCAGCATTGCCGACAGCGGGGTATTCCTTGCCCCTGGGGGACCATTTGGCCCAGGCCACCAAAGAGAAGATCTGGCGTGGGGAGTATGTGGACATCTTCTCCCTTCTTAACAGAAAGCCCACCAAAGAAGAGAGGGAGGGGCAGGATGAGAAGGATAAGGAACAGGCACGTCGTCGTAAGCCGCCACGTACGTGGGCCAATTGGTTGCCGGCGTACCTCATATACATGGCGGTCTACCTCAGGGCCCGGCCGGATTTGGCAATTCTGATGGTCCAGTATTTGGACAACATTTACCGGGCGATGGTCGACTTCCCGGGCCCGTCGTGGTTGGCTTACGACGAGGGATTCCGTATGCGGATTCCCCTGCACCCTGAGATGAGGTGGGACGAGCCCTGCCAGAAGCTGTGGCTTCTGTACATGACTCCCACGCGCCCTGCGCCTGGGGAAAGATACCATTGTGGACATGCGGTCCAGCGAGCGGCCCCAGCACAGACACCCCAGCAGGTGGCGGGGCAGGGGGTTCCAGCCCGCCTGCTGTGCTGGACTTTCTCGTCCAATGATTCCTGCAGTAGGAAGAATTGCCGGTACAGGCATGAGTGTCCCTCTTGTGCTGGCCCCCATGCGGCCTCCGCCTGCCCCAGGCCTGGAGGGGTGCGGGGCAAAGGTAGGGGCGGACAAGGGGCTGGCAAGACTGCCGCAGAGGGAGCTGGTCCACCGAAAGGCCCCCTCCCCAATTAATGTGGACATGTTGGAGCGTTGGCTCGCATCGTACCCGAGGGGGGCAGATGCGGTTTACCTGCTTCAGGGTTTTTGACTGGGGTTCCATATTCCTTTCCAGGGTGATAGGTCCCCCCAAGATGCCCCCAACCTTTTGTCCCTTAAGGGGAGGGAGGAGGTGGCGGCCGCCAGCATTTCTAAGGAGGTTAATGCGGGCAGGGTCGCTGGCCCTTTCCCTGCACCCCCGTTCCCCAACCTTAAAATGTCACCCTTGGGCTTGGTGCCCAAGAAGTCACCGGGCGAGTTCCGCCTGATCCATCACTTGTCCTACCCAGCCGGCCGATCGGTCAATGATGCTATCCCTGATGACCTTTCCTCGGTCAGGTATACATCTTTTGACCAAGCGCTGTGCATGGTGCGCTCATGTGGCCCGGGTGCGCTGTTGGCTAAGTGCGACATTAAGTCTGCCTTTCGCCTCCTGCCGGTTCACCCGGGTGACTTTGAGTTGCTGGGTTTTAAGTTCCGGGGTGAATATTATTTCGATAAGGCCATGCCTTTTGGCTTTTCCATATCGTGCTCGGCCTTCGAGCGTTTTAGCACCTTCCTACAGTGGGCTTTTGTCCGCAGGTCTGGGTCCCGGTCTGTAGCCCATTACCTGGATGATTTTTTATTCGGGGGTGAATGGGGCTGGGACACGTGCACACGTCTCCTCAATACATTTCAGACGCTAATGGAGGAACTGGGTGTCCCTTTAGCGCCCGAAAAGACTGAGGGCCCATCTACACAGCTAGTCTTCCTGGGGGTGGAGATTGACACGGTAGCGCAGGCTTCTAGGTTACCAGGGGATAAGGTGTCAAGGATAGTGGCCCTTATCTCGGACTTGCTTGCTAAACGCAAGGCATCACTGCGGGAACTGCAGGTGTTGCATGGTCATCTCAATTTCGCTTGCAGGGTGGTCGCACCGGGCAGGGCATTTGCTCGGCGCTTGTGCGACGCCATGACAGGCTTATCCAGGCCCCACCATAGGGTCAGACTAACCCAGGGCATTAAGGCAGATATGCTTATCTGGCTCCAGTTCCTGAGGGAGTTCAATGGGGTGTCATTTTGGAGGTCTGACCTTCTGGCTTCCCCTCGTTTCCAGATACAGTCCGATGCCTCTGGGTCCCTGGGTTATGGGATGTACTTCAATGGGAAGTGGGCCTATGGTGGGTGGCCGCCAGCCTGGTCAGGTACGGGGCGCCTGCGGGATCTTACGTACCTGGATTTTTTTTCCATCCTGGGGGCCTTGATGCTATGGGGTGAGGAGTGGTCCAACTCAGTCGTTCATTTCTGGTGTGACAATGCGGCCGTTGTCCACATTGTCAACTCACAGACTTCCAAATCACCCAGGGTAATGGACCTGGTGCGCCAGTTTGTATTGCGCAGCCTGCGCCTTAATGTGCTGTTCCGGGCCAGGCATGTCCCGGAGGTCAATAATGATATCGCTGACGCTTTGTCCCGCCTGCAGATCTCCCGGTTCCGCGCCTTGGCCCCGGATGCGGAGGAATTTCCCTCGCCACTCCCGGACGAGATATGGACCTTTGGCAAGGAGAGGTGAACCGGGCGATCGGCATGTCGCTAGCGCCATGCACGCGTAAGGCGTATCAACACGCATTCAATTCTTTCAGGGCATTCTGTGCCCAATTCCGGCTGCCAGATACCTGGCCGATCCCGGTGGCCCTTATACTTCAATTCATGGTTGACCTGCATTCCCAGGGCCTTGCACCTTGAACCATAGCATCCAGGCTGTCAGCGCTGGCTTTTATGGCCAAAGTAGGCGGACATGCGGACAGTACCGCTGACTTCCGTGTGAGACATGTTTTGGAGGGGTGGGTGCGGGAGCGTGGGCGTAGCCCGGACGACCACCACCCAATTTCCCCAGGGGTTCTTACCCAACTGGCACGGGGCTGGCAGGACCTATGTTTTGATAGGTATGAGGCAGCCTTGTTTCTTGCGGCTACAACGGTGGCCTTTTTTGGAGCGCTCCACATCAGCGAGCTTGTAATGCTGTCTAAGGCAGATGCTAGTCGTAGGGCACTGGAACTCGAAGATGTCTATGTGGCCAAAGACTGCATGGCGTAGGCAGTGGAGTAAGACTGCTACGGTGTTCTTTGGCAGACATCTGTCCGGTTGGTGCCCTACAGGAGTTCCTTGCACTGCGTGGCACGCACCATGGCCCGTTTTTTCTGTCACCAAGATGGGTCTCCCCTTACTAAATTTCAATTTTGGAGGGTGCCGGTAGGCACTAGCCAGTGTTGGCCTCCCTGGGGCTCGTTGCGGCACCCACTCATTCAGGATAGGGGCGGCTTCTACTGCAGCTGTTTTTGGGTACTCCGGGGCTGACATACGCCGCATGGGAGGGTGGAGATCACAATGTTTTCAGTTTGTGTTCGCCCTCTTCAACCATGAGTACCAGTTTAGTCACTGCACTGTTTCTCCCCCCCTTTTTTCCTTGACAGACCCTGGGTGTCATATTACACCGGTGACAGTGTGCCTGGTGGGCCATAGCCATGTGCACAGGGCAGCGCGTTACGCTGCACAGGGTAGCGCGTTACGCTGCACAGGGCAGCACGTTACGCTGCACAGGGCAGCGCGTTACGCTGCACAGGGCAGCGCGTTACGCTGCATAGGGCAGCGCGCTACGCTGCGGCGACAGAGTGGGGACCCCGACTGGGAATGGGTGCATCCGCACGTCTCAGGTGGTATGGTAAGTGCGGCATGTTATGGCGGGAACTGTTGCCATTCCTTTTCTACATCAGGGATGCTGACTCGCCTGATGTCCTGGTTATGCACCTTGGGGGCGATGGCTTAGGGCGGGTCACTGGCCTATCGCGGAAGCTTGCGATTTGCAGTGACCTGCCCCACTCACGTTATGTGTGGCCTGCCACAACCCTCAATTGGTCGGACACGATACCGCAGTATGCTTACAGGGGGCGTGCGGCCTCGAGGCTCTTGGCCGAGCCGACGCTCCGTGAACGGGGCTATTGCCCGGTTCCTTTTCGACAAAGGTGGGGGACGCGTCATTCGCCTCCCCGACATCAGTCTGCAAAATTACGAGCTTTTACTCAGGGGATGGGGCCCATCTGTCGCAGGGAGGTATGGACCTCTTGTTAGTGGACTGGCGAGCAGGCCTGTTGACCGAGCTGACGGTCTTGGGGGGGCGGTGAGCCTTTTGGGAAGCCTCCCCGTGTGGCAGGTAGCACTGGTAAGGTAAACATTTATGACCCACAGGTATCCGGCAGGTTCGCAATTGACTGGACAACACTAGACAGGTATAAGTTGGTTAAACGTTGTCCGGTCAACGACGAACAAGGTGACGGGGTGATGGCTACAGCTAGACAGCATGCATCACCCCGTGATTTTACGGATACGCGTCAGAGGGTGGGGTCATTAGTTAGATATTGACTACGGTCAACAATTTGTTTGTTGACAACAAACAAATAGATACAAATAGATACATTGTAACAATTGCCGTTGGCAATTTTGGGTGGTACCTTACCAGTGTTACTTCGGCCTGCTTGCCTTAAGAATTATAATTGGTCAATTACCAATAGAAATTTATAATTCGGACTAGGGCATGAATCAATAAATGTGGCCCAATGCTGTTATCCACTTTCATTGGTGTCGGAGTCCTTTATTGGGGGGTGCGCCTGCAATGCAAGCGTGGCGCCAAAATGGCTGCCGCGCTCTTTGCGGCCCCCCCCACTGGATGAAGACATCCGGGTAGTTAGGGGGCGTGGCCAGCACCCTTATATAAGGGGCGGCCATGAGGCAGCCGAGCTGCCATTTTGCGAAGCGACGGAGCGGAGAAGTTTTTCCCCTCCACCCCCTCCCTAGTTAACAGTGTGATATTTTGGTCGCTTCGGGGCCGGGTGGGAATTTTTGGCTGGGACTCACAATTGGCTCTTGGGTCCTGGTTTTTTCGCCCATCCCACACTGTTGCTATGGTTTGATATAGGTGTTTTTCTGTTGCTGCTGTTGACTTTGGTCACATGGGCGGGTAGCACTGGTAAGGTAAACATTTATGACCCACAGGTATCCGGCAGGTTCGCAATTGACTGGACAACACTAGACAGGTATAAGTTGGTTAAACGTTGTCCGGTCAACGACGAACCAGGCGACGGGGTGATGGCTACAGCTAGACAGCATGCATCACCACGTGATTTTACGGATACGCGTCAGAGGGTGGGGTCATTAGTTAGATATTGACTACGGTCAACAATTTGTTTGTTGACAACAAACAAATTGATACAAATAGATACATTGTAACAATTGCCGTTGGCAATTTTGGGTGGTACCTTACCAGTGTTACTTCGGCCTGCTTGCCTTAAGAATTATAATTGGTCAATTACCAATAGAAATTTATAATTCGGACTAGGGCATGAATCAATAAATGTGGCCCAATGCCGTTATCCACTTTCATTGGTGTCGGAGTCCTTTATTGGGGGGTGCGCCTGCAAAGAACATTAGGTTTGAAAACGAGGGTGCCAAAGTAGGTCTTGTTTGACTATTAATGTGGTGTTTCACAGTATCCCGTTTGCAAAAGTTTCATTTGGTCCTAGGAGCAAGCTGGTTTGCATCCTTCAATTAGAGAGAGAAATTTATCTGGTTTCTGAGCCCCATGCATACTTGTCAAGTTTTGGGAAATTTCTGTCAAATAAGGGAAATTTCCTGGCCAAAACAGGAAACTGGATAGCTATGCTTATCCTCTCCTGGCCTCCAGTCTAACTCCAGTCTAATTGCAGTCTAACTAATACGGGATAATGGCGGGAAAGAGTGCAAAATACGGGGTTTGACAGAAATTTCCCGAAACTTGACAGGTATGGCCCCATGTAAGGTAAATTTTGTTGTTGTAATCTGGACAAAAATAAACAGCAGCTTTTTTTTTTTTAAGGACAGACTGGATCTCAAGGAAACAGAGAAAGCAGCAACCTGGGTAATGAATACATTTTCTCTAGCAGTCCATAACTCATAATTTATAGCTAGTCAGGAACAGAGTTAGAAGTTAAGTTTGTGGGTACCCTGTACGTACAAACAGTGGAGTGACTTCTGCTAATACTCCTTCTGATACTGCCTGATGTGCTTTACTTTGAACTGGACAACAAATAGAAAAGTGAATAATATGTCAGAGATTAAAAAATACATCTGGTTGTCCTCCATCGTGAACATTTCTCATACTATCCTAATCAGAGTGCTGTATGGTAGTGGTGATCTGTTCCAAAGAAAAATAGACTAGTGTGGGGGAAAGATTGATGTCTGCACAGACTAATGAAAAACTGTATTGCTGATATTTATTCTACTTGGGCATCTATTTCGTCAACTAACGGTCTGAGAGTATCTCTGAAATCCACAATTGTCTTTGGGAGAAGAAACAAAATTAATCTTGCCAGTCATAGCCTTTTGGACCAATCTATTACCTCAGCTGAACAAATACTTTTTAAAAGAAGCTTTCCATATCAAGAAGAAACTCTAACATTACATATTCTGCTCACATTGTCCAACTCTAAAAGGTTACCTATACTTAAAAGTAGTAATTTCTGAAATAAATGGTTGTGGGATTCTGTTCAGGATCTAGAGGGTTACCCTATTCTCAAGAAGCCACAAATTATTGTAGTTTTACAGTACAAGTCTGCACCTTAGGACGAAGAGTACTGATTATATACCCACTTGTCGAGATCTAGGGTACTATGAGATTTTTAAAAAAATTGAAAGAAAACCCCTAAAAAACACAAACATCTTGTGAGATCTAATTGGTATTCTCTCTCTCTGGAAATTGTTTAGATGAGGGAATGGTTCTGCAAGGCCTATGTTACTGTGATTGTCTCCTATTAGAGCTTGATATGCTATTCCATACTTTCTTTTATTGCCCAAATATGCAATAACAAGAGAGAGGTTTCTCCAAAAATGGCTACTGAAATTTTTTAACATTCTCTGAAACCTCAAGATAAAAATTGCTCTTGAGTAGCCTTCGTAAAAATTGTGTAGCAGCTGTGGCAATTTTTTATTTTAGTGTTTTTTTTAAAAAAATGAAACTTCTTTTACAACTTTGGGTATCGAGGGAGATACTAGGTTCATGTTCTTCTACTTCTAACAAACTCTACCAGCATTATTTGGTGTTGTTGAAGTATGTCTTTGATGTTATCACTCCACTTTCCTCTGGGCATGTCTCATGTTCTTTGTCCTTCTCCTCTCTTCATATATGCCTTGTACAGTACGGAATTCCAAGAAAATTCTCTCCAAATGGGCAAAGCACTTTAACATTGGCTCTATTCCAATTCTTTCCCTTATAATTTCATTCCTGTTTCTATTCCTTCTAGTAACTCCCGCAGTCTTCCTCAGACGTCTCATTTCCATGGTGACCAACTTTTGTTTATGTTTTGTTGTAAGTGTCCATGTCTGGCACTGGCAATAATAGGTGGGAACAAATATGCTTTGTATGAGGTGCTTCTTTGTGCTGGTTTATGGACATAAGGTGTTGCTGTATTTCCTTAGCTGTACTTATTATCAGTGTCTGAACACCAGCAAAAAGTATTTGCAGGCACCCCCCCCCCCCAATAAAGGACTCAGACACTGGTAAAAGTGGATAACGGCATTGGGCCACATTTATTGATTCATGCCCTAGTCCGAATTATAAATTTCTATTGGTAAAACGACCAATCATAATTCTTAAGGCAAGCAGGCCGAAGTAACACTGGTAAGGTACCACCCCAAAATTGCCAACGGCAATTGGTTACAATGTATCTATTTGTATCAATTTGTTTGTTGACAACAAACAAATTGTTGACCGTAGTCAATATCTAACTAATGACCCCACCCTCTGACGCGTATCCGTGAAATCACGGGGTGATGCATGCTGTCTAGCTATCGCCATCAACCCGTCGCCTAGTTCGTCGTTGACCGGACAACGTTTAACCAACTTATGCCTATCTAGTGTTGTCCACTCAATTGCGAACCTGCCGGATACCTGTGGGTCATAAATGTTTACCTTACCAGTGATACCCGCCACACGGGGAGGCTTCCAAAAGGCTCACCGCCCCCCCAAGACCGTCAGCTCGGTCGACAGGCCTGCTCGCCAGTCCACTAATCCAGAGGTCCATACCTCCCTGCGACAGATGGGCCCCATCCCCTGAGTAAAGCTCGTAATTTGCAGACTGATGGCGGGGAGGCTAATGACGCGTCCCCCGCCCTTATCAAAAAGGAACCGGGCAATAGCCCCGTTCACGGAGCGTCGGCTCAGTGAAGAGCCTCAAGGCCGAACGCCCCCCTGTAAGCGTACCGCGGTATCGTGTCCGACCAATTGAGGGATGTGGCAGGCCACACATGATGTGAGTAGGGCAGGTCACTGCAAACCGCAAGCTTCTGCGATAGGCCAGTGACCTGCCCCAAGCCATCGCCCCCAAGGTACATAACCCGGACATCGGGCGAGTCAGCATCCCTGATGTAGAAAAGGAATGGCAACAGTTCCCGCCATAACATGCCACGCTTACCATACTACCTGAGACGTGCGGCTGCACCCAGTCCCAGTCGGGGTCCCCACTCTGTCGCCGCAGCGTAACGCGCTGCCCTGTGCATGTGGCTACGGCCCACCAGCCATACTGTCACCGGTGTAAAACGACACCCAGGGTCTGTCAAGGAAAAAAGGGGGGTGAGAAACAGTGCAGTGACTAAACTGGTACTCACGGTTGAAGAGGGCGAACACAAAACTGAAAACATTGTGATCCCCACCCTCCCGTGCGGCGTATTCCAGCCCCGGAGTACCCAAAAACAACTGCAGTAGAACCCGCCCCTATCCTGAACGAATGGGTGCCGCAACGAGCCCCAGAGGGGCCAACACTGTCTAGTGCCTTCCTGGCACCCTCCAAATTGAAATTTAGTAAGAGAAGACCCACCTTGGTGACAGAAAAACGGGCCATGGTGCGTGCCACACAGTGCAAGGAAATCCTGTAGGGCACCAACCGGACAGATGTCTGCCGAGGAACATCGTAGCAGTCTAATCCACTGCCTACGCCGTGCTGATACGTTTTAGAGGAGCGGATCCCCCAACTGAGCCCAATATTGTTCACACAGACATCTTCGAGTTCCAGTGCCCTACGACTTGCATCCGCCTTATACAGCATCTCAAGCTCGCCGATGCGGAGCACTCCAAAAAAGGCCACCGTTGTAGCCGCATGAAATGGGCTGCCTCATCTTTATCAAAACAGAGGCCAGGCCAGCCCCGGGCCAATTGGGTAAAAACCCCTGGGGAAATCGGGTGGCGGTCGTCCGGCCAACGCCCACGCACGCGCACCCACCCCTACAAAACATGTCTCACACGGAAGTGAGTGGTGCTGTCCACGACTTGCATCCGCCTTATACAGCATCTCAAGCTCGCCGATGCGGAGCACTCCAAAAAAGGCCACCGTTGTAGCCGCATAAAATGGGCTGCCTCATCTTTTCAAAACAGAGGCCAGGCCAGCCCCGGGCCAATTGGGTAAAAAACCCCTGGGGAAATCGGGTGGCGGTCGTCCGGGCAACGCCCACGCGCGCGCACCCACCCCCCAAAACATGTCTCACACGGAAGTCAGCGGTGCTGTCCATGTGACCTCCTACTTTGGCCATAAAAACCAACGCTGACAGCCTAGATGCTATGGTGCGAGGTGCAAGGCCCTGGGCATGCAGGTAAACCATGAACCGCAGAACATGGGTTACCGGGATCGGCCAGGTTCCTGGCATTTGAAATTTGGTACAGAATGCTCTAAAAGAATTAAATGTGTGGTGATACGCCTTACGCGTGCATGGCGCTAGTGACAGGCCAATCGCCCGGTTCACCTCTCCTTGCCAATGTTCCATATCTCGTCCGGGAGTGGCGAGGGAAATTCCTCCGCATCCGGGGCCAAGGCACAGAACCGGGAGATCTGCAGGCGGGACAAAGCGTCAGCAATATCATTAGTAACCCCTGGGACATGCCTGGCCCTGAAAAGAACGTTGAGGCGCAGGCTGCGCAACGCAAACTGGCGCACTAGGTCCATAACCCTGGGCGATTTAGAGGTCTGTGCATTGACAATGTGGACAACAGCCGCATTGTCACACCAAAATGGACAACCGAGTTGGCCCACTCCTCGCCCCATAGCATCAAAGCACCCAGGATAGGGAAAATTCCAGATACGTGAGACCACGCAGGCGGCCCGTGCCTGCCCAGGATGTTGGCCACCCACCATAGGCCCACTTCCAATTGAATTACATCCCATAACTCAGGGATCCCGAGGCATCGGACTGTATCTTAGAGTGAGGGGAAGCCAGGAGCTCAGACCTCCAAAATGACACCCCATTGAAATCCCTCAGGATCTGTAGCCAGACAAGCACGTCTACCCTGATACCCCGGGTAAGTCTAACCCTATGGTGGGGCCTGGATAATCCTGCCATGGCGTCGCCGAGCAAATGCCCTGCCCGGTGCGACGACCCTGCCAGCGAAATTGAGGTGACCATGTAGCACCAGCAGTTCCCTCAGTGATGCCATGCGCTTGGCCAGCAAGTCCGAGATAAGGGCCACTAGCTTTTACACCTTATCCCGCTGCAACCTAGAAGCCTGCGCTACCGTGTCAATCTCCACCCCCAGGAATACTAGCTGTGTAGGTGGGCCCTCGGTCTTTTCGGGCGCTAAAGGGACACCAAGTTCCTCCATTAGCGTCTGAAATGTGTTGAGGAGACGTGTGGACGTGTCCCAGCCCCGTTCAGCCCCGAATAAAATCATCCAGGGAATGGGCTACAGACCGGGACCCTGATCTGCGAACAAAAGCCCACTCTAGGAAGGTGGAGAAACGCTCGAATGCCGAGCCCGAATTGGAACAGCCAAAAGGCATGGCATCATTGAAATAATATGCTCCCCGGGACGGGGGCGCAGGGACAGGGCCAACGACCCTGCCCGCATAGATCTCCTTATCATTGCTGGCAGCAGCCACCTCCTCCCTCCCCCTAAGGGATAAAGATTGGTGGGCATCCTGAGGGGACCTATCACCCATGAAAGGGATACATAACCCCTGCCTAAAACCCTGAAGGAGATATCCGCATCCTCTCCCTTCGGGTACAATGTGAGCCAGCACTCCAACATGTCCACATTAATTGGGGAGGGAGCCCTTCAGTGAACTAGATCCATCTGCGGCAGTCTTGCCAGCCCCCTGTCCACCCCTCCCTCTGCCCCGCATCCCTCCAGGCCTGGGACAGGCAGAGGCCACATGGGGGCCAGCACAGGGGGGACACTAATGTCTGTATTTGCCATTCTTCCTATTGCAGGAACCATTGGACGAGAAAGTACAGCACAGCAGGCGGGCTGGAAACCCCCTGCCCCGCCCCCTGGCAGTGGACCTGTGCTGGGGCCGCCCGCTGGACCGCATGTCCACAATGGTATCTCTCCCCGGGCGCGGGGCGCGTGGGCGTCATGTACAAAAAGCCACAGCCTCTGGCATGGCTCAACCCACCTAATCTCGGGGTGCCGGGTATTCCGCATATGGAATTACACGTCATCAGCCAACCACGATAGGCCCGGAAAGTCAACCATTGCCCGGTATATGTTGTCCAAATACTGGACCACCGGAATTGCCAAATCCGGCCGGGCCCTAAGGTACACCGCCATGTATATGAGGTAGGCCGGCAACCAGTCGGCCCACGTACGTGGTGGCTTGTGACAAGGTGCCTGCTCCTTATCCTTCTCATCCTGCCCCCCCCCCTACTCCTTGATGGGCCCTCTGTTGGGGAGTGAGAAGATATCCACGTACTCCCCCCGCCAGATCTTATCTTTGGTGGTCTGTGCCAAACGGTCACCCAGCGGTAGGGAATACCCCGCCGTCAGCAAGGCAGACACAGGCACAACAGGAACTGCTGGCATCTGAAAGGGGGCCTGTACTAACCCAGCCACCCCCAAAACATTCCCCACAGGGTAGAAAACACCCCCCACCACGGGGCCCTGGGTGGTAGTTGTCATCGCCAGGTGGGGCGTCAGCGGCTGGACCGCCGCCCCACCCGCGCGAGGCCAAGGCCATTGGAAACCCCCCCAACGTGGCCACGTGTGTAGGTGCACTAGCTTGGACCGCATACTCACATGCTGCACCCCCGTAGGCCGCCCCCACCGGGGGTTCCGGCCCACTGGGGGCGTCGGAGCTCACAACCGCCGTCGAGCTCGTCGATGGGGCCTGACCCGCACCGGTCTGTTGAATGGGGAGCTGCGAGGCAGTGGCCCAGGTCGTGCCACACGCCTCAAGCAGCTCAACCCGTCCCGTCGCCTGCCGCTGCCCAGCAGACGACGCGTCGAAACGAACCCCAAAGGGAGCCCAAGAGTGGCTAGCCCGGGCCAGGGATGCCTCGAGGGCCGCAACGCGGGCCAATAAGGCTTCCACGCTGACATGGGGCAAAGGGCCAGCCGGCCCGCCTACTACAGGCATGGGTACAGGTCCCTGCACCCCGGGGCCCGAATAGGGCCACAACCCCACACCCGGGCCCGTTAGGGCCGATGTAGCAACCTGCCAGGGAAGGGGACCGGACCACCCCCCAAGGGGAAGGCCTCGGAGCGAGCTGCGCTCCTATAAAGGAAGGCCCAGCGAACGGGCAACACCAGGAGAGGTGTCCACTGCTTGCGGGCCGAGGGCCGCAGCCCCTACTGGCCCCGTGCGTGGGCCACCATTCTCTGGCCAGGGGGAATAGACCCCATTCCACCGGTCCCGGTGGGTGCAGGCAAAGGCGGCTGCTGGGGAGGCGCAGCCGCGGTCCTCCGACCCAGATTGTGCCTCCGAACCGCACGAGCCGCGCTCGCAGCCGCCTTCTTCTTCGCGGGCCTCTCAGCCAATCGATGGGAAGCCGAAAACGAGAGAATTCAGCAGCCAAAAGGCTTCCCGGTAAAAGCAAAAGCGACGGAGGGAAGAGGGAAAAACTTCTCCGCTCCGTCGCTTCGCAAAATGGCAGCTCGGCTGCCTCATGGCCACCCCTTTTATAAGGGAGCTGGCCACGCCCCCTAACTACCCGGATGCCTTCGTCCTATGGGGGGGCCCGCAAAGGGCACGGCGGCCATTTTGGCGCCGCGCTTGCATTTGCTGATATTGTTTCCATTCATGAACTTAGCCTTTTTTGTTTATGCTTTCTATGTAGGAGATAATAATGATGGTGATACTATGCATCCCTGTCTCAGTCTGAATGTTACGGCAAAGGATTCCAATATTTCTTGATTTAATCTAACTACACTTCTACAATCACTTTATAATATTTTACATAGTCTCACTTTCTCCATATGGGGTCAACTTTTGCTACAGCAATTTTCTGTCAACTCTATGAAATGCCTTCTCTTGGTCTACAAATATGACAGAGATTCTTATTGTATACTAGCTTTTTCTCTGTGAGTTGTTTAAGCATAAGGAATGTGTGGTGGCAAAATGGCTGCCGCGCACTTTGCCGGCCCCGCCCCTGAGGCAGGGCCCTCCAAAGATGAGCCGGGGGTGAGTCACCCTTTTTTAGGGGTGGCTGAGCGGCCTGCCCCAGCAGCTGTAATTCGGCTGGGCCTGGGCGCGTTTGCTACCTGCCCAGCCGAATGTTGATGGAGGCCTGCTCGACGAGCACACCTTTTTGCCATGCGCGATCTGCCCGGGAATGGGTCGGCTGTGACGTGGCACCACTGCTTGGTTGGGCTCCCATGGCGCCAAGGAAGAAGGCTGCCTCTGGCGGCACCTTGCTGGCAAAGTGTCCGCGATCGGCGGCGTGGCCTGGGACCAGGTCTCAGGCCCAGCCTGCACCGCCCGCAGATCCCAAACCCCCACCGAGTCAGAGGGCTCAGGGGAGAGCGGGCATGTCCCGCCCAGAGCGGGGGCTGGCCATGGCCTTGACCCAGCCTGGTACCTTGGCCTCGCGTGGGGGGCATTGCCCCCGGTCACCAAGGCTGGTCTACCAGCACCCGCAGGGTTGCCAGGACCACATTCTCCTCTGGGGGCCCATGCCTTGGGCCATACTGCCCTTGAGGCCCACTTCGCTGCACTCGAGCACGCTACGGGCCTGCTGCCCAGTGCTAATGCTCCTGGGCCCAACGCGCACCCTGGGATGGGGTGGCAAGGGCCACAGCCATCCACCTCCGTTGAGTGAAGGCTGGCTCGCTTGGAGGCTGCCCAACTTGGGGTGCCCAAATGCCACGCCGGGACCGCCAGTGGTGGCACGCCCGCGCAAACTGTGGGCTCCGGAGCTGCGCCAATGGGATCTTCGTTGAGGCGGCAGACGGGCTCGAACTCTGTCAAGAGCTCCAATGCCCCGACCCAGTTGGAACCCCCAGTGTGGGCAGCTGGCGGGGTCGCAATGGGTGAGCATGGTGGTCAAATTAGGTCACACTTGGTGCCCCCTCTTGCCCAACCTGCTGCACAGAGTTGGCCTTGGCCTGTGCAGCAGGCGCCCATGCCACCCATGCGGCCCCTCAGACGGGTGCTTGGAGGGCTCCATACCCGCTGGTGCTGCCTGGGGTCCCACCTGCTGGACCGAGCGTTCCTTACCTGATATGGCCTTATGGCCCCCCAGCCAACACTGGTGATCACACTGTCCCTACCTCGGCTATTCCGATGGCTGGTGTCTCCCTGCCTCTGGGGGACCATTTGTTGCTGGCCACGAGGGACAAGATCTGGTGCCAAGAGTATGTGGATTTGTTTAGTTTGTTAAACAGGGAACCTACTAGGGAGGAAAAGGAGAAGGAGGATGACAGGGACAAGGAATTGTCCCGTCGTTGCAAGCCTCCATGTACATGGGCAAATTGGCTTCCCGCGTATTTGATATATGCTGCTGTTTCAATCAGGGCTCACCCATATTTGGCCATCCCTCTTATCCAGTACCTGGATATCATTTACCGGGCCTACGTGGATTTCCCGGGTCAATCGTGGCTTGCATACAATGAGGAATTCTGTATGCGGGCCGCTCTCCACCCGGAGATGTTTTGGGACGAACCTAACCAAATCCTCCGGCTGTTATATATGACCCCATCCCAGCTGGCCTCGGGTGATCAGTACCACTGTGGCCACGTCGTGCAGCGGCCTGGCACCGCACAGTATCCCCACCAATCGGCAGGGCAGGGGGTTCCATCCCACCTGTTGTGCTGGAACTATTCATCTGTGGCTGGATGTTCCTGTAAACAATGCAAATATAAGCATGAGTGCACAATCTGTTTGGGACCTCACCCGGCCACCACCTGCACCAGGCCAGGCGGGACCCGTGGGAGGGGTCGAGGCCAGTAGAGCATGAGTCGCACTTCTACTGACTCAGCGGCAACTTCTAAAGGCCCCCTCCCCAATCAAAATTGAAGTGTTGGAGTGTTGGCTCCTTGTCTACCCGAGAAGGGACAATGCGGAGTATCTTTTGGCGGGTTTTTCTATGGGGTTCCGCATTCCTTTGGCTGGTGTTCACACACCACAGGATGCACCAAATCTAGTATCATTGAAAGGCAAGGAGGGCTTGGCCAGAACTAAGATATTTAAGGAAGTCCAGGAGGGGAGGGTCACAGGACCCTTCGATGAACCTCCTTTCCCTAATTTGAAGGTGTCACCCCTTGGCTTGGTCCCCAAGTAGGCCCCGGGCGAATTCCACTTAATTCACCATCTGTCACACCCAGCGGGATCGTCTATCAATGATGCTATACTGGACGAGCTTTGCTTGGTCCGGTATACGTCATTTGATCAGGCTCTTTGGATGGTCCATTCATGCGGGCATGGGGCACTCCTGGCCAAATGCGACATTAAGTCTGTATTTCGCCTTCTCCCATTCTACCCGCATGACTTTGAACTGCTGGGTTTTAGGTTCGAGGGGCAATACTTTGTGGATAAGGCCATGCCCTTTGGATGTTCTGTGTCCTGCTCGGCATTTGAGCGTTTCAGTTCCTTCCTACACTGGGTGTTTTTTTGCCGCTCTGGAGCACATTCGGTGGCACATTACCTGGACGATTTTTTGTTCAGCACCAAAGCAGGCTCTGGGGCATGTGAACTACTGCTGTGCACGTTTCAAGGGCTTATGGCAGAATTGGGGGTGCCACTGGCACCTGAAAAGACGGAGGGACCTGCCACTACTTTAACATTCCTGGGGATTGAAATAGACACTGTGGCACAGATGTCTAGGTTACCCATGGATAAGGTTGCCTGTATTTCGGACGCCATACTAGCTATCCTAGCCAAGTGCAAGGCTTCCTTGCATGACCTGCAGGTGCTTCACGGCTACCTCAATTTCGTGTGCAGGGTGGTTACGTCTGGCCGGGCTTTTGTCAGGCGCCTGTGTGACGCCATGGTTGGCTTATCCTGGAAGCATCACAGAGTTCAGCTCATGAAGTGTACTAGGGAGGATCTATGGGTGTGGCTGAGGTTCCTTGTGGATTTCAATGGCATTTCCTTCTGGCACACTGAACGTGCGGCTACGCCCATGTTTCAGGTCCAGTCAGATGTGTCCGGAGCATTTGGCTACAGCATTTACTTCAATGGTCATTGGTCCTACGGTGAGTGGCCTGAGGCCTGGCAGGGTACGGGCCTCCTCCGGGACCTGACATTTCTGGAATTCTTTCCCATCCTTGGCGCACTCATGCTGTGGGGGGAGACCTGGGCCAACTCAGTAGTACACTTCTGGTGTGACAACGTGGCCATTGTCCACATAATCAATGCCCAGACATCCCGTTCACCTAGGGTCATGGCCCTAGTTCACCAGTTTGTTCTGCGCGCCTTGCGCCTCAATGTGCTGTTCAAAGCCAGACATGTCTCTGGCATTAACAATGACATTGCTGACGCTTTATCCCGCCTACAGATAGATCGTTTCCGGGCCCTGGCGCCGGAGGCCAACGAGCTTCCCTTGACACTCCCGGCCGAGATGTGGAAGTTTGGCGAGGAGAAATGAACCGGGCCATTGGTTTGTCGCTGGCTAGCAGCACCCGTAAGGCATACTCACACACATACTGGGCCTTTGAGACGTTCCGTCATGGGGCTTCCCTGCCGGATCTGTGGCCCATCCCGGTTGACCATGTACTCCAATTCATGGTGCACCTCCATTCCAAGGGGCTGGCTGCACGTACTATTGGCGGTCGCCTATCGGCATTGGCCTTCCATGCAAAGATCAATGGTTTTTCAGACACCACGTCTGATTTCCGGATACGTCGGGTGTTGGAGGGTTGGGCCCATGAACGTGGCCCTTGCCCCGATGCCCAGGACCGTTTTCCCCTGACCTCCTCACACACCTAGCCCGGGTTTGGCCGGTCATTTGTCGGGACCTGTATGAGGCAATCCTCTTCCACGCTGCCGCTACGGTAGCATTTTTTGGGGCACTCAGGGTCAGCAAACTGGTCGTTGGGTCCCATGGGGACAGATCACGCAGGGCCTTGGAGCTGTCTGACCTATCACTCTCCACAGATTAGGTGCGCCTGACCATTCGCTTCTCTAAGACAGACCAGCGTGGCAGAGGCAGTGTTATCATGCTTTATAGGTGTGGCCATGCCCCTATCTGCCTGGTTCGCGCATTGCGTTCTTTCCTGGATCAGCATAGCCATGCCCTTGGTCCCCTTTTTTGCCACCAGGATGCATCACCCTTGACCAAGTACCAATTCTGGAAGGTTACTGGGGATGCTTTGGCTGCATTAGGCATTACTGGGGTTGTTATGAGTCCCATTCATTCCACATAGGCACCGCATCCACAGCGGCTGCCTGCGGTTACTCGGACGATGCCATACGGTGCATGGGTAGGTGGGGGTTCACGCGGTTCTGCTCTTATGTGCGCCGCTTGTTGCAGTAGCACCTGGCTGGTTCTTTTCTCTTCTTTTCTTTCAGCTCCTGGCCGCCTGATGGCACTGGTGAGAGTGTGGATCATCGGTCACAGCTACGTTTATTGGGCTGCCCACCATGCTGCATTCACCGCATGGGGTATCCACCTGATCATTGGTGCAGTAGTGCATTTGAGGTGGTACGGTTTCCAAGGGATGAGGTGGCACACCCTGCTCCCGTTCCTGACCTCCATGAGTGACCGGGGTCCCCCTGATATATTGGTGATCCACCTGGGTGGCAATGATCTAGCACAGATCACGGGCTTGGAATTGCTCCTTGCCATTCGCAGAGATCTCAGCCTGCTGGGTCATCGCTGGCCACAGGTGCAGATTATGTGGTCACAGATGGTGCCACACATATCCTACTGGGGAGGTGTTGATCCTCGTGGTGTTGACCGGGCCCGGCAGTCCGTGCACAAAACAGTAGCTCGGTATCTTTATACCCATGGTTTGGGGACAGTCGTCCCACATCCCCTGATCCGCATACAGGACCCCAACTTGTATCGCGGTGACGGGGTGCATCTTTCAGCTGACAGCATTGCAAATGGGCCTGGTGACCACATGCGTGGCCAGGGTGGGGCAGTGAGTCGGTGAACTCATCCCCGTGTGGTGGCTAGCACTGGTAAGGAGAAAGTACATGACCCATTTAATCCAGCAGCTACGCAGTTGGTTGGCCATTGGGAGGACAAGGTAGAGCCAAGTTTGGGATGGCCAACCGCTGATACTAAAACCTGTTGCTATGTTCTAATTAGCATGCACAACCTCCACAATTGATCGGAGGCACGTCAGAATTAGGAGCTAATACATAGCATTCTGACGAGGGACAACAACGTGTTTCAGTAGAAACAGCTTGTTGACAGGGTCACACACAATTTGTTGCAGTAGTAGCAAATTGTGACAATGCAACTAATTATGGTTCGGAATTAATATTCACTCCTTACCAATGCTATTACGGCCCGTTTGTCCTTAACAGTAGTTAAGGAAAGTTTAAGTCAAAAGTTAATAAAGTGGCCCAATTTTTAATCCAATTCAAGTGTTCGTTTCGTTATTGTGGAGTGGGTCCGGCAAAGAATGCGTGGCGGCAATATGGCTGCCATGCACTCTGCCGGCCCCGTCCCTGACGCTCGGGCACTCCAAAGTTGAGCCAGGGACGGGGCGAGCCACCGTTTATTAGGGGTGGCTGAGCAGCCCGCCCCGGCAGTTGTAATTCGGCTGGGCCTGGACGCGTTTGCCCTCCACCCCCTCCCTAGGTGACTTTGTGGTTATTTTGGTTGCTTTGGGGCCAGATGGGAATTTTTGCTTGAACCTGCATTGGCCCCTTGGTTCTTGGCATTTTCGCCCATCCCACACTGTTGCTGCTGGTAGAGACTTTGGGGTACTGGTGTTTTGTTTATTTCTTGGTCACTTTGGCGGCTAGCACTGGTAAGGAGAAAGTGCATGACCCATTTAATCCGGCAGCTACGCAGTTGGTTGGCCATCGGGAGGACAAGGTAGAGCCAAACTTGGAATGGCCAACCAGCTGATAACAAAACCTGTTGCTATGCCCTAATTATCATGCAAAACCTCCACAATTGATCGGAGGCATGTCAGAATTAGGAGCTAATACATAGCATTCTGACGAGGGACAACAACATGTTTCAGTAGAAACAGCTTGTTGACAGGGTCACACACAATTTGTTGCAGTATTAGCAAATTGTGACAATGCAACTAATTATGGTTCGGAATTAATATTTACTCCTTACCAGTGCTATTACGGCCCGTTTGTCCTTAACAGTAGTTAAGGAAAGTTTAAGTCAAAAGTTAATAAAGTGGACCAATTTTTAATCCAATTAAAGTGTCCGTGTCATGATTGGGGGGAGTGGGTCCGGCAAGCATTGCATCTGTACAGCTTTTCTTTTTTCTGAAGCCCATCTGTTCTGCTAGTTGTGGTCCGATAACTGGTCTCCTCCTCAATTCTATTATCTTGGCATGCAATTTCCCTGTATGGCTTAAGAATAAGATGCTTTGTTATTGTGTGCATTCCTGTTTGCTCTGTTTGTTTTCCCACATAGATGTTTTTATTGCTTTTTGCCAATCAGTGGGTACAGTTAGTTGTGTCCATGCTGCATTGAAGATTTTGTGCATCCACTTGATGCTGCTTTCCCCTGCTGCTCAAGTTATTTCTATTGGTAATACAGTACTGTACATCTATTCCTGGTTATGTTTAGGTGATTTTTTTAATGACTCTTGCTACTTCGTAAACTAACATTTCTCATTCTAATGCAATTGTTTTGTAGTCTTGTGTTGTTTCATTGTGATATTCTCCTAGGAGGTCTTAAAACCTACAGTGTGCACTAAATACAAAAAAAATGCCATAAAGTCCTATTGCTAGCTTTAAAAAAATAGCATAACTTTAAAAAGAAATACACAAATTATAACCCATTAGAACATCTTAGATCAATAGTTCAACAATAGTAGGCAGTTTTATATAATTCAGTCTTCATTAGCTAACCAGAAACTGAGAGGGATGTTGCCTATTGAACCTTTGTAGAAATATTATTACAGAACAAAGGGGCCATGACTGAAAAAGCTTGGTTCCTGGTGTTAGCTCTTATGGCTTCCTTGGGTGTCACAAGTTTGACACAATCCACATCAAGGATTGAAAGCAGTGTGTGAGACAGGAAGCTGTTTTATGTGACAGACATTCTTCTATGTATCATAGTCCAAAACCATCAATGGATTTCTAGGTCATGACCTGGATCTTGAATTGGGCATGGAAACTAACAGGGAGCCAATAAAAGCATGCCAAAATAGGGATATGTATTTATATCTTCCGGTACAGGTAGTCTGATAGCCATATTTTAGGCCTGCAGAAGTTTCTGTATTGACTTCAAGGACAGACCTACATAGAGAGAGCTACAGCAGTCTGTTTTATAGATCATGACTCATGTTCTTTGATATGTAAGTTATTAAAAGATTTAAAAAAATCCCTACCAGTTTTTTAGTGTTCAAGGAATGAAGAAGCAAAGGAATGAAGGAGTGAAATTTAGCTCTCTATTAGTGGGGTTTGAACACAGTTTGGACGGGGCAAAACTCAGACTTATATACATTATAAACAGTAACAGTGACAATAATACAACAAGCCCATTGGCTAACAGAGTGTGCACATTTTTCAATCTACTTATTTGCATAAGAATAGATACATGAAAAAAGATACATTCTGCTCCTGTCAGAAAACACAGTTAACATACATAACATTATTTCCCCCTAGGTAAAAACAAAATCCTTTAACCAGGATGGCGGTCTAGTTTCCCTTCTGGGTTGGACGCTTGGCTGAGCCGGCTCAGGGGTTCGTAGGATGGGCGACCCGACTGGAGTGAGGGATTGATTAGAGGGGAAGGTTGTAAACCCAAATGAAAGCCCCGTTTGTCAGATGGAGGAGCAGGGGATAGCTCAAAACCAAAATCTAATTCTGTGGATTAATAAGACAACTCAGGGTCCCTCCTGTGTGTACTAAGAGTGGAGGGCAACTCCAAACAAAATTGGTCATCATCAATAAAGGAATCCAGAGTGCTAGGCTGGGACATTGTAAGGGTACACCGGGCTGGAATAGGGGAGCATTCCACAAATTCCCCTTGAGGACGGTCCCTAAAGCACACCTCTGGGTCTAAGTTAGCTTGCTGATGACTATTACCTCTGCCCCCTGGGTTTAAATGGGTGGGGGCCAACCCTAGCATTGAGTGTCTGTATTTGTCTTGTAGGTCCAATACTCTGGATCTCAATTGATCTGCATGCCTCCTCCAGATCAGACCAGTGGCTGTTTCAATTCTATAAGAAACAGGACCAGTTTGATCAATCACGAACCCAGGCATCCACATAGGACCACCAGCTGCATAATTGCGGCAATGTACAGGGTCTCCAGATGAGAAAACCTTCTGGTGTTGGATCGCTATATTTGTGCCTTTGTCCTTCACCCTAGAGGGATCCAATCTGTCCAGCAAGGATGACAGTTTCCTTCTCTGGAGCAATTCAGCAGGGGACAGCCCTGAGGCAAGGGGGGGGGGGTGAGTCTATACGTGAAAAGAAACTGGCATAGCTGGAGCTCCAAATCCCCTTCACCCATATGCCAAAGCACGTCTTTAGTTGTGTGCACCTGCTGCTCCACCTGGCCATTGGTGGCTGGGTAGAATGGGGTGGCAGTGATGTGCCTAATTGCATTACTTTCCATGAAGGATTGGAATTCTGCAGATGTGAACGTGGACGTGTTGTCGGAGACCAGCACATCTGGAAGTCGAAATGCTGCAAACAGCCTTCTCAGGTGCATTATTGTGGTGGCTGAAGTGGTATTAGACACTCTAATCACTTCCAGCCACTTAGAGAATGAGTCTACAACTAACAAAAATAGGGCACCCCTAAATGGACCTGCAAAATCTATATGCAACCTGGACCAGGGGCCCCTAGCAGAATCCCATTCCCGAGAGGGAAGGTGGGATTGCTCTGGGCGAGAGGATTGACAGCTGGCACAAATGCCGACCATTTGTTCTATGTCTTGGTCCAGTTGAGGCCACCAAAAGTAGCTGTGGGCAAGGGCTTTGGAACGGACAATTCTCGGGTGACTTGTGTGAAGTAAATGTAAAACCTTTTTCCAGAGAGTGACAGGAATGACCACCTGCTGGCCCCATAGAAGGCAACCTCATTCCACTGATAATTCCAACCGCTTGCGGTGGAATGTTCTGAATTCCTTGGCTAGAGGAGAGACAGGCCAGCCTTTTTGTACCCAATACATTACTTTGGTTATTGTTACATCCTTGGCTGTAGCTTTGGCTATATCTGAGGGGATGACCGGCGGCGAGTCGAATGCCTCAATCATGAGGACCTGGTGGTCGCTTTCGATCTCGCAATCAGTTTCCCTGACCCCTGGCAGTGGAGAACATGACAGGGCATCAGCGTGGCTGATGTCCTTGCCAGGCCTGTGCACCAAAGTAAAATCATATGCATTTAGGAAAATTGCCCAACGCAACATCCTTGGGGACAGAATTTGAGGTGTGGGCTTCCCATTCACAAAGATTCCAAGGAGGGGTTTGTGGTCAGTTACGATGGTAAAAGGCCTTCTGTAAAGGTAATCGTGGAATTTCTTAGTGCCTGCCACGATTGCCAATGCCTCCCTGTCTGTCTGAGTGTAATTTTTCTCAGGCTTTGAGAGCAAATGGAAATAGAATGCTATGGGGGCTTCTCTCCTGTCACTTAGTACATGGCCTAACACAGTTCCCACCACCACAGGGGATGATTCACACACAAGTACAACTTCTTTGTTAGGATCAAAATGAGTTAATACAGCATCCGAAGATAGCAGCCTTTTAAGTTCTAGGAACGCTTTCTCCTGGCAATGGCCCCAGTGCCAAACAGTATCTTTCTTAAGAAGCTGATGTAATGGTTCAGCAACTGAGGCTTTGTGATGGAGAAAAGCGTGATAGAAGTTTAACAATCCTTGAAATGATTGCAATTTGGCTTTACATTTCGGCCTGGGTACATTCCTCATGGCCGTCACCTTGGAGTCAGAGGGCATGATACCTTAGGGTGTAATGTGGTACCCCAGGAACTCCACTTCCCATGCCAAAAACACACATTTGTCTCTTCTGAGACATAGACCGGCCCTCTCGAAATGTGACAGAACTCGATCGAGCCTGGCCGCTAGTTCAACGGTGACCTTAGCGGTGATCAGGATATCGTCAAAATATGACAGGACACCAGGCAACCCTTTCAAAATATGTTCTACAAGAGATTGAAATATTCCGGGGGCCGCATTCACCCTGAATTGTAGTCCAGTTACCTTAAATGCCCCCCTATGCGTTACTATGGTCTGGGCTATGACAGCAGTAGGAGACACAGTTAATTGTTGGTAAACCTGGGCAAAGTCAAGTTTTGCGAAATAATTTCCTCCATGCAAGGAGGCAAGAAGGTGGCTTACCATGGGCACATGATATGCGTTCGGGCGAATAGCTTTATTGATGGTACACTTGTAGTCAGAGCATATCCTTACCTCCCTGTTACTTTTCAACGTAGTCACAATTGGTGTCTCCCACTCTGCGGAGTCCACCGGTACTAGGATGCCCTGCCCCACCAGTTTGTCCAGCTCGGCTTCTATCTTCTCCTTTAAAGCAAAGGGTACCCGGCATGGCTTCATCCGGATGGGCGGGAGGGTTGGGTCAAGCTCAAAGTCAACAGGGGGTCCTTTGTATAAACCTAAACCCTTTTTGAATACCTCAGGATGTGCAGCACAAATGTCCCGGATTGGGTCAGAGTCTATTGCGTGAATGCCAGAAAGCCGGATTCCCAGGGGCCTAAACCTTTGTGTCCCAGTAAAACAGTTAGTGCCCTGCTTAACTACAACCAATGGCAAGGAGGTGTGAATATTTTTGAATTTAACCAAGAAATTACCCACCCCCAGGACTGGAATCTGGCAACCTTGCACATCCCGGAGGGAAGTTTTACAGGATTTAAGTTTGGGCCGAGAGGCAGGGGAATTTCTCAAAAAAACCCACTGTGGGATTATGGAAAAGGTAGTACCTGAATCCCCCTCCATCTTGAAGGGGATGTCCTGCAGGCTCTGGTCTGCGAAGAAACACTCGCTGACGATGCCCACTTGGCATGGCTCAGGCTCGGGTGACGCTTTGGCAATGGACGTTTTGCAGTGATGACTCTTCTTGGACTCAGGTGCTGGAGTTCTTTGCTTTCGCTGTCGACATACGTTAGCAATGTGCCCTCTTCGCCCGCAGTTGTGGCATTCTGCGGTGTGGCAGCGGCACTTCTTGCGGTCATGCTGGGCTCCGCAGGCATTGCACTTGTAAAGGAATTTCTTCTCCTGATCGTCACGGTGCTCTCAGTGCTTTCGTTGGACCGCTTGGACTTCTCCCTCTGTGTTGCTGGACTCTGATGAAGAGGTGGAACCAGGTGATGCTGAGGAGGATGAAGATGAACTTTGCTGAGCTTTCACAGCTGAGTCGGTGGCACTGGTGGTGGAGTAGCGATGACAGAAAAGATTTATCCCGGACCATGTGGCCTCAGACGCTACTGCCTCTTCTAGGACACCAGTGAAAGTTAGCGTCTTTCTGATCATGAGATGACGTTGAGCATCTTCGTCTCTCATGCCAGCCAGCAGACGGTCCCAGAGTGCTTCTTCGATGTTGTCCCACTTGCACAGGACGGCAGCAATGTGCAGAGCGGCAGCGTAGTCTGCAATGGATTCACCGTGTCTCTGCTCCCTTCTGTGGAAAGCCACCCTGGCTGGGAGGATCGAGACCTCTGGCTGCAGGTGCCTCCTCAGTGCGGACATGATCTTCGCAAGTGGCACCACATCCACATCCCATAAAAGAACGAGGTGGGTTGCCAGCTCAAGCGTCTCAGAACCTCACTGAGTGAGGAAGCAGGAGTGCTTCTGGTCTTCGTCAGTGATCTTCTGCGAGGCCATTGCGTGGCGGAACCGGCGTTCGTATGTTGCCCATTTTTCTGGATGAGCTGGGTCGAATGGGCCGATGTTGCTGCCATGTGGGGACGCCATCCCACCTTCGTTGCCAGTTTAGTGTTCAAGGAATGAAGAAGCAGAATGAATGAAGGAACGAAGCAGTGAAATTCAGCTCTTTATTAGTGGGGTTTGAACACAGTTTGGATGGGGCAAAACCCGGACTTATATACACTATAAACTGTAACAGTAACAATAATACAACAAGCCCATTGGGTAACAGAGTGTGCACATTTTTTGATCCACTTATTTGTATAAGAATAGATACATGAGAAAAGATACATTCCGCTCCTGTCAGAAAACACAGTTAACATACATAACAAGTTTTCAGATAGGGAGAGCAGAAAAATCATTGCACTGAAATTATTCAGACAATTCTGAAATTTTCAAAGACTGGATACAGAGGCACAAACCCCCCGCCCTCCGATTTGTGAGTGTGGATCAGCACATGTTGCTGCAACATATCATCATCATCACTAACTTTCTTGGCAGTTCGGCCACCATTTTCTCTCCTCCAAAATGTCATAGACATGGCATTCTTGTGGGCCAATATATAGATCAATTAATAAAATTTCACCTGAAGGGTAAGTACTATACATCACAGATACCTCATTGCCGGACCCACTCCCCAATAATGAGACAGACACTTGTGATGGATTTAAATTGGGCCACTTTATTAATTCAAAACTGTGTTTCGGCAAACGGGCCGCAATGGCACTGGTAAAGCATAAATCTAATTGCCAATCATAATTTGGCAACATTGTATCCATTTGTTTGCCAATCATATTTGGCAACATTGTATCCATTTAATTTGCCAACCATATTTGGCCACACTGTATCCTTTTGTTTATCAATGAAACAAATTGTTTACCCCAATCAGATGCTACTTGTTGACTCCAGCATCTGACGTATATCCGGCAAATTTCAAGGTGTTGCAGGCTGTATAGATCATAGCATCACCTTGTTTGTGGTCCACCTTTGATTGGCCAGCGCAAGTCTCACTGTACCTTGTCCTATCCGGTGGCCAATCAACTGTGTCCCTGCCAGATTCCTAGGGGTAATCCCCTTTTTCCTTACCAGTGCCACCCGCCACAGGGGGGGGGAGTTTACACGACTCACCGCCCCCCCCGACTGCCAGCATGGTCAGCAGGCCCGCTTGCCATGGAAACAGAAAGGAAGAGTGCCAAGTGCCCCATGACCGAAGGAAGAAGACAATGCCTCAGGTACACCCACGAGGTGCCCCGCCTCGTGCTGCAGGAACAGGACCATGCCCCAGGTACTCCCATGACGTGCCCAGTCTCATTCCACAGGAAGAGGACCATGCCTCGGGTACTCCCATGAGGTGCCCTGCCTCATGCCACAGTAAGAGGACCATGCCCCAGGTACACATGAGGTGCCCCGCCTCATGCCACGGTAATAGGACCCTGCCTCGGGTACTCCATGAGGTTCCCCACCTCATGCCATAGTAAGAGGACAATGCCCCAAGTACTCATGAGGTGCCCCGCCTCATGCCACAGTAAGAGTACCACGCCCCAGGTACTCATGAGGAGCCCAGCCTCATGCCACAGGAAGAGGACAATGCCCCAGGTACTCCCATGAGGTGCCCCGCCCCATGTCACAGTAAGAGGACCATACCTCAGATACTCCCATGAGGTGCCCAGCCTCATGCCGCAGGAAGAGGATCATATCCCAGGCACACTGAGGAGGTGCACTACCTTGTGCCAACAGGAGGAGGGCCATACCTCTGGTACTCTAATGAGGCACCCACCTCATGCTGAAGGGAAGAGGACCATGCCTCGGGCACACTGATGAGGCGTACTACCTCGTGCCAAAAGGTGGAGGACCATACTTCGGGTACTTTAATGAGGCGCCAGCCTCATGCTGAGAGGCAGAGGACCATGCCTCAGGCACACTGAGGAGGCGCTCCACCTCATGCCAAAAGGAGGAGGGCCATACCTCGGGTACTCCAATGAGGTGCCCGCCTCCTGCTGAAAGGAAGAAGACCATGCCTCAGGCAGACTGAGGAGGCGCTCTACCACATGCCAAAAGGAGGAGGGCCATACCTCTGGCACTCTAGTGAGGCGCCCGCCTCACGCTGAAAGGAAGATGACCATGCCTCAGGCACACTGAGGAGGCATACTACCTTGTGCCAAAAGGAGGAGGGCCATACCTCTGGTACTCTAATGAGGCGCCCGCCTCATGCTGAAAGGGAGGAGGACCATGCCTTGGGCACACTGAGGAGGTGCTCCACCTCGTGCCAAAAGGAGGAGGGCCAGACCTCGGGCACTCTAATGAGGCACCCTCTGCATGCTGAAAGGAAGAGGACCATGCCTCAGGTACTGCAAAAAGGTGCCCCAACCTTGTACCATCAGGAAGCGGACCATGCCTCAGTTACACTGTGGAGGCACCCCTCTCCAAGCCAACAGGAAGGGGACCATGCCTTGGGAACTCAAATGGGGCACCCGACCTCGGGCCCAAAGGAAGAGGACCATGCCTCGGTTACACTGGGGGCCTGCCTCATGCCAAAAGGAAGAGGACCACACCTCAGGTACCCTAATGAGGAACCCCACCACTTGCCTAAAGGAGGAGGGGCATGCCTAGGGTACTTTGAGAAGGGGCCATGCCCATTGACAAAAGGAGGAGGACAATGCCTCGGGCGAAATTGAGAGGGGGCATGCCCAATGCAGAAGGAGGAAGGGCATGCCTAGGGAGGAATAGGGCCAATGCCCAGCTAAAGGAAGAAGGCCATTCGAAAGGCAGAGGACCCTGCCCCGGACACTGTTTCGGGAATTCCGTACCACCTCGGCTGTGCTATGCCCACATCCCCCTGTGCCTGTGCTGGGTAGCCGAAGAAGCATCAGGGCATTCCGAAACTGCAACCGTGGCCAGCGAGCCACCCCCGTATATTGGTCCCCAGGTTCAGGAGCTGAAAAAGAACAGACAAAAAAGTGCCAGCAAAGTGTCCTACGTAACACAGAGAAGAACATCCGAATGCACTCAGCAGATCCCCCATTTTTCACTATTAACATCGTCGGCCGCGTATCCAGGAAACACATCCTGCAGTACAGCGGTGATCCATGTTAATGACCAGGTGGATCGCCCTGCACCACAAGGAGAGTGGCAATACAGCCCCTGCGTTTCTGGTGACCCCAAGACGGCAGATATGCAACTGGAGAAATCAGCAGTAATATAGTTGACAATGGCCAGAAAGTGTCCAGTCGCAAGGGAGCAGCCTTAATTAGGAAGGAGCATGGAACCAGACTGACGTACCGGAACCATGACCCCGGGTGAAAACACATTCGGGTGTCGGCCATGTGCATGACAATAGCAAGAACCCCAATGGGTGAACCTCAGTATTGACGCATATGCCTGACCGCAGTGCTCTATGCCAACATTTGTCAAAGAAAGGGGAAGCCCTGAAAAATGCAGAGCCCCGCAATCCATCATGCCAGTGCAAAGCACATTGACCAGTGCACTGATAGCCATACATCGATGGTACTGGCACGTGGCGAACCGACCGACAGTGCGATGTACGGTCCGTGGCTCAAAAATGCTACACCCATGAAGTAGGCCAGAAATGCTGTCCATGCCTGCACATCAGCCTATAGGAAGTACTGAGGGCACTCCGCGGTACGTCCATGTAAACACATTAAACATTGTACGAGAACCCCACGAAAGCCCGGCCAGGCATAACTGCCCTGCTGGGATATGAAATATGGACAAAACATCCTGAGATAACTTGGTTAAACCCAACGCCCAGCCAAATTGAATGAGTCTATGTCTGGGTTTGGACCGCGTATTCCCAGGTGAAGCAGGGTTACTTGCCCAGAGTTAAATGCCATCCAAAATAAATAGAATCCTGGCCGGTTGTTTAGTTTTACAAAAGCAACTGGTCTGCCCAGTTCAGCCTAATGTCGGAATGGTGACCAGGGTAGTGAAAGTGTATCGTGGCCATCCCCGTCCTAAAAACAATCAGGTGGGTAATGGGGAAGGGGTCAATTAATGTCTTGAACGCTCGACTAGGCACTGGCTTACAGGAGGCATGTACCGATCCTTTAGGCTGCGATAATTTCCTTTATCTGCACACTCCCAGTGCAGCCTAAGGTCGCCTCAACTCTACCGCTTCCCAATGGGCTTCAAAGAACTCCACCTGTCGCTTACAGGGAGTATGCGGTGGTTTAGTATATTGGTAGCATATGGGGGCATAGAGCAAAGCACTTAGAAATAGCCTGATAAATTGACATCCACGCTGTTGATGTTATTCACAAAGAGTTTTATTTTCCTTTAACATCTGAAAAAGAACAGAGACAGAAACAAAAGACAAAGTACATAGCATAACATAGTTAGTATAGTCCACTTAGATCTCAGGGGCTCAGATCATAAGTGTTTAGAGTGCCTTCAACCCGAGAGGACCAAAGAACTGGGGAAAATGGCTCTGCTTCTATACAGAAAAAGGAGCAGATTTCCCTCCCACCTTTGCATTCCTAGGATGACTCAATCTGCAGGTGTTCAGAGTCACGGGGGTTTTGATTGATGGGGGAGGCATCGTCTCCCTCGTGGGGTAGTCAGATGCCTCTGTCGTCATTCTGCCACCTGACCTATTTGTCATCCTCCCTTGTGGGGTCTGCAGGTGCACATTCCTTTGAGGGAATGCAGCTGCACTTTGGCTCATCAGAAAGGAATGTGTTTACAAGTGCTACAGTAGCTAAGTGGTAAGGTTGTCATGGTTACTCAAGGATCATGACACGCCCTCCCTTTCCAAGATGAATGCTCCCATGGACCTACCATCTTCAAGGTTGGGTGGTCTTGAGTAATGGAAACCAATATTGCAAAATAGCTCATCTGAGTTCATTAAGTGATCTCAGAGGTTCTCTTATGGCTAGTTACTGCAAAGCAAAGTACAGAAAAAGATATGTACATGGGTTTTCAACCCATTTCAATGACCTCAGCTCTTTCCTGGCTGTTATACATCCGGCTCAGAGAGTCCGCCTCAATGTTATCTTTCCCCTTGATATGAGAGACCTTATATGAAAAGGAGAGTCCAGCGAAGTAGGCGCTGGTTCTTGGTTTTCATCCTATTCAGCAAAGCTAAGGCATTGTGGTCTGTTAAGAGAATGAACTCTTGACCCCATAAGTAACTTTTAAGCTTGGTGATGTCATTTAGCTTCTTCTGCAAGTCTTCAATGTATTTAGATACTGGTTGGGGCAATTCAGAGGTTGTACCTTCCCATTCTCCTTTGAGAAGATGGAGAGGCCCTCAGAGATTGAACCCAAACAACATCTCAGCTAGTGTGGTTCCCCCTAAACTTTCGTGTGGGGCTGACCTGTATGTGCTGAGAATTAGTGGTAAACTTTCCACCCAATTTTCTCCAAAATCTTGTACATATGCAGTCAACAATCTTTGTAATGACCCTTGACATCACTCTACTGTCCCATGTGATTTGGGATGGTAGGGCAAAGAAAATGTTTGTTCTACCCCTGCTAATTTGCATACAGTCTGCATTAGACGTGAGACAAAAGCCCCACCTCTGTTTGAGACAATTTCAACAGGTAAACCTAACCTACTGACAATTTCAATAAATGCTTTAGCAATATGGGATGCAGAAATTGAAGTTAAGGGTACAACTTCATACCACTTTGTAAAAGTATCAACATAGGTAAATACATACTGTTTCCCCCCTTTTGATTTAGGTAAAGGACCAAACACATCAATTTCTACTCTCTGAAATGGCTTCCCTGCTATTTCAGGTACACCAAGTTTAGCTTTGGTTTTAGACTGTACATTCCCAATTCTTTGACATGTGAAACAGCTTTTTATAAATTCTTTACAATCAGAAGTACACCTGGGCCAAAAGAAGTGTTCTGCAATTCTTTGAAGAGTTTTCTTTCTTCCTTGATGCAATGCAAACGCTGAGTCATGTGCCATTTTAAGAGCAATGTCCCAAAATATTGAGGCACAACTAGCAAGTCTCTAGTCCCTGTATCAGGTTTAGGCAACTTGATCTGTTTGTACAAAAGTCCATCTGCTGAATAAATGAATCGGCTTGGCCTGGCACCTGACAAAGGCAAATTCAATTTAGTCTTCTGCCTAATTTCTTCTAAAGTTGGGCACTGTTGTTGTTCTTTAGCAAAATTAACATAGTCCAGTTTTTCAGAAAAAGTCCAAGAATAAACTTTGGGCTGCCCAGCAGGTGGTGCTGGTGTATCTGGAACAGTCACAGGCTGGCTTTGACTTCTGGTTACAACGTTAAGTACATTGGCCTGCTTGGACCTCAATTGTTCCTCTAAAATCATTACAGAAAGACCTAGGAGTAGGGAAGGGTGGCTACTAGACCTGTGGATCAAGCAAAGAGATTCTCCTGTGAAACAACCATATTTCAGCTTAATTTTAGCTACAGGACTATTAACCACTTTCTACCCAGTTTCTAAATGGTACCCTTCAATTGATAAATAACAATCCTGCAAAATCTGTTCAGGTTTAACAAAACTCTCATGTATGCTGCAAAAATCAGAACCAGAATCTTTAAATGCTTTAATAGAGACAAATGGTTCTCCCTGCTCATTTAGTAAAGTCACTAAGGCATATCTTTGCTCTTCCATTTTGGACAAGAGATCCTTCCCTAGCAGTTCAGTAGGATCTAGAGCTATAGGTGACTATGTGTGTGCAGTGGTAATATTCAGCTGCCATGCTACTTTAGGGTCTCTAACAACGTGAGCGATATACTCACGAGCTGGTTGGACTTGCTGTGAGTCCGGACCTGTAGCAGAATCTCGGGCAGTTACCGCTGTTCCCATCTGCGATGGCTGATTCTCAAATGAATCAGTTGTTTGGCTTGCCGCTTCAGCAATGCAGGAACTGGAAATACCGGTTCCTGATTTCTCCTTTGCGGGTTGAGTTGCACCTTTCTGCAACACAGGGCAATGCTGGCAGGTATGTCCCGGCTTGGAACAATGGTAACAGGTAATGTTAGAAACAGGCGCTGTCTTACCCTTTGGCTTATTACCATCCCGTTTCGGCGCATGCTCCTTTGCTCCACTCGATGCAGGTGGTATCTTTGCAAAAGCCTGACTTTTGGCCTCTTTGAATTTCCCTGAAGACTGGGCTGTCTTAGGCATCTGCTTCTTGACATTCATTTTGCTGATACAAATCATATCAGCTTTCTGGGCAAGCAACTGAGGATCATCAATTTCCTTTTCAGCAAGACTGAGTCTTAAAGAAGGTGGAATGACCTCCATAAACTGTTCCTTCAGCGCAAATGCTCGGGCGCTTGGTATCATCTCCACTTTAGATGCTCGGACGCATCGGTCATAGGCTTGCGCCAGCTGAATTATGAGGGCAACAAATGGTTGTTTACTATCCCTTTGGATCTCCCGGAATCTTGTTCTCAGAATGTCAGGGACCATCGCACAATATTTCTCCAAAGCATCTCATATTTGGGGCCATGTATAATCTTTGGGCAATCCATCAAAATAGTCCAGGATCAGACCCCTCAGCTGTGTACTGATTAGCCCTGGCCACTCAATCTCATCCACTTTCATTGCCTCGCATGCATGCTCAAACCTGGAAAGAAAAGAGCGAATGTCCTGGGGGGTCTGTCAGAATTGGCAGATGTTTCCAATCAGTATTATCGGCTGCCACAGGTTTCGGTTGCTGCTTCATTTGCATAACGCGAATCTGCATTTCAAAGAAATTTGCCATCAAATCCTCCAATCGACTTGTTCTGGTTGGAGCTCCTCCTACCTCTCCCATTGGCAAGGGAGGGGTTCCTCCTGGTATCGCTAAAAGCGGAAACTGTGGAAAAGAAGAAGGAGGGGGAAGAACTCCCATTGGTGGCACCGGTAGACAGACAGGCTGAGGTACAGGGGCTCTGGGCAGCGGCTTAATCTGCGGAAGCTGGTCTGGTGCGGCGGGCTGTGGAACCGTTGACAGTATAGCTGTGCTGGTGCTGACTGCCCTGCCCCTTCTTCCTCCTGTAAAGCTTGGGCATATTTTTCATCCTTTATTTCCTGTTTTATCTTAGCCCTTCGACGTGCCACTTAACTCGCACCTTCGAGATTACCTGCCAACCGAGCCTCCTGCTCCTGTTGAAGGAGACCATATATTTGATCAAGCCTGATCTCATCCTCCGTCGGTGGTGGAACGGCTGCCACTTTCTCCGCTTGGCAGGATGCTTGCTCAAAGGCTAAGGCTTCCTGTGCCTCTACAAGCCACTGTTGCAACTTTACAACATAGTTACAATATCGCTCTGCCCTTTGCTGCTCCTCCTGCAGCTTCCGCTGTAAATCCTCCTGCCCCATGGCAGTGGTATGGGCACTGGCCACCCCTCTCCTGAGGAAAGCGCCATGACTCCCAGTGGCTTAATGGACAGTTTAGCCATTCTGGAGCCCGGTTTCTGTGCCTCTCTGGGTCTGGCTCCCATTCCAACCCATTGGTCTGATCCCGACTGGATCGAGACCACTGGCTCAGCTACTCCCTGTAGCAACTGTGCCAGTTTGTGTCGATCTCCTGATTCGACACTCCAGTCTGGCCCCACCTGGACGGAGACCGTTGGTGCTGCCATTCCGCTCTCCTGAGCTCGGGACACCACCGCAACGGCTCCCGGCGCTTCCTCCTCCATGACATTTTGTCGAGCGGGGCATGCTGTAATAGCTTCCTCAAGCACCTGGTATGCCCTACTGGAGGGGCCATACCTTTGGAGAATCTCCTCACACTGGACCTGGTGCTCAATGATTTCCATCAGACTTCTTCTCTGGGTCTCTGTCACACTCCCTTCAAAGGGTGCTTTACGTACCATGTCCAGTAGCCATTCGGAAGTCGAAGGGGGACCCGCAGGCACCTCCCTTTCCCAAGACAAGCTCCGGCGAGCTTGCTCATGAGCTTCCTCCTCCGACTGGCATTCTTCTTCCTCTGCCCATATGCTTTCACCTCTCATGGTATGGAGGGGGATGCATTCAGCTGCAGCTGCAGCTGCCCGTGCAGCTTCATGCATTACCCGGTAGGCTGGATGCCGAGACCTAATCCTTTTCCACTCGGTAGGTCTCTGGTGCCCTTCCTCCTGGTCAACATAGCTTGTCTGGGGCTTTAACAAACTCGGTTCTGTATCCAGAGAGGCTCCATGCACAGGGGGCAGTGCCAGGATGGGCTGATCAGACCCTCCTGCCACTTCCCCTTGCTGGGTTTCCTCCTCCACTTCTTCCTCAGACTTACATATTCCCAGAAGTTCCTGAAGGGTTAAGGGCTTTGACAATCTTTGTCCGGTCACGGGATGGAATAGGAACTCCCAGTTCTCATTCCTGGAAGATCGCCATGATACTGGCACCTCCACTTCTATGGTAACCAGTGATGACTCCAAGTCATCTATCCTTATACCTTAAGGAAAAAAAAAAACATTGCAGGCTAATCTTGAGCAATCCATCATGACAATTAATAATACAAAGGACATACAACGGCACCCCCCCTTCCCTGTATTTTTTTAAATGCAGAAAGGTACAGGGGCCAGTGCCATCGCGACAGTTCATGACCACATTGCCAGATATTGTCGGCCAGCCCCTCCCATGGCGAGGTAACCCAATCAAACTATAATGCAGATATCGGGGGGGGGCCATAAACCGTCCACACTGCCCGAAAGCAAAGCGCTGGTCGAGCTCAGAAAATCCATCATCAATGACAATTAGGCTAACCTCCGAACTCCCCCCACCTATGCCTTTATTCAGGATGTACACCAATGGAGTAAGCCACAGTTTACTGGCCACTCAGTGACCCAAAATTGACCGGATGGCTAGCAAAATACGAGAAGCCAGACAGATACCACAGCATAATTGAATATGTGCAATGCCTGATGCGAGTTCATTTGACAAACACACTCACCAGATGCACCCACAGCGACGGGGGAGCCGTGTGCCAGCATCAGGATGAACTGCGTGCCGGAGAGGAGTCAGCTTGGAGTCCAGGCCCACCGCAATCTCCAGGGCGGCAACTCGGGCCAGCAGGCCAACCCGGGGCATAGTTAGTCTCTTGTTCGAAAGCCAGCCGTATCTGACTCAAGGGGGTAGTACTCATCCCTGTCCCAAGCCGAAGAGGCCAGCGCAGTACGCAGGTGCAGCCAACTCTGCGGTCATGTGGCCGACATGACCAGCCACCAGAACGCACAGAACGCTGTTGCCCTACCACCAAAGTGGTCCCCATCAATCCACTTATGATGTGCAGGAGCTGGGACATAAACAAGAGCCCACTCCATCCTGGAGTACCCAGAAATAGGGCTGCAGACCCTCCACCACCCGGTCAGCGTGCCAGCCAACCAACCGACCACATGCTGACAGCCATAGGGTCGACGGCCGGTGCTGAACAACAAGTGGAGGCAATAGGAGAGAGGCAGACCAGGCCGCAGGAAGGCTGCAGGGGCCTCAGACCGAGAGCAGCAAAAGCAACTTGAGCTGCAGCCTGAAAAATCTTGCTTCTGCAGACGTTTCCGTGGTCATGTGGCAAGCATGACTAGACACCGGAGCGCACGGAGCGCTGTTTACCTTCCCACCGAAGTGGTCCCTATTTATCTACTTGTAATTCCTTGCTTTCGAACTGCTAGGTTGGCAGGAGCTGGGACAAAGATGGGAGCTCATTCAGTGCTGCAGTACTCGGGAATTGAACTGCTGACCTTCTGCTTCCCAGTCAGCATCTTACCTACTTGAGCCACTGCAGCCCCAGCACAATGCGGCCTGGTGAGGGAGAGTCAGGAGAGGCCAGAGAGGCGAAGGCCAGGGCCAGCCCGTCGCCGAGCCATGGCGGAGCGCTGCAGTGGCAAGGGCCGCGGCAGAGTGCCACGGCGAAAGCGCGGATGCCATGAGGTGAGGCCGGGGCAAGCTCGTTGTGGCCTTCTTCCTGGGTGGCGCCATGGCACGCAGCCCAGCCGCCCGGGGAGGCTAGGAACATGGCGAGGCCACACCAGTGAGGGCCGGGGCAAGGTCGCTGCGGTGCCGCAGTGGGTTGCCACGGCCACCCTCCCAAGCGGCGCCACGGCGTGCAGCCTAGCTGCTCAGAGAACAAGGCGAGGCCACACCGGCAATGGCCGGGGAAAGCTCGCCTCAGAGCCGCGGCGGTCATCCTCCTGAGTGGACGCTTGGGGAAAGTGGGATTGGCTGGGCGAAGGCAAACTGGCGCTTCGCCCAGCCAATCTTGTAAAATGGTGACGAGGCTGTGTGGAGCCGGCCCCTTTTAAAGGGGAGCTCGGCTCCGCCCCTTGCCCGACTCAAGTGCCTGGCTCTATGGGGGCGGGGCCAGCAAAGAGCACGGTGGCCCTAGGCTGGCCGCCGCACTTTCCTTTTATATTATATGACACCAAAAGTGTGAAAAACCTCAGGAGAAAGTGTGAAAAAATCAGGAATTATCAGGAATTATACTGATCTTCAATATTCAGAGAAAACCTGTTTTCTTTTTCAAATGGATGGGATAAAAGAGAAAATTCTTACAAAATATATCAAAATAAATTTCAGCTCTGATAAATAAATCAGCACTTTCCGATATTCATTTGGATTCCCTCAAAATAATTAGGTTGGCTTGCTTGTGGGGGAAACTAAATTTGCCTGGAATGTTGGCATGAGCACAATATCATATTAAACGAGTGATTTGTAATGTGTGGTACTTTGCCTTTAGGTGAAATTTCATTTTCACTTTTGGGTGGCTGCATCTTCCTCATACACATCTATCCTTATTCTCAAAAAATCTTTAAAACTATGAACTCTACGACTAGTCAATATCCCACTGCAGAATATGGCTGAGGTGGCAAATGTGATTCTGAGTCAAAATCATTGCCCTCACTCTTGAGCAGTACACAGTCCATTAATAATATTAATGTCAGATTGCTTGGGGCTGCCACATGCCATCTTGTCCTCTCCATTACAGGAATTTATTAACTAATTAATTGCTGAAATGATGCATAGCTATCTACAGGTACCAATTCTAGAAATGGCAGGGTTCAATTCCAGTTGAAAATAAGACTGAACAGATGTGCTGTTTGTAAATGTTTGAGAGACTACAGGCAGGAAGGAGTTGTAGGATTTAAAATAAGGGAAAATGATAGGTCTTTGTCACAAGCAAAGTTATATTCTACTTAAATCAACTTGGAAACAACAGGGACAGAATCCTGTAATGCACACTTATTGTTGTAAATCTACCAGACTAAATCTCAGCCTCAAGGTGTTGCTAGTTAAAACTTTAGGGATTATATTTCTCATCACATGGAAGTCACATCACTTGGCACATGAGAGAAAAGCAAAGACCAACATCTTCACTAACGACAATCTGCTGCTGAAATTTACATACTGCATATGGAGTTAGATAAAATAATTCAACTGGATTCTAACCACATATTAAACTAGAGATGCAAGCATTTTCAATGATACCCGTGACCACTGTAAAACCAAGCACTGCAATCATAAGCATTTTTACTCAAGCATAAAGCCCTCTGAATGTTTTAGGCTTAAAAACGTAATCACAAAATCAAATTGCAGAGTTAATACTCATAGAGATAAGGGAATGACATTCTCCCAACACCTTTTTATTTTACCCATAATTGGAACCAAATACAGAATTATGACATATATTACATAATGCCAACAGAATGAAGGCCAAGTTGGATACTAGGAACAGCATGTTGTTAGAACAGTGAAGTCATAACATGCCTGAAAGTCATTAGTGGCAGCATGAGGCATGGCCTGTTTACTGTCATGTGTTTTTTTAAATGGATTCAGGCTACTCTGTATCACCTTAATTTTGCCATCCAGAAACAAGCTTCTTGTGGACAGCTTAGTTATGAGGCTCTAGAACTCTCCAGATGTGATTGAGCACGGGGTTTGTCTCTCTTCATGACCCTCTGGCTTCGCCTGCAGGATCCTGCACTATGTTAGGCTCCATAGCTGGAATGTGCCCCCCCCCCAAAAAAAAAAGGAAAAAGAAAAGAAAGAAGATTAAAGTTAATAGAGTTGTGATCCTAGTTTCTCCAATAATATATTTTTGTGGGGGCAAAGCACTCACTGTTATAGCTAACATGGCAAAAAGATGCTTTGATACAAAAACAGAAGCAATGTGGAAATCGTGAACTTTGGAGGAGGAAGATGCAAATAATAAAAATGTTTTGAAGGACTTTTGTTTTCCTCTGTCAGCCTAGAATAGGAACAATATTCAGCAAACTGTTCTTCTCCAAAGACCTCTCTCAAGAGCCCAATGATTCATTACCAAAGGGCAAATTCTTAGCACAAAGCTACACTGTATTGATTTCTTTAAAGGAAGAAAAAAGGAAACACCATGGGCTTAAAGAAAAAAAAAATGAGCTGTTAGAATCTAGCACACTCCAGCCTTGCAATTCATTTACAAAGAAGGAAAGGAAAGGGAGCTCTATTTTGCACTTGAAAGGCAGAATGGAACATTAACTCATCAGCAGGAAAGAAAGAAATAAAAATAGGAGAATATAAAATATGAGTCATTGTTTGAAAAGCAATGTAAAATATTGTGACCTTTTGCAACGTATTTTTCTTTTTTCCTTGTGTATCACTTTGATATGTGAACTGCTCTTGAAATATGTATTGTTCTTGAAATGTTTTTTATATTGTGTTAATGTGATATTTTGTAACTGTAATTTGTGATACTCTATTTCTTTGTTAGCCGCCCAGAGTCGCATTGTGAGTGGGGTGGCATACAAGTTGAAATACAATAACAATAACAACAACAACAATAACAATTAGAGTTGCCAGTTCAGGCCCAAATTGTATGGATTTGGAAGCTGCTTAGATACTTTGACTGCATGCAGCTAACAAAAGACAAGTGTTATTTTCATAAATTGTACCAAGACACATCTATACTACACTAAAACTGAATTCAATTTAATACTCTGTGCTCCAGCCACTCTATCTCGCACTCACAGTTCATGATCTGAACAGGCAAGATTGGATTCTCACCATGGCCCATCTACTGTGGCACAAGGGAATGTTTGACCAAAGTATTTCTGTATTGATTAACTTAGTCATAGTCAATTAATAAAAAGCCCAGAAAAATCATACTACTCTGTGATGCAATGTTGTGGACATTGTAACAAATGATGAGCCTTTGGTTAACCGTGGGTGTCGGCACCAATCCCCCTGCACCGTCCCATGTGGTGTGACCACGTGTTGGCACTCTAACCTGATTTACCCTTGATTAATTTTCTGCTAGCCACCCTGGGTCTCATCAGTTAGGGGAACGGTGGAACTTTCAAAATGCCCAGTGCATTGGCCTTGCCTTGGTAGCTTCTGCCATGGCCTGTAGTAGATTATTGGGTGAGAAGTGGCTCCCCTGCTTCTCTGTTAGCTGGGTAAAGGGTGGTTCTATAAATGAAGTCAGTTTCCTTTGACTCCTGTAAGTAAGTGCCGCTTCCCTATCACCTTGCTGCATTGAGAAGAATAGAAGCTGAGTGTGTATGTCCTTCTGAGATAATTGGGTGCTAAGTTGTGGCCCTGTGCCTTCTTTGAAGTTTCCCCCTTCACTTTGTCCCCTTTAAAGGGTGAAGGCTGGCCTGCTACCCTGCTTCTCAGGACTTCTGGTTTCCAGGTCTTTGGAGATTAAAAGAATAGTCTCTTTGTTTAGAGCTTGTCAAATTTCTTATCTCACCTTCCACTCTCAATTTCCTATTTGCTTTGAAGAAACACACGCTTCAGCATAGGATCTCTTTATTAGCAAAAGAGCTATTTTCTATAAAATAGAAATTTGAACAACATTTAAAAACTTGCTTCTTAAAATCCTGTCTCCTCTGAGCATTCAATGAGTGCAAGAAAGAAATATAATAAATTCAGCTTTCATAGCTACCTGTTTTCTCTGGGTAATTGGCTTCTTGGATTGGGCCGGACGCCCCCATGAAGTTTGCATTGGCATCAAGTCATTGGCATTTTGATGAGGCATCCCCCTTCATCGGAGCTGTGAGCTTCTCAGCTTTCTCCTCCCCCTTAGGTATGGGCTGTCAGCTGCTTGTGTATTTTATAAGATTCTCCACTAGACTACATACGTCATTATCTTATAGTTAATGTACTCTTAGTGCTATGGATTGTTGGCATTAGTCTGTGCCAGACTGGGCCAAATATGGTACATCTCAATGCATTAGATGCCCTAAGGCAAGAGTATGTTGAACTCCCCCTCCCATCTAATGGATGAGGTCACATATACATTGCTTCTCTTCCCCCCTCCTAACTGTGAGTCTGAGGTGAAAAGTTCAACTAATTATATTCTTTCAGGTTACTGTGCCAAGTACAGTGTGTAGGCTTATGCCAGCTGTTAGAAAATGCTAGATTCTCAACCTTTAAGCAAAATGCTTTCTATAAACTACAATTAGACCCTTAATATATGTTGCCTAGGTCCTAACATAAAGGATTATTTGACAGTGGGTAGCACACAGAAAGCACCTAGGGCCTGGTCCACTATTGCTTTCGTAAATGTGGCCGGTGAAGGGTTCTCCTTTAAGGAGACAATTTGTGTCACTCCCCCAAGCAGAGTGAGAGCAACAAGGAAAGTTCTCAATTTGCCCAAGCGGCAAGTTAATGTCCATCCTGAGATTAAGGCTGGCCACACCTTGCTGGACATTTTTCTCATGAAAACATGGTCCCTTGTTTTCCCTTCTGGACAGAGGCAGGCAAGGTGGCCTTGAATTGCTAGGGTGGGTGTGCATGTGGGATGCTCCATACCTTCTCACTCTTTCTGGAAAGGCTCTGTGTTGCAAAGTTGCAGCTTGGTATTCCTGGAGCTGGTTCCCCCACATTGCTAGACAATGGTCTAGTGTGTGCATGTTAGCAATTCTAATCCCTTTCAGACTCCCAGGTATAATTTGGGAGATCTTAAAAACTAACAAAAAATCTTCTTTTGTAGTTTTATTGTGAAGAAATAGCACAATTATAGAACATATGAAAATAGATATTCATCCTAGCCATTAGTTCAGCTAGGGGTGCGTATAATAGTTTTAAAGTATAGAATAAGCAGTTCTTATGCGGCCAAAGCCACCCATAGCATAAAGAAGCTTTGGTGGTTCAGACAGACAGCTTGACTAATCCCTTTTTATTGGGCTCTCATGGGAATCTTTGAAATTGAATGTGCGTTGTCTGTGCATCAATGCTGTGATTGACAGATCACAAAGCACCCCAAGAATATGCTCCAGGTCTCTGCACTTGGTCTCATATCGTACTGGAAATTCCCCTTGTGGCTGGAATATTACCCCATAACCCAGACATGAATGCTACAGTTTGCATTCCTGCTTGTTGTGGACTCTTACAGAGTGCCTTGTTTTCCACTTGCTAGTGAAATAGCATTCTCAGGCAGAGAAAAGCTGCATCTGCTGAAATGAGGCTGACTTCAAAATGGATTTTAGCTGGCTGCTAGAAATGAACCCCAAATTGTGCCTAAACTAAGCAAAAGCAAAGCAAAGCATTGCCATGTGATTAAATATGAAGCAACATATTGAAACACTTTAAATTTGAAGCATCTCGGTTTATGGAATCCTTTACAGACATAGCTGTAGTAACGTATGGCTGTGAGACCTGTACCATAAGGAAGGCTGAGTGCAGAAGAATAGATGCCTTTGAAATGTGGTGCTGGAAAAGACTCTTGAGAGTCCCCTGGACTGCAAAGAGATCAAATCAGTCAATCCTAAAAGAAATAAATCCTGACTGCTCCTTGGAAAGACAAATACTGAAGATGAAGCAGAAGCTCAAGTACTTTGGCCACCAAATGAGAAAAGAGGACTCACTGGAGAACGCCCTTATGCTAGGAAAGAGTGAAGGCAAAAGGAGAAGGAGACAGCAGAGGATGAGGTGGCTGGATGGAATCGTTGAAGTGGTACACGTAGATCTGGGTGGATGATGGAGGATGGCAGGTGATAGAGGAGGCTGGCATGTGGTGGTCCATGGGGTCACAAAGGGTTGGAGTCAACTGTGCTACTGAACAAAAAAAAATTTAAAGGAAAATGTAGACTATTACCACTCTTGTGTTCTTGTGGACTTTAGAAAATGCAAATTGAAAATCCAGCCACTTATTAGTGAAGGGAATTGTGTGGAACAGGTCTCGGTGTTTCTATTTCTGGGAATGGAGCTGAGGGATGATCTAACATGGGAAGCAAACACCAAAGATCTGATCAAGAGGGCACAGCAAAGGTTATACTTCTTGTAATCCTCAGGAAGAACAATCTTTCAAAGGACCTGCTGTTGGCATTCTACCACTGTACCATAGAGAGTGTGTTAATCTATAGTCTGTGTGTATGGTCTGGGAGTTGTACAGCTAGGGAAAGAACAATGCTGTCCAGGGTTGTAAAGACTGCAGAGGGGATAATCGGGCATACTCTTCCCACTCTAGATCAACTCTATGCCACCAGGTGTTATAAGAAAGCTGTAGAGATTGTGCAAGATAGTACACACCCCGGAAATTACCTCTTTCAGCTTCAGCCTTCTAGAAGAAGGTATAGGGTCATAAAGACCAGGACCAGCCGCTTGAGAAATAGTTTCTACCCAAAAGCGGTTCTGGCTTTGAATGCAGTGCAATGCAGTCTATGAGGGAGCTTCTGTATATAGTTTTTAGAGGGTTTTTTCCCAGAGTTTTTAGAGTTTTAGAGCTTTTAGAGTTTTAGAGCTTTTTAGGGGTTAAATGTGTATATGTGGGGTGTGTGTATGTTGATAATTTTGTATAGTTGTATTTTGTTTAGCTATTGTTGGGTTGATAAGTGTGTGTCCACCCCCCTCCCCCCAATCTCGTTGTTCTGTGTTGGACAATGACAATAAAGATCTATCTATCTATCTATCTATCTATCTATCTATCTATCTATCTATCTATCTATCTATCTATCTATCTATCTATCTCTATTTCACATCATGTACAGATGGTAGAGGGTAAGAGGGTGGTAGAAAAGGAATGAATGCTAACTAAATGCCTTACAGCTATTGAATTAGGTTGTTTCAAAATAATAAGATACCTTGTTTAGGAATTTTAAATTCCAGAAATATTTTTGTCACCAGTCTCAGAGTGAAAAAAGAACATTCCCTCCCTTAAAGTATATATAATAGGGGTGCCCAAAGTACAGCCCATGGGCCGGACCTGCCCTAATGCCAATTCATCCAGCCCGTATGGGCACGTTTTGCTTCCGCTTCTGGGAGTGACGAGGGTGGCATGGGCTGGATGAATTGGCTTCAGGGACCGGATCTGACCTACAGGTTATACTTTGTGCACCCCTGAACCATGTGAGGGGCCCACAGCCTGAAAACTTTGGACACCCTTGATCTATAATTTGTAAAAAATGTTCCTAGCATCTTTTCAGGTTGAAAACAAAGGCACACAAAGAACAGAATGACTGAGAGCTTATTAGAAAATATGCAAATAACTCACTCAATGCTTTAATTATTTAAACAAAGCAAGAACTCCTCTAATTCATACAACTTGGTTTATACACAATATTGTATAATTTATCCAATTTTGTGGGGGGGAAAATTAACAATTTATGGGGAAATGAATATTTTCACAAAAATGTTTATCTTGAAAATTCTGGAAATTGCACTTAATTCATCAGCAAATTCTCCACTATCTTTGCTGGCAAGGAGATGAATTCCCTCCTGAATTAAGCAAGGATTTACATCTGTTTAATGTTATGTGTCTTACCTTACATCCTCTGTTTGAATGCATACTTAAATTGAAGGGTTGTCTTGTCCAAATCCTGCTTAAAAATATGAAACCAATTGAATGAAACCCTCAGGTTTTGAAGTTTCTCAGCAGCAGCTGGCATACAGAGAAAAGACTGAACAAGCATAAATATTATCTAGTCAGAATTTTCTCAGTACAGTGAGATATACTGATGAATATATATATTCATGTGTGTGTGTGTGTGTGTGTGTGTGTGTGTGTGTGTTCCCAATCTTGTTGTTCTGTGCAGGACAATGACAATAAAGATTTATCTATCTATCTATATATTTAAAAAATATTATCAATTTTCTCATATATTTTTTGCAACGTTTAAGGAAATACCCACTAGAGTAAGGGATTAAATCTATTACTGTTCTGAAGACTAATGAGCATGGGAATTGAACCAAAAGAGGGGTATAGTTAAGGAAAATAAATTTTGGAACATATGGAAACCATTTTTGCAGTATACATTGATTGAGGGTAAAGGTAGCTGACCATTACCAGCCCAAATGAGTTTTTGGAAGTAGAAAGAGATAGTTATGGAAAAACACATCAGAGCATTGTAAATATAACTGGTGACATTTTCTATTGTTTGTGTTTTTTATTTTATTTTATATATTACTAGATTGTAGGAATAAATATATACATTAATAGAAATATATACAAAATATTCAAGTGGATATATACTATAGAGGATATTATACAAAAAGTATATATTTGATGAATGATGAATGAGTTGTTGAAAATGAAATTAGTTTAAAACAATGAACAAGACAAGTTTCATTTTTATGTATTGTATTGTAATTTGTATTGTTTGAATTGTTTTGTTGTTTGATTTATTCTTTTTTGTTATTCTTTTTTGAAAAATTTAATAAATATTATAACTAAAAAAGAAGACTAATGAGTAGACATCTGTAAACATAAATTTTATGTCAATCTGTAAGACATGGATCATGGAGCATTTCTGTCTTTGAGCACCAAAGAAGACATACAGGAATGGTCTCAAAAAACAATTTTGCTTATCAATGACTTAGTTTAGTTTGAACCACTTTTGAATTTAGCCATGGGGAAAATTTTAGTGTCTATGTTTTATTGCTACAACTTTCCTGTGAATTGCTTTTTGTAAAGGATGATAGTTTTTGACTATCCTTCCTGTAGTGGAATAGAGAATTCCAAATGACATCTCATCTTTGCTGGAAAGTGTAATTTTGTTTCTCCCATGTTCTGGGAAATAGTATTTTTATGACTCCTTTTTTAATTCTGAGACCAGTGGCAAGAACCTTAACATAGTATTGGCCTTTTCCTAAGGTTTCAATTAGTTTGTCTTCACCTATTTCTGTAAAATATGTCAGGTTCAACTTTCTTGCCAAAGAGAAAGAAAATGGGCACCTCATGGGATCACAACATCCTCAAAGAGATAATTAGAGATAGCTTCTCAACAACCAGTTACTCTTGAGCTGCTTTAAAGTTCTAACTGCATCCACCCACAATGAAAAATAGATGATAATGGTGAAAAGTTTGCAATCCCCAATCACAGCAGGTTGTGAGGAGGAGATTTTGGTTTATTTTGGCTTGTTACTAAAATAACAAGTAGCCAATTCTATATTATACTTTACTGTATTTTAACAGCTGAAGTTAATTGTCCTTTTATGCTCAGAGATTTTCACTTTAAGGTAGTGATAGGCACTCCCTATGCTCCTTACAATATTGCTAGATGACAACTCTCTTCACCCACATACATGGGACTTGTAGTCAAAAAGTGTCAGGATGGAGGACTGAAACAAGATGACAACGACAGTTTTTTGAAGTTGTTAATTCAGGAATAAATGTTGCATTAGAAGGTAGAGAAAAGACAGGATAAGTACTGAAAATGAGCAAGTCTGTTAGAAAAATGGAGCTAATAACAATAACATTTTTTCTCTATGTATGTTGGGAAGGTGCTATCCATGTTTGAATTATTTTTTTCATGTTATTATTTGGTAATCTTACTGTGTATATACATTTGTGAAGATTTGATTATTTTTCTTTCTCATTTACTGTAGCCTCCTTTTGCAATCAATTGATCTCCAGTTGCCTTTCTTCTGCCTTTTAAAAAGTTGTTTTGAATGGTTCTTTAGGACTTTTGGAGTGCTAAAATTGTGAATCATGAAACCTGTAATGAACAAAAGGATATATATAAAAGGAAATAACCAGAGAACAAAAAATACAAAACTGAAAGATGTAACCCACCCAAAAAAACAAAAATATCACAAATGAGAAACTTTTTTGTCTCGTGCATTGCTAGTTGCAACTAATTCCCACTCTTTCTGCTTTTAGAAAGGGTGCAATGACAAATCTTGTTGAATTAGTTTGTAATACAGCTCAATTTATTGTGACTATTTTAATATTCTGTACATTGAATAGATGTTAGTGGTGCAGCCCCATAGTCAGGATCCTAGATTTGGGAAGGACACATTTTTTTTCAGGAGGGGCAAAATATTTTCAGCAGGGGCAGCAATGTTACACTCAAATATATAACATTGGCACCATGGGGTGGGTCGGGAGGGCAGCCTGTTAGCTCAGGAGGGTTTTCGACCTCCTGACACACACACACCCAGCTATGGCCCTGTAGTGGTGTTTTATGGTTGCATTTGGTTCTATCTGACATGAATGATCCTATAGTTCAATTTGTTTTTATTTGTTTTCATCTATTTCTCGATGCTCTCAATGCTACCAATTAGTGGGAAGTCAAAGATGTAACAAATAATAAGAAAAATGTTGGCCATGTTGTAGGGAATTGAAAGGGTAGATAACTGAGCCCCCCCCCTTTTTTTTGCTACTTTTAGAATACCAGGTTAGAAAAATAATGGAAGTGGAAGGCATCAGTAGTGAGTCTTGCAATTAGGGTTGCCAGATGGTATCCTAAAGGAGAACATGTCCTCCTTTTCTATAATTTGTCCTCCCGTCCTCCCTAACCTACTGTAAGGGAGGATGGGAGGACAAATTATAGAAAAGGAGGAATGTCCTCCTTTAGAATACCATCTGGCAACCCTACTTACAAGCAAGCTAGGACCTGTGAAGGCACAGAAACATGGTAGTTGTCAACAGTGTTTTCAAAAAAAATGGAAGATATTCACAGAGATAGCAAAGACAGCTGAAGTAAAGAGGGGAGGCAGGGAAGTCCAAAACAACAACAACAACAACAACAACAACAACAACAACAACAACAACAACAACAACAGCAACAATATTTCTGATAGTTGCCTTACAGAAAAATTACAGTGTTGGGAGACTTTAGCAATCATTTTATATAAGGCCAATGTTAATAGGTGTTTCATCACCAACATAATTTTGCCATTGCGATTGCTCAGTAAAACAGGATCACAGAATTCCAAACATTCATTGTGTCTTTCAATTACTCAAGACAAGGCAAGCTGCTAAAAAAAAGTCTCCCCCCTCTCAAAACAGGTGTTTGCTATAATATAATTTTGTGTCATTATTCTGAGTTGAAAGGATTTTTGCTGGAGAAACTCCACTCGGGGGATGCTCAAATGAGGCTCCTTTCAAGATCTTTTCCCACCGAAGTGGTCCCTATTTATCTACTCACAATTTCTTTCTTTTGATCTACTAGGTTGTCAGGAGCTAGGTTAGAGACAAGCACTCAATCCATCATGAAGCACTCTGGTCTTGAACTGGCAACTTGCGGGCCTCCCAGCTAACACGGTGAGCTTCTTAACCACTGAGTCACCACGGCCCTCAGGTGCTTGCTGAAAACAAGGAAAGATAATGGCAGTTGGGTCGGTCATATATGTCAAACTAGCATATTTGTGCCCGGCCAGCCGGGCAGTTTTTATTTGTGTTTTTTTTTGTTGGGGGTGGTTTGGGAGGGGGTGTTTTGCATTTGTGGTTTGTGATTTTATTTTATTTATTTTATTTATATTTGTCATTTTAATTCTGATTATTTTCATTTATTTTGACCGTTTTTACTTTTCTGGTCTCTAGGTGGGGCTCTTTTTAAGATTTTTGCCGGGCAGTTTTTGGGTTGTTTTTTTGGTTAGGGATTGTTTGGGTGGTGGTGATTTGAATTTGTGTTTATTTATTAATTTATTATTTATTTTGTTTGTTTAATTATTTGTTTGACTGTTTTTATTCTTCCAGCCTCTAGGTGGGGCTGTGGTTAAGAGTACTGCTTTTGCTTTTTTTTATTTAATAATGACTGTTTTTACTCTTCCAGCCTCTAGGTGGGGCTGTGAGTAGTCTTTCTTTGTTGTTTATTCAGTTCTGTCCCAGACCCATGGAGGGAGGACGTGTATGGTGAGTTCTCTTGAATTTTTGTTCTGGGTTTTTGTTTTGTTTTTTGATTTTGTGGTGTTAGGCTTGGGGGTTTAAGTAGAGTTTCTACTTAAACCCCCAAAGTGTTTCTGCTTGTTCCTTTGTTGTTGTTGGGTTTTTTTTGGGGGGGTAGATGTGTTTAATTGTTTTTTTTATTTCTGGTTATTATTTATTTTTCTGATTTCTTTCATCTTTATTTGTTTAATTTGTGCTATTTTTGTTGTTTGATTTAGGTATTTTCGTGTTGTAGATAGGTGTTTTTAGTGTGCTTTTATGGTATTTCGGGTGTTTTTGTTGATTTTATTGTTTTGTTGTTTAATGGGTTTATTTATTTATTTATTTGTGTTTTATTAATTTTGGTGCTTTGCGTTTTGGTTTACTGTTTGGTTTTGCTGTTGTTGTGTTTTGTTGTGTGAAGAACGGCCTGTCTGTCATTTCTTCCTTTTCCCCATTGCTGCTTCAAAATTAGGTTTTGATGCAGTGATGGGGAAAAGCAAGAGGCGGCAGTCAGCTCGCTCTTTGACCGGTAATGCTCATTAGGTAGGTCAGGTGAAAAGGAGGCAGAGAAGAGCTATATGTTTGACAATAGTTCTCTTTTCTGGGCTTCCTTTTCTTACCTGGCTTACCTAACGGGGGGATCGGCTGGCAACAATCCATAAGAGGTGGTTCTCTTCCTTGCGGATTGCTGGCTGCTGCTTTTCTATTACCTCCACCGCTGTTTCGTGCTAGTTCTCAAAATAGCGGTGTGGGTATTGAAAGGAAGAATCCAGTTATCCACTAGGGAGGGCGCTTCCCCTGACGAATTGCTGCCTGCTGCTTTCTTTTACCACCACAGCTCAACTTACCTTGAGGCTGGCGGTGGTCTCGCCGTGTCTTCAGTAGGGTAGTGTGTAGGAGAAGGAGTGCCTCTACTCCCCATTGCTCCTGGAAAGAAGGGTGGTGTTTGTCTCGCCGTGTGTTTTTTTTTTGGCAAGGCCATGTGGTGCAGCGTCCACCTGCAGTGGCCTTGCACTCCCATTTCATGAGGCTTTTTTAATTTTATTTTTCATGCGCCGGCTTTTTCAGCATTCTGTGTGCTCGCACCCTTCAGCGTGATTGGCTGAAGTGGTCATGGCATGGAGGACGCTGGGATTTGAAGTTTACTTTATTTTGTTCGCGTTCATGCGGCGGCTTTTTTTTCTGCGGCTCAGTTTTAATTGGGTGCACTGCATTTCCCAACGTTCTCTTTGCTTGCGCCTGTCAGCCTGATTGGCTGATGTGTGGCGTGACGCAGAGGACGTTGGGAATTGAAGTTGTTTTCCTTTGTTTGCATTCGTGGGACTGTTGCCCCACTGCCGACTTCAGGAATCTTGTGGTGCTCTGCGGTCTGGGTTAAGGCGAGTGCAGGCGGCCCGGTACGGGATACTATGGATGGGTGCGGGAGCGTATGCTGGAGTCCAACAGTTAATGTCCCTCTTTATAGGTATAGATGAAATCCTTGTAGATTTATGAAAGACAACTTCATATCCACTCCAGGGATTTGCATTTCCTGGTAATAGAATATGTCTCTTTTTAATCCTGTTTTTCTGGATTTTAATCCTAGTATGCAGACAGTTGCAATATTTGGGAAAATTAACACATAGGTGTAGTTTATTGTTGAATGCTACTGATCTTAATTCTCTCTGAAACTCTTGAGCAATTTAAGCATGTCTTCCACTTAAATTGTTTACACGCTTCCAACATGTCTGTTAATAAAAAGGTCTGATTTTGAAAGTCAATTAACTCCGAAGGTGAAATAAAAAGTTCTTGTTAATTTTACTAATGTGACTCTCACTGGTAATTAATTCAGAGCTTTGTAGCGGTTCCAGGAAAGTAATTCACTCTTCTATGGGAAAAACCCACTGATTTTGTTCCCATTTCATCTTGTGATGTTCCAGTATAAATAATTGGCACAGGTCCTTTTTTAAAAAACAAAATTGCAATGACAGCCTGGAAAAACACTGATCAATGTGTACCAGTATTGACATTGTACCAAGCCAAGCTTGCAAGTGATCCATAGTAATCAGGTTACCCCCCCCCCCACACACACACACACACATATTAGATTTTGATTAAGTTGTTCCGATAGCTCACCTATATTTACTGGTTACAGGGGGAAATGTAAGCATGCAGTTCGATGATGATGAGGAGGAGGAGGAGGAGGAGGAGGAGGAGGAGGAGGATATTTTGTTGCCTGTGAATCTAGTGTGGAAGATGTGTTTGTTTGCTTGAATTAAAATGTAGTAATAATCAAAACATGTTAAATGATTTTTGTTGTTCAGTCACTCAGTCGGTTCCGACCCTTTGCGACCCCATGGACCATTGCCCGCCAGGCACCTCTATCCTTCACCATCTTCCTCAGCCCGCCCAGCTCTGTGCTCATTGCATCTACAATACCATCTAGCCATCTCATTTTTGGCCTCCCCCTTCTTCTTTTGCCTTCCACCTTTCCCAGCATCAAGGCTTTCTCAAGTGAATCCTCTCTTCTCATTTGATGTTCAAAGTACTTTAGCTTCATCTTTACTATTTGACCTTCTAATGAGCAGTCAGGGTTGATTTCTTTTAGGATCAACTTATTTAACTGATCTTTTCCGATCCTGTGGCCATTGTGTTTTCCAAATCTGTTGGCATATAGAATGCAATAATTTGATTCCATCATCTTTTAGAGCTTTGAAAAATTCAGCTGGGATACCATCATCTCCACTGGCTTTGCTGTTTGCAGTGCTTTTTAGGGCCTTTCTGATTTCACTCTTTAGGATGTCTGGCTCAAGTTCAATGTTCTCATCATTGTGATTATCAGGGGTGTTGAGGTCCTTTTTGTAAAGTTCCTCTGTGTACTCATGCCATCTTTTCTTAAAGATTAAAACAATAAAAACTTTTTTTTAAAAAGACATTAACTCGGTCAAAAACCAACATCTAGAGACTCCGTATAATTATTAAAAGCCTGTCTGAAGTGATGAGTTTTCTGCTTGCACCTAACGTCCAGTTGGAATGTATTCCATAATCTGTGAGCTGCCACAGAAAAGGCCCTCTTTCATGTCTCCATCAAGCATATATATATTGGAAGGCCTCCTCTGGAGATCTTAAGAGCCAGGTAGGTTCATATGGGAAAATCCAGTCCTTCAGAAAGCCTGAACCCAAGCTGTATAGAGCTTTATAGCATTGCTTCCCAACCTTTGGTTTTTGGACTTCAATTCCCAGAAACCTAAGTCAATTCCCCAAAGCACTGATCATCCAATGGACTGACTTAGGCTTCTGGGAACTGAAGTCACTCTGTGCAGTATGTGCCCCACATTGGGAACCACTGCTTTATAGGTAATGACCAGCACTTTGAAAATGTGCTGGAAAGCAGTGCAATTGTAGCAGGGACATTATAAACTTCCTTTAACTGGAATAATAAAAAGTAGAAGCATCACCCTACCAATAAAAGTACACATAATTAAAGCAATAGTCTTCCCAGTAGTAATGTATGGCTGTGAGAGCTGGACCGTAAGGAAGGCTGAGCACAGAATAATAGATGCCTTTGAACTATGGTGCTGGAGAAGATTTTTGATAGTATCCTGGACTGCAAGGAGATCAAATCAGTCCATCCTGAAGGAAATCAACACTGACTACTCCTATGAAGGACAAATGCTGAAGCTCCACTACTTTGCCCACAAAATAAAAGAGAACTCACTGGGGGAACCCCTGATGCTAGGAAAGATCGAAGGCAAAAGGAGAAGGGGGCAGCAGAGGATAATAATAATTTCATGTCAGAAATTAATCTGGGTTGAAAGTATTTTTGCTGGAGAAATTCCATCCAGGGGATGCCCAAATGAGGCTCCTTTCATGTTCCCAAGATGTTTCCAACCTAAGTGGTTCCTATTTCATACCTATCAAGTTTTGGATTTGGAAATAAGGGAAATTTCCTGGCAAATAAGGGATACTTGACAGCTATGCTTATCCTGTGCTGCCCTCCAATGGTGGCAATAGGGCATTGCAGTCTAATTAATAAGGGATGACGGTTGGAAAGAGGGTAAAATAAGGGGTTTTCCTGGCCAATAAGGGATACTTGACAGCTATGCACTATTTACTGTATCTATTTGCGATTTCTTGCTTTCAAAATGCTAGGTTGGCAGGAGCTTGGACAGAGACAGGCGCTCAATCCGTCATGCAGTTCCTGGGTCTCAAACTGATGATTTGCTGGCCTTCCAGCTAACAAGGTGAGCTTCTTAACCACTGAACCACCACAAGGATGAGATGGCTTGACAGCATCATTGACACAGGGGGCAGACTCTGGAGAATGGCGGATGACAGAGGAGAGGACCCATGAGGTTTTAGAGGGTCAGACTTGACTGCAACTGAACAATGAACAACATAACTGGTTCCAGTCAACAGTCACAATTTGAGGAATGGGTGCAACAGGCACACCAGTTTTAATTGTGCAAATGCACTCCTGGCCACTGCTGAAACCAGTTCAGCAGTACACCCAAGCTGCAGATTGGAGCTTCTTCTTCCTCCGTGTTTAGGCCAGGTCTGAAACTGTCAAAATGAAATCACCTTTTGGTGATTTCATTCTGCAGTTCCTTTTGCCTGACCGAGTGTGAGAAAGATTAGGTAGCAGCACAAGATTCCTGTTACCAGGTATACCTGATTGTTGTTCAAAACTACCACAATCTGGGTCTGAGATGTCAGGGGAGTATAACCCCATCCAGCATAGGTTTTATTGCAATTCCTTCATCTGCCTTCTGATTGAGCAGGAACACCTCTGTCTTGTGTGGATTAAGTTTCAGTTTGTTTGTCTTGGCTACTGACATCAGGCACTGGTTCAGAACTGAGGGAGCTTCCTTGAAATTAAGTGGAAGGGAGAGATAGAGTGTTATCCACAACTCTGGATAACATCTCCCAGCAGTTTCATGTATATGTTAAGAAGCATGGGGGATACAACAGAATCCTGTGGGGTGCTATAGACCAATGGCCAAGGTATTGAACAGGAGTCCTCCAGCAGCACCTTCAGGGTTTTAAATAAAAAATTGACAGCCATCTGTCAGGAATATTTTGAGAGTATTCCCTCACTGGCAGACAATTGAACTGGAAGATCCTTGGGATGTATTCCATCTGTACTGTTATATGATACTAGAAGTCTACTATATATTAAGTATAATTCATGCATACTTGAAACCCATTGGCTCCTAAGCATATAAAAGTCTGGCTTCAACCCTTAATTTTTAGAATAAGATATTGTAGTTTAAAAATGTGAGGTATTTTTAAATGTATAGTTTGAGATCTGATGAATTGGCTTACTCAGTTGCACCTAAACATAAGTTTATAACCATTTCACCTCCACCAAGTAGAATTAAAACCATTCATTATGGCCAACAGCCAAATAACTAGAAACTTAACTTTCTTATGAACCCCTCAGGATTGTAATGCTAATTGATTCTGCCTTTAAAAGAAAATAGTAATTTCCACTGATTTTTTCTAATTGCTATGCAGACTAACTTTCTGTTCAGTTGTCACTGAGTTTTAGATTTTAACATCAAGGAATACTAGGTTTTTTAAATTCAGTCTGGCAACAGGAAATTGTGCCTCAAAATCTATTTTAAATCAACAAGTCAGCTGAATGTAAAGTGTCTCTGACTTCCAAGCTAATTAACTAATTTAAATTTACTTGTAGACACAGTGAAACAGATTTTACTTCAAAGACTTAGGGAACAGGTACTGTACTAATTAGCCAAGACCTGTGAACTAGGAAAAGACCCTTTGATCTTCCAGATGATGGAGAGAATTTTGGGGAAGAGTTGTGAACACATTCATGAATTTGGAAGGGAAGGTGTTAATTAATTTTGTAGATGTGGTATCTGTCTTCTGAGGATTTTCAGAACTCTGACATATACTGTGAGTAAGCTACAGTTTGGAGACATTAGTTATTGGAATGCAACTCCCAGGACACTCATCCAGCAAAGTTAACCCACAAAATAATGCTGTCATTGGTCTTACAGCATTAAAGGCCAAGTTTACATAGAAAATCCCTTTTACCACAACAATAACTTAAGACATTCTTTTATTGTAGCTAAGTGCATGATGACAGAGAAGGCTGTCCCAGGTTGGTGAAACATCTCTATGCTGCTCTTTGTTCTTGACACAATGTTTAATTATCCTAGGCCTGGGAGGAACATGGGACACAGATGGACCATTAGCCTTTAATTAAAGTTTTAGATTTCAGTGGGAATCCCAATGAAGGGGAGAAATGCTCCAACATGTAGCAGCGAATAGCTGAAACATATCACTTAAGTGCTGTAGCACTAAACCTAAAGAAAAATATATTTAAGACTATAACAATTACAAATTGCATTACAATTGTCCTTGCCACTGTGAGGAGAAAGAAGGCAAAAAGAATAGAGTTCATCCCCATACTGAGCCTCACTTTCCTCACTATCAATGATGCCATCTGGACTTTAGCAAGAGCAACTGCAAATGTCTGAGATATATGACCACTGAAATCAGAATCAAAACAAAATAAGGAGAAATACGAGTATATTTTTTCTAAAAGCCAAGCCCTGGTGGCTGAACAAAAAGTACTGCATACCCAAGCCAAAAGACTGGATCAATTTGCAATTAGTTCTAATGTTGTGTACTGAACAGAATAAATATCAGAAGGAACAGTGAGGATAACAATACAAAAAGTGAAATAAATCCCTTTTTAGTCACATCCTTAATGATCTTATTTCTACCATACCCTGGCATTGCAGCCCTCTTTTACAAACAGTTTCCCCAACCCCACAAGCTAATGTCTAGAATTTCTGGTCAATGGAAAGTGGCATGCCATTACTAATATGGTTGGTAAAAAAAATATTCTCCTTGTCTTGAGATGACTGTTAATAGTTATACTTGGGTGGTCATTGTGGTAGTGGATGTGGTCTCCAACACCCAAACAATAGCCAACAACCAGCTGGAATGAAAAGGTCCTTTACTGTTGGTGAAAGGGCAACAGAAAGTGGCCACACCTTGACTCAACTGGAAGAGTGTTTTGCAATCTGGAAGCAGTCGCCAAGAAGTCCTTCTTACTTGATGCCATCACAAATAGCTTTGTTCAGGATCAGCCCAGCCACTAGTCAGAGTTGGGTGGACACCTCAGGTGACAGAATGTTTGGCACAAGAGTGGCTACCATTACTTGCTCTTCTTTGTCTTACCTGGCCACCACTCCTGGTCTATACTTCCAGCTTCCACCATCATTTGCCCATCTCTATAGTTTACTACCTTGTCAAATAGTTAATTGTTGACAGTTAAAGATAGGGTTACCATAATCCTATCCTCCCAAACCGGGACTGCCATGAGTAAAAGTAAAGGTTTCCCTTGCTCGGGAGCCCATCATATCCAACACTAGGGTTCAGTGCTCATCTCTGTTTCAAAGCCAAAGAGCCAGCATTGTCTGCTTCTGCAGATGTATTCCGTGGTCTTGTGGCAGGCATGACTAGACAACCGAGTGCACGGAATGCTGCTTACCTTCTCCCCGAAGTGGTCCTTATTTATCTACTTGCAATTTCTTGTCTTTGAACTGCTAGGTTTGCAGGAGCTGGGACAAAGATGGGAGCTCATTCCGCAAGCTGTTGCTGCCACGACTTCAATAGAGGAAGCAATAAAATGGCATGGTTTTTTTGCTGTCTTCCATTGCTATTGCTGTGCCACCTGCTGGTGTTCAATAGAAACACAGCTCTATTGCAAGAAAAAGTGCATTTTTTCTTCAAACCCCCTTGGTCCAAAAAGTGGGAGTTTCAAATGATTCTTTTGGAACTGGGCCGGGACAGGTTCAACCCATGCAATTCCTGGTTTTTCATTACGTATGGCATCCCTAGTTAAAGACCCTATCAATTATGTGGCTCCCATACAATGAAAGGGATCACATGGGAGTCAAGGGAGGTGCACGACAGAATCAGGAAGTGTTTAATTTCCAAAAATTACCTGTGTTGATGACTTCATTAGCCTTTTACAGGCATAGTTGCAGCAACTGTATTTCAGCCACTTATCAGTAAAGATTTGTTTTTGAAGTGAAACTATTTTTCTTATTTTCCACAAACTTATTATTATTATTATTATTATTATTATTATTATTATTATTATTATTATTATTATTATTATTATTATTATTATTATTATTATTATTATTATTATTATTATTATTATTATGGTAACCAAACTGCAATTAATATTGAAAGGCAGGTGTTGTGAAATAATTATATTTTCATATTTGCACACTTTTCAAAGTCTTTATAAAAGCATGTCATTTAAGATTTGTTGGAAAACAAATGAAACAACCACCCACAAGTTTCATGTTTATGCTTTTGTTATATGGCATGCTTGAATTAAAATCATAATGTCAATATTATGCAATGAGAATTGATAAGACAGCATTTCTTTGTGATAAAAGAAAAAAAAGACAATGCCAAAGTCACCTTCAACATGTCACATTGCTTATGATGTATATCTGTGCGGTTTTGTTGCTGAAAGTTTAATAGCAGTTTATACCTATTAGCAAAGTCAACTAATTGCTAAATCCAATCTTATGTGAACATGGCAATTATTTTCCAATATACTTTGATTCTTGTCAGCCAGTCTTGCTTCCAGAGGAACACCAATGGGTCAATTAAATGCCTTTGAAAAGCATCACAAATTTATTTCCTCTCATTGTGGGCTGCATTTTTCTACCCTTTTATGCATGAGAGGTTCATATGCACTTTTATACTTTGTCATGGTGAACCAACTATTTCAACATAAGTTTCATACCAACTTTTCCCCAAACTCTTGAGGGCTTGTCCATGATATTAAAGGTCAACAGAAAGCCTCCTGCTGGAACATAGTATCCAGATGCAATTACTGTATATGCCAAGTTAGGGAAAGTTGTTTTTTAGATTGTAATTCAAAGAATTCCTGTGAAAGGATGGCAGGGATATTCTAGGAGTTGTAATCCAAAGAAGTTACTCTGTGAAGTACTGTTATAGCTAACCATTTTCTTTTGGTATCAATGGGACAAGTTATTTATTTATTTTGTATGGCATGGCAGGATACATCATAAAAATGTATATAACATAAAAATATTAGAAGGACAAATTCTAAATGTTAAAACACACAGTATGAATGTTAGATAATTAGTGAAATATGTTATGTATGAGCAGTTGTTTAAGGGACTAAGCTTAAGGCCAATCTCTAAGTCTTTAGCCATTGACCTGCAATGCTGAGTCAGCTTTGGCCGAGTGGGCGGTATATAAATTTGACAAATTAAAATTAAAATAAATTAAATGCCCTCAAGATGATGTAGTTCTTGCAGGGAGCCAAGGAAACTTCTAAGGGGGCATTCCACCACAATGTGATGGAATGTTTGTGGGACATATCCATAGTCACAATTCAAATTTTCGGACACACACCACTTATGTTTCCAGTTGTCTTACTATACAAATTGATATGTACATAACACTGAAAAAGGCAGGCAAGATATCAATCGATTTTAAATCACATCGATGAAAAATATTTCCCCTACTTTGTTCTTTATATTGGGGGATTTTGGTTATTCCCTCAAATTAGTAGTGTCTTCTTCTTTTTTCATTCTTATGTCCTTGCACATGAGGCTATATATTGAGTGACCAACTGCCTCCAATGAGTTCAATAAAACAACAGCAGAGAGAAGCATGGAAACATCAGCTCTATCTCATCAGCCCTCCACTTTTTGTTGCTTTGCACACAAATTAGCATTTTATATAATAAAATCAGTCTATAAATATTTAAAGTAAAATAATGTTCCTTTTCTTACAATTAGCATCTTTAGGTACAGTGAGAAGACAAAGACAAGGGGGGAATTGCAGTCAGCAGCCTGTGGTAGACCCTCTGTGTTTCTTGCTTGGAGGGAGGTTAGAAAGTGGAGTGACTATCAGTAAAACAATGGAAGCAAAAAAATGCCCACAAATGTCAGAAACAGGGAACTTTAGCTATCAAGTAAGTGGCAAAGCGCAATCACATCAGACAGTAAAGCCCCATCTCACTTGTATGTACAAGTAATATTGCTATTATCCCAACAGTTTATCATGCTGATCAGCCATCAAAGAATCATACTTATTACTAAATACATGAAATTAACACCAAACAGAGTCAAATATTTATGTAACTGGAGGGTTTTTTTAAATTTAAAAATTCATTTGTTTCCTACAGTGATCATTGCACAAATCATTAGTCTGGGAAGGCAGGAGGTTTCATTATGCCTTTTGTTTACTCAGCATGGAATTACACGATAAAGAGTGCATAATTAATAAAGCAAATTGTTCTCTCTCCTCATTTATTTTTCAACTATTTCCCAAATTTGAACAGTACCCTTATTTAATATGTTTGATATGTTAAGTCCTTTTAAACACTGTCCTAATCAACAGCCTTTTGGCTGTTCAATTTCCTGTTCTGCCTTCGAACAATTCAGCACCTTCCTCCACTGGACTTTTGTTTGTAGGTCGGGGTCCCGGTCTGTAGTCCACTACCTTGATGATTTTTTGTTCGGGGATGGACATGACACGGGCACGTGTGCATGCCTGCTCACCACATTTCAGGTGCTTATGCGGGAACTGGGCATCCCCCTAGCACCTGAAAAGACAGAGGGCCCAGCCACCACCGTTACCTTTTTAGGTATTGAAATCGACACCATCGCTCAGACATCCAGGTTGCCAATGGAAAAGGTGACTCGGATCTGCAGGTGCTTCACGGCCACCTCAAATTCGCCTGTAGGGTAGTGACACCAGGCAGAGCCTTTGCCAGGCATCTGTGTGACACTATGGTGGGCCTTTCTAAACGACACCACAGGGTATGGCTGACTAAGGGTTTAGGAGCAGACCTTGCGGTTTGGCTCACATTCCTACAGGACTTTAATGGTGTCTCCTTTTGGAGATCTGAGCTTATGGTCAGCCCCCATTTCCAAGTACAGTCGGATGCCTCCGGCTCCCTGGGTTATTATTTTGAAGGACAGTGGGCTTATGGTCAATGGCCTCAGACATGGCAGGAACAACGCAGAAGAACAGAAACACTCCCTAAACATGAGACTGAAAAAAGCCAAGTGTATGTCTTTAATGTAAGAAAGTATTCACATGCTCGTCCTGTGGTGAGGTATCTTTAAAAACGTCCTGTGGTGTATAAACTTTACAAAATTTTATCCGGTATATCTGTATATCTCTATAAGTACACAAAGTATAAATCCACATATAGCAAGATATATATACACACACAAAACCAAGAGTGCAACAATATACAGTACCCCCCACAAACAAACACACACACACATGAGAACCTTGCAACAAATTTTTTGAAATGTTTGCAAATTTCCCGGATTAAGTTCCCAAATTCAAGACTCCAGTTCTTGTGTATGCCAGCAACGAAACAGAATATAGGTGTTATAGTCCACAGCAAAAAGTCTCTGGGTTGACTGTAAGGCTATATCGGCTGTGGGTGCCGTCCGTGGTATGATCGTCAGGAAGTAAAATACAACAATTCCGGTACATTAGCCGGTTCCCATGCAGTGGACAGCATCAAGCAGTTGTAGACAAATTCTCGATGCCCCTCCGGTAAGTGGACATTTCGAATAACTTTCTCAAGAGTCTACAAATACAACATGAAAAACGCATATACACTAAGATATTTGCTATTGTAAGAACCCTTTTAATACATGCAAAAATACACTAAGCATATGTATAGGATAAGAATGGATAAGATACATACCTAATGATACATTCATGGCACATAGAGCACCTCCATAAAACTTTTTTCAATGTGTGCACGTGTTAATTTCTTACAGGTGAGTGGTACAGTGATACAGTGATACTTGGGTAACTGACATGTGAAAATAATTGACCTATAATTCTCTGGCCTCTTTTCAGAACCCTGTAGGTAGCTCTTAAGGGGATATGCATGTAAATAAGTAAGAACGTGAAAGAGACAGTGCTACAAAAATGTGGAAAGTTCCCATTCTGTATTCAGCCCATGGGGCACCAGTGTGTTAAATCGATGGATGTAGAATGCCTCTCTTTGTAAGAGAAAGCGCTCCACATCCACGATCTGATATTTATTGGGCGAGTAAGTCTCCAGTATAACCACCTTGATATCTCTAAGTGTATGCCTCTTCTCAATGAAGTGGTTAACTAGAGGAGCGGTGATAGTCCGGTTTTTTATGTGGGAGAGGTGTTCTCCTAGGCGTACCTTGAGGGGACGTCTGGATTGTCCCACATATGCCAACTGACATGAACAGATGATCATGTAGATAGAATCTTTTGTGTTGCAATTGGAAAATCTGGTAAGATTCAAGGTGAAATTACTGCCTGGTAATTCTATACACTTGGTGCACCACATGTGGACACAGTATTTACAGTGTCCACATGGAAAATGTCCTGCAACAATAGTGGGTGGCGCCATTCTATTGGGAACAATATTGGCTCGAGAAAGGAGATTGGCAATGGTCCGCGTTTTCCTAAATCCTATAGTGGGTCGCTGTTGGCACCCTGGTATAGAGTCAAGTATGTGCCAGTGCCTCAAGATGGTATGCTTGATATGATTGGCCAGAGGGGTATAATCCAATGATCTGGAGATTAAATGGTGTTCTTCCTAAGTAAAGTACTTCTGGGATGTGAGTTAACTTTATTGTGAGCTGTTTGAATAATGCTCCTGGGGTATCTTCTCTTACTAAGAGTAGTGGATATTTTGCTTGCTGCTAATGTGTAATCTCGGTATTGGGAAGAATTTCTTTTTGCCCTTAACATTAAGCTATATGGAATATTTGCCATCAGATGGTGCGGGTGGAAGGAAGTGAATTGTAGATACGCAAAACAATCTGTAGGTTTATGATATAATTTGGTTTGTATCCGGTTATTTTCAATGAATATTGTGAGATCCAAGAATGGAAGGGATACTGAATTCATAGTGTGTGTGTATTTGAGCTGATTATGTTGGCTATTGATCCATAGGCAAAAGTTCTCTACAGCTGTGTGATCTTTGAAAATAAAAAAACAGATCATCTATGTATCTTTTATAACAAACAATATTTGTTAAGAACGGATTAACCAGGGGATCAAGAATAAAAGTTTTATCAAAATTACACATAAATATATTAGCTACAGAGGGCCCTGCCACCACCCTTACCTTTTTAGGTATTGAAATTGACATCATCGCTCAGACATCCAGGTTGCCTATGGAAAAGGTGACTCGGATCTCTGATGCGATTTTGGCAATGCTTGCCAAGCGTAAGGTGTCTCTCCATGAGTTGCAGGTGCTTCACGGCCACCTCAAATTCGCCTGCAGGGTAGTGACACCAGGCAGAGCCTTTGCCAGGCGTCTGTGTGACGCTATGGTGGGCCTTTCTAAACGACACCACAGGGTATGGCTGACTAAGGGTTTATGAGCAGACCTTGCGGTATGGCTCACATCCTTACAGGACTTTAATGGTATCTCCTTTTGGAGATCTGAGCTTATGGTCAGCCCCCATTTCCAAGTACAGTCGGATGCCTCCAGCTCCCTGGGCTATGGGATTTATTTTGAAGGACAGTGGGTTTATGGTCAATGGCCTCAGACATGGCAGGGCACGGATCACTTACGCGATCTTACATTCCTGGAGTTTTTTCCAATTTTGGGGGTCCTCATGCTCTGGGGGGACAGGTGGGCTAATTCGGTGGTTCACTTTTGGTGTGACAATGCTGCGGTGGTGCACATTGTCAACGCCCAAACATCTAAATCCCCCAGAGTCATGGCCTTAGTTCGCCAATTTGTTCTTAGGTCCTTGTGGCTTAATGTGCTCTTCAGGGCCAGACATGTGCCAGGCATTAATAATGATATTGCCGATGCTTTATCCCACCTGCAGATCTCCCGATTCCATGCCTTGGCTCCAGATGCAGAGGAACTTTCCTCTCCACTCCCGGCTGAGATTTGGACATTTGGCGAGGAGAGGTGAACCGGGCGATCGGCATGTCTTTGGCACCTTGCATGCATAAGGCGTATCAACATACACTCCTCCAATTTAGGACCTTTTGTAGGCAAAGGCAGTTGCCTGACATGTGGCCGATACCGGTCGACCAGATTTTACAGTATATGGTACACCTTCATGATCAGGGGTTGGCCCACGCACTATCGCTACTAGGCTTTCTGCCTTGGCATTTATGACCAAGGCACTGGATTTTACTGACTGCGTGAATGACTTCCGCATACGCCACATATTGGAAGGGTGGATACATGAACGTGGCCGCCGCCCGGACACAAGTCACCCTGTTTCACCAGGTGTTCTGACCCACCTTGCACGAGGTTGGCATAGACTGTGTTACGATAGGTATGAGGAAGCTCTTTTTCATGCAGCTACCACCGTAGCTTTCTTTGGAGCTCTCCGAATCAGCGAGCTGGTCCCATTGTCAAAGGGGGACGTGTCTCGTAGGGCACTGGAACTCGAAGATGTGTCTATCAACCAGGAGTCGGCTCAGTTGAGGATTCGTTCCTCGAAGGCCGATCAGCATGGAGTAGGCAGTGGTGTTAGACTGCTACGATGTACATTTGCTGACATCTGTCCGGTTGGTGCCCTACATGCATTTTTGGCAGTGCGTGGTTTCGCGCCCTGGCCCGTTGTTCTGCCACCAGGATGGGTCTCCCCTTACCAAATTTCAGTTCTGGAGGTTGACCGGTATGGCACTTCACAGTGTGGGCCTCCCTGGGGCTCGTTATGGCACCCATTCATTCAGGATAGGCGCTGCTTCAACTGCGGCTGCGTTCGGGTACTCTGAGGCTGATATATGTCAGATGGGCAGGTGGGGGTCCACGTGTTTTTCCTTATATGCACGTCCCCTCACTGTATGAGTACCAGTTATGTCCTTAATTCCTTCTCCTTCTTTTACAGACCCTGTGTGTCTATGCACACCGGTGGCAGTGTGGCTGGTGGGCCACAGTTATGTGCACTGGGCGGCACAGTATGCTGCATCGATGGAGTGGGGACCCCATCTCGGGCTGTGTGCATCCGCATGTATGCGGTGGTATGGTGTGCGCGGCATGAGGTGGCGGGAACTGTTGTCATTCCTGATGTCCATCAGGGATGCTGGACCGCCTGATGTTCTGATTCTGCACCTCGGCGGCAATGATCTAGCACAGATCACTGGCCTTTCCTTTAAAATGTCGGTGTGCAGTGACCTGGCATTTTTACATCATTTATGGCCGTACACACGGTTGCTATGGTCTGACATCGTGCCGAGACAGTGTTATAGAGGAGGCATGGATCTCCGTGGTTTGGACCGTGCCCGGCGGTCAGTGAACAGGCTTGGGAACAGCCATTCGACACCCGGGGATAGGGTTGCAGGATTTTGACCTGTATGCAGGAGATGGGGTCCACCTGTCGGCTAGAGGTATGAACCTCTTTCTGGAGGATGTGCAAGCGGGCCTGGTGACCGAGCTGACAGTCTGGGGGGGGGCGTGAGTCATCATGGATGCCTCCCCGTGTGGCGGGTAGCACTGGTAAGGTAAAGATTTATGACCCATAGGTATCCGGCAGGTTCGCAATTGACTGGCCAACACGTAGATAGGTACAGGGGAAACAGGATTGGCCGGTCAAGGGCGAACCATGAAAGGGGTGATGTCAGGAGCTTCACAGCCTGCATCACCTTGATATTTGAACGGATACACGTCATAGGGTGGGGTCAGTAGATAGTATATTGACTTCAGTCAACAATTTGTTTGTGTCAACAAACAAATTGATACAAATTGATACATGTAGCCAATTGCCATTGGCATTTTGGGTGGAACCTTACCAGTGCTACTGTGGCCTGCTTGCCTTAAAGAATTACAATTGGATGATACACCAATTGAAAGTGATAATTTGGACTAGGGCATTATTCAATAAAAGTGGCCCAATGCCTTTAATCCAATACCGGTGTCTGAGTCTTTATTTGGGTGGGTGCACCTGTAAAGAGTTGCTTGTTCAAGCAAATAACTGTTTTTAGGATGGTAATAAAGTCTATCAAATGCTGTGTTAGCATAATATCAGCAAGTCTGAATTCACCCTGGCAATACAGGAACATGATTATGATTGAGGCATCAAATGAAAAGCCCATCTATAGTGAAAACTGATTCTGTTTAATGGCCATGATATGTTTTGAATCACAGAAAATGAAATAGGAAACAACTGGTGTTCCAAGATGCAAAAACATCATTTGTATTTTAAAAATGAATCTAACTAGTTGAATAGGGATTGAGTGATCATTGCAGATGGGATGGGTGTGTTAAATCAAAACCTCTTCTGCATCATCTCTTGTTATTTACAGATATAATAGTGATACCCTTTTCAATTGATGTTTCCAAAGTGAGGTGGAAAACAGTCTAATTTTTCAAATTAACAAAATACTGGTATAAAAAAGATACAACTTTAATCAAAAAATGTATAATATCATAAAGCATCATGAGCAGCCAGCCATGCAGCACAAAAATGCCAATACAGACTATTATTTCTTGAAAGCATGATGAATAAGAAAAAGAATAGGGAATAAATCACTTCAAGAATAGGAAATTTCCCAAGAGTCTAGATCAGGGATCCACAAACTTGGCTCTCTAGAAGATTTTTGATTTCCCAGAAGACCTGAACAGCAATTGTGCTGTCTTGGGCTTCTGGTAGTTGAAGTCCAAGAACACCTGGAGAGCCAATTTTGAAGACACCTGGTCTAGATTATTTGGAGAGAATACAGTAGAATATGTTTGCCTTAATTTCATTTTTAAAATCTCCCTCATCCAAATCTTTCAGAATCAAAGAAATAATACTTTCACCCCTCAAAATCAAAATTTTGACTGTGAAATCATGGGTGACAGCCAAGGCAGCTGTGTCCAATTCCTTACAAGCATACATTTGTTGCAGAGTTATGGTTTAACAAATGTTGTTGCATTTTGAGGACAAACATCTATTATGTCTAATACCTCTAAGTATTTAGAAGCTGAAGTGGGAAAATTGCATTCTAGCAGCCAGTGAAATTTTATTTGGAGCAAAAATATGATACATTTTTATGTTATGGTTTGTATTTATTTATGTTTAATTTGACTTTATTTATGGTTGCTTCTTTGTATTCTACTAACCATCAAAATAGCATTTCACACTAATTGAGGTGAGATAGTTAGGTAGGCAGGCAGGCAGACAGGCAGGCATGCAGGCAGGTGTGAGATCTGTACAAACAATGTTGGAAACTACAATACTAGTCATGCTTGGGATAATAGCAAAATTGCATGCACTAACACTGATTATCAGTGTTAGGGATAGTAGAGTGTAAGGGGGATTTTAAGCCTAATTTGATTGGTAAAATTCTTTTATGGACTCTAGCATTTGAGGCAAGCCCCTGTCCCCTTGCATGGCTTGTTTTCATTCCTTCATATATATTTTTATTCTTCCTCCTTTCTTAGATCTTCCTCCAAGCAACAAGCAACCTCCTGCCAACAAAGCTAAGATTACAGACAAAATTGCTGCCCTTTAGAAAAGGCTTGAAAAGCTGGCTGACAGGGCAGGTGTGGGGTCCTAATGGAAATATGGTCTCCACCTGTTGGCTCACACCAAGAAAATAATCAGGAACCTCTTTCTCTTTTTATGTATAAGGTGGGGTGGCTGGGTAGGATAATTGGGTTTTTTAAAATCTGTTTTACATGTTTTTAGTATTGATGTAAGCCGCCCTGAGTCGGGTTCACCTGAGTGGGCAGAAGTTTGAAAATTAAATTAAATTAAAAATTAAATTAAAACACTGATCAGCCAATGCACTGATTTAGGCTTCTGGGAACTGAAGACCACCCTGAGTCGGGTTCGCCTGAGTTGGCGGCATAGAAATTTGAATATTAAATTAAATTAATGTTTTCAATGTGGTAGAAACTTGACTTATACTCTCATTTCCCCTTCTGACTGCACTAAAGAGGGCAACTGTAATAAAGCTACCTTTCTTCTACTGAGGGATTCTATCATACAAAGTACTAGTTTGTGTGCAAATACAAAAAAGACCAATGGGAGAGGTCTGATGAAACTGAACGGATCTCTCCACATTTCTCTATGTTTTTGTCTTTTCAGCCTAGGTAACCATAAACAAGTTGACCACTCCCAGACTGCCTTCAGAAGAAGGGCCTGGTAAAACTACTTATAAGTACTTTATACCTAGGAAACCTTGGAAAGGATTACCATATGTCAGAAAGGCCTTGATAAGACAGAGTTATTATTGTAGGACAGATAAATCAAAGACGTCAGTAGATTACAACATCATGGCTAGCATGAACAATGGGGCCACCTGTGATGTATGGTCCCAAAAGTAAATTTCATCATTTCTGGGATGAAGATACCATTTATTTATTTATTTTTATTTATTTATTTATTTATTCATTCATTCATTCATTCATTCATTCATTCATTCAATTTCTATGTTGCACATCTAGCATACAAGCTACTCTGGGCTGTTTACATAAAAATAACATACAAATATTTTATATACAAGTGAAACACATTATAGACTAACCAAAGTAAGCAATTTAAATTGGTAGATAGTAAAGGTAAAGGTTTCCCTTGCTCGTAAGCCAGTCGTATCCGACTCTAGAGTTCAGTGCTCATCTCTGTTTCAAAGCTGAAGAGCCAGTGCTGTCTGACTCTGCAGACGTTTCCGTGGTCATGTGGCAGGCATGACTAGACACCGGAGTGCATGGAACGCTGTTACCTTCCCACCAAAGTGGTCCCTATTTATCTACTTGCAATTTCTTGCTTTCAAACTGCTAGGTTGGCAGGAGCTAGGGCAAAGATGGGAGCTCATTCCATCCTGCAGTACTCGGGAATCAAACTGCTGACCTTCCATTGAAAGGGGTCTCCCCAAATGCTTCTCTAAAAGGCAAGGTTTTATTAAACTTCACAAAGGAGATGATTCTATATAACATGGGGTGCTACTACCAAAGAGTACTGTAACACTCTCTATGTGGTGCTTCCTTTGAGGCTGCTGTGGAGACTTCAACAGATGATGGGAGCTCACTCTATCACACAGCATTCGGGTCTCGAACTGCTGACTTGCTGACCTTCTGGTCATCAAGCTCAACACCTTAACTGCTAAGCCACCATGATCCTCCAGTGTTGTTAGGGTCCTGTTATTTAGTGCACTGCAAGCCAAGAGTGAGTCAGGAGCCTCTGAGCTGCCCTTGCCATCTATACTCCCTGTGGCCTCAGGGACCTCACTGATATCCTTGCTGTCCCTGCTTTCTTCATGCCCTGACCTCATGTCTATTAAAGTTACTGGTCATTTGCTCTCCCAGCAGCACTTTCCCTCATAGTTGGTCTTACTGCTGCTAGAAATCTATTTTTTTTTGTCAGTCTGAAATTCAGAAATGCCAAGTGAAGGAACTTGGTGCAATTTTGGGATGCTCATCTACACATTCTCTCCTTGACTCTCTTACCTATTGAGTGACCCATTCTTGCCTTCTGTTACTTGTGCTGTCACTTTGGCATGTCCCTGGGACACAATGCTCACAATTGCTACATGAAATGTAATGCCATTTTCCCTCACTCCCTTTCATTGTAGATGGTCTGTCTGATATGGCCCTCTGAGATCCGTCAAATGGTTGATTGCCTCACATGTTGAAAAAGAGGGTGACAGTGGCAGAAATTTCTGGAGTTAAAATGACAGTGTGGTGTGGTAGAATCATCCTTGCTACAGTAAATGGTTCTTTTTTTACCCTTCCTTCCAGCTTTTTACAAGTTCCAGGGGTTATAGTCTTTTTCAGTGGCTTGGCTAGATGCTATCCAATGTTGTTTCATATGGGGAAATGTCCACCTGAATGAAAATTCTTCACGCTTTCCAGATCAATTGGATGGATAGCAAACTGTTATCCTTTGTTGTCTGTGCAGTTCTCAGTGTCTACTTGGATATTTCCCACAAAACAGAATTGTTATTTTAAGAGAAGATCCCACAAGATATTTGCATCTCTTCATCAATTAAAGTATAGAAATAGCCTTTTTGAACTGAACTTCTTTCATGTAAGTCAGCTACTGCTATTGAAATTTAGTTAATTAACTATCCATATCAGAGCAGGCTGTTAATGATTGGACTTTGGTAAAATCAATAATTCAGGGCATCTCCAAAATTCAGAGGTGACTTCTCACATACAGGTAACAACATTCTACTTGTGTGAACATTCTATTAATTAAAAAGAGAGACTCAAATACAATCAAATATGTGTCTTACTTCATGGAGGATGACATACAAGTGAATTTTAGGCTTTCATGCTCTCCTCACCCACATCTTTAGGCTAGTTTTGAATTAGGACAGAAGCTGGGGTGCACAGGAAGAGCCTCCTCGAAGATTGTGGTATTTTTGAACAACAATCAGGCATACCCTGGTAATGTCAACCTTGTTGTGCCAGCTATTTTTTTCACACTAGGGCAGGAAAAAAGAACTGCAGAATGAACTCACCAAAAGGTGCTTTCATTATGGCAGTTTCACATCTGGCCTAGACATGGAAGAAGAAAAAGAAGGACAGAAGCCTGGATACAGAAAAAAACAGTTCATAACAAAATATACTTCATTATATGGGTTTGTTTTTTTAAGAGTAAAAGCCCCAAAACATGCTTCAGTGTCCACAAAGACAACTAATGAGTCACTTTTCTTTTTTATTTAAAAAAATAGGGAGTGAGTTCCTGGGAGAAAAAGGAGTTACAGTTAGATCTGCAAGTGCTCCCGAACTATACATTGTCCTCTTTTGATGTAGAAGATATGATGGAGTTGAGAAGACCTTGGTAAGAAGTGACAGATGGATATATTTATTTAGCTGTGAGAGGAGAAACATGATAAATAAAACAGTGGGATGAAAGTCATAGTCTAATACCTTGGTGGCTGATCTTGGCATGCCAGCTGTTCCTGGACTTCAATAATCAGAAGCCCAAGTCAGCATACCCAGTGATCAGGGCTTCTGGAAATTAAAGTCCAGGAACGGCTGGAGTGCCAAGGTTAGCCATCACTGGTCTAATATCACTTCAGAGCTTAACATAGGCTCATGATTGCATATAAATCCTGGCTTTTCCATTTCCTTTTATATAGACTTATTAAGAAGATCTTTGCTGTATATTTGGAATAGAAGCACAAGCACCCTATTTCTTTCCTTCTGTGGATGCTTATTGACAATACACAAAAATAATTCCTGTCACCTCTTTAAGTTCCTCCATTTCACCCGGAATCAGAGAGATGTCCAAAGGTTTATGTACAAAACTGTCTTCTTTGCCCACCTCAGCCAAGAATTGCTTTTTAGTAATGAGGCTAGTGTGGTTGAAGATGCTTACCAGTTTTGATGATTGCTGATCTCTCCAAGCAAGCTAACAGTAATGACACCTTTGGAGAGTAATAGTATACATCAGAATATACTCAAGGCACTGTTCTGTTATATTGCTTCCGCAATTGAAGTATTGTACTGGAGGCTTCAGTAAGCACACTACTATAAAAGTATTTAGAATAAATTTCTTGGCAACTGTTATTGCACATTCAAATAATTCTTCATTGCAGGGGGACAATTTCCCTTGCTTGAGAAACATGTAGGATGCTTAGAAGCTATGCTGTTATCTTATTTTATAACCTTGAAGCTGGAGAATGTCATTGATGTTTTCTGTCTGATCGGAGGGTATATTTATGCTCTCTTCAAAGCAAGCAGTAAAACGAAGTAAAGTGAGAAAACTCAAAATGGTATAAAGCAAGAGTCACATGCTGTAATGAAACTTCTGTGTGCATTCCATTTCATTGAAACAGCACACTGAACTTTATATACTGGGAAACCAAAGGCACATAAAAGATGTAAAAAACAGATTTGAAATCCATTTTACTTATTCTTTGGAAAATATGAAAGTAAACCCCTTACTTAAAACAATTTGAACAATTCCTTGGCTATGTGAGATCGTCAACTGATTGTGCAAGTAGATTGTCACCCTCCTCTTGTTGTTATCACTTTACTTAAAATAAGAAGAGATGTAGCATGGACACCGAGATAACTAAGCAAGAGAATGACCCTTGACATCCTCTCAATGGATATGTGCCTCAAATCCACCAGCTCGGATCCAGGAAGGGCTTTATGGTAAGAACAAAAACTCCTGGGAGTATGAGTGAATAAAACCAAATTAGAAGATGGAGGAAGGAGCTCACTGGACAAAGAATAACATTAAAGGAGGATATGGCTGAGAATATGGCTGAGAAACTCAACCTCCCCTATGTCACTTGGAGGAACCTGAATAGATTGAGGACTAGAGTCCTTAAATGTAAGACCAAGTGCTCAAGTTGGGGCTGTTGGTGGATAACAAAACACACTGTGTGAATGTGGAGAAACACAGAATCCTGATCATTTGCTGGTCTGATGGTTACTACCAGAAACATGTACTGATGAAGTTTTAATTTTGACCAATGACAAAGCCAAGAAGGTGGCTTCATCTTGACAATTTAAAGTCTGGCCTAGATGTGAAAGAAAAAGAATTGTGAGCCTATTTTTAGCTCATTTGTCTCCTTCTTCCTCACTTCCAATGTTGATACAACACCTCACTATGATTTTTAATATTGATGAATTTCATCTTTAATGTTTTTCTGTACTTTCATCTTACCTTGGTCTTCTGTTGTTTCTTTATATCCATGTATTAAGAATAGAACACACATATTTAACCTTTGTCCCAAAGCCCTCAGCTTTAATTTTTTTCCCAAATTAATCTTTGCACATACTTTATGAACCTGTAGGCTGAAGGGAAGCACATAACTCTAATCAGGCATTTTTCATGTAACACATGAGCAGGCGAATTTGATGCCTTGTCTCTTTGTTGCCATTGCCCTGATACAGAACGTCATGCACCAGAAGATGAGACATTCCCAATCACATGGAGGTTCTTTATATGACCAAGAGCCCTGGCTCTTGCTGAAACCTGGATGAAGTTTCTTCTTAGCTAGGCATTCCCATGGGTGTTAATGAAAAAGTGAGGCGTAAAGCCTTACTGCGGTGACTCAAGTGGTTAAGATGCTGAACTCATTTACTGGAAGTTTGGAGTTTGATTCCCAGGTACTGCATGATGGAGTGAGCTCCCATCTCTGTCTCAGCTCCTGCCAACCTAGCAGTTCGAAAGCAAGGAATTGCATGAAGATAAATAGGGACCACTTCAGTGGGAAGATAAACAGTATTCCATGCACTCTGGTGTTGAAGCATGCCTACCACATGTCCATGGAAACATCTGAAGACACAGACAGCACTGGCTCTTTGGCTATAAACAGAAATGAGCACTGAACCCTAGAGTCAGATACAACTGGCTTTCGTGCAAAGGTGATCTTTACCTTTACCTAAAGCCTGACTAGGACTAGTGTGCAATTAGTAATGTAGAATAAGACCAATGAATAACAGTCCAAAAATATTTCGTTCACAAAGAAGCTTTATTTCTAATGGTTTTGAACACAAGGTCTGCTCTTTTTGTATTTCCAACTACTCAGCTTGGTCAGGACATTTCATCTTTGTCCCAAGAAACAATAGGAATAGCAATTACACTTATATACTGTCCAATAACACTTAGTGCACACTTGGGGGGGGGTCACAACATTATTAGCATTTTGTCTCAAACTTGTTTGGTTCTCATTTTGCTGAACTTGGAAGAATAGAAGGCTGAGTCAACCTTTATCCCCATCAGGATCAAAGTTACAACATCAGTAGTTTTGGCTACAGTACAGCAGTTTAATTACTGCACCACCAGGGAAAACAGACTAGGTAGTTTTCTCCTTCCTTTCTAAAAATTAAACTATATTGCACTTCCCCTGCCCTCTCCATATTTTTTGCATGCTTAAAGATTCCAGGCTGTCATTAAATCTAGATCCTTCCACTGCCTCAATGTCCAACTCTCTATCACCCTTTCCAAATCTTATTCCAAAGACGCCGCCACCATCTCCACCGCGAAGGCGCCGCACTCCTCTCCTGGCCCGGCCGGTCAGCGAGAGTGGTAACAGCTGGCCTCGTAGCTCTGGGGCTACAAAAACGCCACCACCATCTCCACCGCGAAGGCGCTGCGCTCCTCTCCTGGCCCGGCCGGTCAGCGAGAGTGGTAACAGCTGGCCTCGTAGCTCTGGGGCTACAAAGACGCCGCCACCATCTCCACCGCGAAGGCGCCGCGCTCCTCTCCTGGCCCGGCCAGTCAGCGAGAGTGGTAACAGCTGGCCTCGTAGCTCTGGGGCTACAAAGACGCCGCCACCATCTCCACCGCGAAGGCGCTGCGCTCCTCTCCTGGCCCGGCCGGTCAGCGAGAGTGGTAACAGCTGGCCTCGTAGCTCTGGGGCTACAAAGACGCCGCCACCATCTCCACCGCGAAGGCGCCGTGCTCCTCTCCTGGCCCGGCCGGTCAGCGAGAGTGGTAGCAGCTGGCCTTGTAGCTCTGGGGCTACAAAAACGCCATCACCATCTCCGCAGCAAAGGTGCAACGCTCCTCTCCTGGCCCGGCCGCGTGAGTTGCCACCTGCTTGGTTTTCTCTCTGGTCTGGTCGTCCCTGGGAGTTACAGATGGTGGTCGTCCCTGCAGATAGGATGACAGGAACCATCGTTAACATAGTTCCAGCTGATGCCATGGCCACTGCTTGGAGCCAGCTGCGTTGGGACGGAGGGCGACGGGACTATGCGGGTCTACAACTTTGTCGTCCTGCTGGGTTTTGAAAGCAGGCAAGGCTTGTTTTTTTGGTGTCTCTGGTCACTGTCTGAGATGTTGTTGGGGTGAGGTGGGGGTGGGGGGGTTGGTATATTGTACATTGTTAAGTACATTCAGTTTTGCTTTGTTACGTTGTGATTCCATGGTATATTTATTTTGTACTGATTTGTAATTTTGTAATATGCAATTGTATGCTATTGTATTTTGTGTGATTGTTTATATTGTTATATTGTATCCCATTTGTTATATTGTATTTGATTTATCTGTTGTAAGCCGCCCTGAGTCGGCCTTGGTCGAGTAGGGCGGGGTATAAATCGAACAATAAAATAAATAAAAAATAAAATAAAATTTTTTGCTTAAAAACTATTATTAATGAGCTCCCAGTCAATCAGCACAAACAAATAATGTTATTTTGAAAAGGTCTCACTGTGCTAGTAATATTTTCCCCAATATCTCAATAATGGAAATATTTCTTTATGTCTTCTAGCACCATAGGAAGAAAAAAAATTATAACATGATCCTGAGTAATTTATATCTTGCAAGCTTCTGTGTTTCTACCATTGCAACTTTTCATGGCAGGATAGAGCAGCTATTGAGAAGCTATGGCAAGACACTGCTTTATTAACTGTGAAATTTGCCTTAAATTGAACATATCTTCATACACATACACAGTCTTGCAGAGAAAATGAAAGAGAGAAGGCAACATGTTCTTTGCATTCATACTTAATCTCCCCAGTCACCTGATTTAACCCCAGAAATGTCTTCATGACATTAAATTTATTTACTAGCCTGTTGCCTAAACAGTGGTACAAAGATTTATGATTTCAATTACTGTGGTTTAGTTATTAAAGACATGGAGGAGTCATAGGCTGTCTCATTACTAGATAGGCACAACCAGACTATCTGGCTGAAGGGCTGTCAGTATTTTCTCTATAGAGCTGATTTATACTCTCAAAATCTCAAGTGTTTAAAAATGTGAGGTTTTCCATGCCTTTCTGGTAAAGGTGATAGCAACACAGGCTTGCAGCAAATTTGTCATCTCAGAGGTTTATCGAGTGGAAATGTAGCTTTTTATTGGAAAGCAGCATTTGCTAAACATTTTTTGTAATGCACATCAAGCAAAATAGCAGCTGTAAACCATCTCTGGTAAAAAGGAGGGGAAATCAAATGAAATGGCCACTGTTGACTGGGTTTGATAGCAGTTAATCTGCTTTCTTTCTCTTTGCATTTTAATGTAATCATTCACAATTGAGGATATTGTTTTTCATAACAGTTTGCTTTGTTCTGATTTGTAAGCAGGATAAGTGAGCAGTGATAACTCTCTGTGGAGATTTCCAATTCCATTGTGGCCACAATAAGTCCTAATGGCACCAGAGTTATCCAAGCAGCTGGAAACTATCTGAAAAGCAATTCAGTACCTTGGAAAAATCCTTTAAACCTTGGACCCAAATCTGGTATGGACTCATCAACATAAGAGACACTGACTTTGATGGGCAGCTCATAAACCAGTGGTCCCCAATCTTCTGGGACATGGGGACTGCATTATAGTGTCCAGTGCCTGAAAGGGGCCATGTCTTAAATAAAATGCAACAAAATAATTAACTTACTGATTTGGATCAGAAGTAGACATCCAGAGTTTAATGAAGATATGTTATTGTTACAGACACCTGAGCTCTGCTGGCTACCAGACAACCCATAATGGACAGAATGTTAGTATGATGGATAAGACCAAGAAAGGGTTGACAGAAAGTACCATGGAGACCAGAAGGAGTAATGTTACTACTGTGTTTTTTGTAAGAAAGAGCCAGGAAAAACATCAATAGAAGGTGCCACTTAAGGCAGGAAGAACAGTGTAGGTCTGAGGAGAAATGCCTTGAAAGTGATGGCAGTAAACAAACAGGTTGGAAGGCTGCATAGAAATAACTTGGCAGCCATATGCAACCTCAAATTCAATAGGTATAGATCTGGCTCAGGTGGGCTGAACTCAAAGGGGAAATGGGGAATTGTTGTTGCTGAAGACAATACAAGTTAAGAATTTTATTCTAATCATATTGGTCAGTTCCAGAAGTTGAATTATAGTGCCAAAGAGAGAGAGAGAGGCAGGCAGGCAGGCAGACAGAGGAGAAGGAGAAGAAGTTGAAGTTACTACAGTAACTTGGAATAATGCTCAGTTTTTAGCAAATTATGCTGGGTATTAGTTTTGTTTGTAGAAGAGGAAAAAGATGCAACTAGTCTACTAGATGGTGATTAGGGGACTGTAAATCAAAACCAATGATGATGTACATGTTTAACCTTGTGGGGGAAAAGACTGAGGGGAGATATAATAGCCCTCTACAAATAGCTGAACAGTTGTCACACAGAGGAGGGGTAGGATCTGTTCCCACTTATTCCAGAGTACACGGACCTAACAATTGACTCAAAATACAGGAAGCAACAGTTTGGTCAGGAAAAAAATGTTCTTATTTCTTGAGCTCAAGTATTTTATAAAAAAAATATTCAAGGCACAATAAAGTTGCATTCATTCAAAATGTGACAAAAAGGTCAAAATATCTGAAGGAGAGCAAAATAATATCTTCAATACTTCACAATGTAGCACAAGATAGTTGCAAAAATAAGTAGGTCAACTTATGTCCAAAGCGTGACATGACTGTTCCGGTAAACTTAGTCTTTCCCTTACAGCTTCATCAGGACATTGGTTCTAAACATAATAATAATAATAACAATAATAAATAACAATAATTCATATAGTAGAAGCATTATTGAATATAGATACAAGCTCTGGATAACAAGGAAAACATAGTGCAATCACCAATATTACCTGTATTATGTGTCTTTATTCCTCCTCGGCACACATGCACACACAGTCACACACAGAACAGTGATGTACTTTAACTCTGCTCTCTCTTCCACTCTCAGATACTTGTCTGTCTGTCTGTCTGTCTGTCTCTCTCTCTCTCTCACACACACACACACACACACAAACACAAAGACAACGGACTGCTTCTGGAAATGCCGTCCATTGCCTGGAGATGCAGGTCACACTGGCGGGAGATGTGGGGTTAGCACTGGGCTGGGCTTTACGGAGCCCCCCATGTGCTGGCTAGTTGCCCCCTGCACCACTGCCCCCCACATTGCTTGCTTTACCTGTGGGGCATCCTCCTCCATGCAGCCCAGCCTGGGGCTTCCGTGTGACAGCCGGCAGCGTGGCCTGCATCTCCAGGCAATGGCCAGTGCTTCCGGAGTCACAGCCATTGCCTGTAGATGCAGGCCACACTGCCAGGAGAGTTGAGGAAGCCCCATGCTGTGCTACCTGAAGCCTGGCTAGCCACTCCCCCCCCCCGCACCCCTGAGAAACTGCCTCCACCTGACGGCTGCCTTACCTGTGGGCCGTTGTCCTCCATGGAGCTCAGTCCAGCACTTCCGCCTCACACCTTTGAGGGTGTCTGTGTTGCAGATCAGGTGCTGGTGCTCTCTCGGGCTAGGCACCCAAAACCCCAGTCCATGTGCAGTTCTCAGCGTCAGGCATGGGCCAAATGGAGCACTCCGGTTGGCCCATTCCTTCCAGAGAAGCCAAGGTGGAAGGCCTACCTGCCTTCTCCAGAAGGCAACTGGTGTACAGGTGCTCTGTTCGGCCCATGCCTGCTGGAGAAGGGCCTTGGCTTCTCTTGCAGGCATGGGCCAAACAGAGTGCTCTGGTCAGCCCATGCATTACGGAGAATGTAGAAGGGCTGCCCACCATCCTCCGGCTGAAATGGTGGCCTGCCAGTGGAGCCTTTCAACCAGGGAGGTGGTAAAATGCATGCACCAGAATCCATGCAGGCACAAAAGCCTGCCTCTAGTTCCAAGTGCCACTGCTTAGAAACTCACGGCAGGCTTCTGCACCTGTGTGGATTCTGGTGTATATGTATTACCGCCTCCCAGACATTTCATGCTGCTGGGGGGTGGCTTTGTGGCTGGTTTTTGGGGTGAAAGACCCCAAAATGGTCTGCCGGTCCCCCATGCTGGCCACCCCAGAAGTGTGAAGTAGGCAGGGGCACCGTTTCCAGGGCTCGGGGTGCAGGTTTCGCACTGTACATTGGTAACATACAGCATGACACCTTGGTTTAATTATATAGATTATATTATATATAATGTGAATTGTGATGAAATTTTTTTGTAACTGTGTCTGGTTATATTATATCTTGAATTATTATATCTTTATACTGATGCTGTTATATTGTATTGCATTGATATGTTGTTGCCGCCTTGAGTCGGCCTTGGCCGAGAAAGGCATGGTATAAATTAAAATTGTATTGTATTGTATTATTCCATGATTTCTATCCTCATTGGCAACACAGTTCATTAATTGGGGTGCCATTACTGAAAATGTCCTCTTCTCTAGGCACTCAGACATAATTGTTAGTTGCCCAGCAATTTTTGGTAAGAATATATGGATCAGAGCCTCAAAAGAACTTTAGATTCTGATAAATATCAAACAAGGCCAGCCCCTCCCAGCCCGGGAGGAGTGAAAAAGACCAGCCCCAAAGGCCCAGATGCTGCTGCCACTGCAGACACCACCACTCAGCTGCCTCAGGGCCCAGCACCTCCCAGCCCAGGACGGGTGAAAAAGACTGGCCCCAAAAGCCCGGATGCTTCCACCGCCATGGACACCACTGCTCAGCTGCCTCGGGGGCCAGCCCCTCCCAACCCGGGAGGGGTGAAAAAGACCGGCCCTGAAGGCCCGGATGCTGCCGCCGCCATGGATGCTCCGCTCCTTTCCCGGCCTGGCATTGGCTGTGGGGAGGTCAAGTGCACCTGGGACACCGGGCACGTGGACTCAAGAACGGCCGCCATTGCCGTACCTCACTCCACTCCTTCCCCGGCCCAGCATTGGCCATGGGGAAGTCAAGTGCACCGGGGACTCCCGGGTAATTTGTATTTGTAATTTTTTACATCTGTGATACTATATTTTTTATATTGTTATGGATATATTGTTTGCCACCTTGAGTCAGCTTCTGGCTGAAAAAGGCAGGGTATAAATAAAACTTGAATGAATGAATGAATGATGTTTTTTCAGGCAAGTACCAGGTGAAATGTTGCATACTGTTCTGCCTCTATTGCTACATTACCGTGTTGCTTATATTGTATATTCTACCCTATTGTTATAGATATGTTGTTTGCCACCTTGAGTCGGCTTTTGGCTGAAAAAGGCAGGGTATAAATAAAACTTGAATGAATGAATGAATGAATGAATGATGTTTTTTCAGGCAAGTACCAGGTGAAATGTTGATGAAGAACCACCACTTAGTCATAGAGCTAGACTACCCACATGCTCTTTTTCAATTATGGGATAGTCACATGCCCAAATGTCATCCTCCTTTTCAAGGTTTCCAGTATTTTAAAAGCTGTCTGGTTCATTTAAAAAATACATTAGGAGGAAGGTGAGAGGCCTTGAAGTTGCCCATCCATAGTAAGCAGCTACACAAAAAGATTCAGTACGCACACAAATGACTGAGTAATTGTCTTCTCCTCAAGAGCAAGATGCATTGTATGCAATGGAACTCATTTCTAATTTTGCACATGAAACTGTGCACTCTTTTCTAAGGTTAAGTTCAAGTCTTTCATATTGTTTATGAGACAGAAAATACTTTGGTCATGTTATAAGAAATGAAAAGCATAACTTATCTCAGCTGATCACTTAAGCTAAAACAAATGAGAAAATAAGTACAGACAGAAGATGATCTTATTGGCCAAAAAAGTAAATAAAATAAAGCAGCATCCTTTAGAGCTGATGAATCCATAATCAAAGAAGCCATAATGGCATAGAGCTTCTAGGTGGAGAATAGGAAAAAGATGTGAATACATTCTGTGCTGTTTCTTTTATCTTCCTGGTAAAGCTTCACTGACTTAATCTAGACATTCAAATCAGATACACATTTATTGAATGAGAATATCATCTACAATCACTTTCATTGGGATATGAGTTCCCTGTTTCCACCTGCATTTTGATATAACAGTTCAGATATAAAACTCATTATTATGTGTGGGTAGAACTAGATGGGGGAGGCAGAAATCTCTCTTCCTGATAAAGGCTCTTCTCTTTTCTTTCACTTATCTTGTGTTATCTACGTAAGCATCATTGTGCCTTAATATTATTCATAGTAACCTTGGCCAAATGAGTTAGTAAAACTTTCTGCTATTGATCTCTACTGGTTCTATCACATCTTCCACAGTAGATTGTGTTGAGACAATGCACTGAATGAATACTGATTAGAGACCCTGTTTACTGTAAGATGGATCGAGAATGATAATGAAGTTCTCTGAAGAAATGCTTCATTGCCCTTCTGAAGGAACATAGCAGCACAATCAGCTGAGGTTAAGTACAGGTAACTAGATGGATAAATTTGTTTAGATGAAACTACCAGGAATTATAAATAAGTAGTTCTGGATCAAATTCATCTTATTATCATCAACCAGGCAGGGTAAAAGTTAAGTGTTACAGGATACATGGAGGGAGGACCAAAAAGTATTGCAATCAGATATGTTCACCCACACCATCAACCAATGTAATCAAAATGCAAGCGCGGCGCCAAAATGGCCGCCGCGCTCTTTGCGGGGGCTCCCCCACTGGACGAAGGCATCCGGGTAGTTAGGGGCGTGGCCAGCTCCCTTATAAAAGGGGTGGCCACGAGGCAGCCGAGCTGCCATTTTGCGAAGCGACGGAGCGGAGAAGTTATTCCCTCTTACCTCCGTCGCTCTTGCCTTGACTGGGAAGCCTTTTGGCTGCTGATTTTCTTCCTTCGGCTTCCCATAGGTTGGACTGAGATGCCTTCCAAGAAGAAGGCGGCCGCGAGCGCGGCTCGTGCGGTGCGGAGGCGCAATCCGGGTCGGAGGACCGTGGCTGCGCCTCCCCGGCAGCCGCCTTTGCCTGCACCCACCGGGACCGGTGGGATGGGGTCTATTCCCCCCTGGCCGGAGGCTGGGGACCCAAGCATGGGTCCAGCATGGGCTGCGGCCCGCGGCCCGCAAGCGGTGGACACCGCTCCTGGTGCCCATTCTACTGGGCCTTCCTCTATAGGGGCGCAGCTCACTCCGGGGCCTTCCAGCCATGGGGGGTGGTGTGGTCCCCTTCCTTGGCAGGTGCCTACATCGGCCCTACCGGGCCTGGGTGTGGGGTCATGGCCCTATTCGGGCCCCGGGGTACAAGGACCTGTACCCACGCCCGTGGCAGGCGGGCCGGCTGGCCCTTGGCCCCACGTGAGTGTGGAGGCCTTACTGGCCCGCGTTGCGGCCCTCGAGGCTTCCCTGGCTCGGGCCAGCCACGCTGGGGCTCCCTTTGGGGTTCATTTTGACGCGTCGTCTGCTGGGCAGCGGCAGGCGACGGGACGGGTCGAGCAGCTTGAGGCGCGTGGCGCGACTTCGGCCACTGCCTCGCAGCTCCCCAACCAACAGGCCAGTGCGGGTCAGGCCCCAGCGACGAGCTCTACGGCGGTCGTGAGCTCCGACGCCCACAGTGGGCCGGAACCCCCGGTGGGGGCGGCCCGCGGGGGTGCAGCATGTGAGTATGCGGTCCAAACTAGTGCACCTACACATGTGGCCACGTTGGGGGGGGCTTTCCAATGGCCTTGGCCTCGCGTGGGTGGTGCGGCGGTACAGCCGCTGACGCCCCACCCGGCGACGACAACTACCACCCAGGGCCCCGGGGTGGGGGGTGTTTCCTACCCTGTGGGGAATGTTTTGGGGGTGGCTGGGCTAGTCCAAGCCCCTTTCCAGATGCCCGCAGTTTCTGCGGTGCCTGTCTCGGCCTTGCCGACAGCGGGCTATTCCTTGCCACTGGGTGACCACTTGGCTCAGGCCACCAAAGAGAAAATATGGCGGGGGGAGTATGTAGATATCTTCTCACTCCTAAATAGGGAGCCCACCAAAGAAGAGAGGGAGGGGCAGGATGAGAAGGATAAGGAACAGGCACGTCGTCGCAAGCCACCACGAACGTGGGCCAACTGGCTGCCGGCTTACCTCATCTACATGGCGGTGTACCTGAGGGCCCGGCCGGATTTGGCAATTCCGATGGTCCAGTATTTGGACAACATCTATCGGGCGATGGTTGACTTTCCGGGCCCGTTGTGGTTGGCTTACGACGAGGAATTCCGTATGCGAATTCCCCTGCACCCTGAGATGAGGTGGGATGAGCCATGCCAGAGGCTTTGGCTTCTGTACATGACGCCCACGCGCCCCGCGCCAGGGGAAAGATACCATTGTGGACATGCGGTCCAGCGAGCGGCTCCAGCACAGGTTCCCCGCCAGGTGGCGGGGCAGGGGGTTCCAGCCCGCCTGCTGTGCTGGACTTTCTCGTCTAATGGTTCCTGCAATAAGAAGAATTGCAAGTACAGACATGAGTGTCCCACCTGTGCGGGCCCCCATGCAGCCTCTGCCTGTCCCAGGCCTGGAGGGACGCGGGGCAGAGGGAGGGGTGGACAGTGGGCTGGCAAGACTGCCGCAGATGGAGCTGGTTCACCGAAAGGCTCCCTCCCCAATTAATGTGGACATGTTGGAGCGTTGGCTCGCATTGTACCCGAAGGGGGAGGATGCGGATTATCTCCTTCGGGGCTTTAGGCAGGGGTTCCGTATTCCTTTCATGGGTGATAGGTCCCTTCAGGATGCCCCCAACCTTTTGTCCCTTAGGGGGAGGGAGGAGGTGGCTGCCGCCAGCATTAATAAGGAGGTCAATGCGGGCAGGGTCGCTGGCCCTTTCCCTGCACCCCCGTTCACTAACCTTAAGGTATCGCCCCTGGGCTTGGTTCCCAAGAAGTCTCCAGGCGAGTTTCGCCTTATCCATCACTTGTCCTACCCAGCCGGCCGATCGGTCAATGATGCTATCCCTGATGACCTTTGCTCAGTCAGGTATACATCTTTTGACCGCGCGCTGCGCATGGTGCGCTCATGTGGCCCGGGTGCGCTGCTGGCTAAGTGCGACATTAAGTCGGCTTTTCGCCTCTTGCCGGTGCACCTGGGCGACTTTGAATTGCTGGGTTTCAAATTTCGGGGCGAATATTACTTTGATAAGGCCATGCCCTTTGGCTGTTCCATATCATGCTCGGCTTTCGAGCGTTTCAGTACCTTCCTAGAGTGGGCTTTCGTCTGCAGGTCAGGGTCCCGGTCTGTAGCCCATTACCTGGATGACTTTTTATTCGGGGGTGAACGGGGCTGGGACACGTGTACACGTCTCCTCAGCACATTTCAGACGCTAATGGAGGAACTCGGTGTCCCTTTAGCACCCGAAAAGACCGAGGGCCCATCTACCCAGCTAGTCTTCCTGGGGGTGGAGATTGACACGATAGTGCAGGCGTCTAGGTTACCGCGGGATAAGGTGTCAAGGATAGTGGCCCTTATCTCGGACTTGCTGACCAAGCGCAGGGCATCACTGAGAGAACTGCAGGTGCTACATGGTCACCTTAATTTCGCCTGCAGGGTGGTCGCACCGGGCAGGGCTTTTGCCCGGCGCCTGTGCGACACTATGGCAGGATTATCCAGGCCTCACCATAGGGTTCGGCTTACCCAGGGTATCAGGGCAGACATGCTTGTCTGGTTACAGTTCCTGAGGGAGTTCAATGGGGTCTCATTTTGGAGGTATGACCTCCTGGCTTCCCCTCAATTTCAGATTCAATCTGATGCCTCAGGATCCCTCGGATATGGGATGTACTTCAATGGGAAGTGGGCCTATGGTGGGTGGCCACCGGCCTGGGCAGGCACGGGTCGCCTGCGTGATCTCACATATCTGGAGTTTTTCCCTATCCTGGGTGCTTTGATGCTATGGGGCCAGGAGTAGTCCAACTCGGTCGTGCATTTCTGGTGTGACAATGCGGCTGTGGTCCACATTGTCAATGCACAGACTTCTAAATCGCCCAGGGTTATGGACCTAGTGCACCAATTTGTGTTGCGCAGCCTGCGCCTCAACGTACTGTTCAGGGCCAGGCATGTCCCAGGGGTTAATAATGATATTGCTGACGCTTTGTCCCGCCTACAGATCTCCCGGTTCCGTGCCTTGGCCCCGGATGCGGAGGAATTTCCCTCGCCACTCCCGGAGGAGATATGGACCATTGGCAAGGAGAGGTGAACCGGGCGATTGGCCTGTCGCTAGCGCCACGCACCCGTAAGGCATATCACCACGCAATTAATTCTTTCAGGGCATTCTGTACCCAATTTCAACTGCCAGGAACCTGGCCGATCCTGGTAACCCATGTTCTGCGGTTCATGGTTTACCTGCATTCTCAGGGCCTTGCACCTCGCACCATAGCATCTAAGCTTTCAGCGTTGGCTTTTATGGCCAAGGTGGGGGGGTCATGTGGACAGCACCTCTGACTTCCGTGTGAGACATGTTTTGGAGGGGTGGGTGCGCGAGCGCGTGCGTTGCCCGGACGACCGCCACCCGATTTCCCCAGGGGTCCTTACCCAGTTGGCCCGGGGCTGGCCTTGCCTCTGTTTTGATGCATATGAGGCAGCCCTGTTCCATGCAGCCACAACGGTGGCATTTTTTGGAGCGCTCCGCATCAGCGAGCTTGTGATGCTGTCTAAGGCGGATGCAAGTCGTAGGGCACTGGAACTCGAGGATGTCTGTGTTGCCAAAGACTGGGCTCAGTTGAGGATACGCTCCTCTAAGACCGATCAGCATGGCGTCGGCAGTGGTGTGCGACTGCTACGGTGTTCTTTGGCAGACATCTGTCCGGTTGGTGCCCTACAGGAATTCCTGGCACTGCGTGGCACGCACCATGGCCCGTTTTTCTGTCACCAAGATGGGTCTCCCCTTACTAAATTTCAATTTTGGAAGGTGACGGGCAAAGCGCTGGCCAGTGTGGGCCTCCCAGGCGCCCGCTATGGCACCCATTCATTCCATATAGGGTCGGCCTCAACCGCAGCTGCTTTTGGGTACTCCGGGGCTGACATACGTAGCATGGGACGGTGGGGTTCGCAATGTTTTCAGTTTTATGTGCGCCCACTCCCGCCGTTAGTACCAACCCAGTCACCTTACCTACTTTTCCTCATTTTTCTTTACAGACCCGGGGTGTCGTATTACACCGGTGACAGTATGGCTGGTGGGCCATAGCTACGTGCACAGGGCAGCGCGTTACGCTGCGGCGACAGAGTGGGGACCCCGACTGGGACTGGGTGCATACGCAAGTCTCACATGGCATGGTAAGCCTGGGATGTTATGGCGGGAGCTGCTGCCTTTCCTTTTTTCAGGCCAGAATGCTGACCCGCCTGACATTCTGATCATACACCTGGGGGGCAATGATTTGGGCCAGGTCACCGGCTTGTCGCTGAAGCATGCGATTTGCAAGGACCTCGCCTACCTGCATTACGTCTGGCCCGCCACAACCCTTGTTTGGTCGGACATGGTCCCGCGCCATTCCTACAGAGTTGACCTCCTGGCCCTTGACCGTGCTAGATGCATGGTGAATAGGGCAGTGGTGCGTTTCCTTGTCGACAGGGCTTGGGGGAGGGTCAGTCGTCACCCCGCTATTAGCCTACAAAGTTATGACTTGTATGCAGGGGATGGGGCCCATCTGTCGCGAGGAGGTATGGACCTCCTGTTGGGTGATTGGCGAGCAGGTCTGTTGACCGAGCTGACGGTCTGGGGGGGGCGTCGAGCCTTCTTTGAAGCCCCTCCGTGTGGCGGGTAGCACTGGTAAGGTAAACATTATGACCCACAGGTATCCGGCAAGTTCGCAATTGACTGGACAACACTAGACAGGCATAAGTTGGTTAAACGTTGTCCGGTCAACGACGAACTAGGCGACGGGGTGATGGCTATAGCTAGACAGCATGCATCACCACGTGATTTTACGGATACGCGTCAGAGGGTGGGGTTATTAGTTAGATATTGACTACGGTCAACAATTTGTTTGTGGTCAACAAACAAATTGATACAAATGGATACATTGTAGCAATTGCCGTTGGCAATTTTGGGTGGTACCTTACCAGTGTTACTTCGGCCTGCTTGCCTTAAGAATTATGATTGGTCAATTACCAATAGAAATTTATAATTCGGACTAGGGCATGAATCAATAAATGTGGCCCAATGCCGTTATCCACTTTTATCAGTGTCTGAGTCCTTTATTGGGGGGTGCGCCTGCAATGCAAGCGCGGCACCAAAATGGCCGCCGCGCTCTTTGCGGCCCCCCCCCACTGGACGAAGGCATCCGGGTAGTTAGGGGCGTGGCCAGCTCCCTTATAAAAGGGGTGGCCATGAGGCAGCCGAGCTGCCATTTTGCGAAGCGACGGAGCGGAGAAGTTTTTCCCCTCCACCCTCTCCCTAGTTAACAGTGTGATGTTTTGGTCGCTTCGGGGCCGGGTGGGAATTTTTGGCTGGGACCCATATTGGCTTCCGGGTCCTGGTTTTTTCGCCCATCCCACACTGTTGCTATGGTTTGACATAGGGGTTTTGTCTGTTGCTGCTGTTGACTTTGGTCACATGGGCGGGTAGCACTGGTAAGGTAAACATTATGACCCACAGGTATCCGGCAAGTTCGCAATTGACTGGACAACACTAGACAGGCATAAGTTGGTTAAACGTTGTCCGGTCAACGACGAACTAGGCGACGGGGTGATGGCTATAGCTAGACAGCATGCATCACCACGTGATTTTACGGATACACGTCAGAGGGTGGGGTCATTAGTTAGATATTGACTACGGTCAACAATTTGTTTGTGGTCAACAAACAAATTGATACAAATGGATACATTGTAGCAATTGCCGTTGGCAATTTTGGGTGGTACCTTACCAGTGTTACTTCGGCCTGCTTGCCTTTAGAATTATGATTGGTCAATTACCAATAGAAATTTATAATTCGGACTAGGGCATGAATCAATAAATGTGGCCCAATGCCATTATCCACTTTTATCAGTGTCTGAGTCCTTTATTGGGGGGTGCGCCTGCAAACAGTTTATGCCACAATGAAATTACAAATGACACTTTTATTTACTACATATTTAACTGTTGAATCCCAAACATTTCTTGACTAGTCTTTTCCTTTTCACAACCTAGCAAGTTTCTGGGTAGTTTTTAGTTACTTTTTAAAGTAAAAGTGGGACACATACAGACAGGGAAAAATTATTCATTTGAACTCTAGCACCGGGGGAAAGCTTTGTGTACACTGTGGACTGCAGGGCAGACAAACAAATGGATATTATGTCTAAACAAGACTAAAATTTCCCTGGAAACAAAACGAGTAAAACTGAGACTATCAATGAGAAGACAATACTTTCTGGATAAGACAATAATGCTGGGGAAAGGTGAAGGAGTGTGATGGAATGGGTCACAAGTTACTCAATATGGAGTCTCTTTGGTTTTTAAACTGTCTTAGAATGTAGCTTTGCATCTTTACAAAGGCCTCCTAATTCTTTCTGCTGCGCTTATCAAGCAGGCGTGCTTAGTAGAAGCTTTTCAGAGCTTCAGGCCTATGTTTTGTCTTCTTCTCTAGGCCTGGAATGTTCACTTGTGTCAACATCCCAAGCCTGGGAACTCCAGACATTTGTTATGGGAACCAGGGTATGTTTATACCAACCCTGGGCCCTATTTGACTGTATGCTAATTAGGAGATCCAAGCTCATGTTCTTTCTTTTAGACACATTGGTTTGGGAATCAATTTGAGTTTGGTGTATTCTTAGAGCTACACCTCAGAAAGGAGAGTGGGACTCTAGCACCGAGTCCTGACTCCAACCCAAACTTAGTCATGATTACCTAGATTAGTCAGGTTTTCCTTTTGTTTCATGGGGAAAGGCTGGAGTGTGGATTTCCCTACCTGTATGTTGTATATTAAGGCAGAATTGTAAGTTGCTCAGGCAATGCCTTGCAAAGATAAAATGGCGGTTTCCCACCATCCAAATTAGGAGCTAAAGTTGGTGCAAAATCTCCCTCTCTGGGCACGCTCATTATGGTAATTAGAGTTCTGTGTTCCTGATTGGTTAATACTTGTATATCCTGTTATGATTGGTTGGTTATTATTGTCTGGTGGGTTACTACATTGTAACAAGGAATCATCACCAGGGACACACTACATAAGCCCCACGGTTAAAAAAGTGTGGGGCCGGGCCAGATCTATACTTCCCATTATCACACAGGTTAGCCAATGTTGAGCTAAGCCTGGGTCTCCTCTATGCGCTATAATGTGAAGGTGTAGCTTAGTCACTGCCTCTATGGCAGGAAACATGAGGGACCAATTACATGGGACTTGTGTAGCCATCTGTCCAATGCTGGGCATCAGCCGGTCTGCCCCGGTCTGACCGGACTGGTAGCAGACCTGGCTGACCCCGCCCCCTCCCCACCCCACCCCGCCCACCTCTTCCCGGGAAAGCGGGCGACCTGACGGCATCAGCTCTTCCAATCCTTCTCCTCCAGAGTGGCTGCTGCTGCCTCCTTAGTAGGCTGCGGGTGCCGCGGGGGGGGGGGGGAGGTGGCGGCATGTGCGCGCCTGGCCCTGGGGGAAGGGGAGGGAGAGCTGATGTCACACACCACTCAGAGGAGCTTGCCTGCCCGCTCCAGCACCCTGCACCCCCACCACCGCTCCTTGCCTCTTTCTAGCAGCAGCAGCACAACTTTCACGATGCCTGGAGCTAGTCCTGCAGGAAGAGAACTTCCTGCAGGATGTCTGTCTGGGCATTGCGAGAGGTGTCCAGGCAGCATGGCGCAAGCAGGACAACTCTCGCAATGCCCAGAGTCAGACAGACAGACAGACAGACATCCTGCAGGAAGTTCTCTTCCTGCAGGACTAGCTCCAGGCATCACGAAAGTTGTGCTTCTGCTGCTAGAAAGAGGCAAGGAGCGGCAGTGGGGGCGCACGGGGCGGGTGTCCGAGCTGCTCTGGGTGTCGTGACGTCAGCTCCCCCTCCCTTTCCCCCAGGCGCGCACATGCCACCACATCCACCACCACTCGAGCGGCACCCACACCTATTAAGGAGGCAGCAACAGCCACTCTGGAGGACATTGGAGAAGGAAGAGCCATCGTCACTCTCTTGGAAGGAAGTGGGCGGGATTGGGAAGCAGCAGCACGGCTGGACTCGCTGGTCCTGGAGGACTAAAGGAGGAGGGAAAGCCAAAGCCATCACATGAGCACTCCTTCCCTCCCCCCCTGAGAGAAAGGAGCAGCCTGACATGGCGCCTTCTGAGTAAGTGTGTATTTTTGTTTTGTTTACTCCCACCCCCGACCCCTGTGTGTGTGTGTGTGTGTGTGAGAGAGAGAGAGCAGAGGCTAAAGGGATTTCCCAGGGGGGGGGGTGGAGGGGGAATGAGGGCTATGAAGCACTCTAAACAGCAGTGATTCTTTAAGGTGCCACAACATTTTTGTATTTTTGTTTTGTTTACCTCCTGATCTGCTTGCACAGAATAAAACTTTAGAATTAGTGCCATTTTATTCTGTGCAAGCAGATCAGAGAGTAAACAAAAAAAATGTTGTGGCACCTTAAAGACTCACTGCTGCTTCGAGGTAGACTGCAGCTGGCCCAGGGCACTCCATGGTAAAACAGAGATGACCACTGAACCCTAGAGTTGGATATGACTGGCTTTCAAGCAAGGGATACCTTTACCTTGTTCTAAAGCCAGTCGTATCCCATGCTAGGGTTCAGGTTGCTCATCTCTGTTTCAAAGCCAAAGAGCCAGCACTGTCTGGTTTTTGCAGACGTTTCCATGGTCATGTCACAGGCATGGCTAGAAACCGGAGTGCACGGAACGCTGTTTACCTTCCCACCAAAGTGGTCCCTATTTATCCACTTGCAATTTCTTGCTTTCGAACTGCTAGGTTGGCAGGAATTGGGACAGAGACGGGAGCTCACTCCAACATCCAGCACTTGGGTCTCCAACTGCTGACCTGCCATCTTCCAGTCAGAGCCTTAGCCACTTGAGCTCAGTGGTTAAGAAGCTTGCCTTGTTAGCTGGAAGGCCGACATGACCGTTTGAGCTCCCGTCTGTCCCAGCTCCTGGCAACCACAAGTTGATAAATAGGAACCACTTCTGTGGGAAAGGTAACAACATTATGGTGTCTAGTCATGCCTGCCACATGTCCACAGAAACATCTACAAACAGATAGTGCTGATTCTTTGGCTATAAATAGATAAGCACTGAACCCTAGAGTCAGATATGACTGGAAGCTTTGGATCTAACAATAGGTAAAGGTAAAGGTTGCCCTTGCTCAAACACAGTCGTATCTGACTCTAGGGTGCAGTGCTCATCTCAATTTACAGCCAAAAAGCCAGTGCTGTCTGTGTTTGCAGATGTTTTCATGGGCTATGTGGCAGGCATGACTAGATTGGCCACCCAGTCACATGCCCACCGATTAGGCCACACCCACCAGTTAGGCCACACCCACCAATTAGGCCATGCCCACCAGTTAGGCCACACCCACAGTGTGGTAGTAAAAAAATTTGGTGCCCATCACTGCATCTGTCATCCGGAACGCCTTGCAAGTGTTTTATGTGGTTTTAAAATTGTTTTTAATGGGCTCTGTTAATTGTTTTTATTGTTGTTTTTGATTATGTTTGTGAGCCACTTCGGGTCGCTCTCGAGTGCGGGAAGCGGGATAGAAATGTATTTAAATAAATAAATAAATAAATAACCTGAAAGACTGTTCAATAAACTCCTGTTGTTGTTCTGTTCATCATTGCCTGGACTTTTGCTTAGAAAGGGCCGAACACGACATTGGCGACAAAGGTGGGATTGGAAGAAAATGAGATGGCTGACCAAATCCCATTATGGTTGCAACCACTGATCTCATGCAAGCCTCGACTATGACCTTACTATGAAGTACAGCTGGAGAGCTACGTCACCGTAAGAAAACTCAACCCGTCTCTGTGGAAGGCAACCTTCTTGGCCCACTGCGGGTTAGAGACTCTCGATGTTGTCTCGAAGTTGTTGCTGCCTGACGTGCTGCAGCAAATCTCTCTGCTTGCATTGCTGCACACTCTGCATGAACACTTCCAACTCAAAGCAGCCCTCAAAGGTAGAGAACCACTGGGTCCAGCCATGACCACGGCCATTTCCTCGCAAGCCACTGGCCACATCCACCGAGGCCTCTCAAGCTCTCTCCAGGGAACACAGGCACCAACGCCAATGCCAGGGTCTGTTACACCATGCCAAGGTTGTGGGAGATGACACCTCTGCACTAAATGTTCCTTCAAGAGCACGCAGCACCACTGGTGTGGGAAGAAGAGCCACATCTCCAAGGTGTGTAAGCAATGCATTGAGGGTTCACCAAAACTTCGGTTCTGCATTTCCAAGGTCTTCACGAGCCACGGGAAACGAGACCTGAAGTATGGGTTCTTCATGGACATCCACATGGAAGGAGTTCCCTTTCATCTCGAAGTGGATTCGGGTTCCTTCCTCTCCATCGTGACCGAGGGCGAGTATCACCGAATTCCACCTAATCTGCAGCCGAAGCTAAAAGGGCTACCAGGAAAGTTGGTGGACTTGTGGGGATGCAATGTTCCAGTGTGGGGTATTGGCCATTTTGAGGTCCACTACAATAACATCTACGCGAACCTTCCCCTCATGGTTGCAAAAGCAGGTAAGACAAATGTTCTAGGGTCCCAGTGGTTCAGTCCCCTAGGCATTTAATTTACAGGAATTCACTTGGGGGAGTGAGCCGGTCCTTTGCATAGAGGATGAGCCCCAAGTGTTGTTGCCACCCAGGGAGCAACTTCTCCACTGAAAGGTTAAGTTCCATGTTTTACCGTTACGTGCACGTTGCACACAAAGACAGTGACTTTGCCCAACAAATTGACTGTCCGGACCTGTTTGAGTCTCAAGACCTTTTGCCCATGGCTGCATTGGAGTCTGAAAACCCTGACTTTTGCAGCGATTTATCAATCACCTCGCTCAAACCATCTCTGAACTTTTCCACTGCGCCTAACAGTGACCTCTTGTTATCTGATATCAATCATTGTGTGGGTAGAAATTGGCTAGCCGCCACCTCCATACAATGTGGAAGCAAATGTCTACTACCATGACCACGAGAAACTCTTGGTTTTGGGTGGGTGCTTGTACAGGCTCTGCAAAGTGGTTGTTCCATGTGGGTTGCGGGACAAGTTACTGCAGCACATGTTATTGGGGTCCACTGATATTGTCCACTCACAAGCCGTTGTGCGTAGCTATTTTTGGTGGCCAGGTATCGAACACACCATGGAGGTTTGGGTGTTTAAACACAGTGCTGCTGGGGCACATGCAGAGGGGAGGTTTTCTGGTCTCCCTTGAGTGGATAAAGGCTCACCATCCCCAGGGGTTGGAGGGGGACTGCAGGAGTATTCTTATCCCCTGAGAATCGACTGGCAAGAAAAGGAGTGCCTGGGTGCGGGCTTGCAATCCTGGGAAGGAAATGAGGGGTTGCGGGAGCATTCACATCCCCTAGAGTTGGAGGGGAAAGGGCAGAAAGTGCAAGGTTTCTGAGAGCTGAGGCAAAGGGAGCTTTCCTCAGGCTGCACAGGAGATCGCATAGCAAGCCATTCATGGAGTTAACCCAGAAGTAGATCCTGCTGAGGGAGCCTCAGCTGTAGCTGATAATCAGCCTGGTACTAAAGTAAAAGGTCCAGGGGTTGCTTCTTGAGAAATGGGCCAGGAACTTGGAGCAGGAGGCATTGTTATATGTAACACAAATAAAGTCAGCTACAAACAAATCAGTGCATGAAAGCCAGGAGCTGCACTCAAGGATGGATTGGTTTGCAATAGGTCATACATACGCTAAGCCCCACTGTTGCATGTTTTTTGTCCGTGCTGCTGCGGCACGCCAGTAAAGTAAACAGGTCACTGGACACAAGCCTAGAGGGTGCTGAGCAGCTTTGTGACCTTAAAGTTTTAGAGTTAGTTGGTTCATCAGATGAGGATTCGATATCGTAGTTCATCGTGGGGATCCATACAAAAAATATAAGGGGGGGAGGAATGTTGTGTATTAAGGCAGAATTGCAAGTTGCTCAGGCAACGCCTTGCAAAGATAAAATGGTGGTTTCCCACCATCCAAATTAGGAGCTAAGGTTAGTCTGAAATCTCCCTCTCTGGGCATGCTCATTATGCTAATTAGAGGTCTGTGATTGGTTACAACTTTGGATCCTGTTCCTGATTAGTTAATACTTGCATATCCTGTTATGATTGGTTGGTTATGATTGTCCGGCGGGTTACTACATTGTAACTAGGAGTCACCACTGGGGAGACACTACATAAGCCCCATGGGTAAAAAAGGGTGGGGCCGGGCCTGATCTATACTTCCCATTATCGCACAGGTTATCCAATGTCGGGCTAAGCCTGGGTCTCCTCTATACGTTATAATGCCGAGGTGTAGCTTAGTCACTGCCTCTATGGTAGGAAACACAAGGGATCGATTACATGGGACTTGTGTAGCCATCTGTTGTCCAGAACGCCTTGTAAGTGTAACATAAAAGACTGTTCAATAAACTCCCATTGTTGTTCTGTTCATTGTTGCCTGGACTATTGCTTATAAGGGCCGGACACGACACTGTACTTTTTGATTATATTGTTTTTCTGGATTTTCTTGTATCCTCAACCAATGAATGAACTGCTATTTCTACATTATGCTTCAAAAAAAAAAAAGCAACTTTTACTTCATTAACAATGTCTGTTTATTGGAAGAGGGGGTAAGACAAGAGTTAAGCCATAAGCCACACGCTACCTCATACATATTAACATTATTCTCCTCATTATTTTCTGGGCTCTACAATTCAGGTAAGCCCCAGGTTGCTGCAGTCATTTGCAGGACGCCATTTAGGTGACCTGAGCTCATAGTCTTGGTTTCCACACAGAGTAGGCTAGTACAAGGAAGCTGTGAAAGGAACAGGGGGATACCAAGGCAAGGATCAGGCCGAAGCCTATCTGTCACAGGAAGAAGAAAAAATAGGAAGTTCAAATATAGGATGGATTGAGTCTTGAAAGGAGAGCAGTCTTGAGTTTAGCAGGGCTGCTATGGACAGATCATTTGGGAGATTCACAGGGTCACCATAAGTCCCAGGTGACTTGTTGGCATGTAACAAAAGCATGGTATGGACATAATAATGTGTCCAATCATCTACATGAATTATCTGTTCTTAAGAAAGACAGGATAAACTAATTGTGATCCAATGGCCATGTATGGTCCATTAAGAGCCCCAATACATTTTTCACATTCCTTGCATCTTTTTGACCTTTCTGACACACTATGCCAGAAAAGGGCTCTCCAAAATAGAAACAGTATTTGAAGAAGATTTATGTACAGTAACACCTCGACTTACCAATGCCTCAACATACGAAAAACTCAAGATATGAACATAAATCTCAGAAAAAGTTTGCTACAAGATACGAATTTTAATGGGATTTTTTTTCAAGATACAAAAAAGTATACAGTGGCCTCTAGTGGCCACTTCTGGTAATGTATTGTGTTTTGCATTGTGTTTTGAAATGCAGATTTTTTGAGATACGGATAACCTCGAGATACAAGTTAAATTTGTATCCCAAAGTTTCACTGTATTGTGATTTGCAATTTACAGGCTATTTTGGTCCTATTCCAGCCCCAATATAGCTTTTTTTAAGAAACTGGAGCAGATTTTTTTCCCAGCATGAGAACAGTGCCCTTCCAAGGTCCAGGAATGTGTGAATGTGACCAACAGGCACTCAGAAACAGCTACTCTCTGTTTGACCATAATGGTAGGCTTCCTCCTCAATAGACACTGACATTTGGTTGCTCCCAATACTGCATTTATCACCAGTGAGTGACTGGGAGGAGAATTTTGGAGTGCTGCTGAAAGTGTATGTGCCATACCTGTCAAGTATCCAATTTTGGCTAGGATATCCCATAATTCACCACTCTGTTACGCTCCGTCCCGCCATCATCCCATATTTGAATGGCCAGGAAAGGGGTTACTGTGCATGTGCACCACTGCCTCTGATGGGCACGTATGCGCAGTAACCCCTTTCCTGGCTGAAGGGGTTTCTGTGCATGTGTGCAGGTGTTACTGTGCATGCGCGCAGGGGTTACTATGGATGTGCACTGCTGCCTATGACATCAGAAGCAGCGGCACACATGCACCAACACTGGCATCCAGAAACCTTCCCATATTTAGTCACCAGCAACTTGACAGGTACGGTATATTCTACCTGTCATCAAGTCAGAACTGACTCAGAGCTAAGCTGATATAGCTTTTAAGTTAAGTGAGATTTAAAGGGGGGATTTTACCAGTGCCTTCCAATGGGTTTCCATAGCTAAGTGGAAATTCAAACTTAGGAGGTAATGCTAGTGACCACAACACACTAGTTAAAGGCCGATGGTCAGGGAAATCTGTTCTTTTTTCCCCCTAATACAGATTTCACAGTGAGAAGGAAACACTACAGAGTGCTCTGCGGAGGCTGCTTGATATTTATGGAAATGTTTTTAATAGAGTTCAAGTAGACATTATATGTTGAATTGACCAGATAGTTCAGTGAGTTTGGTAGCTAGCCACAGAACTATAGTTGGAAGTTCAATTCCCCATTGCATGTCCAAGTAGAAGAGCCCGTCTGTGTAACCTTGCCTTAGGCAAGGAGGATAACCTCCAGCAACACCTCTGAATACCCTATACCTAAAAAAAATCCTGTAAAGGGTCTGCACAATTCAGAAATGATGATATGCTATTATTGTCATTGTTGTACATTTGCGGAAACTGCAGAGTGAATTCTCCAAAATGTGCCTTCATTTTGGCAGTTTCATATCTGGCCTAGACACAGAAGAAGTACAAAATAATGATTTCTGAGTCATTATAATGTCTTTGTTTCCAGGATGTAGTGTATAGCTATCAAACTCAATTTTATGCTCCACACAAATTAACAGCATTCACCTATAACATTTTCTGTTATTTTCTGTCAACTGGCTGTCCTTATAAGAGCCTATTGACCTTTACCCTCCAGAATGCTATTGCTTTGCTTTGCAATTCTGAAAACAAACTTCTAAAACACTGCCACCATGTGGCATAACGTGGCTCCAGCAACCTGAAGTATCTCCCTGTGACAGAGCCTTCACAGATGGCCTGGGTGTGATGAACCATTTTATTTCTGCTTCATCTTGGCATTCATGAAGGGATTAAACAGAGCACTGTTCCAAGCTAGTTATAAATCTGTGCACTTATTTTAAGAATACACTGTAGTGGTTTTCTTTTGTTTCTTTGTTTGATTATAGCATAGTTTATTTGTTATAGTTACACTACATATGATCAATACAGAACCTTACAAAAAAATTTTTTTAAAAAAGAAATGCAATTATTTAAGACAAGATCTTTGTCACTGTTCTGTTCAGAGCATGAATGAAATTGCACAGGGGTTTCCCTGTTCTGGCAGTTTCCTTGTTTCACCATTGATCATGCAGCCAGTTAGATGACCAATCTTAGTGTTGTGGGAGTGGGTCTGGAGTAGAGAGAATGTTTATGTGATTATCCTTCAGTGATTGGATAACAGAATAGGATATTGGTTCTACCGTTTTGAAAGAACATTGTAAAAATAGCAAGTAAAAATGATATAAGATTATAGCTTTGTTTGCTCCAAGGTAGGGCTTGGTCCCGTGATAGCATACCTTAGCACTCCAGTTGTTCTTGAACTTCAATTCCCAGAAGCCCAGTAAACCCATTTGTGTGGATTCACAGGGACATGGGCTTCTGGGAATTGAAGTTCAAGAATAGCTGTAGGCCAAGGTTCACCATCACTGGTTTAGTCCAATCTAGTGATGAAAAACCTGATTTGGTTCATCCTTGCTTAGTAAACATAGAAAGGCCAAAATAAATAAATAGTAGAAAAAAATAAGTTAGGTCTCAGAAATATTGTATATTCAGAGACTATATTTTTATATTTTTTGTCAAATATGCAAAAACAAACAAACAACCCAACACCTGACAACAGACAAACAGTTCCTTGTTTAATTGATTGGCAAAACTAATAATCCTGGATGGCTTGTTTGGGTTTCTGTGATTGAAAAGCCTGTTTGTTCGTGTATGTATGTTTATCTTAATAATAGATAGAAATTTCATAGAGCATGTTTCTACTGCAGACTTTGGAAGTCATGAGGAAAAAAAATGGCATCTTGGTTGCTTATTGAGGGCAAGATGTCTTATTAGAGAGTTAGATTTTATTTAACCAAGTTGAGATGGCCAAGACTGGTTTGGACTGCATATTTTTCATTCCACTATAAAAGAACAGATTTGTCAGATACAAGAATCCCTAAAAATAGCCCTCTTCGTATATTAAACTTCATTCACATATTCTAGAAATTTCCACAGGGAATCTTGATGTTGAGTGGAGAAGAGGAGACTCATAGGATTATAAAATGTCTCACTAGCTAAAATTCATGGGATTGAGGAATATAATAAAAATTAATCGTGAACATTCGATTTTCAACTTGTTACTCTCAGAGGACACTTTAATAATGACATTTCCCTGCTAGATTTCCTCAGGTCATCCGAATTAAATTCTGGATATGTTCAAGGCCACCCATCCCTATCAAGCAGTTCAGTGACCAAGTTTCCTAGGATGTCACCATCAGAGATAGGAAATGTTACTATTTTGGACCATAACCTTCTGAATCCTTCAGTCACTGTAGTCCAAAAAAGGGGACTTTCCTCTCTTTTATAATCACTGCTCCATTTAACTTAGGGTGACTATAGTATTATATTGCACAGAAACACATAATAGCACACAAATAGTCCTTCACAGGAACTTGTATGTCATTACTTCTCTTTTCATTCATATAATTCCAGGACATTGTCATAATTCATCAGTACATCATTGACATATAAGAGTAGCATAACAGAACTGTAAGAACTGTCACTTATACTGCTGCCCTGGAGGTTACAGTGGAAACCTTCCATGATTAACTGTGACCTGTGCAGGCAGATCAGTATCATGTCACTTTCACATATGTTCATTCTTCAGTCCAGTCTGTATTATTTTCATATTCATGTGTAATTAAAAAGAAATTGACTGCACAACAGTTTTTTTAAAAAAAACTACATAGAAGGTCACCTAAAACTGGCTCCTCATCCTTCTACCCATTTGGGTGTTGAGGGAGATGCAAGGTTCTTGCCCTGGCACTTCTAGTGGACTCCATCAGTGTTATTTGGTGTTCTTGCAATATTTCTTTGATGTTATATCCCCAACTTCCTCAGTGTCTTCTTGTGGTCTTTTTCCTTCTCCTCTTTTCACATATGCCTTGTATGTGATGGAATTCCAAGACATTATCTCCAAATGGGCTTATCACCCTATTTGTATTTCTGTATATAGTTTAAAACAGGGATTCTCAACCTGCGGTCCATGCCACCATTTCATGTTCCCCCACCTACACCACACCAGGAATTGCCATGTGGTGGAGGAAAGGCAAAATGGCCATCCAGCCCTCGATGCTGTCTGAGGGAGCATGACCCGGCCCTCAGCTTAAAAATAGTTGAGAGCTCCTGGTTTAAAAGATGACATTCTTTCAATTGCAAAGGATTAGACTAGAGCAGCATTTCCCAAACTATGTTCCATGGAACACTGGTGGACTTTAATTCCCAGAAGCCTACTTCAGTACAGTGAAACCTCGAGATACAAACAGCTCAACTTACAAAAACTTCACGATATGAATGGAAGTCTCAGAAGAAATCAGGTTCCAGATACAAATTTTTAATAGGATTTTTTTTCGAGATACGCACAGATTTCTGACCTACGGAATGTACACTTTTTCGGGTTGTTGGTGGTCTGCACCACTGCCCATGGCACCAGTAGAATGTGAATGTGAATCCGCTCCAGTTTTTGGAGTTTTTGGGTGGTGTTTAAAAGTGACCGGGGGGGGGGGTCACTTTCTATCTCTCGGCTATTTGGAGCCTCTGCCTGTGCATTGGCTTCTGGGAACTGAAGTTCACAGACACCAGAAGTTGTTCTCCCTGCCGTTTTTAAGTTAAAAACAGGGTGAAAATACCCAAAAAAATCCCAAAACCAGAGCAGATTCACTCACTACAGACTGCTGACCACCCCAAAAAATGTTGTTGTTTTTCAGACCTCCGGAACAGATAAATTGGTTTCCTATGCATTCCTATGGGAAACTGTACTTCAAGATATGGAAACATAGAGATATCAAGAACCCAGAGGAATGGATGAATTTTGCATCTCTTTTACTGTACATTAGCTGATCAGTGCTTTGGGGAATTGACCCAGATATCTGGGAATCGAAGTCTAAAAAAAAGATTGGGAAACACTGGACTAGAGCATTTTGAGATCTTCCAATTCTATAGTTCTACAGATCTACAATTTTTAAATCAAATCAATCTATGATTTTATTTACTGATCCTTCAACTAGGCCTTAATTAATGACCGTATGAACAAATGACTTCCTCAACTATCCCCACACAAATAAATTTTGTGTCAGAAATTACTCTGGGTTGAAAGGATTTTTCAGTATCTTTCATTCTCTTTCTCTCTGAACAATCATCAGATAGGTAATTAAAAAGATGAGACACATGTCACAACTAGAGTAGACTGAATCAAAGGAGCCTACAAAGAAGGTGACTCACTGATTCAATGGGTCCAATTTAGTTGTGATTTATTACAGAATTGCAGGCATTATTAACCCTTTTGAGCAGGCATGACTACAGATGAGAGATGGTAATTTGCCCAAGTTACCTAATAGTTGACTGAGTTTGCGACTTATATTACAGACTTCATCCTCCATGCCAGTTCTCATGTGGAGTAAATACAATGTAAATACAACTGCATGGTTTGGAATAAGAAAGAACATATCATGCTGATTTATTTTTTTATTCTTTCAAACTCAAGACAAATAAATAATTCCTGATGATTCAGACCTCAGTTCTCTCCCCCCCCCCCAAACCCACAAACACAGGCCAATTAGTTCTTCTGCTGAGATTGCAAACGTTCAATTTCAGTGAAGATTTTTTCTCTTTTCCCCAAAGCTTAGTCATAAACTGTTGAAAATAAGGATTTTAAAGAGAAAATTCTGACAGTCTCATCAGTATATTGCTCTGACACTGGTGCTGCTTTAATATAGTCCAGACCCATTACTTTCAGGCGGTTCATTCTTTTTCAGTAATACATTATTACAGGAACTTTCATAAATGATATATCACTACAAGCAAGGTATTGTCCAGACGTAAATTCTGAGTACGGGATAGGGATCAATGCTTTATCAGCATCAAATAAAAGCAGGGTGTTAAATTAGTTTCTCTGTCACCTTAATAGATGCAGAATTTGGAATTTGCTATGAGATATACACATTTTGAACAACAGCTTCAATTTAGTTTTTACAACATTTATGTCAAGGATAAATGCCATCATTCCTGGTGTTTACTACTACTACTACTACTACTGCTACTACTACTATATCCAGACTAGTTAAGTACATTAAAAGCCAATTGATTCTAATGGCAATAATGTGCATTGCAACATTTAAAAATAAACTGAAGACATTTTTGCAGTCATGATTCCATAGAGTCAGAAGGCAAAGATTAGCTGATTATATAAAACATGCATTTATGCTTTGTATAAGAAATTAACAGTTTCTAGAAGAATAACAAAACTTTAATTCATTGTATTTTGAAGGCACTGGGTTAGATGTCATCTGAATGTTAGTTACTGTGGAACATAGGTGGGAGAATATTGCTGTACTCATCTCCTATCTGTGAGCTTCCCATAGGTATTTGTCTGGTAACAAAATGTTTAAACATTAGCAATTTACTTATATACTGCTACATTATACTTAGAGCACTCTTTAGGCATCTCATTTTGTCCCAAATACACTGGGTATTCATTTTACCAACTATGGAAGGATGGAAGACTGTCAACCTTGAGCCTGTTAGAATTGAACTCAGACTGTGAGCAGAGACTTTCCTGTATACTGCAGCTGAATCACAGCACCAAGAGGACTCATAACTACAAAAAGATAAGGTAGGAGGGTGGAAAATAACTTTTCCTGTCCCTCTGCAGAAGAGCAAGAGAAGTGTTTCACTTGCCCATTGTTGTTGTTCAGTCGCACAGTCGATTCTGACCCTTTGCGACCCTATGGACCATCGTTCTCCAGGCGCCTCTGTCCTCCACCATCCCCCTCAGTCCTCCCAGTTCTGTGCCCATTGTGTCTACAATACCATCTATCCATCTCATCCTTGGCCTCCCCCTTCTTCTTTTGCCCTCCACCTTTCCCAACATCACGGCCTTCTCAAGTGAATCCTCCCTTCTCATTTGATGCCCAAAGTACTTTAGCCTCATCTTTACTATTTGACCTTCCAATGAGCAGTCAGGGTTGATTTCCTCTAAGATTGACCTATTTGTTCTCCTCGCTGTCCAGGGGACTCTCAAAACCCTCCTCCAACACCACATTTCAAAGGCATCTATTCTTCTGCGTTCCGCCTTCCTAATTGTCCAGCTCTCACATCCGTACATTACTACTGGGAAAACCATTGCTTTGACTATTCTAATTTTTGTTTTCAATGTGATGTCTCTGCTTTTCACTATGTTCCCCAGGTTTCTCATAGCTTGTCTCCCAAGAATCAGTCGCCTTTTTATTTCATGGCTGCAATCCCCATCTGCAGTGATCTTAGATCCTAAGAATGTAAAATCTGTCACTGCTTCTACTTCTTCCCCATCTATTTTCCAGGAACTGATCGGGCCTGTTGCCATTATCTTGGTTTTCTTGATATTGAGTCTCAAGCCAGCTTTTGCACTCTCTTCCTTCAAACCGATCAAGAGATTCTTTAGGTCTTCCTCACTTTCTGCCATTAGGGTGGTGTCGTCTGCATATCTCAGATTGTTGATGTTTCTCCCAGCAATTTTGATCCCATATTGTGATTCCTCCATCCCTGCATTGCGCATTATGTGCTCTGTGTATAAGTTGAATAAGCAGGGTGACAAAATGCAGCCTTGTCTTACTCCTTTTCCTATTCCAAACCATTCTGTCATTCCGTGTTCTGTCCTAACTGTTGCTTCTTGGTTCATGTACAGATTTCTCAGGAGGCATATGAGGTGCTCTGGTATTCCCATCTCTTTAATCACTTGCCACATCTTGTTGTGATCCACACAATCAAATGCCTTAGTGTAGTCAATAAAGCAAAAGTAAACTTGTTTCTGGTATTGCTTTGTTTTCCCCATGATCCAACGTATGTTGGCAATGTGGTCTCTAGTCCCCCTGCCTCTTCTGAATCCCATTAGCCCATTAGCCCATTAGCGCTTCCTATATCCTCAAGTTACCTGGAAAACAGTGATGTTAGTCAATTCCAAAAGGGGCAATCTGGACATGTTCTATGGCATGAGCAAAATCAGACATCTCAGTGAATGGGTGTGGCTGCCAGATCAATTTTAACTGCAAATGCATACCTATTGACCATTGAAAACTGGGCATCCACACTCAGGTATGAATTCAAAAGTGCACCCAAGCTGCAGACCTGAGTTTTCAGAGGGATTGTAAACATATTCGGGAAAGTTTTTTGTTGTTGTTTAGTCACACAGTCGATTCCGACCCTCCACAACCCCATGGACCACTGCACACCGGGCATCTCTATCCTCCACTATCCTCCTCAACCCAGCCAACTCTGTGCCTACTGCATCAACAATACCATCTAGCCATCTCATTCTCTGCCGCCCCTTCTTCTTTTGTCCTCAATCCTTCCCAGTATGAAGGCTTTCTCAAGTGAATCCTCTCTTCTCATTTGATGTCCAAAGTATTTTAGCTTCATCTTCAGTATTTGACCTTCCAAGGGGCAGTCGGGGTTAATTTCTTTTAAGATCAACCTATTTGTTCTCCTTGTGGTACAGGGAACTCTCAAAATTCTCCTCCAACACCACATTTCAAAGGCGTCTATTCTTCTGCGCTCAGCTTTCCTTATGGTCCAGCTCTCACAACTATACATTTCTACCAGAAATACCATTGCAAACTTTTGTTTGCAAGGTGAAGTCCCTACTTTTAACTATGTTTCCCAGGTTTCTCATAGCTTGCCTCCCAAGAATCACTCACCTTTTTATTTCATGGCTACAATCACCATCTGCACTGATCTTGGATCCTAAGAATGTAAAGTCTGTCACTGCTTCTACTTCTTCCCCTTCTATTTTCCAGGGACTGATAGGGCCTATTGCCATTATCTTGGTTTTCTTGATGTTGAGTCTCAAGCCAGCTTTTGCACTCTCTTCTTTCAACATAAGCAAGAGCTTCTTTAGGTCTTCATCACTTTCTGCCATTAGGGTAGTATCATCTGCATATCTCAAGTTGTTGATGTTTCTCCCAGCAATTTTGATTCCAACTTGTGATTTATCCATCCCTGCATTTCACATTCTGTGCTTTGCATAGAAGTTGAATAAGCAGGGTTAAATAAGCAAAGGTTGAATCCCTATTTTGTCATCCATTTTTTGTTTGACTAGGAGCAACTCTGCATTGACTGAATCATGTTTCTACTTATTTGTCCTCATCCAGTCTGTTTCTGATACCACAAAACAGTTTAGAATTAAGTTGGAGTAGGATTAGAAGAAGAGATAGAATTGGGTGTCTCAAGCACATTGATTGTGGACAAACTTTCCCATAGTTTCATGTAGATATTATATAACATGGAAGACCATTGATGCCACAAACCAACAGCAATGCAAGCGCGGCGCCAAAATGGCCGCTGCGCTCTTTGCGCCCCCCCCCCACAGGACGAATGATCCGGGTAGTTTAGGGCGTGGCCAGCTCCCTTATAAAAGGGGTGGCCATGAGGCAGCCGAGCTGCCATTTTAGCTAAGCGACGGAGCGGAGAAGTTTTTCCCTGTGTCTCCGTCGCTCCTTACCTGGAAGCCTTTTTGGCGGCGAATCTTCTCTTTCGGCTTCCTTTGCCTTGAGCGTGATGCCTTCGAAGAAGAAGGCACTTTCGGGTGCAGCTCGTACGAGCAGGAGGCGCAATCCGGGTCGGAGGACCACGGTGGCGCCTCCCCAGCAGCCGCCTTTGCCGGCACCCGCCGGGCCCGGCGGGATGGGCTCGATCACCCCTTGGCCGGAAGCTGCGGCCCGCGCCCCGCACGCGGTGGACACCGCTTCTGGATCTGCTCATTCTGCTGGGCCTGCACCAGCGGTGGCGCAGCTCCCCACGGGGCCTTCTAGCCTCGGGGGGTGGTCTGGCCCTCTGCCTTGGCAGGTGCCGGCACCGACCCTCCCGGGCTTCGGTGTGGGACAATGGCCCTACCCGGGTCCTGGGGTACAGGGCCCTGTACCCGCGCCTCTCACAGGTGGGCCGGCCGGCCCTTGGCCCCAGGTTAGCGTGCAAGCCTTACTGGCCCGTGTGGCGGCCCTTGAGGCCTCTTTGGCTCGGGCCAGCCACGCTGGGGCTGCTGGTGGGGTTAATTTTGAGGCGCCGTCGGTCAGGCAGCAGCAAGCGACGGGATGGGTCGAGCTGCTGCAGGCGCATGGCGCATCTTCAGCCACTGCCTCGCAGCTCCCCGGCCAGCAAGCAGGTGTGGGTCAGGCCCCGATGATGAGCTCTACGGCGGTCGTGAGCTCCGACGCCCCCGGTGGGCCGGAACCCCCGGTGGGGGCGGCCTGCGGGGGTGCGACATGTGAGTATCCGGTGCAAGCCAATACACCTACACACATTGCCACTACTGGGGGGGCCTTTCAATGGCCTTGGCCTCACGCGGGTGGTGCGGTGGCCCAGCCGCCGGCGCCCCACTCGGCGATGTCGACTGCTGCACAGCTTGCTGGGGTTACAGGTGTTCCCTACCCTGCCGGGAATTTATTGGGGGTGGCGGGGCCAGCACAGGCCCCTTTTCAGATGCCCGCGCTGGCTGCGGTCCCAGTTTCGGCCTTGCCAACGGCGGGATATTCTTTGCCACTGGGTGACCACCTAGCGCAAGCCACCAGGGAAAAGATATGGTGGGGGGAGTATGTCGATATCTTCTCACTCTTAAACAGAGAGCCCACCAAGGAGGAGAGGGAGGGGCAGGATGAGAAGGATAAGGAGCAGGCACGTCGTCGCAAGCCACCACGTACCTGGGCCAACTGGCTGCCGGCTTATTTAATTTACATGGCAGTGTACTTGAGAGCGCGGCCAGATTTGGCTATTCCGATGGTCCAATATTTGGACAACATCTATAGGGTGATGGTCGACTTTCCGGGCCCCTCGTGGTTGGCTTATGACGAGGAATTCCGCATGCGGATTGCCCTGCACCCCGAGATGAGGTGGGACGAGCCGTGCCAGAGGCTTTGGCTTCTGTATATGACGCCCACGCGCCCTGCGCCAGGGGAGAGATACCATTGTGGACATGCGGTCCAGCGAGCGGCTCCAGCTCAGGTTCCCCGCCAGGCGGCGGGGCAGGGGGTTCCAGCCCGCCTGCTGTGCTGGACTTTCTCGTCCAATGGTTCCTGCAATAGGAAAAATTGCAGGTACAGACATGAATGTCCCACCTGTGCGGGCCCCCACGCAGCCTCTGCCTGTCCCAGGCCTGGAGGGACGCGTGGCAGAGGGAAGGGTGGGCAGTGGAACGGCAAGCCTGCCGCGGATGGAGCTAGTTCACCGAAAGGCTCCCTCCCCAATTAATGTGGACATGTTGGAGCGTTGGCTCGCATTGTACCCGAAGGGGGAGGATGCAGATTATCTGCTTCAGGGCTTTAGACAGGGGTTCCGTATTCCTTTCATGGGTGACAGGTCCCCTCAGGATGCCCCCAACCTTTTGTCTCTTAGGGGGAGGGAGGAGGTGGCTGCCGCCAGCATTAATAAGGAGGTCAATGCGGGCAGGGTCGTCGACCCTTTCCCTGCACCCCCGTTCACTAACCTTAAGGTATCGCCCCTGGGCTTGGTTCCCAAGAAATCTCCGGGCGAGTTTCGCCTTATCCATCACTTGTCCTACCCAGCCGGCCGATCGGTCAATGATGCTATACCTGATGACCTTTGCTCAGTCAGGTATACGTCTTTTGACCACGCGCTGCGCATGGTGCGCTCATGTGGCCCGGGTGCGCTACTGGCTAAGTGTGACATTAAGTCGGCTTTTCGCCTCTTGCCTGTGCACCCGGGCGACTTTGAATTGCTGGGTTTTAAATTCCGGGGTGAATATTATTTTGATAAGGCCATGCCTTTTGGCTGTTCCATATCATGCTCTGCATTCGAGCGTTTCAGTACCTTCCTGGAGTGGGCGTTCGTGCGCAGGTCAGGGTCCCGGTCTGTAGCCCATTACCTGGATGACTTTTTATTCGGGGGTGAACTGGGCGGGGACACGTGTCCACGTCTCCTCAACACATTTCAGACGCTAATGGAGGAACTCGGTGTCCCTTTAGCGCCCGAAAAGACCGAGGGCCCATCTAACAAGCTAGTATTCCTGGGGGTGGAGATCGACACAGTAGCGCAGGCGTCTAGGTTACCGGGGGATAAGGTGTCCCGGTTAGTGGCCCTCATCTCGGATTTGCTGGCCAGGCGCAAGGCATCGCTGAGGGAACTCCAAGTGTTACATGGTCACCTTAATTTTGCCTGCAGGGTGGTCGCACCGGGCAGGGCTTTTGCCCGGTGCTTATGCGATGCCATGGCAGGGTTATCCAGGCCCCACCATAGAGTCAGGATTACCCGGGGTATCAGGGCAGACATGTTCGTCTGGTTACAGTTCCTGAGGGAGTTCAATGGGGTCTCCTTTTGGAGGTCTGACCTCCTGGCTTCCCCGAGTTTTCAGGTCCAGTCTGATGCCTCAGGATCCCTGGGTTATGGGATGTACTTCAATGGGAAGTGGGCCTATGGTGGGTGGCCACCGGCATGGGCAGGCACGGGTCGCCTGCGGGATCTCACATACCTTGAATTTTTTCCTATCCTGGGGGCTTTGATGCTGTGGGGCGAGGAATGGGCCAACTCGGTCGTGCATTTCTGGTGTGATAACGCTGCGGTTGTCCGCATCATCAATGCACAGACTTCTAAATCTCCCAGGGTTATGGACCTAGTGCACCAGTTTGTGCTGCGCTGCCTGCGCCTCAACGTTTTGTTCAGGGCTAGGCACGTCCCAGGGGTTAATAATGATATTGCCGACGCTTTGTCCCGCCTGCAGATCTCCCGGTTCCGTGCCTTGGCCCCGGATGCGGAGGAATTTCCCTCGCCACTCCCAGACAAGATATGGACCATTGGCAGGGAGAGGTGAACCGGGCGATCGGCCTGTCACTGGCGCCCCGCACGCGTAAGGCGTATCAACAAGCTTTTAATTCTTATAGGGCATTTTACGCCCAATTTCACCTGCCAGAGACCTGGCCTATCCCGGTGGACCATGTTCCCGGTGGACCATCCCGGTTCATGGTTCACCTGCATTCCCAGGGCCTCGCACCTCGCACCATAGCATCTAAGCTGTCAGCGTTGGCTTTTATGGCCAAGGTGGGGGGTCATGTGGACAGCACCTCTGACTTCCGTGTGAGACATGTTTTGGAGGGGTGGGTGCGCGAGCGCAGGCGTCGCCCGGACGACCGCCACCCAATTTCCCCAGGGGTTCTTACCCAGTTGGCCCGGGGCTGGCCAGGCCTCTGTTTTGATCATTATGAGGCAGCCCTTTTTCATGCAGCCACAACGGTGGCATTTTTTGGAGCGCTCCGCATCAGCGAACTTGTGATGCTGTCTAAGGCGGATGCAAGTTGTAGGGCACTGGAACTCGAAGATGTCTATGTTGCCAAAGACTGGGCCCAGTTGAGGATACGCTCCTCTAAGACTGATCAGCAGGGCGTAGGCAGTGGTGTAAGACTGCTACGGTGTTCTTTGGCAGACATCTGTCCGGTTGGTGCCCTACAGGAGTTTCTTGCACTGCGTGGCACGCACCATGGCCCGTTTTTCTGTCACCAAGATGGGTCTCCCCTCACTAAATTTAAGTTTTGGAAGGTGACAGGCAGAGCCCTCGCCAGGGTGGGCCTACCAGGTGCCCGTTATGGCACACATTCATTCCGTATCGGGGCAGCCTCTACAGCAGCTGCGTTTGGGTACTCCGGGGCTGACATACGCAGCATGGGAAGGTGGGGTTCACGATGTTTTCAGTTTTATGTGCGCCCACTCCCCCCGTGAGTACCAACCCAGTCACCTTACATCATTTCCCTCGTTTTTTCCTTACAGACCCTGGGTGTCGTATTACACCGGTGACAGTATGACTGGTGGGCCACAGCTACGTGCAAAGGGCAGCGTGTTACGCTGCGGCGACAGAGTGGGGACCCCGACTGGGACTGGGTGAACACGCCAGTCTCACATGGCATGGTAAGCCTGGGATGTTGTGGCGGGAGCTGCTGCCTTTCCTGTTTTCAGGCAGAAGTGCTGCCCCGCCTGACATTCTCATCATGCACTTGGGGGGCACTTGGTTTGATATAGGGGTTCGGCTATGACTGCTGTTGACTTTGGTCACATGGGCGGGTAGCACTGGTAAGGTAAACAGTTATGACCCACAGGTATCCGGCAGGTTCGCAATTGACTGGACAACACTAGATAGGAATAAATTAGTTAAACGTTGTCCGGTCAACGACGAACCAGGCGATGGGGTGATGGCGATAGCTAGCCAGCATGCATCACCCCGTGATTTCACGGATACGAGTCAGAGGGTGGGGTCATCAGTTAGATATTGACTACGGTCAACAATTTGTTTGTTGTCAACAAACAAATTGATACAAATTGATACATTGTAACCAATTGCCGTTGGCAATTTTGGGTGGTACCTTACCAGTGTTACTTCGGCCTGCTTGCCTTAAGAATTATGATTGGTCGTTTTACCAATACAAATTTATAATTCGGACTAGGGCATGAATCAATAAATGTGGCCCAATGCCGTTATCCACTTTCAATGGTGTCTGAGTCCGTTATTGGGGGGTGCGCCTGCAATGTCATGAAATAGGAGTCTCCCAGCACAACCTTCTGAGTTGATCTCCCCTCTAGATGGAACCAGAGACACTGTAAAATAGTTTATCCAAGTCCCATCCCACAGAGATTCCCCAGAATAATACCACATCTGATGGTATCAAAAGTTACTTAGAGGTCCATCAGAATCAAGAGAAATACAAAGCCTTAGTCTAGTACTCAGCATAGGTCATCCATCAAGGCAATCACAGTTATCCCCATCCTATAACTAGGGCTGAAGTTGGATTGAAATCATCTTCATTGGCAGCTACTCATGTCTGAACATACATTTTTCTCTGAAAGTCATTATTTTTTCCAATGATAGGTGTCTCTGGTGACTCAATAAGCTGATCATGGCATGAAACATGCTACCACACACATTACACTGAATAGATGGTGGAGGGTGTGGTTGAGTTTGATGAAGCTTCCATGCTTGTCGCTTAGCCTATTCATGTCTGTGGCATTCCCCTTCAAAGTGATTAGTACAAGCAAAGATGGTTTGGCGCCAAAGTGGGTAATCTTCAGATGCTGCCTCCCAAGTTTGTGGGTTTATACCTGACACCTTCATGGTTTGTTTCAGCTGGTCCTTATAATGCTTCAGAGGTGCTCCGCGAGGTCTTGTACCATAAAGAATTTGGCGTGGAAGTCTGGAACCATGCATATGGTGGACATGCCCTATCCATCTAAGACAATGGCCTATGATGGAAGTTTCAACGCTGTTTAGATTTGCCTTCTCGAGGACTGCGATGTTGGTGACATAGACATCCCACTTGATGTTTAAGATGGATTTTAGCTTCTGTTAGTGAAAGTGCTCAAGCTTTTTGAGATCTTACCATACGGTAACATTGAGATAACAGCAGTTTGGTATACTATGGGCTTAGTCTGGGTTGTTAAATTTTTGTTCATGAAGACCCGGTGTAATAGACATCCAAAGGCAGAATGGGCAGCACCGATTCTCTTCACCACATCCTGTTCACAGGTGCAGTTTTTAGACAGGATGCTACCAAAGTAAGAAAACTGGTGTACCTGTTCTAGTGTTGAATCTGAGATGGTGATACTGAACTCAGGAAGGGCAGTCCTTGGGGCAGGTTGTGCAAGGACCTTAGTTTTCTGAGCATTTATGGTGAGGCCAAAATTATTACATGCATTCTTCAAACAATTGACTGACTGTTGCAGCTCCACAGGTGCAAGAGCAGGCAATGTAGTATTGTCGGCATATTGCATTTCCATTATCCTATTAGCTCTGGTGAGTTTTCGGGAGTGTAGTCTATCCAAATTAAAGAATCCTCCATCGAAGCTGTATTTAATCTGTACACCTGTATTGTTATTAGGCATTTAATATTGAAATGGGGCTATATAATCTTCTTAATCGAGGAATCCTTTTGACAATTACTAATATAGCTAAGGAGCGGCTGTTAATAGAGAATTGCACATTTAAAGTTTTTTCTTTTAATTTGGTAGCTGTTTAAACAGCATCTACTGTTTTTTAATGACAATGTAACACAAGCAGAGTAAATCACAGTGGCAAATTACTACAACATAAGAAATTAGCAGAATTATTTGTTCTGTGCTGAGATTTATGCTGATTGCTATGAATTGATCAAATATGAATATGATTTGTATGAATAGTATGATTGCTTTAGATGGTTGTCTAGCCGGACATCCTACTATGGTAATGGAGTAGCCAGTGACTCAACACTGGAAGCAGCAGGAAGAATCATGCCTCTAGCCACCTCACCTGTGTGATGGGGGCATGACTGGCCCACGGTGCAAAAGGTTTGTGAACCCCTGGTCTAAGGACTCTTCTAAACTGAACTTCTGATTCCTATAATGGAGATGATTCATTGCTGATATAAATTACTATTCCTTTGCTTCTATTCAGAGACTGACAAAATTGATGACCTTTCATGGTTTTCTATCTCTTCCTTAGATTTTATTTTAATTTTGCTTCATTTGGTTTTTTTGTGGAATTCCCAGATTTTGATTTATTTATTTTTACCAAGGAGAGCTTCTAGATCAGGGGTCAGCAAACTAGGTTTTCCAGATGTTCTTGGACTTCAATTCCCTGAAGCCCAAGTAAGTACACCTGCTGATCAGGGCTTCTGGGAATTGAAAGTCCAAGAACATCTCGAGAGCTAATTTTGCTGACCCTTGTTCTAGATGGAAGCTTTCAAAAAGGCTGTCAATTAGAGTTAAACACACATGTGAATACACTCAAAATGATACTGGCCAGCACTCTGTTTGGGATCAAAGATGAGCCACAGTCCCAGACCTCATACAATATTCTCCATGGAAGTAGTTAATTTGGAACAATATAAGCACAAAAGAATGTGACAGTTAATAAAGAGCAAGTATGAATTTTGAAAGGAAAACTAGTTTATAGAAGGACATAAAGTATAAAGGAAATCACATTAAAAAAAACAACCTTATCCCAGCTTTTGTGAATAAATGTCCTGAACATGTGATGTTTCTTCTTGGCATGGGAAACACGTTTCAGCAAAAACAGAGGAAATGTATCAAATTCTAGTGTTGGTTTGGTAATTTGAAAATGTCTGTATTGGCTTCAACTGTTAGTCTCATTTAAAAGAACAGTCTTCAATTAGAAATACTTTCAGAAAGAGTTAATAATTAGTAATGTAATAATAAGCCAAGATAAAAATGTTTTAAAGAACACTTTGCTTTGTGCTGAGAGATTACATTAGTGATGTTGCTCTTAAATTTATATTATGCATTACTATTTTAGCAATTACACCTTTGCAAATATAATATATTGTTGGCTTCCACAGTGCTGCCTTTGCCCAGAAGCAGCAGGACAGGTTTAGAGAGCAACTGATTAATACACCAATGAATGTCTATCCTGTAGGCGGGCCATGAAGTCCATGAAGATCAGTGATAGTGACACCAGTGGTTTTATCAGCAGCAGCAGTTCTTAAGGGCTGCCTGATGAAATGAATTTCAAAATGAACAAAGGAAACCCTGGAAAGTGTTTCAAGCGGATGGGAACAAAAGGAAGAAAGGCACAAAGTACTATGCAGAAAGCAACTGACAGGATTCTTATTTTGGAGGGGGAAGAGAAGATTTGTGTCAGAATAGTTTTAAAAAACACAGACAAGTTACTTAGCAACACAGCACGCACAGGTAGATTGTGCACTATTTTGCTTTAGTTCTCATAACAGTATTTTAAGTCCCTGACCATTTTTTTTTCTTTTTGAAAAAATAATTGAGTCAGTTCAGGTTCTGAATTGCTTCTTTCTCCACATGCAGTTGCCATTACAACTGCCCTCTTCCAAATTGACTATGAGGTTGTTGAAGGTGCCCCAACCATGGTAGCACTCTTCTTGTACTACATTCAACATTCTCCTCCAAATTCTCAGTCCTTTGGCAGCCTGAGTGAGGGGGTCTTCCTCCCCCATAAGGAAGAGGCAGTAACAGAGATCAAAGCTCTGGCCTCTAAAATTGGTGGTAAAAGGAGTAGAGCCAGACAGTTTCTAAGGCCTCCCTCTGTGACATTCTGGCCTCTTCACTCTGGAATTCAGAAAGCTCATCTGCCCACCTTGCATTTTTGAATGCTTACTGGGCTGTGGTGGCTTAGTGGTTAAGAAGCTCAACTTGTTTGCTAGAAGGCCGGAAAGTCAGAAGTTTGAGACCCAGGTACAGGTACTTCATATCAGTTTGAGTGCACATCTCTGTCCCAGCTCCTGCCGATTTAGCAGTTTGGAAGCAAGAAATTGCAAGTAGATAAATAGGGACCCAGGGCCATAGCCAGGATTCTAGATGGGGGAGGGGGGTTTCAGGAGGGGCAACAATGGCACGCACAAACACGCCCTGGGCTTCCTCTGTATCCCCTTCCCCTGGGGCCATAGGTTTGATCCCCAGCTCCTTCCATGCCCTGGAGGCTTCATCCTCGCACACACGCATGCACGCACACATGCACACACGCACACAGAAGTGGTCCCTTGTTGCTATTTATCTACTTGCAATTTCTTGCTTTCATACTGCTAGGTTGACAGGAGCTGGGACAGATGATGGAGCTCTTGCACCCTGCCTGGCACCACGGTGCAGAGATTACAGTGTGGCATAACTGGCAAGGCCTGTCCTTAGTCCCTCCCTGAGCTTCCTCTCTATCCCCCCTCTCCTGGGGCCACAGGTTTGATCCCTGGCTCCTTCCACGTCCTGGAGACTTCATCCTTTCCCATACACCCTCCTCTCCTCCTCTCCCCACCCCTCCACAGGCAATTGGAGAAAGGTGGATGAAAAGGATGCCACAAGAGGCTGAAAAGGAGACTTTGCAGTCTTTCCCCCCTCAGACAGAAGGGGGCCGGTGCTAGGCGATTGCACACTGCACCTTGGTTGGGGGAGCAGGCTGTTAGTTCAGGGGAGTAGCTCCCCTGCCCCCCTAGCTATGGCCCTACAACAACCACTTCTGTGGGAAAAGATCTTTGGGACATGAAAGGAGCCTAATTCAGGCATCCCTTGAGCAGAGTTTCTCCAGCAAAAATCTTTTCAACCCAGAATAATTTCGGACATTATTATTACTGGGTCACTTTTGCGTGCTACTAGGAATTTTGGGGCTTAGCTTTCCTGATGGGCAGTTTAAGAAAGGAGGCTGGATAATTTTTGATCTATCCCATTCTGGAGCTGCAGGACATTTTGGGCTTGTTAGGGGTGGTGTCAATTAAATAGGTCACAATTAAATTAAATGGGTAGTTCTGGGTTATGATGGTAGCGGTAAGTCCCTCAGGGCATCATTTCATGAAGTGGGTACTGGGTGCCAGACATGATTTGGGTGAATCAGTTGGGTATGCAGGGCACACCATGAAACACCTTTGCCATATGACCAATATCCATTCATGGGAATAGAGTTTGAAATGGCTGCATTGGTGTCTCCCTGAAAAAGCTGACCTGAGCAAGGTCCAATCCCATCCAGGCTAGAGAGGGGAGTAGTAGTTTCCTCTGTTCTGTTTCCAGGTTATAGCACAGGGGTGGTGAAACTTTTTGGGCCACTGTCCAGTCATGTGGTTCAGGGGGCTGGTCACTTTGGCCCATGTGCTGGATTTGGCCCCTGACACCAATTCATCTGGTGAAAGAGGAAAAACCGATTGAGGCTATATTGGGACACCAACAATATTTTTATACTGATTGCAGTCATATCTTCAGTAAATAATATTGCAGGCGCACCCCCCCAATAACGGACACAGACAACATTGAAAGTGGATAACAGCAAAGGGCCACATTTATTGATTCAATGCCCTAGTCCGAATTATAAATTTGTATTGGTAAAACGACCAATCATAATTCCTAAGGCAAGCAGGCCGAAGTAACACTGGTAAGGTACCACCCCAAAATTGCCAACGGCAATTGGTTACAATGTATCAATTTGTATCAATTTGTTTGTTAACAACAAATTGTTGACCGTAGTCAATAACTAACTCATGACCCCACCCTCTGACGCGTATCCGTAAAATCACAGGGGTGATGCATGCTGGTTAGCAATCATCATCACCCCATCGCCTGGTTCGTCGTTGACCGGACAACGTTTAACTACTTTATTCCTGTCTAGTGTTGTCCAGTCAATTGCGAACCTGCCGGATACTTGTGGGTCATACTGTTTACCTTACCAGTGCTACCCGCCCATGTGACCAAAGTCAACAGTAGGAACGAAGAAAGACCCCTATATCAAACCATAGCAACAGTGTGGGATGGGCAAAAAAGCCAGGACCCGAAGCCAATATGGGTCCCAACCAAAAATTCCCACCCGGCCCCGAAGCGACCATGATCACACTGTTAACTAGGGAGGGGGTGGAGGGGAAAAAACTTCTCCGCTCCGTCGCTGAGGCAAAATGGCAGCTCGGCTGCCTCGTGGCCACCCCTTTTATAAGGGAGCTGGCCACGCCCCTAACTACCCGGATTCTCTGTCCTGTGGGGGGGGGGCCCGCAAAGGGCGCGGCGGCCATTTTGGCGCCGCGCTTGCATTGCAGGCGCACCCCCCCAATAACGGACACAGACAACATTGAAAGTGGATAACAGCAAAGGGCCACATTTATTGATTCAATGCCCTAGTCCGAATTATAAATTTGTATTGGTAAAACGACCAATCATAATTCCTAAGGCAAGCAGGCCGAAGTAACACTGGTAAGGTACCACCCCAAAATTGCCAACGGCAATTGGTTACAATGTATCAATTTGTATCAATTTGTTTGTTAACAACAAACAAATTGTTGACCGTAGTCAATAACTAACTCATGACCCCACCCTCTGACGCGTATCCGTAAAATCACAGGGGTGATGCATGCTGGTTAGCAATCATCATCACCCCATCGCCTGGTTCGTCGTTGACCGGACAACGTTTAACTACTTTATTCCTGTCTAGTGTTGTCCAGTCAATTGCGAACCTGCCGGATACTTGTGGGTCATACTGTTTACCTTACCAGTGCTACCCGCCACACGGAGGGGCTTCACAGAAGACCTGACGCCCCCCCCCCCAGACCGTCAGCTCGGTCAACAGGCCTGCTCGCCAGTCACCCAACAGGAGGTCCATACCTCCTCGCGACAGATGGACCCCATCCCCTGCATACAAGTCATAATTTCGTAGACTAATATCGGGGTGATGACTAACCCGTCCCCAAGCCCTGGTGGTAAGAAACCGCGCCACTGCCTTATTGACCGCGCGCCTAGCTCGGTCAAGAGCCAGGAGGTTAACGCCCCCTCTGTAAGAGTGGCGCGGAACAATGTCCGACCAAACCAGGGCTGTGGCAGGCCAGACATAATGCAAGTAGGCGAGGTCCTCGCAAATCGCATGCTTGAGCGATAAGCCGGTGACCTGGCCCAAATCATTGCCCCCCAGGTGGATGATTAGAATGTCAGGCGGGTCAGCCCCCAGGCCAGAAAAAAGGAAAGGCCGCAGCTCCCGCCATAACATCCCAGGCTTACCATGCCATGCGAGACTGGCGTGGTCACCCAGTCCCAGTCGGGGTCCCCACTCTGTCGCCGCAGCGTAACGCGCTGCCCTGAGCACATAGCTGTGGCCCACCAGCCATACTGTCACCGGTGTAATACGACACCCAGGGTCTGTAAGAAAATTGAGAAAAAGGGGAGGTAAGGTGACTGGATTGGTACTCATGGCGGGAGTGGGCGCACATAAAACTGAAAACATTGTGAGCCCCACCTCCCCATGCTGCGTATGTCAGCCCCAGAGTACCCAAAAGCAGCTGCTGTAGAGGCTGCACCAATACGGAACGAATGTGTGCCATAACGGGCACCTGGTAGGCCCACCCTGGTGAGGGCTCTGGCTGTCACCTTCCAAAACTGAAATTTAGTAAGGGGAGACCCATCTTGGTGACAGAAAAACGGGCCGTGGTGCATGCCACGCAGTGCCAGGTATTCCTGTAGGGCACCAACCGGACAGATGTCTGCCAAAGAACACCGTAGCAGTCTTACTCCACTGCCTACGCCATGCTGATCTGTTTTAGAGGAGCGAATCCTCAACTGGGCCCAGTCTTTGGCGACATAGACATCTCCGAGTTCCAGTGCCCTACCACTTGCATCCGCCTTAGACAGCATCACGAGTTCGCTGACGCGGAGCGCTCCAAAAAATGCCACCGTTGTGGCTGCATGAAAAAGGGCTGCCTCATAATGATCAAAACAGAGGCCTGGCCAGCCCCGGGCCAACTGGGTAAGAACCCCTGGGGAAATAGGGTGCCGGTCGTCCGGGCAACGCCCGCGCTCGCGCACCCACCCCTCCAAAACGTGTCTCACACGGAAGTCAGAGGTGGTATCCACATGACCCCCTACTTTGGCCATAAAAGCCAACGCCGAGAGCTTGGATGCTATGGTGCGAGGTGCAAGGCCCTGTGCATGCAGGTGAACCATGAACCGCAGAACATGGTCCACCGGGATAGGCCAGGTCTCTGGCAAGTGAAATTGAGTAGCAAAAGCCCTATACGAATTGAATGCTTGTTGATACGCCTTACGCGTGCGTGGCGCTAGTGACCGGCCAATCGCCCGGTTCACCTCTCCTTGCCAATAGTCCACATCTCGTCCGGGAGTGGCGAGGGAAATTCCTCCGCATCCGGGGCCAAGGCGCGGAACCGGGAGATCTGCAGGCGGGACAAAGCGTCAGCAATATCGTTATTAACCCCTGGGACATGCCTGGCCCTGAACAAGACGTTGAGGCGCAGGCAGCGCAGCACAAAATGGCGCACTAGATCCATGACTCTGGGCGATTTGGAAGTCTGTGCATTGACAATGTGTACAACGGCAGCATTGTCGCACCAGAAATGCACCACCGAATTAGCCCACTGTTCGCCCCATAGCATCAAAGCCCCCAGAATGGGAAAAAATTCCAGGTATGTGAGATCCCGCAGGCGACCTGTGCCTGCCCATGCCGGTGGCCACCCACCATAGGCCCACTTCCCATTGAAGTACATCCCATAACCCAGGGATCCTGAGGCATCAGACTGTATCTGGAAATTGGGGGATGCCAGGAGGTCAGACCTCCAAAATGAGACCCCGTTAAACTCCCTCAGGAATTGCAACCAGACGAACATGTCTGCCCTGATACCCCGGGTAAGCCTGACTCTGTGGTGGGGCCTGGATAACCCTGCCATGGCGTCGCATAAGCGCCGGGCGAAAGCCCTACCCGGTGCGACCACCCTGCAAGCAAAATTGAGGTGCCCATGTAGCACCTGCAGTTCCCTCAGGGATGCCTTACGCTTGGCCAGCAATTCCGAGATAAGGGTCACTATCCTGGACACCTTATCACCCGGTAACCTAGAAGCCTGCACTACTGTATCAATCTCAACCCCCAGGAATACTAGTTCGGTCGACGGGCCCTCGGTCTTTTCGGGCGCTAAAGGGACACCAAGTTCCTGCATTAGCGTCTGAAATGTATTGAGGAGACGTGCACACGTGTCCCAGCCCCGTTCACCCCCGAATAAAAAGTCATCCAGGTAATGGGCTACAGACCGGGACCCTGACCTGCGGACGAAAGCCCACTCTAGGAAGGTACTAAAACGCTCGAAAGCCGAGCATGATATGGAGCAGCCAAAAGGCATGGCCTTATCAAAATAATACTCCCCTTTAAATTTAAAACCCAGCAATTCAAAGTCGCCCGGGTGCACCGGCAAGAGGCGAAAAGCTGACTTAATGTCGCACTTGGCCAGCAAGGCACCCGGGCCACACGAGCGCACCATGCGCAGCGCATGGTCGAACGATGTGTACCTGACCGAACAAAGGTCATCAGGTATCGCATCGTTGACCGATCGGCCGGCTGGGTAGGACAAATGATGAATAAGGCGAAACTCACCTAGGGACTTTTTGGGAACCAAACCCAATGGCGAAACCTTAAGGTTGGGAAAAGGGGGTGCGGGAAAAGGTCCAGCGACCCTGCCCGCGTCTAATTCCTTTTTAATGCTGGCCGCGGCCACCTCCTCCCTTCCTCTGAGGGATAAAAGGTTGGGAGCATCCTGAGGGAATCTATCACCCATAAAAGGGATACGAAATCCCTGCTTAAAACCTTGGATGAGATACTCTCTGTCTTCTCCCCTTGGGTACGATGCGAGCCAGCGCTCCAGCATGTCCACCTTAATTGGGGAGGGGGCCTTTCGGAGGACTAGTTCCATCCGTGGCAGGCTTGCCAGCCCACAGTCCACCCCTCCCTCTGCCTCGCGCCCCCCCAGGCTTGGGACAAGCAGAGGCTGCATGGGGACCAGAACATGTGGGACACTCATGCTTATACCTGCAGTTCTTTCGACTGCAGGAACCATTGGACGAGAAAGTCCAGCACAGCAGGCGGGCTGGAACCCCCTGCCCCGCCGGTTGGCGGGTAACCTGCGCTGGAGCTGCTCGCTGGACCGCATGTCCACAATGGTATCTATCCCCCGGGGCAGGACGCGTGGGTGTCATATACAAGAGCCACAGTCTCTGGCACGGCTCATCCCATCTCATCTCGGGGTGGAGGGGAATCCTCATACGAAATTCCTCATCATATGCTAGCCATGAGGGGCCCGGGAAATCTACCATCGCCCTATATATGTTGTCCAAATATTGGACCATGGGAATAGCTAGATCCGGCCGCGCCCTCAAATATACCGCCATGTATATTAAATAAGCGGGGAGCCAGTTGGCCCAGGTACGCGGCGGCTTACGGCGGCGTGCCTGCTCCTTGTCCTTCTCATCCTGACCCTCCCTTTCTTCCTTGGTGGGCTCTCTGTTCAGGAGTGAGAAGATATCTACGTACTCCCCTCGCCATATCTTTTCTCTGGTAGCCTGTGCCAAGTGATCACCCAGTGGCAAGGAATACCCTGCCATCGGCAAAGCCGAAAAGGGGATAGCTGGCCTATCAAAAGGGGCCTGAGTTAACCCTGCCACCCCAAGTATGTTCCCAGCAGTGTAAGAACCGAGGCCCACCCCAGGTGGCATAGTGGCAGTAGTTGTCGCCGGGTGGGTCGCCAGCGGCGTAGTCCCTGCACCACCCGCGCGAGGCCAAGGCCACTGAAAGGCCCCCCCTATATTGGGAATGTGTGTGGATGTACTCGTTTGCACCATATACTCACACGCTGCCCCCCCGCGGGCCGCCCCCACCGGGGGTTCTGGCCCACTAGGGGTGTCGGAGCTCACGACCGATGAAGAGCTCGTCACCGGGGCTTGACCCGCACCAGGTTGCTGGCTGGGGAGCTGCGAGGCAGTGGCCGGAGCCGCGCCACCCGCCTGCAGCAGCTCAACCCTCCCCGCCGGCCGGTGTCCTGCTGCCGATAGCGCCTCCAAAGGTACCCCAAAAGGGGCGCCTGCCTGACTGGCCCGGGTCAAAGACGCCTCCAAGGCCGCAATACGGGCCAGTAAGGTGTCTACATTGACCATGGGCAAAAAGCCGGCCTGCCCGCCTGACCCTTGGATGGGGACAGGTCCCTGCACCCCATGGCCCATATATGGCCATTGGCCAGGACCGAAGCCCGTTAGGGCTGGTGAGGAAACCTGCCAAGGCAGGGCGCCGGGCCACCCCCCAAGGCTAGAGGACCCCGGGAGAGGCTGCGGCCCGAAAGCAATAGGCCCAACGGATTGGGCAGGAGGAGGAGCGGTGTCCACCGCTCGCGGGCCGCGGGCCGGAGCGCCCTCCGCGCCCGCACTCTGATCAGGCCAATGGGCGATAGACCCCAAGCCACCAGCCCCGGCCGGGGATGGCAAAGGTGGCTGTTGAGGAGGCGGCACCACGGTCCTCCGACCTGGGTTGCGCCTCCTAACAGCCCGGGCTGAATTCGCAGCAGCCTTCTTTTTGGAAGGCATCTCAAGCAAAAAAGGGAAGCTAGCTAGGCAAAACGACCCAAAAGGCTTCCCGGTGATACCAACGAGCGACGGAGGCGCAGGAAAAAACCTCTCCGCTCCGTCGCTGAGGCAAAATGGCAGCTCGGCTGCCTCGTGGCCACCCCTTTTATAAGGGAGCTGGCCACGCCCCTAACTACCCGGATTCTCTGTCCTGTGGGGGGGGCCCGCAAAGGGCGCGGCGGCCATTTTGGCGCCGCGCTTGCAATATCTGTGTAGACTTCAAAAAGTTTATTCATGAGTTTTTTGTCTTCAAAGAGTTTATTCAAGAGTTAAAAAGTCCTCCGGATTAGAAACTTTTTTCGAGTACATTCTTCATCAGAACAATATTGACTGTAAATACAAAAGTGAAGAAAATGATGTACCAAGTATTTTAAAAAAGACTGCATGAGACAATAATGGTGATAAAACCCATAGAGATACATGACTGAAACATATTAAGGTATATACAAATATGTTATAATGCTTACACATGCAATACATATATTCTTTATTCTAGGCTTCTGGGATATATACATTTATTTTTATTATTATTATTAATATTAATATTAGTTTGAGTGCATTCCTTGCCTCCCTCAACTTATCACAAGTTTCATGCCTCTCTATAGCTTTACTCTTATTGTGCTAAGGAACTAATTCAGTTTTCAGGCTAAAGAACTGCACTAACTAATGTTCCTGATAAAGTACCACATAAAGCCCATAAAAATACTACACAAAGACATGTTGAATAATGTTTACAAAGTTTATAGATATATACATTTATTTTATTATATTAATATTTATTATTATTAGTTTGAGTGCATTCCTTCCCTCTCTCAACTTATCTCAAGTTCCAAGCCTCTCTATAGCTTTACTCTTATTGTGCTAAGGAACTAATTCAGTTTTCAGGCTAAAGAACTGCACTAACTAATGTTCCTGATAAAGTACCACATAAAGCCCATAAAAATACTACACAAAGACATGTTGAATAATGTTTACAAAGTTTATAGATATATACATTTATTTTATTATATTAATAATTATTATTATTAGTTTGAGTGCATTCCTTCCCTCTCTCAACTTATCTCAAGTTCCAAGCCTCTCTATAGCTTTACTCTTATTGTGCTAAGGAACTAATTCAGTTTTCAGGCTAAAGAACTGCACTAACTAATGTTCCTCATAAAGTACCACATGAAGCCCATAAAGATACTACACAAAGACATTCTGAATAATGTTTACAAAGTTTATAGTTTAATAACAAGCCAAGTATCATATGTGAAATACAGCTGCTAACTCCTACTGCTAGTCTAAATTGACAGAATAACATACCTTAGTTATTTTCTAAAATTGTTTACATTCAATTGCTTTCCATGCCTATCTCAGCTTATTCTCTTATCAGGCTGAATGACTAGAATTACTATCTGAAACTCTTATATAGAGTGTTCACAAAAGGAGAAGTTACCCTTAAAGGAGACAGACCACATTGCTGAATGACCAATATCCATTCATGGGAATAGAGTTTGAAATGGCTGCATTGGTGTCTCCCTGAAAAAGCTGACCTGAGCAAGGTCCAATCCCATCCAGGCTAGAGAGGGGAGTAGTAGTTTCCTCTGTTCTGTTTCCAGGTTATAGCACAGGGGTGGTGAAACTTTTTGGGCCACTGTCCAGTCATGTGGTTCAGGGGGCTGGTCACTTTGGCCCATGTGCTGGATTTGGCCCCTGACACCAATTCATCTGGCCCACAAAGCCCTCGTTGCTCCTGGAAGCGGAAGAAATATACACCCATGTGGGCGCATTTTCCTTCAATTTCCAGGAGCAACGAGGGCTTCGCAGACCGGATGAATTGGTGTCAGGTGCTGGATCCAGCCCATGGACCGTAGTTTGGGCACCCCTGTTATAGCACTATCTGGCCCCAGCACAGGTCAGAGTTTTGCTTTTCTAAAATAAAATTGTGGCCTCAGTTATTACACCAAAAGTTATGTGTCTTGCCCCTTTATTTCATGGTGGTGGTAATGGGGGAAGAGGCTTCCCCTGCTGTGTAAGATAGCTGGTTTATGTGCCCTAAGAGTAAATATAGAGCAAGTCACTGATGGATTAGATGGTGGGATGGAGTCAGGTATAAGCATTCAAAGTACCACCAGAGCCAGCTAGGCTACTTTCTCCTCTTGTCATGTTACAAAGATAAGGGCTGATTTAGCTGTACTTAAAAGGGAGTAATTTTTCCTGCAGATCCTAAACCTGCTAGACACATTATCCTCTCCAAGGTCTTGCATCTATGTTTCTCCCATGCCAGGGCCTGGCAGGAGCAGCTCCATACCATAGCTGTCAAACTGTCCTGGGGATAAAAAGGGTGCCCTAAAATTGAGTGGCTCTGTTTATTTGAGTTTTCCTTTGAAGCAGTCCTCCAAATGCACTCCTCTGTTGGATCTGTCCACAAGTATCTCATACCCCCAAGGGTCCTCAAGAGATTTTCTGGCTTCTCGCAGTTCCTTCTCCTCATCTCTAACACAGATCCAATGGTGCAGCAATTTTTTTCACTTCCAAAACTTCCTTCTGTTTTTCTCTCCAGACACTGTTGCTTAAATTTCTTGCCACTACAATATACCCCATGCCTTCTTCTTTCTCCCTTGTGCCATGTGGTTGATGGGCTATGCAAAAGCTTCATGAGGTATGGTGTTCTTCTCTCTTTTCAAATGATACTGTATTCCTCTACCCCACTCAGGCCTCAACACAGTGTGAACACTGTTCATAGCTAGTTCCACACTGTACTCCTCAGTAGGAAAAATTGACATCTCATGTAGACTCATGCTGAAATAGGGCTGTGCCTGGCATGTGGTGGTCCATGGGGTCGCGTAGGGTCAGAATCAACTGTGACACTGAACAACAACCACAAGGTAAGCACTGCTTATTAGTGTAAAATTGGAACTGTTCGAATGCCTGCTAAGTCTGGTGTAAACAGGTTAGACTTTTTGTATCATATTTATAGGTTGCTAAGAAATGGCAGACAGTGTCATCTGAGAGAAATGGTTGCTTCAAGTAGTTTTAAATTGATGGAATATTAAAACTCTGGAATGGATGCTGCACACAAAAAACTGCCAGAGCAAATATCTTGTGGGTTCAGACTGAACATAAGACATGGTACATTTATTGTGGAATTATTAATGTTTTAATAGGCTGCTACATTTCTCATCATATGCAGTTGAAGGATAATGCAACTTCGATAAGAATACCTATGTGCAACATTGAGTAAGACAGGATCAGATTTTTTTGTTTATACAGATTCTAGGGAAGGGGTTGCCAATCTTTATAATTTGAGGGCTGGGTCATGCTCCCTCAGACAGTTGAGCAGGCCAGACTGGTGGTTCCCCCACCATAAATGTTGCTGTAAAACATGTCCATGTCCACTTCCAACATCGGTGGCATCAGTGTGGTGGGCTGGATGATTTGATGCTGCTGGCAGGGTCTGACCCATGGGCCATAGGGAATTTCTAGGGAAATGCAAAACAGACTGGAAGAAATACTTTTTTTTCTCTCCAGCTGAGTCCAAATAAACCTTTGAGTTTGATTTGCAGGAGTACACATTACTGAAATGTCCGTGCTTACACCTGGATTTCAGCCTTCCTTGCCTTTGCAATTTGAGCTATGGTCCCTAGATATTTTGATTTGTACTATCTTAATAAACTTACTAATGGCTGACCATTGACCATGGTCTTTTGCAAGCTCTTGACAGTGTAAGAGCTGAAAGCCTATAGCCATACCAATGTTTGGTTCTCCTTATTTGTGTTCTAAATTTAAGAAGACAGAGGCAGCAAAGGTAAACTTTTAGTCCAAGTCTCTAGATGACATAAGTGGGAGCATTACAGGGCTAATTCAGAATGGCATACACACTGTGAATCGATTTAATTTCATGTTTTTATTGTCATCCAAGATAGATGGATGGATGGATGGATGAAGCATGTATTTTACATTCATTACTACTTGTCATACATTAAAGCATGTAGTTATTAGGAGCCAACTGCATGAACCCCACAGTCTTGAAATATTTTTCTATTTCTAAACAAGTACCCACATCTCCTGCTTTTCTTCACAGGATTGTTTCATGCATAACAAAAACGGAAATCATTAAGCATGTTTTCAGTGAGAAACCAGCCTGTAAACAATGAGGCATATGATGAAAATAGAATAAACTAGCATAGGTTGCCCAGCGATGCCAGGCTGTTATAAACTATGATCAGCTTTTGTGGTTTTTTTTGTGGATTAAAAAAAGAACAAAGGATGGTATAATTGTTTCATATTGTTTTACTTAACCAAATAATGTTTTAGTTTGTGGGGGTTTTTTTGTTAATAGTTATACCGTAGGTAATATTTTAAAAAATGTGAAAGTACATATTTTTTACAATCAATGTTTTTAAACTGTGTTTAGATGTTTTGGGGTTTTATTTGAGTTAAAACTCAACACAGGATGTTATAAAAAATATTTTATTTTTTTGACATATGTTTGTGATTTGTGTAAACTTTTGATTTATTGTTATGTTTTTGACTTGTTTTTACTTTTGTGGCATCTAGGTGGGGCTGTTGTGTCTTTTTGAGTTGTTTTTACTATTCTGCCCTGCAGGTGGGGTTGCTAGTGGTTTTGTTTTAGTTTCACTGTTTTTTCTTTCCTAGCCTTTGGGTGGGGCTTCTTCTGGTAAGTTGTCTTTATTTCTTCATTTCTGTTCCGGTCGTTGTGGAGGGAGGACGTGCTGGTGAGTTGTCTGGTTTTCTTTCTTCTGCGGTTTTTCTTTGTTTTGCTTTTGTGGTGGTGGGCTGGGAGGTGTTTCTGTTTGTTCTTTTTTGTTTTGGTTTAGTTTTAGGTTTGTTTAATTGGTTTGGTTATTTCCAATTTTGTTTAATTTTTCTTATTTCATTGTTGTTTATTTGTGTAATTAGTTGTTGTTTGTTTGTGTAATTTGTGTTTTTTTCATGTTGTAGTTAGGTGTTTTGTATGTGGTTTTATGTTATTGTGGATGTTTTTGTTTGTGTATTTTGTAGTTTATTTTTTGTTTATTAATGGGTTTTTAAATTATTGATTTATTTTTGTTTTATTATTTTTTTATTAAATTTGGTGTTTGTTTTTGGTGTTTACTTTAGCGTGAAGAATGGGCTGCCTGTTAATTCCTCTTTTCCCCATTGCTGCTTTGAATTTTGGTTTCGATGCAGCAATGGGGGAAAGGAGGAGGAGGCAGTCAGCCTGTTCTTCTCCCGGGAAGGTTTGTTAGATAGGTTGCGGGAAAAGGAGGAGGCAGAGAAGAGCTATCTGTGCCTAATGATGGTTCTCTCCTCTGTCTCATTTCTCTCCTGGCTTACCTAACGGGAGATCAGCAGGCAGTGATCCGTAAAGGGTGGTGCTCTTCATTGCCGATTGCTGGCTGTTGCTTTTGTATTTGGAAGTACAAAGGCATCAGCCAGTCATCCGCCAGGGAGGGTGCTTCCCCTAACAAACTGCTGCCTGTTTTGAGGGGTTTTTTCCACCCCAGCACAACTTTCCTTGAAGCTGGTGGTGGTCTTGCCGTGTCTTTTGCGGGGTAGCACGGAGGAGAGGGAGTCCCTCTTCTCCCCGTTACTCCGGAAAAGAAGGACGGTGAGTGTTTCACGGTGGTGTTTTGTGGCATTTTGTTTTGCGTGGCTGTGAGGTGATGCTGGGGACTTGCGCTCCCGTTGCGTTTTGAAATTTTATTTTTCATGCGCCAGCTTTCTCAGCGTTCTGCACACGCATGGCGCGCAGGATGCTGGGACTTGTAGGTTTGCGTTTGTGGTTTGCTTCCATACAGCTTTTTTTCCTATGGCTCGATTTCAATTGGTACGCCGTGTTTCCCAACGTTCTTTTTGCTCACGCCTCTCAGCCTGATTGGCTGTGGTGCGGCACGGCGCACAGGATGTTGGGTAGTGAAGTCCTTTTTCTTTGTTTGTGTTTATGGGGCTCTTGCACCACTGGCACATTTCTCAACCCTTCAGTAACCTCCATACTGGGTTCGGGTGAGTGCAGGCGGCTCGGTACAGGATAGTAGGGATGGGTGCGGGAGCCTTTGTTACATTCCAATGGTTAACCCTTGGATTTATAGGTATAGATTCTACCTATAGCACCATTCTTTTAAAATTACATATTGTATGTAGAATCTTTGCATGATTGGGATTCCATGGTTCCCCAACCTCTGCAAGTCTTCCTTTCCCAAGTTACCCCAAATGACATTTGCGGCAATGATGGAGTAAATCAATGACTTAAGTATGCTGGAAATGTCTGGCTCCTGCATCTTCAGCTCTCATTTCACTGAAAACATTCAGTTCAATCATTAAAAAAAGTTGTCAATCATTTGCAAGTATTGGTTTGAATGTGAAAAGATACCAATTGAACCTTCACATCCACCAAAGCAAACTCATCTGAATACTGATAAGAAATGAGATCTGAAATTCATCTCCATGAATGGAAGTGATTTGCAAGTGACAGCTGCTGTCACTTTCTGTTTGTTGTTGTTGTTCAGTCGCAAAGTCGATTCCGACCGTTTGTGAAACCATGGACCATTTTCCTCCAGGCACCTCTGTCCTCCACCATCCTCCTCAGCCCACCCAGCTCTGTGCCCATTGCATCTACAATACCATCTATCCATCTCAACTTTGGCCACCCCCTTCTTCTCTTGCCCTCCACCTTTCCCAGCATCAAGGCCTTCTCAAGTGAGTCCTCCCTTCTCATTTGATGTACAAAGTACTTTGGCTTCATCTTCACTATTTGTGAAGGGTCAGGGTTGATTTCTTCTAATATTGACCTATTTGTTCTCTTTGCCATCCAGGGGACTCTCAGGACTCTCCTCCAACACCACATTTCAAAGGCCTCTATTCTTCTAATGGTCCAGCTCTCACACCCATACATTGCCACTGAGAATACCATTGCTTTGACTGCGAATGTTTGTTTTCAAGGTGATGTCTCTGCTTTTCACTATGCTCCCCAGGTTTCTCATAGCTTGTCTCCCCATAATCAGTCATCTTTTTATTTCATGGCTACAGTCACCATCTGCAGTGATGTTAGATCCTAGAAAAGTAAAATCTGTCACTGCTTCTACTTCTTCCCCATCTATTTTCCAGGGACTGATCGGACCTGTTGCCATTACAGTGATACCTCATACAATGTCCAAACTTAGTTCCACAAGTTTGGACCTTATACGGATTTGGACTTTGTATGAGGCATGCAAAATCCTAGCCACGATGCCTCATACAACGTCAAAATCCTTGCCATGATGCCTCATACAACGTCATTTCCATAGAGATACATTGTACTGTAACAGCACAGACTTCAGGGCAAAGTCAAGGAAACAGACAGGAAACTGACAGAACTTTAAGAAATCATTGTCTAAAGGCTAAAAAAATTTCAAAAACATATCAACAACCCTGATTGTCCAAGAACCTGAAGAATGCTGCAAAAATCCCAGGAATTCTTCTAAAAATTCTGATGAAAAAATTCAAAAAAATCCAAAGCCGTGCTCAAAACCACTCCTAAACACTTTTCGCCTCATGCAAAACCCACAAGAGCAATGCATGCATGTGTCCTGCCTTTTAAACTGCCCAGGCACAATGCAACCTGGGAAACCCCAATGCCTCATACAAAGTCACACGACTTTGTATGAGTCAACTTTTTTCAAGGAATTAGGCGATGTTATATAAACCTGATGTTGTATGAAGCGGACTTTGTATGAGGTATTACTGTATCTTGGTTTTCTTGATATTAAGTCTCAATCCAGCTTTTGCACTCTCCTCCTTCAATCCAATCAAGGGATTCTTTAGGTCTTTCTCACTTTCTGCCATTAGGGTGGTATCGTCTGCATATCTCAAATTGTTGATCCCATATTGCGGAGTTTCTGCAGCAAAATTCCCTTCAACCCAGAGTAATCTCTGACACGAAATAAAATTACGGTATTTTTACCTCTTGGCTTCACTTGTCTCTTACTGGAATGGATGCAGTTGTGATGGGCTGGGCATTCTGGAAACTAGTACATGAAGTAGTTTTGCTTGCATACTAAAACAAATCAGAACAAAACAAAAAAATCTTTGGAAATATAAAGCTGGATTGTTCGCTAGCATTTCTTTTGAGGTAATAGGCAGAGAGATTAATAGACTTAATGTAATGACTAATGTTAGTGATAGATATGCCCAACATCCTCCATGAATTTATTTGATCTTTTCTGAAGTCATTGAAGGTAGTGAATATCACATCTTGGGAACTGATTAATTGGTAAATCTATTGCCACCAGATTCATTGGAAAACCAAACCTTTTTCAGAAATGCCACCAATCCTAGATCCTTCTGGAAATGCCATCAATCCTAGATCTAACCATTAGCCCTGCCTCCATGATTGCAATATTTTATTTTTTTATTTTTTTATTTTTCACACTTATATACCGCCCACTCAGGTACAACCCAACTCAGGGCGGTTTACATAGTGGACAGTAAATACATAAAAAGACACATGATAAAACAAAGTTTAAAGTTAAAAAAAACACCCCTAAAAGGTACACAAGTACTGAAGGGACCTTGGGGGGGGGGAGGCACACTTCTCTATACCAACCACCCAATGGTACCCCCATCCCCACCTGCACCCCAAACTTGGCCCGCCAGCCAGGTCTTTAGTTCCTTCCTAAAGGGCAACAACTCCATCTGGAGATGCAGTTCCACAGGCAGGAGGTTCCAAAGGGCCGGTGCAGACATGGAGAAGACCCTCTTCCTTGTGCCAGAGAGGCGAGCCCCCCCCCCTGGCTGATGGCACAATTAGAGAGCCCCTCCGGTCCAATCTAGTTGGATGGACAGATGTCCTTAGGGCGATGCGGTCTCTGAGATACCCTGGCCCACTACCATGTAGGGCTTTAAAGGTCAAAAACAGCACCTTGAATTGCACCCGGAGACAAACTGGTAACCAGTGCAGCCCCCGAAGCAGTGGTGAGGCATGGGCATAATGTCCACACCCCATCACCACCCGGGCCGCTGCATTCTGGACCAGCTGCAGCCTCCGAATGGTCATCAAGGGCAGCCCCATGTAGAGCCCATTACAGTAGTCTAGTCTGGAAGTCACCAGAGTGTGAGTGACCATGAGCAAAGAGTCCCGGTCCAGGAGCGGGCGCAACTGGCGAATCACCCGAAGTTGGGCAAAGGCCCTCCTGGCCACAGCCGCCACCTGCTCTTCTAGCAGCAGCCGTGAATCCAGGAGGACCCCCAAGTTGCACACCGGGTTGGTCTGGGGCAAAACAGCCCCATCCAAAACCAAAGATTGTAGCTCCTGGGATAATGCAGGACCCCCTATCCATAGCCAGTCAGTCTTGCTAGGATTCAGCTGTAGCCCATTTGCCCCCATCCAGACCCCAAAAGCCTCCAGACAGCTGGAAAGGACTTTGACTGCATCACTGGGGTCCCCACGGGCCGAGATGTACAACTGTGTGTCATCTGCATACTGGTGGTACCGCACCCTGTGGGAACTGATGATCTCACCCAGCGGCTTCATGTAGATGTTAAATAGGAGAGGAGAGAGTACCAAACTCTGAGGCACCCCATATTTTAGGGGCCTAGGACTCGACCTCTCACTCTCCAACTACACCGACTGGGTTTGGCCCCTCAGAAATGAGGAAAACCAGGACCACACTGTGCCCTGGATCCCCAATCCTCGGAGCCGTTCCAGAAGGATACTGTGGTCAACGGTATCAAAGGCCACTGAGAGGTGAAGAAGAGCAAGGATGGACGGATGACCGCCATCCCGCTCTCACCAGAGATCATCCATCAGCGCGACCAATGCAGTCTCAGTACCATATCCAGGTCTGAATCCTGACTGGAATGGGTCCAGATATTCCGCTTCATCCAGTACCCCCTGCAGCTGACATGCCACTGCCTTCTCCAGAACCTTCCCCAAAAAAGGAAGGTTGGAGACAGGTCTGTAGTTGGTTAGGATTGCTGGATCGAGGGATGGCTTCTTCAGGAGGGGGTGCACCAGAGCATGTTTCAGCAGTGCAGGAAACATCCCCTCTCAAAAAGATGCGTTAATTATAGCCCCGACCCAGCCACCTGTCACCATCTTAGAGGCTTTTACCAGCCAGGCGGGACAGGAATCCAATGGACAATTAGTGACGTAGACTGCCACAAGGAGCCAGTCCACTTCATCTGGGGCAACTGGATCAAACCGATCCCAGGTAACACCTCAAGACTGTGCACTGGCTCCCTCCGGACCCTCCCCATCCACGCCAAGTTTGAACCCCGAGCAAATCTGATCGATTTTCTCTACCAGATGGTCAGCAAAGTCCTCAGCCGATCCCTGCCAACCAGGCACAGGCCCCGCCCTACCCAGGAGGGACCTGGTCACCCGAAACAGGGTGGCTGGGCAATTATCAGTGGAGGCAATAAGGGTGGTGAAGTATTGCCTCCTCACCACCCCCATCGCCACTAGGTAGGCCCTAATAGCGGCTCTAGCTAGTGTCCAATCGGAATCGCTCTGGGTCTTCACCCAGCGGCGCTCAAGGCGTCTCTTTGCCCGTTTGAGCTCCTGTAGTTCTGCAGTGAACCACGGGGATGACCTAGCTCCATGGGCTCTGAGAGGCCGTAGTGGAGCGATTACATTCAAGGCAGTTGTCATCAACCCGTACCACAGGTCAACAAGTGCCTCAGGTGAATCGTGTCACCGGTCCAGAGGAAATTCCACCAGTTCCCTCTGGAATCCATCCGGATCCATCAGTTGTCGAGGGCGGGCCACTTTTATCGACCCTGCCTCCTTACGATGAAGTGTCGCCCCCAGAAAGTCTAGAGCCACCAGATAGTGATCTGACCATGGCACAGGTGTTATGTCTAGCTTCTGTAAACTCAGATCACTCTGCCACTGCCCAGACAAAAAGACTAAATCGGGTGTGTGGCCACTGCCCCTGGTTGGGCCCTGAATTACCTGAGCCAGGTCCATAGCTGCCATGGAAGCCATGAACTCCTGTGCCACCTCAGAACCAGACCCTTACCCTGCAAGGAGGCAGGTACACGAGTAGGAACCCCCCCCCAACTGACCCTTAGGGCCCAACCGCAGGAGCAGGGCCTCACAACCCTAAATTTGTGGAGCGGTGGCCCTGGCGACTCCCAATGACTCCCCGGCTCTAATGGCCACACCACCGCCCTTACCCACATCCCTAGGCTGGTGCCAAACACCGAACCCATCCGGACACATCTCTGATAGAGGCACCCCATCATCAGGTCTCAGCCAGGTCTCAGTGATGCATGCCAGGTCGACCCACTCCCCCAAAATATCCTGATGACCTTCACCTGTAGAGCAGAAAATGTGAGGTGGGCCACCAGACATATAGCCCACAGAGAGAAAACAAAGGGAGGAAGTATCAGAGGAGCTTTTTAATACATCTGTTGTAGGAAAAGGGGAAGAAATTGTCTTTCTCCATGCTTTATATTACAAGTCTCTTGACTCTTAATGTTTTCATCCTCATCAAGTAAATAGCCCTCAAACCCTATCCCACTGCTCTTCCAAAACCAGTATTTGAAGCAAAGTAACTGGATTCTCAATGTGTCATTTTTGATCCAGTTTAAATCTTCTGTGCATCCTGCTGCCTACTTTTATAAGAAAAATAAATATAGCAAATTGCCAACAACAAATCATTTTGGAGGGAAGAGCCAGTTGCAGTTCTGGAGGGATCATTTGGAGGGAAACTCTGAGCCAGGCTAATGAGTATCCAGCCTTCAGCACACTCACTTAGGTTGAAATCTTTCAACCTCCATGATCATGATACTTCAAGACTACAATCTCACAATACACAATTTCAGTGCTATCAACATTCTGCTGTCTAGAACAGTGATGGGCAGTCTTGGCCCTCCAGCTGTTCTTGAACTTCAATTCCCAGAATCCCAAGTCAACACACCAGCTGGTCAGGGTTTCTGGGAATTGAAGTTCAAAAACAGCTGGAGGGCCAAGATTGCCCATCACTGGTCTAGACTCTTTGCTGGCTAGAACATCTTGACCTCTCAGCCTTTCATCAGTTTTTCCCAGGCTGCTACAGGTCATCCTTTCCATAGGCAAGAAAGGATTTTTCATGTTATTCCACTTGCAGACTAGTGCTGGAATATTTTTCATCTGCTCTTGTTTTAGCTGGATGCTCTCTGTTGAGCTAGCAATTGATGATTCAGATGGCTATTCTCTTAAACATTTCCATAGTCCTTGATGGTAGCAATATCACAAAGAGGCAAAAAGCTAATGGTGGAAATTGATTATCCCAGCATTATATTATCACTCTGAGTTACCATGGCTCAGAATTCAGAATGGGCCTCTACAAGATAAGCTTCAGTGCATTCATTTGATGGCTTTGGAACAAGCTACAATTCAGATGTTGAGCATCTTTTCAGCTCCCTTTCCTCTCCATTGTCTCTACCTCAGTTGTATTGTGCTATGCTATGCTTGTATGTAATAATCCCACCCATTTGTGGATCACTCTCCCTGTTTTATAACTTTTCTTTGCCACAAAAGTAATTGTGCAAATTATTCTCTTTCTGATTCATTTCTACACACTTGGAAATAAAAATATTTACTAACCTGACACACTGGGATGGCTTCAGGATTAATGAGATAATGATTTAAGGTACTTTCCATGCAATCAGCACAGCATACAAATGATAATGGCCAACTATTTAAACATTTACAATACTAATGTTAGCGTTGAGGCTGACAGTTTCCAGCTGTGCTAATGAGTCAATGTTTATTCATAATTTACCAAAAGGCTTGTTTGTAGCATTGATTATATCACTTTTATGATGTTGTGTAAGCTGATTCCCAAAATCTACTGGACTTCGGGAAGCATACAAACTGTTACATACATTTAGAACAGCAACATTCATTCTGAAGATATCTGAGAGGAGCAGGTAAATTTTGATAAGTATCTGTTATGAATGATATACTTCCTGAATCAGGATGGTTGGCCCAGGTATAATATTTTAAGTTTGTAGAATTATCTTACCTTAACTGCATAAAATGAAAAGAGCCATACTGGATGAAACCAAACTGATAACTGATTTGGATGCGCCCATGAAGAACAAGCAGGAATCCAAATCAAAGCAGATCTGAAAGATGGTTGTCCTATCTTCTCATGTATGGAGCACTCACCACCTCCCGAGGGAATTGGTTCCAATGTTGTATAACTCTAACAGTTAAGATATTTCCCTATTATTCCAGCTATATTTGGTTTCCTGAAACCTGAGCTTATCCTAAAAACCAGGTTTAAATCTATAGTCTGGTCAGAGATTTTGACATTTATTACTGACGCAAGAACTGTACAGGATTTTATAGATTTCTATGGTAAAGATCAGAAGTCTTTGTTCATCACAATTCTTCTCAATCATATCAAACTTCATCTGGCTATTAACTTTCTTTGTTGCAAGAATTCCGGAATATCAGCTTGTCTAATACTACATTGCTTTTAAGTTTCATATGCACAAAAATACTTTAAAGTTGTGAAAACATCCAAAAGTCTTCCAGCTGTGACTTATGTCAGAATCCAAGCCAAAACAGAAGAGCATAAAATAATTCAGAGAGAAATTTTAATTACTCTCTGAAAATGCAGGTGCTTAAAATGCATAAAAAGCATAAAAATACAAATTGAAACAGCAGAGAATACAGCTCTAACATCATTTAAAACTAAAAAGCCTTTTAGGCTGAGGTAATCTTCAGCTTTTAAGTGTAATAAAATAACACAGAAAGAAAAATATTCTAAATACTCACTAAGCTGAACCAGGTTGTATCTATAGAGGAAAGTCTGTGTTGCCCTTATTTATTGCCACTGTTGCTTCCACTACATCAGGGATTCTCAACCTGTGGCCTGTGGGCCAGATGAGGCCCACAGCACCATTTCATGTGGCCCCCAACCGCCTCCACCACACCAGGAAGTGTCTTGTGGTGGAGGAAGGGCAAAATGGCTCCCTGGCCCCCAAAGCTGTCTGACGGAGCATGACCCAGCCCCCAGCTTTAAATGGTTGAGAACTCCTGCACTACATGATATCTCTGCTGTTGATATTCAGTGTGTGTTGCATTGTTTATGCTCCCCTGTACGTGTCTCCTAACTCACTATATTTATATAAGGGACTACTGTGGCTCAAGTGGTTAAGACACTTAACTTGAAGACTGGAAGTTCAGAGTTCGCTACCTGAGTGCTGCATGATGGAGTGAGCTTCTGTCTCTGTCCCAGCTCCTGTCAACCTAGCAGTTCAAAAGCAAGAAATTGCAAGTAGATAAATAGGGACCACTTTGGTGGGAAGGTAAACAATGTTCTGTGCATGCCAGTGTCTAGCCATGCCTGCCACATGACCATGGAAACATCTGCAGACCCAGACAGGACTGGCTCTTTGGCTATAAACAGAGATGAGCACTGAACCCTAGAGTCAGATATGACTGGCTTTCAAGCAAGGGTGACCTTTACCTTACATTCACATATCAACTGTAAACATTCCTTTCTGCAAGGGGCTGTAGGTATAGGGGCTTGGTATGCTAACAGAAACTTTTAGAAATTAATTTCATTGCTTTCATACCTTCTTGTTCTGTTGTATCCAAATGTGAATATTGGCGATCACCATGGTGATCATCCATGAAGACTGTCCTCATAATATAATGCAATGGCTTTTCATCCACCTTATGCATCGCAGTATAAGGGACTGTAGTGGCTCAGTGGTTAAGAAGCTCATCTTGTTAGCTGAAGGCCAGCAAGTCAGCAGTTTGAGAACCAGGTACTGCATGACAGAGTGAGCACCAATCTCTGTCTCAGCTCCTGCCAACCTAGCAGTGCAAAAGCAAGAAATTGCAAGTAGGTAAATAGGGACCACTGCAGTGGGAAAACATCTTAGGGACATGAAAGGAGCCTCATTTGGGGTGGAGTTTCTCCAGCAAAAATCTTTTGAACCCAGAATAATTTCTGACACAAAATCATTATTACTATCTCAGCATGGCACCTGCATCACTGATCCAGTTTCTGAGTCACTTTCTGGTCCTGAGCCCTTTTGGCATGCAAAGTCCTCAACAGCCCCAGGCCAGTATTGATGAAGCTGTTCTCTTCAATAAAGACGGATTCAAGTGGGATTTAAACCATGTGGGGACCATCAGCCTTCCCTTCGGACTTCAGCACCCAAGGCCATTAGTCTTCAGGGTTGTCAGGTTAGTTAACCACCACCTGACACTCGGCATTGAGTCCCTGGCAGTATGGTCTACTCTATTACCATGGAAGGATAACCTGGCCAGACTGTAAACATAAGCGCTTGCAACTCAGATTCTGGGAGGTTGCCACTATAGCAATACATACTGTATCTAATATGAACGAACATTTTGCAAAGCCTGGTTGAATAAAGATGAATAAAATAACAGGGCACAAAGGTACTATGCAACCAGAGTGTTGTACCTATAGAAGTGCAGGTTATAGGACGTGTAGGTGTGGTATCATTTTACATATTTCAATACATTTTCAAGTCTCTCCTTTGTTTACTTTTATGCTATCATTTGTAAAATGCATTTGACTGACAAACATATTATGATACAGTGACCTTGCTTCTAGGCTTAATAGGAGCTAATTGTTTTTGCAGTGACTTTTCATAAGACTCCTTTATAAACACAATACCTACTCAGAGTTGCTTTTCTCAAACCCCTCTTAATTATTTATCCCTCTATACATGTCAGATTGTCACATCTTGACACCACAAATACTCAACCTGAAATAAATGTTAGTCTTAAAGGTATGGCAACACTTGTTTCCATTAGGTTTCATTATTTGCTTTTTAAATCATCTATGATGAATTGCTCCTCGCTCACTCTTTGAATTCTTACAGGTTTTTTTTTTAGGAACACTTCTGAGGCTGCTGAGAATATTGTAAGAGAATGAAAGAGTAAGTTCCTTTGTATCTTCCTCTTCAAATCGGCCCATCACCTTGAGCACTCCACGTTCACTACGAAGGATATAAATAGTGAAACTGTGGATGCAATGCACCTTTGTAGTTTATAATCATCATGGCTCCTTTATCTTTACCTTTCCAGTCCACTAAACATTCTTTGCTTGATTATTCCTTCTACCAATCTATCACATTTCACATCAGTAGATAAACACTCATATTCACTTTGGATAATCATAACTCTTAGCATCTTGTATGAAAGACATACAATTCCATCTATTAAAATAATATTTTTAAAATGTCTGTAACAATGTAGCAACTCTTGCCTGTTTATCCTCCAATTTATTATTAATCAAGCCATAGCAATAGGATTTATACTTAGATACATCCCATTGTGCTTAGAGCACTTTCTGGGTGATTCAGAAGATAATTAGCACATTGCTCCTACCTTCATAACTTACTCAGAAGTACTTTTGTCATAGTATTTTAACTTCCATAGCTTTTTCAAAATTATTGTACCTCTCACCAATTCCTGCATTCCTTAACAATATTATTTTCCCATGTTTCCTTCTCCAGAAAGTCAGTAACATAAGCAATTAAATACTAGATCAATTGAGATGTCCATAACTTGGTACTGCATGTATTTAACACACAAAGATGACCTATGCTCACATTTAAAAAGTGCAAATATATACATTCTAGCATTTCACATAGTATACTTCTGTTATCACATTATAATTGGACATTCTAGAGTTATAGATCAGTATGATAGCAAAATAAATACATATTATTCTAAGCAAAATTATTAGTATTCTAAACATTTACTAACCCATAATTTAAGAAATGCAGTATTTAAAAGTCTTAGATAAATCACATAGCAGAGAGGATTCTTGGTACCATATTATTTAGAGAAATGGGATCACAATTTTGAGTCATCATTCACATTAAAATCTCTCCTTACAAATCTAGGAAGAGAAAAAATAGTGTTCAAAAATTGTGCAACAACATTTCTCACATTTAATCTGCAATTGCCTCATCTATATTGTTCTATCATGTAGGCAATGTTTTCATGGCTTTGTACATCACCCAGGTGGCATGATGGTTGCTACTTTTGTGATTGTTTTCCTCTAACTTTGATAGTATGTATTATCAGCAAATACTGTACACTTGTCTATTTTACATTATCTTTTGTATGCATGATAGCTGCAATATGTAACCTCACAACTCCTCCCATGCATTTGATTGGACTAGGGCAGGGTTCCTCAAACTTGGTTCCCTAGGTGTTCTTGGGGTTCAATTACCAGAAGTCCGTCAGCATGCCTGTTGATTAGGGCTTCTGGGAACTGAAGTCCAAGAACATTTGGAGAGCCAAGATTGAGGAACCTTGGACTAGTGTAATACCATATTACTTGACTGGATCAATGTATGAAAATAAGTTCATTATGTGTTGCATTTTTATGTCTTGTAGTACATCCAAATACATTTTTCTTTGCTTCCATTTTTGGCAAGCAATGGCAAGGGGCTTGTCAGGGCTTTTTCTCTGGATTTTTGTAAATTATTTGAGTACTCTTCAATGCTCCAGAGGCGCTCTGACAGGTTGATTTCCATAGTTATCTCCAAGAAGTCAGATTGTCAAATGAATCTGTAGGATATTCTTTCTTTTCTAAACTTTGGAGACCCTTGGGTGCACTTGTGAGCTACCAAAATGACTCTTGGATGCTGGATGTCATGTATATGCATCAATGACGGATTCCATCAACAACTTGTCAAAAGTAGTTTTTGGTTGCCAAAATCCTTTTATCTTTGTTTGTGATTTCATGGGGAGGAGATCCAGAAGGCTACAAAGCAATACATAAATGATTATTCATATAAGTAAAAATAAGACAGAATTCTGCACTGTGCAGTCATCATTGCCTTTATTAACCCTGCTAACAGCAAATAAACTATCTAGGGGAAAGTACACTAATTTTGCTTTTGACAGGGTTTGGAACACACCGGCATCTGAACTTTACAATTAAATATGTTTGAGCCTACCTCCTTTTTAGATCCCAAAAGTTAGCTGCAGTTATTCCTCATGTTTAGTCAGATAGATACCTAAGCACAATACAGTTGTTAAAGGTTATTTGTTGTCAGTATTGCTCACACATTAACTTTAATTGTTTTTGGTGCTGAAGAAGCACCAATGTTATTCTTGTTGTGAAATGTTCCAGGAGAAATAATTAGCCTGGTCTCCTTATATATGACTGTACTTCTTTTGATTAAAAGAGAAATCTGTGCTTTTATTCTTCCAGCCTGTACTAGTTATGAACATATATCGACCACAGGTTTGATCAGTAAAGAACTTTTCTGTCCCTCTTATTCTTTCTTCACAATCTCATAGTGTTTATGAAGAAGGATAAATCTGTGCAAAACCCAGACAGAGTTGGATATTCCAAAGTTTCATTCAGAATAACTAGCAGGTAAAGGTGAAAGTCTCCCTTGCTTGAAAACCAGTCATAACCAACTCTAGGGTTCAGTGCTCATCTCTGTTTATAGCCAAAGAGCCGGCGCTGTCTGCATCTGAAGACATTTCTGTGGACATGTGGCAGACATGACTAGATACCGGAGTGCACAGAATGCTGTTTACCTTCCTGCCCTATTTATCTACTTACAGTTCCTTGCTTTTGAACTGCTAGGTTGGCAGGGGCTGGGATAGAGATGGAAACACTTGGGTCTGGAACTGCTGAGCTGTTGACCTTCCAGTCGTCAAGTTCAGCACCCTAACCACAAACCTGCCACAGTCCCTGCTACTAACTGAACTATAGGCTAAAAGTGGAAGGGAAATTTTAAAACTTGCAAAAGCACAAATTTAATGAAGTACTGAACTTAGTTATGTGGTGATGAGAAACTAAAAAAAAATCTCTTGATACCATGAAAGGAAGAGGTTTTTATTGCACTCTTCAAAGCAGAAGCAAATGAAAGAAATTTGATGTAGATAACACAAATTGGATAAAACTTCAACGGTCTCTGCAGACATTTCTGTGTTCATATGGCAGGTGTGACTAGATGCCAGCGCACACAGAACACTGTTACTTTTCCTACCAAGGCAATACCTATTTATCTGCTTGCAATTTCTTGCTTTCAAACTGCTAGGTTGGCAGAAGCTGGAACAGATGATGGGAGTGCAACATTCAGGTCTCCAACTGCTGATCTGCCAACCTTCTAGTTGTCAAGTTTAGCGTTTTAACCACTAAGCCTCTGTGGCCTCTAACTAGCAGGTGTATTCATACTTAAGTCTAATTATTTCCAATGGTGTTTACAGTACAATCCTACCTCAGATATCCAATGACTAAGTAATTTTGGATTGACTAGAAGCTTCCTTATGCGTACTAATCTCAAGCATGTACTAGCAGAAATGTTTGCCAGTGGGGTACCATACTATTGCTGGTCTGTTTTGTTATTTTTTTGGCCTCCAACTCCCAGAATTCTCCAAGAATTCCCAGCAGAAATGTGTGTTTAAGTCAACAAATATTTATTCACATGGAATGGGACCTACCTCGTAGGCTTCTGATGCATGTGATTTCTGTTAATTATGTACCAAAAATCACCTTCCCTAATGCTTCTTGGAATACCTGAGTCTTCATGGAAGTTGTAGTTTTTTGGTACCACACATCTATAGAGCCCAATGGACTGGTATATCCCATAAAGACCTAGTTCACTCAGGAAAACTGGGAGATTTTCAGTTTTCCACAGGAAGCAGACCTGAGTCAACTGGAATATAAACTGTGTTCCAAGTAAGTGAAAATTTGGTTTATGTCTGTGCGCTAGAATGGGATGAATTCTGTGTGTGGTATCCTTGGAGACTTCTGGGAGCTGGAATTGTTTTTTGTTTAAATCATCCCATTGGAGAACTAAAAAGCAGAAGAGGAAATGAATTATACTAAATCCCAAACTACCCAAACCCAAAATAAAACTACTGTTTTGGTACAAGTACAGGCCAAGTTAAAGGCAGCTTTGCAGAATATAGATCAGATCAATGGGCTTTCAAATATCTTAGCTAGTTAATATTGTACTCTAACAAACCTTTCAGACAGCTACCCCCCAAAAGCACTTGAACACAAGTCCTGTTGATTAAACTGAATGTTGATTTGAGAACCAAAATTTAGTCTATTTTATTTCCTTACAGGCTTGAAGTACTGGTCATGTCAAATGGCCTATTTCCATCAAACTTTCAGCAGTTATTAGATTTCTTCACATCTCTCATTGTTAGACACACTCATTATGAACAAAAGAGCAAGCCTGAATCAACAGTTCTGTTATATATAAAGAAGCTGCTGAGTTGATGAAACCTTTGCCAGAATCGCCATCTAAAGCCACATCTCTATGGTTTAATAGTTTAAGCTTAGCAATTGCAGAGACTGCAATATTTTGAGACTTGGCAGAGAAACTCTGACCCCAGGCAACAACACAGATATATAAATTAAATTTCATTAGAAATGTTTTGACCATTTCAAAGCCAAAAAGAGTGATTAACATAGGAATGACATCTATTTTGTGGTTCTGCAGTATAAATAGAAACTTTATGCCATGCATAATAAAATAGTAAATAGTTTTTGCTTATTGTGTTGGCCAGAATCAGAAAAAAAATCCATTTTAATTCAAGATCAACACAAAAGACGGTGCCTTTTTCACTGTGATTTCAATACTGTAGAATGAGTCTTAACCATATTCTGGGATTTCTTTTTGGAGACTTCCCGATCTTTGGGGCTTGATTTATTGTCCTTTTGTTTTAAATGTTTGAAAGAGCTCTTCTTTCATAGGGCATTCTACATTAACTCACAAGTATTCATACTTAAAATAATTTTGTCTTTAAAATAGAAAATAAACAATATGCAAAGTAGAAGGATTATAATCCATAGTTCAGAAGATTGGACTATGGATTATGGCATATGTGAAACACATAAACTGCTTTTGAAAGAACTTTCTGAAAGATTTGTATTCAAACTGGTCATTCCACTATCTTCATCTTTTCATGAAATATTTGTCCATGGTTAATGTAGGCTAAGCAATCTGTAAGAATTATTTTCAGGTTCCCAATGCACAGCAGGTCAAATCTACTTTCCTATGCTAAAAATACTTTCAGATTTCTTCATTTTGTGGAAACAGATTCAAGCCAATCTATCTATCACAGGCAATAAAGGGTATATTCTAAGAGGCTGTAGCATCATCCTAGGTCAGTGGTGCCCAAACTTTTTTTGGTGGGCCAGTCCCACCCCTGACATGCAGCTGCAGGAGCCAGAGGTGGGCTGGTCCAGTTGCTGACCATTTTGATGTCAGAGGTGGAGGCAATTGTGCTTCGCCCCTGCTGGTCCGAACAGCCTCCGCACGGTTCTAGCAGTGCAAAAGCCTTTGGCAATGTAAATCACCACATTGTGGAAATTTTTCAAGCCTTATCCATTTCAAAATCTATGGCTTTGGAATGGCAAACCCGGCGTGCTGCACTGATGTCAGCTTTGGTGCGCCACACTGGGAGAGTCCCTTGGTGCGCCAAGGCTGATGTCAGGATGGTGTGCCAGGTTTACCATTCCAGCACCACAGATTTTGAAATGGAGAAGGCTCAAAAAATTTCCACAATGCGGCAATCCACATTGCCAAAGCCTTTCACACTGCTGGGAACAAGTGGAAGCTACTTGGACCAGCAGAGGTGAAGCATGATCACTGCCACCACTGTAGGTGATGTATTGGGATGTCAGGCAGTGGGGGCGGGTGAGGGGCAGTCTGAAGAGTGCCTGGGTTCTCACCTTGGTCCTCACTAATGAGATGTGTGGGCCTAATATGGCCCATGGGCCATAGTTTGGGCTATGTTTCTTGTCCCAGAAACAAGAAAGGACAGACATTCATAATGATGGTGAAGAAGTCTTAAATGAAATCCTAAGATGCTTTAGTGGAGATATGTTGGAGCATAGACTTGTAGTATAAGATGTTAATGGAGTCTATGCATTATTAACTAATGTGCATGCCTAACCAAACAAAGGCAAAGACACTTTAGAAGGCTTCCAAAACAACTTCACATTTAAAAAATCGACTTGTCTGGAGATGATTGATTTTGTTTGTTGTCCATGTCTTATATTTGCACATTAAGCAGTATGTATAGTTTTAAAAACAAATGGCATATCTGTTGCAAATGACCAGAAGCTAATGGGTAGCAGTTTCTGAATTATTGGAAAACATTATTTGAGCTGAAATTGCTTTAGCAACTTTAGCAACTTTTTAGCAACTTCCAGAAAATGGATATTTTAGCCTGATCAATAAGATAGTACCCTAACCTTAAATGTTAGGTTACATTATTAATGAATTTTAAGGTTATTACGTTCATTTTAAATGCACATCACATAGCATTTTCAACTTCAGTGAACTGTCTCTGTCTACTCTTCAGTTAAAGATTCTTCAGATGAATCCCTGGTTTCTTCCTACAGTCTTCCTCATTCTTACTCCACCTTTTTTTTTTTTTGAAAAATAAACTTATTCACTGGAAGGTCGGCAGGTCAGCAGTTCAAGCTCCAAGTGCTGCAAGATGGAGTGAGTTCCCATCTCTGTCCCAGCTCTTGCCAATCTAGCAGTTCAAAAGCAAGAAATTGCAAGTAGATAAATAGGGTGGGAAGGTAAACAGCATTATGTGTCTAATCATGTCTGCTACATGTCCTCGGAAAAATCTGCAGATGCAGACAGCACTGGGTCTTTAGCTGTAAAAATACAGTAGATGAGCATTGAACCCTATGGTTCGGTATGAGTGGCTTTTGAGCAATGATGACCCTTACCTTTACTGGAAGATATATCTAATAACACCATATAATCTTCTAAATATTGATTATCCAGTGGTAGAGAAGATTAGATTTTATCATGACAAATATAAATAAAGATTTTGTAAACTAATTATAAAATATCGAAATTATATATAATGGTAACTTAAATTTGAATAAGAAATATATGTAGATTCCCCAGTTCTTCCTTGAATTCCTTTAATTATTTCAAGAATAAATTGGTTTTAGACTACCAAAACATCTGAATCATGAAACAAATTTTAAAGATTTAACAGGGCATGTACAGAGACCCCCATACATGTCTGGATATTTCACCATCTCATTCATTGGAAGATGCTATCATGGCTTCCAGCAGGAACATGGGTTGGGTGGAAAGTGGTTCCAAGATAGTCTTCCATTAAAACCATGTTACTTGAGGAACCTATGGTTTTTGGGGAACCCAGTTGTGCAATATCGTCTGTGAATTATTATTGACTATACTATTGTAATGAATAAGGTAAAAATGGGGATTAAATAAACCTCTGGATTGAAAGACCTATTGTTTCAAATGTTTTTTTAATGATGCACATCACAAAGGAAAGAAACAAATTGAGCTTGAATTCCTAGCACAGAAAGGAAAATATAATTGAGAAAGCATTACTGCAAGTTGGTAGAATGATATTAATAACTGGGATGTAGCCACGGATGTATATAGACTACTTGAAAGGAACACACTAAGCAGGGAGGGAGGGAGAATAGCATTATATAGTGGTTGTGTACCTCTGCAAAGAGACACATGAAATGGAGTATGGTAGACAGCAATGTGATACCATTTGAAGGAGAAAGAAACAATACAATATCACTGTGGAGCTCTGTTAGTGATCTCCAAACCAGACTGAAGACTTGGATGTTACATTCTCAGATGAAATTACCAAACATTCAAATAATATTGTAGTATTATGGTAGATATATAGTAGTAATAGGATATTTCAACTATCCTGGTTTTTATTGGCACTCCAATTCTGTTGGCAATGTTACATTACATTCTACCCTTGTCTTGGTAAAAACTTTCCCATCCAGAAGATAGAAAAAGGGATAGATATGTTAGTGATTCTTGGCCTGGGTCCTCATCAACAGGGAAAATCTGGCCAACAAAGTAGAAATTGTAAAGATATTGAATGGAAGTTACCATGCTTCTCAATTGGAATATTTTATATTGAGGAAATGGAATGTTGTGATTATTATATACTCAAGACTGAAAAATTAAATTTCAGTAAGTGAAGAAGACAAATAATATTTTCTAACAGTTACTGATCATATTTTGAGGAGGACAAGTGGAATACTGCAGGCTTCTGTCCTGGGCCTAGTATTGCATTGAATAACTTTGTGAATGATTTTGCAGAAGGAATAGAGATAAAGCAAGAAAAATACAGGGCTATATTTCAGGTGATCTTAATAGATGGGGCCAGTGGTCCAGATAAAACAAAACAAGTGTCAACTTTCAGAAGAGAAACAAAAGGTAAAGGGCTATACTCAGGGAGAAAGACTCCAAAGAAACAAATATATGAGAGTTGACTGCTGGCTGACTAGTTCATGTGAAAATGATCTTGGGATATAAGTTGGTCACAAGCTAAGCATGAATCAGCAGTGGCAGGAGGAAGTTAATGCATTTCTAGGTAGTATCCAACAGTGTCATTGACAAATAATGCAAGAAATATTTTGAGACTGGGTCATTTTAACTCACATTATTTTCCATTGACTACATGACATGACAGCAAACAGCAAAATGTTTGCTGTCAAACATTTATAAGTTATTCACAAAAGTGATAACAAACCAACTCTGAAGGACATTAGATGAGCAACAACAAAGACAGCAGGCCAGGTTCAGAAGAAGTAGTTACAGCATTACAGACCACATTGTCATTCTTACTCAACTTAGCACTACAGACCACATCTTTACTCTTACTCAACGTATTGAATGTTGCAGATAATATAAGCTGCTGATAGCGATAGCATTTGTCGACTATGAAAAAGCATTCAACAGGATTGAAGTAAATTCAGTCATGCAAGCAAGCAATGAACAGGGAGTCAATGCTGAATACATCAAGCTGCTCAAGGATTCAAACTTGAACTGCTCCACTACCATTACCTTATTTGAAAAAGGGATAAGAATACTGGTGGAGAAAGGCATCAAACAGGGAGATACAATCTCACCAAAGCTCTTTAACGCATGCCTTAAAAAGTTATGTGAATATTAAACTGGGAACATGGGATCAAACTGAATGGAAAGGAGATAAACCATCTCAGATTTGTACATGATTGCCAGAAATGCTCAAAGATTAAAAAAAAGCTGTGTGAGCTCAATGCAGAAAGTAGGAAGGTTGGCCTAAAAATGAATGAGATAAAGACAAAATATATGCTATTAAGCAACCAGTGAAAATTACAAATAAAAATCCAGAATGAACCCATCAAGCAGGTTGACCACTACATCTTTCTCAATGATCTGATTGGGATGAACAACAATCAGAGAGCATATCTAGCCAGAAGAAAGAAAGCGGGATCAGCAGCACTTAACTCTATCAAAGAAATCTTGCTAAATGAGAAAATTGACAAGAAACAACGTGCCAACCTTTTTAATTTAATGGTACTACCTGCGGTCCTCTATGGAAGTAAAACATGGTCATTAACAAAGGCCGAGGAAGAAGAACTATCAAGAGCCATAAGAGCCATGGAAAGATTGATACTAAAGATATCCCTTCACGACCACATCCCCAATGCCCAGATAAGAGAACAAAGTAGAATTAACAAAGCTGTTGCTGAATATCACAAAAGAAATTTCACTGGGCTGGACACATCTCTCGAATGACAGACGAGCATTGTACAGCAGCAGTCACTGAGTGGTATCCCCTTGGCAGACCCCCCAAAATATGGGAAGACCCAATCATGAAGAGTCTTGGTTGAACCTGGAGAAGAAGAACACATCAGAGAAACAAATGGAAAATGAGTTACGACTAGCAGGAATTCATCCCTTGATAGTCTGGTCAATCAAGGAATCAAGGGGGAAAAATGATACGAAATGGGGCTACTTGGATACAGGACAAATTTTCTGTTAATGTGGAAAAATTCAATCTATGCAGCTTTTATGTGCATGCTATTTGTGACAAACAACATGTACACAATATGATCTAATAAGATCTACTGACTGATTGACATAATGCCATTGAAATAGCACACTTCTGATCAAAAACAGTTTAATCATTTTAGCATTTTACTTTGTTTTGAATTTTACCTATATTTCATATACTTTTAATTTGGAAATTAGCTGGTGCTTGTTGGACTCAAAGGTTTTCTGTAAAGGCAACATTATTATGTAGATGAAACTCCTGCTGCATGGGACTGTTAGTTGATCATTTTTGAAAATGTTAAAAAGTAATGGTACCAAAACACTATCCTGCAGGAGACCATTAATTTGTTTTCATCAACAGCTCTGCTTCCATTGATTTTCAACAAAGAATCTTCACTTTTGAAGTAAAAAAGCAACCAGCTGAGTTACCTTACAACTTCCTCTTGTTTCCCTCACTCTTTTTATTTCCTCACTCTTTTATTTCTTTTTGTTTGCTTAGACAACAAACGAAAGAAAGAAAGAAAGAGGGAAGGGAAGATGAAAGCAGATCCAGATACCAGGTGTTATGATTCAAACAAGTAATAAGTCGCAAAGAAGGCTTATATTTCTCCTCTCTCTGCTGATTGATGCACGGTTGGCTGAAACAAATTAAACTGGAGAAATAGGACTTCCCAAATGCAACTTCACAGTGTATCACTTTTCATTTCCCCCCTGTTATGTAGTCATATTCTCTAATATGTTATCTTCCTGCAGTGATGCTGTTGTTAAATGTATTCTAATCACTTCCAATTTACAGCAACACAGTAGAATTTCCAAAGAATGTGAGATACTCAGGGAGTTGTTTTAACTATCATCTTCCAGTGAGTCTCCATAGCCAAGTAGGGATTTGAATTTGAAGTCCTAATTTGACACTCTATCTATTATACTTATTCTCTTTCTTTAATTTAATTTTCAGGTTAAATGTTCTTTTATACAGAACTCCGGGGCTCAACATATAGAATTAGATAGAGAAGGAAAATGAACTTATTGCTGGAAAGGTTTCTTGCTTTAAATTACTCTCAGATATGTGAATTGTTGGACACATTTTATTGGAGTTTTGACTTGGACCTTTGACATAGAAGTGATAGCATTTATGTCCATGAATGCATAAAAGTTGCAACTTCCAGCCCTCCCTGAACCATCTCTCGCTATTCCATGATAAGACTCATGAAGCAACCAGTAATGTCAACTACTCAGCTGGTCCTTGTCATAACACAAACATGTAGAATCATGATCTTGAGGTTGACATATTGATTGCATTTCAGATTCAAAACTGAGAGTTGTAGCACCTAGAAACAAAAAGTCAAACTTGCTGCTGCCAGCAGTAGGCTGAGATGGAGGATACTTCATGGAGATGAGAAGACAAAAGTGAAACTATGATTCTCTGAATCTATAAGGTCCAAAAACTGAAATCTAAATTCAAAGTTATCTCATTCCATACAACTACAGTCAGATCAAAGATGAGTTGACATATATGTATGATCGATCACCTAGTTCAGGGGTCAGCAAACTTTGCTCTCCAGAGGTTCTTGGACTTCAATTCACAGTAGCCCTGATCAGCAGGTGTACTGACTTGGGCTTCTGATAATTGATGTCCAAAAACACCTGGAGAGCCAAGTTTGCAGACCCCAAACTTTTCTCTCTCCATGGTGTCCAAACTATTTTTCTCTGGGCCAATTCTGCCCCAGACATTCATTCATTCATTTCATTTATTCGATTTATATCCAGCCCTACTTAGCCAGGGCCAACTCAGGGCGGCTTACAACAAGTAAATTAAATACAATATAACAAGAGAAAACAATATAAACACACAAAACACAATAGTATACAATTACAAATCAACAACTGCAGAATTAAATATACAATCAATGCAAAAAGACTAGTCTATAAACAACAGCATCCTAAAATATACCACAAAAATTCCAACTAACAAAGTAGCACAGCACAGAATCAATATGCATTACAAAATTCAATATACAAATAATCAAAAAATTCAGCACAATTATCACAATCCCATAAAGGTTCTGTCCTTACGGTTCCCACAGAGCCCAAAGTTCCACGCTCTAAACAGACTGGGAAAAAAGCTCTGCTCTCTGTGCCCCAACGCCAGGTGTTACCACAAAACAGGTCACCTCGTTGCTGTGAGGAGATGGTGCAGATGCTACCACTCCCTCCAGAATGAGGCAAGAGTCCGGTGGCCTCAGAGGCAGCAGAGGCAAAGTTCTTTTAAAGTTGCCTGCCTCCATCTCACAGGTGTTTCTGCCCTTCTCCAGCCAGGCTGACTGGGAAGGGACGAGGCAAGCATCCGGTGGCCTCAGAGGCAGCAGAGGCAAAGTTCTTTTAAAGTTGCCTGCCTCCATCTCACAGGTGTTTCTGCCCTTCTCCAGCCAGGGTGACTGGGAAGGGACGAGGCAAGCGGTGTGGGGGCTGGAGGCAGGCTGCTCCTTTTGCTGATGGTTCCAACATCAGCTGTGGTGATGGCAGTGGCGATCACGCTTTGTTCACACTGCTCCAAGCAGCCTCTGGCTCATTCCCCTCACTTCAGCAGCCTTTGGGAACGTGGATTGCTGCATTGGGGAAGTTTTCACTCCCTTCCTCATTTCAAAATCTGTGGCACTAGGAGACCCCCATGGCACACCCAGGATGACATCATCGTGGGAGTGCCATGGGGTTCTTCTAGCGCCACAGATTTTGAAATGGGGGAAGGTAGCGAAAATTTCCCCAACACAGCAGTCCACATTCCCAAAGGCTGCCGAAGCAAGGGGACTGAGCCAGAGGCTGCTCAGAGCAGCAGCGACATGGCTCAATCACCACTGCCGCTACCATGGCTGACATCGTAAGTGATGTCAGGCGGTGGGGGCAGTCCTAGGAGAGACCGGGAACTCAGCCCAGGCCAGATTAATGATATGCTCAGGCCTAATTGGGCCCACAGGCCGTAGTTTGGGTGCCGCTAACCTAGAAGAATGAAACTCAGTCAGTTAGTTCTAGAAGCAGAAGCTTCATCACAGCACCTGGTACTAGCTCAGACACCCACACTTGAACAGAGGATTTTGGCCCAAGGACTTTGTGTTTCTTTGCTGTCTCAGCTAAGGTGCATGGGGGTAAGGAGAAACAGCAGATGCTCCAATGTGACTTTCTCAGGTGGTGTACTGCTTGTGTTGGATTGCAGAAGGAAGTAGCAACTGACAGAATAAAAAAATAAAGCAAAATTTCTGTTGTATTAAAGATTGTTCTTGAAACCTGTTTCTATTCATGATGCACTTTCTTGTCATTTTCCATTTTTATACTGCATGGAAATGTAGCATGTCACAAAGAAATCTGCTCTGTGTCTGTTGCACAGTATAATATGCTATAATAATGGCAATTGGTCCTCTTGCAAAGTAATCTAAAGACTGAAAAGTTTTACTTTTCTCATGTAAAATGCACTGTACATTTTTATTTATTTATTTGAGAGGGAGGAAATCTTGGGGTCATTTTGAGGGAGCTTTTTTTTTTTAATGCCTTCCTCTTTCACCAATGTCTTCCATTTTGGATATCCCTTTACCTTTCAATGGCAAAATACATGTTGCTTAGCTATGCCTGTGTTACTCAAAATTATGGAAATGATTGTGAAATTCATGTTAAGGCAGGAATTATATTGAACTATCAGGATGGAACGGAGAAGTTCAATTGCATCAATAAATTTAAACCATTCACCAATGGGAAAATATTTGCATATGGCAATCCAAGAATAAAACAAAAACTGTTGCTTCACAAAAGTCTTTACTGTCCAAAATATCAATAAATCAAATATAACTTGATCTTCAGTATCAATAAAAAGAAAAAGAATAATCCTTAAGCGTTTCAGGTAAGTTTTCTTGAATTAATAAATGTAATTAGATAATTGTAAAGTGCTTCCTTTCGAAGAGAATTCGATAAATCTCTTTTCATATTCTATCATCAGGAAAGGAAGATGACAAATTTTCTGCAAAGATACAATAAAATTCATTATATAAATTGTACTTACTCTATTAAAAGAACATAGATTAAAAGAACATAATTATAAAATATTGTGGAGGTGGTACCTGACTCCAGTTAAATTGTATCGAATGGATAATAGTAAATCAAGAGATTGCTGGAGATGTAAAAGTGAGCTTGGAACATATGAACTCATGTGGTGGAGTTGTAAAGTGGTTAAGATTTTTTGGAAACTAATTGAGAAAGAAATTACAGCAATTACTAAAGTCGATAGAAAACTGGAGCCAGGTATTGCCTTGCTGACGGGATTGGATGATATAAATATGAGTACAAACAAAAAAGAACTGGTGTCAATAATGTTAACGGCTGCAAGACTGTGTATAGCGAGAAAATTGAAAAGTGATTTAAGGTTAAAAAATGATTAATGGTATAAAGAAATGTGGGAAATTGCATTAAATGATAAATTGACATGTGGATTGAATGTGAAGAAAGGTATCTTAAAAGAGAACAAATTTTGGGAAATATGGAAACCATTTGTGGAATTTGTCCTTGTGAGTGATAAAGGAGATAAGCTGGTACCTCAACATATGAGTTTCTGGGAAAATTAAATTTGATCCTCATGGTTTGTAAATATCCCTGGGTGTTATAATTTGTAATACAACAAATTAATGTAATGTGATTTTCTCTTTTTCTGATTTGTAATTTCTTGTATTTGTTGTATTTTTTTAAATATATCATTTGCATTTTTTTGAAAAACTTAATAAAAATATTTTTTTAAAAAAGAAATTGTACTTACTCTTCTTAATAACAAAGCAGATTTCCCTAGCTATGTCACAATACATATTCAATTTTAAAATTTTAAATTTTAAATAAAGGCATGCTAACCAAAGTAGTCTTGAGTTCTTAGAATTATTTTGTGTTTTATATCACGGATCTCATAGTAGACAGTTTGACTAGGAATATTAGCTTTGGCCATTTCAGATGCCATAGATATAGTGTCTGCCAACTGGCTTTGGAGACAAAAACTGTAATTCTTCGGAGTTTTAAGAAACCTCTTGTCCTCAAACAATTAAGCAATTGTAACAGTTCTGCATGTGTATATTTATGCATATGTACTTGCCAGATAGGCTATGACGGTCAAACGGTACGAAAAATTAAGACCCATATAAATGAACACAAATCTAGGATTAAAAATTGCATTTTACAAGTCCCCCTTGTTGAACATTTCATGGAGAAAAGCCATAAGGCTGAAGACCTTAGATTTGTTGTCTTAGAATTAATTAAATCAAAAAAATATATGAGAAATTGGTTATTCATACTGTTCTGTTAAAAAGGGAGGTGTATTACATTCACTGTCTAAATATTATGCATCCTAACGGTCTGAATTCAGAACAGGATCTTTCATGTTTTTTTTAAATAATTCTGAGAAGTTAATGCAGCCAGGTGAAGATTCTCAGTAATTCATGACAGGTGTGTGGGCATTAGGTGATGGTAGAGAATATAATATATGAGAAGAGAGGATTCACTTGAGAAAGCCTTGATGCTGGGAAAGGTGGAGGGTAAAAGAAAAAGTGGATGGCCAAGGATGAGATGGCTAGATGGCATTGTGGATGCAGAGGGCACCGAGCTGAGCAGGCTGAGGAGGATGGTGGAGGACAGGGTTGCCTGGAGATCAATGGTCCATAGGGTCGCAAAGGGTCGGAATCAACTGTGTGACTCAACAACAACAACAGAGAATATAAATTAAGATAAGGTGAGTTGGTAGCTTAACGTCGTAGCCCAAAAAGAAGAAACAGTTAGAGGCTCAGACGTGATATAAAACACAAAATAATTCTAAGAACTCAAGACTACTTTGTTAAGCATGCCTTTATTTAAAATTTTAAAATTTAATATGTATTGTAAAAATGCCTTTATTTAAAATTTAAAATTTTAAAATTTAATATGTATTGTGACGTAGCTAGGGAAATCTGCTTTGTTATTAAGAAGAGTAAGTACAATTTCTATAATGAATTTTATTGTATCTTTGCAGAAAATTTGTCATCTTCCTTTCCTGATGATAGAATATGAAAAGAGATTTATCGAATTCTCTTCGAAAGGAAGCACTTTACAATTATCTAATTACATTTATTAATTCAAGAACGCTTACCTGAAACACTTAAGGATTATTATTTTTATTTTTATTGATACTGAAGATCAAGTTGTATTTGATTTATTGATATTTTGGACAGTAAAGGCTTTTGTGAAGCAACAGATTTTGTTTTATTCTTGGATTGCCATATGCAAATATTTTCCCATTAGTGAACGGTTTAAATTTATTGATGCAAAAGGCAGGAATTATATGCAGAAAGTGTTTCTACAATTACAGTTTCACTACCAGTTGCTACGTCTGTTGCACAATGAGATACGCAAAGTGGACCACTAGGTGTAGCTGCCTATAAACTTCCACAGATGTAGGTTTATTCTACACCAATTTGTTTTTATACCCTGTGTTGTAGTGCTGCCTTTTAATTTGCTATGTTTTAGTCCTACAGTTTATCATTTTGTTCCATTTCATTGTGTGTTATTGAAAATGGCAGTCACACATTATAATTAATACTTTTTTCTGGGCATTTCAGAAACCTGGCTTGTATAAGTAGTAATGCACACTGACTATTATTATGAAGAAACTGGTTTCTCAGAATAACGTCAGAGGGAACAAATTAGTAGCAGTGAAGGGAAAGAGGAAACAATGTGAGTTATGAGGACAATATATTCTGATCCTGATGCCATTCTTAAGTGAAGTAGTGTCATAAGAGTGATTTGATTTCCTGCTAAATTAATGCAAGTAAAGATTCTTCCTCTTATTAACTGTTCAGTTAGTTGTTAATTTAAGAAGGAAATTGTTACTGATTCTGTTCATCTTTCTCTTCTAGAGATGAGGTTTTCTTTTACAGGAGTTGCCTTTAAGCCTCATAATAGACTTCCTCCATATAGACTTTCCATGCAAAATGAATGCCACTTTGGAAGCTTTGGCTCTTGAAAAAAGTACTACCTCACCAGTAGTATTAATCAGGAATGAACAAATCTCACATATCATATTCCATGTTGTTCTAGTAATTCATACTGATGTGTGTGAATTACTCCTCAGGATGCTAGAGAATTTTATTTTGTCTGAAATTGAGTTTATACTTCAATCATGCAAGTCAATCAAGACATAGTTTGGAATGTAATTATGCTACCATTGAGTGGATCTCCAATTCCTGTAATGTGATTTTCTAAAAATTACTGTCACTTGTCAATAGGAGTGCTTCACAGAAGTCCTGGTGTATATTCAAAATAGAAAACCAAATCACACAAGTAAAAAGTCTTAAGACGTCTAGGCATTTATAGAGGACAGTCCTCTATGTTAAGATGTCTTTTTGATCTCCAAGGAATGTGATATTTGGATTTTATGGAATTCAAATAACATAGTTCTGCATGGTACCTTTTAATTTCAATGTGATACACCTGGAAGAAAAGCCTATATTAGAATGCTTAAGTTTAAAGCTTAGCTAGGAATAGCTCCACCCAAGCTTCTCTCTGAGAAGGAAAGCTCCTAGTTAGCAGTGCAACAGCAAGAAGCTTGGCCTATGCCCCAAAGCCTTCTAATTTAGAGCTCTAAGGTGCATCACATTGTGGTGTTGGCAAGTTGCTTGCAAGGTAGCTAGGACTCCCAGAATGTAGAAAATGTTATTTGTACTGCAGAAAATTTGAAAATCCTATCCCTATCAAGTACATCGGCCCATTCCATCCAGAGAGGCCCATGGGGGAGGTGAGTAAAGGATCTTGCCCCTCCCTCCCCATCCGAAGACCTGGGCCTGGAGAGGAAGAAAAGGAATCAGGAAGGCCCAGCTCTACTGCCCATTCCATCCAGAGAGGCCCACGGGGGAGGTGAGTAAAGGATCTTGCCCCTCCCTCTGCATCCAAAGACCTGGGGCCAGAGAGAAGGACACCTCAGGAGACCCCCGACCACCCCCAGGAAATACCATCCACAACCACCATCACAGCGAGGCCCGAGCCGGTGCCTTTGACCAACTCCATGCGGCCAAAGGGAGGCAAGAGCTGCTGCGTGCATGCAAAGGATAAGTAATTGAACTGAAATAATATAGTTGATTAAACATAGATGGCTTATGGCAACTGACATAGTGACTGTACAAGAAACTGACTTACATAGAGACTTGATATAGTGGACTTTTCTTTCTTTATTTCCCTTTCATTAATTAGTTCAACTTTTACCTTGATACTATGTGATAAACTGTGATATTGTGCATGATAATACTTTGTTTTAAAACTGTTTAAACTGTGATAACATGTGTGATGGGAAAAGACTGGCGTAGGGACTGGCAAGGCATGCCACAAAGTTTGCCAAGAGAACCCTATGGACCAAAACAAAAGGCAAAACAAGGGGATGCTCAGCACAGCAGATCTGAAAAGGGGGAGGGATACGAAAGGGGGAGAAGAAATACAGAGTTGCAGGGAACAATACTGCATAGGGACATGGAATGTAGGTCTATGAATCAAGGAAAACTGGAAGTGGTTAAAAATGAGATGGAAAGAATAAGCATTGACATCCTGGGCATCAATGAATTAAAATGGACAGGGATGGGTGAATTCAGCTCTGGAAACCATCATATCTACTACTGTGGGCAAGAAAACCTCAGAAAAAAAATGGAGTAGCCACAATTGTCAACAAAAGAGTGAGGAAAGCAGTAATGGGATACAACATCAAAAATGATAGAATGATGTCAGTCAGAATCCAAGGCAAACCTTTCAATATCACTGTAATCCAAGTCTATGCACCAACCACTAGTACAGATGAAGCCACAGTTGGCCAGTTCTATGAGGACCTACAACACCTCATAGAACAGACACCAAGAAATGATGTCCACATTATATTAGGAGATTGGAATGCCAAAGTAGGAAATCAAAAAGTAAATGGAATAACAGGCAAGTTTGGTCTTGGAACACAGAATGAAGCAGGGCAAAGATTGATAGAGTTCTGCCAAGAGAATGCACTAGTCATAGCAAACGCCCTCTTCCAGCAACACAAGAGGTGACTTTACACATGGACATCACCAGATGGCCAGCATCGAAATCAGATTGATTACATACTCTGCAGTCAAAGATGGAGAACAGATATGACCTACACAACATCCCTAAAGAATACATGGAGGAGATCATGAACAGATTTAATGTTCTGTACCTGATAGACAGAGTACCAGAAGAATTATGGACAGAGACGCGGGACATCATGCAGGAGGCAGCAAGAGAAACCATACCAAAATAAAAGAAGCATAAGAATGCAAAGTGGTTGTCTGATGAGGCTCTTAAAATAGCAGAGGAAAGAAGGAATGCAAAAGTCCAAGGAGAACGGAAAAAATACAACCACCTGAATACAGAATTTCAAAGAAAAGCAAGGAGAGATAAGGAAAAATACATGAATGAACAGTGCAAAGAAATGGAGGAAAACAACAAAAGAGGCAGGACTAGAGATCTTTTTTTAAAAAATTGGGGAAATCAAGGGAAATTTAAAGCAAAAATGAACATTATAAGGGACAAAGATGGAAAAGAGTTAGCTGAAGCAGAAGAGATCAAAAAAAGATGGCAAGAGTACACAGAGGAACTCTACAAAAAGGACCTCAACACTCCTGATAATAACAATAATGAGTAATTTGAACTCGAACCAGACATTCTGGAGAGTGAAGTCAGAAAGGCCCTGAAAAGCACTGCAAACAATAAAGCTAGTGGAAATGATGGCATCTCAGTTGAATTTTTCAAAGCCCTAAAAGATGATGGAATCAAACTACTGCATTCAATATGCCAGCAAATTTGGAAAACAAAACAGTGGCCACAGGATTGGAAAAGATCAGTGTACGTTCCAATCCCCAAAAAAGGCAATGCCAAAGAATGCTCAAATTACCGAACAATTACGCTCATCCCACATGCCAGCAAGGTGATGCTCAAGATAATACAGGATAGACTTCAACAACATGTGGAGAGAGAACTACCAGAGGTGCAGGCCGGTTTCAGAAGAGGCAGGGGGACTAGAGACCACATTGCCAACATACGTTGGATCATGGAGAAAACAAAAGAATACCAGAAAAAAGTCTACTTTTGTTTTACACCGAGGCTTTTGACTGTGTGGACCACAACAAAATGTGGCAAGTAATTAAAGAGATGGGAATACCAGAACACCTCATATGCCTCATGAGAAATCTGTACACGAACCAAGAAGCAACAGTTAGGACAGAACACGGAATGACAGAGTGGTTTGGAATAGGAAAAGGAGTAAGACAAGGCTGCATTTTATCACCCCGCTTATTCAGTCTATACACAGAGCACATAATGTGCAATGCAGGGATGGAGGAATCACAATATGGGATCAAAACATCAACAATTTGAGATATGCAGATGATACCACCCTAATGGCAGAAAGTGAGGAAGACCTAAATAACCTCTTGATTGGATTGAAGGAGGAGAGTGCAAAAGCTGGCTTGAGACTCAATATCAAGAAAACCAAGATAATAGCAATGGGTCCGAGCAGTCCCTGGAAAATAGATGGGGAAGAAGTAGAAGCAGTGACAGATTTTACTTTCCTGGGAGCTAAGATCACTGCAGATGGCGACTGTAGCTATGAAATAAAAAGATGACTGTTTATGGGGAGACAAGCAATGAGAAACCTGGGGAATATAGTGAAAGCAGAGACATCACCTTGAAAACAAAAATTCACATAGTCAAAGCAATGGTATTCCCACTGGTAATGTATGGGTGTGAGAGCTGGACCATTAGGAAGGCTGAGCGCAGAAGAATAGATGCCTTTGAGATGTGGTGTTGGAGGAGAGTCCTGAGAGTCCCTTGGACAGCAAAGAGAACACATAGGTCAATACTGGAAGAAATCAATCCTGACTATTCATTGGAGGGACAAATAGTGAAGATGAAGCTAAAGTACTTTGGACATCAAATGGGAAGGGAGGACTCACTTGAGAAGGCCTTGATGCTGGGAAAGGTGGAGGGAAAGAGAAGAAGGGGGCGTCCAAAAATGAGATGGATAGATGGTATTGTGGACACAATGGGCACAGAGCTTGGTGGGGTGAGGAGAATGGTGGAGGATAGAGGTGCCTGGAGGAAAATGGCCCATGGGGTTGCAAAGGGTCGGAATCGACTGTGCGACTGAACAACAACAACATCAAGTACATCAGAGCTGGCCTAACTTGCTTTGCCATGGAGGTCCACAGTTTGGCTGTGATAAACAGAAAATCCCTTTTTCAAATCTCCACCAAACATGATTTTGAGAACAATGGGTCAACAGAATGGTATCTCACAAAGATGTTAAAATCCAGATAGACTTATAAGTGAGAATATGTACACTTCCAGCAGCTTGCTCCCAAGTCATGAAGAATTTCACAGGTTATTACCAGCACTTTTGAGTTGTGCCTGGAAACAGACTGGTAATTAGTGAAGATGTGGCTGCAGAGGAGTTACACAGCCCCTGTAACTTGGCCCTATCAAAATATAGCAGCATGAGACTCAGCCAGCTGATTTCTTAAACGTTCTGCAAAGGTGTCCCAATGGGAATTAACTAGAAAATGTGTTATTTTTTTGCATGCTATTTCTTTTTCTTCTCTTCAGGCACATGCCGCTTTTCTTCCTTTTGGAGTAAAAAAAAAAAGTATCATGTGTATCTCATGGAGCTTTTGGGATATTGGGTATAAGCAGTGCATGAGTGAATGTCTGTGCCAGTGTCTATATGAAAATGGAAGACTTTCAAAGCTTACAATATAATGGTCCATTATCTAAATATTTTCAGGGTCCAGACAGGTTACACTGTTGGACTACAGCCCTCACCTTTAAGCTCAGCAGCACTTAATTCTGAGAAGACACACATACAACTGCACCTGATATAAATGTCTTTATCTAAAACATAATATCTGAAATGCTATGTTTTGTTCCAGAACACAAGGGGTAGGGTGTCATTCAAGCAAAAACAGGGAAACCCATAGTGAACAGAAGCATCTTTTAAATTTGTGGTGAGGTGTCCCCCATTCCTTTCCTGCCATTAGTCATAAATACAAGAATCCACACCTGAAGTGTGAGAGGATACCTTTCTACACCAACCAAAAAGGAACAGAAAAGCTCATCTAGACTTTTTTTGTGCCTTTTTTATCGGTCCACATTGGTATTATCTCAAGACAGATTTTGGAATGTATCATTAGTGGAAAGGCATTTCAAACTGAAGATCAGATACAAATTTGTTTTGCTATGTACACAACCACTAAGCATTACTTAATAACCCTTCTTCCATGATAAATTCCGCTAAAAATGAGGTATTGAACTCACTCAGGAACCCATGTATAAATATTACACTCTGATGTGTTTTCTACAGCACTGGGTGGACTGGACAGCAAACCTGAAATGCAATAAAATATTGTTTGCAAGCATGTGCACTGTCTGATTTTTCCAAGGTAACAGTAAATTGCAAAGCAGTCTTCCCAAGATGTACATAATCCTCAGGAAAATGAAATGGTCAGAGCTGCTGCGCATTGAAAAGGTCGGGTTTGGGCAATTTAATATTACTTGGTATTTAGGGGAAAGCATTGGGGAAATTCTAAAGTATAAATGCATTTCTTCTATTCAGCAGCTGGAACACTCTTCTCTCCTCCACCACTGCAGATTGATTAGCTCATTAAATTAGGAACAGAGCTAGAAACTATGTGTTAAATAAGTGGCTGTCCTTTGAAACTGGAATAGAAAACTCAGGACCTGTTGTCATCTCTCCAGCCCATGGTATCCTCTTGCTTCCCTATTCTTGATAGATTTCCTTTGGGCTGCTTTGTGAAATTTATGTCCAATTCACAATCTCCATTTCATAATGAAATGCACCCATCACATCCATGTTTTTTTTAAATAAAAAAACAACAACGAGTAAGTGTGTGATTTTAAGACATATTTTAAAGTGATTTTCTACATGACAGGAAGATATCTGCTTGACATCCAAGTGGAAATGGATTGCTACAAAACCTCCCTTGCCCCTCCACCCCAAAGAAGACTCAGACACCAGTGTTGGTTGAAAACTAGGGCCACCTTTATTGTAATATAACTCTGAAACAAGAACAACTACTCCTTCTCTACAGATCTTCAACAGAAGTCTTCAAAGTGCAGTCTGAGTTTGTCATTCTGAACAATATACCACTCCTATAGGGAGTCACTATGTTAGACTCCCCTCCCTTGTTGCTGCCAACCATCTAGCCAATGCACAACCTGGAAGAGGCAGCCATCATCTCTAGGTGTATACCCCACCCTGGGACATTTTGTTCTGTATAAAAGAACTCCAGTGAATAACCCTGGGCTCTTAGAGGACCCTATTGACCTCACTAACAACCACAGGCCTCCTCAGACTGTCTAGGAAATAGTTGCACCCACTGATGAAAGCTCTTCATTGTCTTCCCTAAACATTTCAGACCTGTTCCTAGATATGGAGTAGTGTAACATGTAAGACACCCCCCACCCCTGGTAATCACAGACTCTCATGTACTCTTGTTCAGAAAAAGGAAAGACCATTCTGGGCTGCCAAATAAACTGCCCCTGAAGTCATGCAACATTGCAACGTTCCAAATATATGGCATGTGTGCCAGGCCAAATGACAGCCACTGAATTGAGAGCATGCATGGCAGCATCAGATAAGGCCACCTCTGATGAAACCCCTATGTCCTTTCTTCCCACGTGAAGAATCAGAGCAGCAGGGGGTCCAAAAGGAACTGTCAGCATACACTTCCTCAAAAGGACATTGTGAAGATAAAAATATAGAAGACTACTATTAAGATACTCTTAGGTTCCTTTGACAATGGGTGAGTTCTAAAAGTAAGAAACAGATCAGTAGGTAAGTATAGTAAATGCTACGTATGTTATATAATGTCAAGTCAGAACCAACATATACCTCAAAGGACTTTTAGAGTAAGTGAGATATTTAAGTGGGTTTACCATTGCCAGTTTCCATAGATGAATGGGATTCAAACCCATATCATCTGAGTTGTAATCCATCTCTTTGTCCAGAACTTCACACTTGGCATCCCAAAGGATGCTTAGCTAGCATCAATTTGGCATACTATCCTATGTTGAGTTTACTTCCAGCTTCACTATTATTTAGAGCTGAGACGGCTCAGTAGTAAACTAGTAGACCAAATCTCTGGTATCTCTGTTCAGTAGAAAAGATACATGATGTCTGTGTTGAGCTGAATGTTTTTATTAAGATTTTATTTTCTTGACTTGTTTTATACTCTGGAATTTGTTCCAAGAGTGAATTTTTGGTCTCATTGGGGATGTTAGATCAGCGGTCTTTGTCACTCCACCTTCTTGTGGGAAAATCTGTCATTGGCAGCAGTTGGTCACAGGCTTCTTAAAATGTTTTTTGCCAGTCTGAGAGGATTACGAAGAAACATGAGTTGCTGGATGGCAGAGTAGTGAAATTTAAAGGCCTAAGCAGAGTCCTTGTAAATAATGACTAAACAAATCAAATATTAAAGAAGAACTTTTCAAGAGCCATTCTATGTTTTGTGGTCTCAGACCTTAGGGAAATTTTCTTATGGCCTGTGAAAACTGTGTCGTATTCCTTCTATTTCTTTCAGCAATGGAGACTTTGACTACAGTTTAGACCAGGGATTCTCAACCTGGGGCCTGTGGGCCAGATGTAGCCCACAACACCATTTCATGTGGCCCACAACACTATTTCATGTGTCCCACTACCACCTCTACCACACCAGGAAGTGCCATGTGGTGGAGGAAGGACAAAATGGCCATCCAACTCCTGAAGCTATCTGAAGGGGAGTAGCCTGGACCCTGGCTTTCAAAGGTTGAGAACTCCTGGTTTAGACATCTTGTTTTACAAGAAATAAAAGTAGAAACTTTAATTGTTTTGCACTATTCTGTTTGCTTACAACTGACATGATATTTTGGGAAAGCAAAAAGAAGCACACAGAACACCAAAGATAGGTCAAGCCCAAAGCAATTGCAAGCGCGGCACCAAAATGGCCGCCACACTCTTTGCGCCCCCCCCGGACTCAGATATTTGGGTGAGTTAGGGGGGCATGGCAACCCTCTTTAAAAGGGGTGGCCACGAGGCAGCTTGGCTGCCATTTTGGAAGTGACGGAGTAGAGAAGTTCGCTCCGCCGCTTTCTCCCTGGCTTCGCCCTATTGAAAGGGAATTTTGCCCCTTTGCTTCTTCTTTTTCTGCTTGGGAGGCATGGCTCCCAAGTGAAAGGCGACGGCTGCCAAGCCGCAGCCGAGGGGGAGGGCTCTTCCCACTCCCCCCCCCCACATCTAGGGGGCTGCCCCCGGGCCGGAGGGCTCAGGCGGCTCTCGTGCAACCGGGTGGTAGGGCTGGTTTAGCCACTACCACCAATGCGGGCAGACAGGCTTCTGCCTACCCGCCCGATGTCGGGGTTTAGGCAGGGGCGGCACAGGCCGGCCCCTCCAGGGTCCCTACCCCTGTAGGGTCTTTGCCCGGTTCTGGGCAGGGCGGCCCACTTGGGCCTGGTGTGGGTTTCTGCCCCACCATTCTCCCGGCCCCACATGGGCCTGATTATTGGTCATGGCCCTATTCGGGCCCGGGATCCTCATTCGGGTTTGTCCCACCACAATTGCCCAGTGGGCCATCTTATCCAGGTGGGTCTGAGGCTGTTGATGCCCTCCTTGCATGCATTTCGGTGCTGGAGGCATCAATGGGCATTGCCCCGCCACCTTCCGAAGGTGGGTTTGCACATCCTGCAATTCCGGCCCACATGTCGACCATCGCTGTCCAGCGGGCTGCTACCAGGGTCGAGCTGCTTGAGGCCATCAGGCCAGCCCAAGCTGGCGCCTTGCAGCTCCCCGCCAGATCATCACAATGGGGCTTGCCGCAGGGGACCAGTCCTGCGTGGCAGGGGTGCAGCGGCACACAGAGCTCGATCTCCATTGCGAGCTCCGACGCCCGCCGTGGGCTGGAACCCCCAGTGGGGGTGGCCCACGGGGGTGCACCGGGTGAGTATCCTGGTCAATTGAGTACACCAGTGACACTACCTAGCAACACTGGGGGGGGGGGGTACAGTGGCCATGGCCACGACAGGTTACTATGGGTGGACAGTTGTATCCGCACTGTCCCGTTAACTCTTGGTTCCCCAATTACCCCCCGGTTATGACAGGGGTGACTGCCCCTATGGGTATGCCTAATGTTTCAGGGGTTGTTCAGGGCCCACTGTGCACACCCTCAATTCAATCTGTGCCAACTGTGGCCCTGCCGACGGCCGGTTATTCCTTTCCCCTGGGTGACCATCTTTCCCAGGCCACGAGGGAGAAGATTTGGAGGGGGGAATATGTGGACATTTTCTCCCTCCTAAACCGTGAGCCCACCAAGGAAGAGAGGGAAGGGCAGGGCAATGGGGACAAGGAGTTGTCCCGTCGTCGTAAGCCACCGTGCACCTGGGCCAATTGGTTACTGGCTTATCTCATTTATATGGCGGTATACCTGAGGGCCCGCCCTGACTTGGCCATTCCGATGGTACAATACCTGGATTATATTTACCGGGCAGTGGTGGATTTCCCTGGCCCGTCAGGGTTGGCCTATGACGAGGAGTTTAGGATGAGAGTGGCCCTCCATTCTGAGATGAGGTGGGATGAGCCCTGCCAGCAATTGTGGCTCTTGTACATGACCCCCACGTGGCCGGCGCCTGGTGACCTGTACCATTGCGGCCACGCCGTGCAGCGGGCGGCTGCTACACAGGTTCCCCGTCAGACGGCGGGGCAGGGTGTTCCAGCCCGCCTGCTGTGTTGGAGCTTCTCCGCCAGCGGAGTGTGCAACAAGCATCAGTGTCGGTTCCGGCACGAGTGCCGCTCTTGCTCTGGCCCTCACACCGCCTCCGCGTGCCCGCGGGCTGGTGGGTCACAAGGTAGAAGAAGGGGTGGGCAGGGGGTGGTCAGAGCTCCCTCTGATGGTGCTACCCATCAGAAAGGCCCCCTCCCCAATTAATGTCCAGGTGCTGGAACATTGACTTGCCACTTATCCTAGATGGGATGATGCGAAGTACCTACTTGAGGGTTTTCAATTTGGCTTCCGCATACCATTTCAGGGGGTACGTGGGCCTCAGGATGCCCTGAACTTACTTTCGCTCAGGGGAAATGAGGATATTGCTGCCCAATCTATAGCTAAGGAGGTCACTGCACTGAGGGTGGCTGGGCCATTTGCTGACCCACCATTCCTGAACTTGAAGGTGTCACCTTTGGGTTTAGTCCCTAAGAAGTCCCCGGGTGAATTTCGCCTAATTCACCACCTTTCTTACCCTGCGGGCTCTTCGGTCAATGATGCAATACCTGATGACCTTTGCTCAGTCAGGTATTCGTCCTTTGACCAGGCCTTGCAGATGGTACGTTCGTGTGGCCCAGGGGCGCTACTGGCAAAGTGTGATATCAAATCGGCATTCCAATTGTTGCCAGTGCATCCGGACAACTTTGAGCTGTTAGGTTTCCGTTTTCGGGGCAGTTTTTATGTAGATAAGGCCATGCCTTTTGGCTGTTCTATCTCATGTTCTGCTTTCGAATGGTTTAGCACCTTCCTTCACTGGGCTTTTGTTCATAGATCAGGGTCCCGGTCTGTAGCCCACCACCTCGATGACTTTTTGTTCAGAGGGGAACAGGGCACGGACACGTGCGCTCATCTCCTCGCCACTTTTCAGGTGCTTATGCAGGAACTGGGTGTTCCCCTTGCACCTGAAAAGACTGAGGGACCAGCCACCACTCTCACCTTTTTAGGTATCGAGATTGACACCGTTGCCCAGACATCCAGGTTGCCCATGGAAAAGGTGACGCGGATCTCTGATGCGATTCTGGCAATGCTTGCCAGGCGTAAGGTGTCTCTCCGAGAGTTGCAGGTGCTTCACGGCCACCTCAACTTTGCCTGTAGGGTAGTAACACCGGGCAGGGCCTTTGCCAGGCGTCTGTGTAATGCCATGGCAGGCCTTTTAAAACGCCACCACAGGGTTCAGCTGACCAGAGGTTTACGGGCGGATCTTACGGTCTGGCTCACATTCCTTCAGGATTTTAATGGCATCTCCTTCTGGAGACCGGAGCTTATGCTCAGCCCACATTTCCAAGTACAGTCGGATGCCTCCGGCTCCCTGGGTTATGCGATGTACTTTGAAGGAAGGTGGTTCTATGGTCAATGGCCTCAGACATGCCAAGGCATGGATCGTTTATGCGATCTTACTTTCCTGGAGTTTTTCCCAACTTGGGGGCCCTGATGCTCTGGGGGGATAGGTGGGCTAATTCAGTAGTTCACTTTTGGTGTGACTATGCTGCACTGGTGCACATTGTCAACACCCAGACATCTAAATCCCCCAGAGTTATGGCCTTAGTTCGCCAATTTGTCTTGAGATCCTTACGCCTTAATGTGCTTTTCAGGGCCAGACATGTGCCAGGCATTGATAATGATATTGCTGATGCTTTATCCCACCTGCAGATCCCCTGGTTCCGTGCCTTGGTGCCAGAAGCAGAGGAACTGCCCTCTCCACTCCCAGCCGAGATCTGGACATTTGGCGAGGAGAGGTGAACCGGGCGATCGGCATGTCTTTGGCACCTCGCACACGTAAGGCGTATCTACATGCACTCCTACAGTTTAGGAACTTTTGTGGGCAAAGGCAGTTGCCCGAAGTGTGGCCAATCCCAGTCAACCAGATTCTGCAGTTCATGGTTTACCTTAATGATCTAGGGTTAGCCCCTCGCACCATTGCCACTAGGCTTTCAGCTTTGGCATTTGTGGCTAAGGCATGGGGTTTCATTGACTGCATGAATGACTTCCGCATACGCCATGTATTACAAGGGTGGACACATGAACGCGGCCGCCGCCCGGAAACACGTCACCCCGTTTCACCAGGTTGAGAGTGGCCCAGAGGTTCTGATGCACCTTGCACAAGGTTGGCATAGCTTGTGTTACGATAGGTATGAGGAGGCTCTCTTTCATGCTGCTACCACCGTAGCCTTTTTTGGAGTGCTCCGTATCAGTCAGCTAGTCCCATTGTCAAAGGGGGACATGTCTCGTAGGGCACTGGAACTCGACGATGGGCCCAGTTGAGGATTCGTTCCTCAAAGGCCAATCAGCACGGAGTAGGCAGTGGTGTCAGACTGCTATAGTATACGATTGCTGACATCTGTCCGGTTGGTGCCCAACATGAGTTTTTGGCAGTGTGTGGCACGCACCCTGGCCCGTTTTTCGGCCACCAGGATGGGTCTCCCCTTACCAAATTCCAGTTTTGGAAGGTAACCGGTATGGCACTTCACAGTGTCAGCCTCCCTGGGGCTCGTTACGGCACCCATTCATTTAGGATAGGCGCCGCTTCAACTGCGGCTGTGTTTGGGTACTCTGATGCTGATATATGTCGCATGAGCAGGTGGGGGTCCACGCGCTTTTCTTTATATGTACACCTCCTTACTGCATGAGTGCCAGTTATGTCATTAATCCCCCTTTTTCCTTCTTTTACAGACCCTGTGTGTTCACGCACACCGGTGGCAGTATGGCTGGTGGGCCACAGTTTTGTGCACTGGGCAGTGCAGTATGCTGCGGCAACAGACTGGGGACCCCATCTTGGGCTACATGCAGCTGCACGTATGTGATGGTACGGTAAGTGCGGCATGAGATGGCGGGAACTGTTGCCATTACTGATGTCCATCAGGGATGCTGGACCGCCTGATGTCTTGATTCTGCACCTCGGCGGCAATGATCTTGCACAGATCACTGGCCTTTCTTTAAAAATGTCGGTGTGCAGCGACCTGGCCTTTTTACATCACTTATGGCCATACACGCGGCTGCTATGGTCTGACATCGTGCCAAGACACCGTTACAGGGGAGGCATTGAACTCTGTGGTTTGGGCCGTGCTCGATGGTCAGTGAACAGGGCTGTCGCCCGGTTCCTTTTTGACATTGGCTTTGGAACGGCCGTTCAACATCCTAGGATAGGCTTGCAGGATTTTGGTCTATATGCAGGAGATGGGGTCCATCTGTCGGCCAGAGGTATGAACCTCTTTCTTGAGGATGTGCAAGCAGGCCTGGTGACCAAGCTGACGGTCTGGGGGGGGGGCGTGAGTCATCACAGACGCCTCCTCGTGTGGCGGGTAGCACTGGTAAGGTAAAGATTTATGACCCATAGGTATCCGGCAGGTTCGCAATTGACTGGCCAACACGTAGATAGGTACAGGGGAATAGGCTTGACCAGTCAAGGGTGAACCATGCAAGGGCTGATGGCAGGAGCTGCACAGCCTGCATCACCCTGATATTGAACGGATAGGGTGGGGTCAATAGATAGTATATTGACTCCGGTCAACAATTTGTTTGTGTCAACAAACTAATTGATATAAATAGATACATGTAGCCAATTTCCATTGGCATTTTGGGAGGAACCTTACCAGTGTTACTGCGGCCTGCTTGCCTTAAAGAATTACAATTGGATGATACACCAATTGAAAGTGATAATTCGGACTAGGCATTATTCAATAAAAGTGGCCCGATGCCTTTAATCCAATACCAGTGTCTGAGTCTTTCTTTGGGGGGTGCGCCTGCAAAGCTATACTGCCAAAGCATCCTATACTCAGTGGTTAAAAATACTTAATACTGAATTTTCTGTCTCTGGATTAAGGATATAGATGCATGATGGTAAACCTTAGCACTCCAGATGTTCTTGGACTTCAATTCCCAGAAGCCCAAGCACCCTGTGAATCCACACGAATGGATTTACTGTGATTCATCCAGCTCACGCTCTCATCGCTCCCGGAAGCAGAAGTAAAATGCAGTAAATCCATTTGTGTGGATTCACAGGGTGCTTGGGCTTCTGGTAATTGAAGTCCAAGAACATCTGGAGTGCCAAGGTTTGCCATCACATATATAGATTCTGACTTTCCTTTTTCCAGTGACAGTATTTTCTCACTGGTGATAAGGATTGTTGTTGTTTTGTTGGGGGGGAGTTCACTTATGCCGGTGGTGGGTCAGTTTTATACAAATTTAGTAAGTAGGATGGATGAAAAATCCTCTGGATGAATGCACAGAAGGGTCCGTACCATAAGCAGGATCACTGAAGAACAAAAGATCAGAACTCAGGGATAAATCCAAGAGTTTCAGGTTAAGTGTATTGGAAGTAACTGAATGCAACACAGCTTACATTTGAGAGGTTACATGTCTTTGCATAGCCTTCCTTTGACCTTAGATTGTTAATAATAAAGTGCATGCTGTTACTTTCTTACTTTTCACACCTCTCTCTTGTCACTTCATGAAGGATATATAATGTCTTCATTCTCCAGAGATGAAAGGGTAGCCGTGGCTCCTGACATCTCAAACTTGGTTAACTAGAACTAAGACTTGTATGACTTTTTGTATCCCAAGTTTATATTTCTAATAAACACAAGCCTTCTAATTTTCTTAGAAAGAAGTGTGGATGCAATTCATTCACATATGGAGAACGTGTGCTCAGATAATCATGACTAGTTTCAAAAGGCTGAATCAAAAACTTAACATTGCTCCTGTATGCTGCTTGCTTACTCTGCAAGACACTAACATATCTATTTCCTGCATTTGTCCTTTCCTTCCCTTTCTGCCTGAATAAACCGACCTGCAAATGAAGTCCATGGTTACCTTCCCGTAACCAGTCATAAAAGAAAAAGGATGGAGTGCATGGAATAAAATACCTTGTGGTGGGATAAACTGACCTGTGTTACCTTTTCTGGGTGTCATCTAACTTCAGCCAAAATAGACATGGGTGAGATTGGTCTCAAAGCAAAACCAAAACAATCACACTTATATACCAAGCAGTGGCATGCAGCAGCTATGTTAACTTGACGATTCAACAACTAATAATCAGAATGGTTAGCACAGCAAACTTCCCTCTTTAGAAAGAAATCACACCCATTCTTCTTCTTCCAAGTGAATAAGAAATCTAGCACTGACTAGACAAGTACTATGAGATAGTAAAGATAATATTATAGTTATAAGGTGAAGTTGCAAGGGGTCATGAGTGTCACTTGATTTCTTTAGAACAAAGACAAGAGGTCTGTAGTTTATTCTCTCAAAAAGATCAAGAAGGATTGCTGAGAAGGAAGGTGGCCATATGAATATAATGAGGAGGCCATATGAATATCAGTGTAGACTGAAGGAAAATAAGCATAGGTCAGAGATTGTGAAGGATGGTCTAGGAAACCTGTGCTGGTTCTTTTCTCTCTCTCTTATCCTCCCCTCACAGACAAGCATCTTCTTTAACTGGAGATGAGTTATGCTTTGTTACATACAACAGGTTTCACTTTCAGGGGAAAAATCATGCCTTCTTTTCTCGGGATTTCATCTGGCCCCATGTGGATTGTGGGGCACTCCATCAACATCAAAGTACTAGCTATGTCTATTGTGTTTCATGCTGCATGTCCAACCAGTTCTAAGTGTTACAAGGCAGAGAAAAAAAATAAAAATAAGAATAAATATTGCTCCTATCTGTAGGAGATGAGAACACATACCTGAGTGGGGAACTTAGCAGTAAAGTGTGGATTGCCCACTCACGCAATTGGCCTAAACTGTTCCTGCAAGGTTTGCTCCGCAGAGAAAACCGCCTCGAGAACCACCTTGACTCTAAGGGAACAGAAATTGGGTTTGGGCTATAACTTGATAGCGTTATTAATTCACTCACAAACCATGGCTGAATGACAGGACAGAAGCAGGCAAACTCACAAGCTGGCAAAACTTGATAAGCACACACAATAGCATGAACTTACCCACGACCTGTGGGCATGAGTCATGCTACTGTGTGTGCTTATCAAGGTTTGCCAGCTTGTGAGAGTTTGCCTGCTCTGTCCAGGTCATTCAGCCATGGTTTGTGAGTGAATTAATAACGCTATCAATTTATAGCACAAACCCAATTTCTATTCCCTTAGAGTCAGGGTGGTTTTCGAGGCGGTTTTCTCTGCCGAGCACACCCTGCAGGAACAGTTTAGGCCAATTGCGTGAGTGGGCAATCCACATCATCACGTTGGGGTCACCAGATGTTGGAGTGGGCCAGATATGGCCCGCTGGGTCATGGAAATGGCCCACCGAGGTAGGAGGGGCTGGACTTTTCACCATCTTCTGCCTCATGTGCCTTCCTTGAGTCTAGCCACTCCGATTTCGGTGGGCCATTTTCGTGACCCAGCGGGCCATATCTGGCCCACTCCAACAGTAAAGAAAGAATGAAAGAGTTCTTATCAGCAAAGAAAGGGAAGAAAACAGAAATTAATTAGGATAAAAATTGGGAGAATGACACAGAAGGCTTATTTTTCCAATTTCCATTAAATATACAAGACATCTCATCCTCTTTTTCCTATAACAATCATGCAGGAGCACTATTGAATGTTTATGCAGGTTTATGCACAATCATCTTTATATACTATTGATAGAATTGTGATCTTATGATGTTCTGTGTTCTCACTTGAGATGACTCTGTCCTATAAGTATCCTATACATACCTAAAGTATTAGTTGGTTTTGCTTGCTAATGCTCTGACCAGACTTAGACCACCTTAGCTATAGTATCTTTGCTGCTCAGTGTGTTATCAATCACACTTCAAACCAGCTTTGAAAATTTAGATATTTTTTTCCATTTCACTGATCAAAGAATGAAAAGTCAATTATTCAAATTAACTATTTGAACTTATACAGTATTATCATTAACAATAATAAGATCATCATCAGCTCTTCATAAAGATCTTAAAAGTTATCACTGAGAGAAGCAGTAGCCATGTATTGGACCCGCATAAGAAAATATGAATTGAGCTAGAATGTACAAAGAGAGATTAACAGAATATTCAATGTTAACACTTGACATAGATTGGAATTCCTCTCAGTAAAATAAAATTGTAATGTTTTTATTTGAAATTGTCATAATCTGATGTTTAAAGTATAAGTGATTTTAATTTCTGTTCTCCCACACTACCAAAATGTATAATGTAACATTGTATACTACTAGCAACTTCTTCTTTCAGTGCCATATCCAATCTTTACCTATAAAAAGAGGGTTGGGTCATGCGTGTCTGGCACTAGCGGCCACACCTGGCCCAACCATCCTGTACCAAGCTGTCCACCTTAAGATCCTATGAGCATTGCTGCAAGGGTCCAGACACCGAGAGTGGGGCAACTGCCCCACGAATATGAACAAACAAACTACAGTTCCCAGCATCCTCTGTGCCACACAACCCCTCAGCCAATCAGGCTGAAGGGCGTGAGCATGGAGGAGGCAGGGCACCCGGCGCGTGAGTAAAAAAAAATGGCTGACACATGTGATCCACTTCCCCGAATTTGGTGGGGTTGTGGAGAGGAGGGGGAGCCCCTCTTCTCTCCACATCCCTGGAGATGAAGGCCAGCGCCGGCCTCGCTGTGGCTTCGGCTTCACCTTCCATGGGATATCACTTCTCTCTTGGTTGGCGGGAGATGAAGCTTTCGTCCCTGGCCAACGAAGAGAGAAATGAACCACTTCCCTCTGGGAGACGAAGGCCACACCTTCGCCTTCCGGACGGAAGGAACCACCTTCCACTGAGGGGGTTTGCTTTTCTCTTGGTTGGCGAGGGCTGAAGCTTCCACCCCCACCAACCAAGAAAGAAGCGAACTACTTCCCTCCAGGAGACAAACGCTGCGCCTCCCAGAGGGAAGGAATCACATTCCCCAGGGATGGGGGCAATTTGCTTCTCTCTTCGTTGACAGAGCATGAAGCTTTCAGACCCCACCAAACAAGAGAGAAGCGATCCACTTCCCCCACTTCTCTCCGTGGCCCCAGCAATGAAGGACTGCACCAGTCTTGGTGTGGCTTCAGCTGGGTTGTGGAGAGGAAGTGGAGTCCCTCTTCTCTGCGCGGCCCTGGTGATGAAGGCCAGCGCCGGCCTCACCATGGCTTCAGTGGGAATGGGACAAATGCGGAGCTCTCTCTCTCTCTCCCCCTCTCTCTCTCTTCCCCCTCTCTCTTCTCTCTCTCTCTTCCCCCTCCCTCCCTCTCTCTCCCCCTTCTCTCCCTCTCTCTCTGTGCACACCCCAAAACCACCCCAACCACTAACACAATTTATACCTGTCCGGCAGGGCCGGGCAAAAAATGCTAGTTCCAAATATTGGCTATCTTCATGGCAATCAGCCATGAAGATGGTCCTGGGAGGAATATAATTCAGTGGCCTTCCATTTGCCTTCTGCATCACAACATGACTCCCATACCACTGATCCAGTTCCACAAGTCAGTTTCTTGTCCTGAGCCCTTTTAGCACACAAAGTCTTCATTGGCCCCAGGCCGGTATTGATGAAGTTGCTGCCCTCCATCAAAATTGATTCAAATGGGATTACTCCAATTGGGGACCATTACCCTTCCCTATGGACTTTGCGACCCGAGACTATTAGTCCTCAGGGTTGTCAAGTTAGTTAACTGCTGCCTGGCAATCTGCGTTGAGTTGCTGTCAGTATGGTCTACTCTATTATCATAGCAGGATAACCTTGCCAGACATAGATCTGTTTCTGTTACCGTCTTTATACTTCATGTTTTAATTGCTGTACACCAACCAGAGAATTTACATTAACTAGTCTATGAATGGACAACAAGTTTATCAAAGGATTACTGTAGACCTAATTTTAGCCAACAGTGACACAACATCAGTGGCACACCTCCTCTGGCAATGTACAGTGGCCATTACCAGAGGAGGTGTGTCACTGAAGTTGTGGGAAATGTACAATCTTGCTTTCTAAAAAGACAGAAGGGTATAACTCTTGTCAAACCTGTTGTGCAGGCTTTTTAGATATGGAAAGAGTCAAAGGAAACACATTTATTTCCGAAGGCTTTTCCTTTTGGGACAAACAAAACATCTGAAGAAGTAGTTTAGGAAATTCATGTTATTAACTCTAGCACATGAAGTTTGCATGTACAGTATTATCCAGTGGCATAATATAATATTCTAATTAGCAAGACACATATTGTGTACAATATGGAATTTCAAAGCAGAATATTTTCACACCCACCCCTTTTTTAGGTTTTCAAAAATCATCCTTGTTATATGTAATAATAATTATTTCCAGCTTGTAGTTATTTCCCATCAATATCTGACATTCAGAATCAATGTTTGGTATCATGAGAATTTTGCAGAATTTGTTATTTTAGTGTAACTGACAGCTAATGTAAATTATGCAGCAATCCCAGTTTGACAGTATTTGACTACTAAAGTGCAGAGGTAAGCAGAATTTGACAGTATTTGTCATGCCACAATTTGTATTTGGCAACTGGCATGTACCACCTTTCAATATTTGATGGTATCTGATACTTGACATGCAGTTATTTCAGTACATGATAGATAACTTACCAAAGAAATTAGTAAACTTTAATGTCAGTTCTTTTAGCCAATCCAAGGTATATTGCAGGCGCACCCACCCAAATAAAGACTCAGACACCAGTATTGGATTAAAGGTATTGGGCCACTTTTATTGAATAATGCCCTTGTCCGAATTATAACTTTCAATTGGTGTATCATCTAATTGTAATTTTTTTAAGGCAAGCAGGCCGCAGTAACACTGGTAAGGTTCCACCCAAATTGCCAATGGCAATTGGCTATTATGTATCCATTTGTATCAATTTGTTTGTTGTCACAAACAAATTGATGACCAAAGTCAATATACTATCTATTGACCCCACCCTCTGACGTGTATCCATTAAAATATCAAGGTGATGCAGGCTGTGAAGCTCCTAGCATCACCCCATTCATGGTTCACCATTGACCGGCCAAGCCAGTTTCCCCTGTACCTATCTACGTGTTGGCCAATCAATTGCAAACCTGCCGGATACCTATGGGTCATAAATTTTACCTTACCAGTGCTACCCGCCAAAAGTGACCAGAGTCAACTTACCCCGTATCTCAAACACTAGCGACAGTGTGGGATGGGCGAAAAAGCCAAAAACCAGAGTGCTAATTGTAGGTTCAAGCAAAAATTCCCACCCGGCCCCGAAGCGACCAGAATAAGTCAAACTGTCCACGAGGGAGGGAAAAACTTCTCTGCTCCGTCGATGTTCTAAAATGGCGAAGGGGCAAGCCTCGTGGCCACCCCTTTTATAAGGGATTAGCCATGCCCCTAACTACCCGGATGTCTAAGTCCGGGGTGGGGGGCCCTGCAAAGAGTGTGGCGGCCATTTTGGCGCCGCGCTTGCCTTGCAGGCGCACCCACCCAAATAAAGACTCAGACACCAGTATTGGATTACAGGCATTGGGCCACTTTTATTGAATAATGCCCTAGACCAAATTATAACTTTCAATTGGTGTATCATCCAATTGTAATTCTTTAAGGCAAGCAGGCCGCAGTAACACTGGTAAGATTCCACCCAAATTGCCAATGGCAATTGGCTATTATGTATCAATTTGTATCAATTTGTTTGTTGTCACAAACAAATTGTTGACCGAAGTCAATATACTATCTATGGACCCCACCCTCTGACGTGTATCCATTAAAATATCAAGGTGATGCAGGCTGTGAAGCTCTTAGCATCACCCCATTCATGGTTTGCCCTTGACCGGCCAAGCCTGTTTCCCCTGTACCTATCTACATGTTGGCCAATCAATTGCGAACCTGTCGGATACCTATCGGTCATAAATTTTACCTTACCAGTGCTACCCGCCACACGGGGAGGTGTCCATGATGACTCACCGCTCCCCCAAACCGTCAGCTCGGTCGCCAGGCCTGCTTGCACATCCTCCAGGAAGAGGTACATACCTCTAGCCGACAGACGGACCCCATCTCCTGCATATAGATCGAAATCCTGCAAGCCTATTCTCGTATGTTGAAAGGCTGTCCCTAAGCCATTATCAACAAGGAACCGGGCAACAGCCCAGTTCACGGACCACCGAGCGCGGTCCAAGCCATGGAGATCCATGCCTCCTCTATAGCATTGTCTCGGCACGATGTCAGACCATAGCAGCCGTGTGCGCGGCCATAAATGATGTAAGAACGCCAGGTCGCTGCACACCGACATTTTTAAAGAAAGGCCAGTGATCTGTGCAAGATCATTGCCGCCTAAGGTGCAGAATCAGGACATCAGGCGGTCCAGCATCCCTGATGGACATCAGGAATGGCAACAGTTCCTGCCATCTCATGCCGCGCATACCATACCATCGCATACGTGCGGATGCATGCAGCCCGAAATGGGGTCCCCACTCTGTCGCTGCAGCATACTGCGCTGCCCAGTGCATGTAACAGTGCGTGGACACACAGGGTCTGTAAAAGAAGGAGAATAAATTAAGGACATAACTAGTACTCATACAGTGAGGGGACGTACATATAAGGAAAAATGTGTGGACCCCCACCTGCCCATCCGACATATATCTACCTCAGAGTACCCAAACGCAGCCGCGGTTGGAGCAGCGCCTATCCTGAAAGAATGGGTGCCGTAACGAGCCCTAGGGAGGCCGACACTGTGAAGTGCCATTCCGGTCACCTTCCAAAACTGAATAAGGGGAGACCCATCCTGGTGGCAGAAAAACAGGGCAGGGTGTGTGCCATGCACTGCCAAAATTGCATGTAGGGCACCAACCGGACAGATGTCATCAATTGTACAACGTAGCAGTCTGACACCACTGCCTACTCCGTGCTGATCGGCCTTTGAGGAGAAAATCCTCAACTGAGCTCACTCCTGGTTGAGACAGACATCTTCAAGTTCCAGTGCCCTACGAGACCTGTCCCCTTTTAACAATGGGACCAGCTCACTAATATGGAGAGCTCCAAAGAAAGCTACAGTGGTAGCTGCGTGAAAAAGAGCCTCCTCATAGCCATCGTAACACCATCTATGCCAACCCCGTGCAAGGTGGGTCAGAACACCTATTGAAATGGGGTGACATGTGTCCGGGCATTGGCCACGCGCATGTGTCCACCATTCTAATACGTGTCATATGCGGAAGTCATTCATGCCGTCGGTAAAGCCCCGAGCCTTGGCCATAAATGCCAATGCTGAAAGCCTAGTGGTGATAGTGTGTGGGGCTAATCCTTGATCGTGGAGGTGGACCATATAATGTAAAATCTGGTCAACTGGTATCGGCCACACTTCGGGCAACTGCCTTTGCCCGCAAAAGGTTCTAAATTAGAGGAGTGCTTGCAGATACGCCTTACGCGTGCAAGGTGCCAAAGACATGCCAATCGCCCGGTTTACCTCTCCTCACCAAATGTCCAAATCTCGGCCGGGAGTGGAGAGGGAAGTTCCTCTGCGTCTGGAGCCAAGGCACGGAACCGGGAGATCTGCAGGCGGGATAAAGCATCAGCAATATCATTATTAATGCCTGGCACATGTCTGACCCTGAATAACACATTAAGGCGTAGGGACCTCAAAACAAATTGGCGAACTAAGGCCATGACTCTGGGGGATTTGGATGTCTGGGCGTTGACAATGTGCACCACTGCAGCATTGTCACACCAAAAAGTGAACTACCAAATTAGCCCACCTATCCCCCCAGAGCATTAGTGCCCCCAAGATGGGGAAAAACTCTAGGAAAGTAAGATCGCGTAAGCGATCTGTGCCTTGCCATGCCTGAGGCCATTGACCATAGGCCCACCGTCCCTCAAAGTAAATCCCATAACCCAGGGAGCCGGAGGCATCTGACTGTACTTGGAACTGAGGGCTGACCATAAGCTCCGATCTCCAGAAAGAGATGCCATTAAAGTCCTGTAGGATTGTCAGCCAAACTGTAAGGTCTGCCCGTAAACCTCTGGTCAGCCGTACCCTGTGGTGACGTTTTAAAAGGCCCGCCATGGCATCACAAAGACGCCTGGCAAAGGCTCTGCCTAGTGTAACTACCCTACAGGCGAAGTTGAGGTGGCCATGCAGCACCTGCAACTCTCGGAGCGACACCTTATGCTTGGCAAGCATTGCCGAAATCGCAGCCGAGATCCGAGTCACCTTTTCCATGGGCAACCTGGATGTCTGAGCGACGGTGTCGATTTCAATACCTAAAAAGGTGAGAGTGGTGGCTGGTCCCTCAGTCTTTTCAGGTGCTAGGGGGACGCCGAGTTCCCGCATAAGGACCTGAAATGTGGCGAGGAGGCGGGCACATGTGCCCGTGCCATGTCCACCCCCAAACAAAAAGTCGTCAAGGTAGTGGGCAGCAGACTGGGACCCTGACCTACAAACAAAAGCCCAGTGGAGGAAGGTGCTTAATTGTTCGAAGGCCGAACATGAAATAGAACAGCCGAAAGGCATGGCTTTGTCCACATAAAAATTGCCCCAAAAACAAAAACCTAACAGCTCGAAGTCATCCGGGTGCACTGGCAACAATCGGAACGCCGATTTGATGTCACACTTTGCAAGTAGTGCCCCAGGACCGCACGAGCGTACCATCTGTAAGGCCTGGTCAAAGGACGTATACCTGACAGAGCAAAGGTCATCAGGTATAGCGTCATTGACCAAAGAGCCCGCCGGGTAAGAAAGGTGGTGAATTAGGCGAAATTCACCCGGGGACTTCTTAGGGACTAAACCTAGAGGAGATAAGAACATAAGAACATAAGAACATAAGAACAGCCTTGCTGGAACAGGCCACAGCCCATCCAGTCCAGCATTCTGTCTCACACAGTGGCTCACCATTTCCTTCAGGGTATTCCCAAGCAGATGCCTTCACCTGCTTAGGATTCCCTGGAAATGATATTGAGAGATACCCTGCCTATCTCTCCAACCTGGAGGTTGTCCTTAAGTATCCATAATTATAGCCATTGATACTCTTGTCCTCCATGAACTTGTCTAATCCTTTCTTAAAGCTGTCAAGACTGACAGCTGAAACCACTTCTTCTGGCAGGGAGTTCCATAGACCAGTAATCCTCTGGGTGAAAAAATACTTTCTCTTATTTGTTTGAGAACTAGTACCCAAAAGTTTCATCGAGTGTCCCCTAGTTCTAGTGTTATGTGATAGGGAAAACAGTTTTTCCTTATCTACTTTGTCCACACCGTGCATGATTTTATAAACTTCAATCAGGTCACCTCTTAGACGTCGTCGTTCAAGAGTGAAGAGGCCCAACCGTTGCAGCCTCAGATGGTAAGGAAGGTGTTCCAGTCCCCTAATCATTCTGGTTGCCCTCCTCTGCACTTTTTCCAGCTCCATAATATCCTTCTGGAGGTATGGCGACCAGAACTGTACACAGTATTCCAGATGGGGCCTCACCATAGATTTATAAAGAGGCAAAATGACACTTGCTGACTTATTTTCTATACCCTTCCTAATGATCCCAAGATACCTTCAAGTTGGGATATGGTGGGTCGAGAAATGGCCCCGCCACCCTCTGTTCCTTGAGCTCCTTGGCTATCTGCTCCTCAGCAATATCCTCAGTACCCCTGAGAGAGAGTAAGTTCGGGGCGTCCTGAGGCCCACGAACACCTTTAAAGGGTATGCGGAAGCCAAACTGAAAACCCTCAAGTAGGTATCTCGCATCATCCTGTCTAGGATAAGCGCACAGCCATCATTCCAACACTAGTATATTAATTGGGGAGGGGGCCTTTTGGATGGGTAGCCCCGTCCTCTGCCTTGTGACCCACCAGCCCGTGGGCATGCGGAAGCGGCATGAGGGCCGGAACAAGAAGGGCACTCTTGCCTGAACCGACACTGGCATCTGCTGCACACACCGTTGGCGGAGAAACTCCAACACAGCAGACTGGCTGGAACCCCCTGCCCCACCGGCTGGCGGGGAGTCTGTAAAGTAGCAGGCCGCTGCACGGCATGACCACAGTGGTACTGGTCACCAGGCGCTGGCCGCATGGGGGTGATATACAGCAGCCACAACTGCTGGCAGGGCTCATCCCACCTCATCTCACGGTGAAGGGCCACCCTCATCCTAAACTCCTCATCGTAGGCCAACCATGACGGGCCAGGGAAATCAACCACAGCCTGGTAAATATTGTCCAGGTACTGGACAATTGGAATGGCCAAATCAGGATGGGCCCTCAGGTATACCGCCATATAAATCAGATAGGCCGGCAACCAATTGGCCCAAATGCGAGGTTGCTTACGACGACGGGACAACTCCTTGTCCCTGTTGTCCTGCCCCTCCCTCTCCTCCTTAGTGAGCTCATGGTTTAGAAGTGAGAAGATGTCTACATATTCCCCCCACCAAATCTTCTCCCTCGTAGCCTGGGATAAGTGGTCACCCAGGGGTAAGGAGTAACCGGCCATTGGTAGTGCCGCCGTCGGCACGGATTGAATTGGGGGTGCGCACAGTGGACCTTGCAGAACCCCTGGAACATTAGGCATACCCAAAGGAGCGGTCAACCTTGCCATAACCGGGGAGTAATTGGGTAACCAAGAATTAGCAGGACAATATGGATTAAACTGTCCTCCCACAGTAACTTGTCATGGCCATGGCCACTGAACCCCCCCCCCCCACCCCCAGCAGAATTGGGTAGTGTTGCTGGTGTCCTAACTTGACCCATATACTCACTCGGTGCACCCCCATGGGCCGCCCCCACTGGGGTTTCCAGCCCACGGTGGGCGTCGGAGCTCACGATGGGTATCGAGCTCTGCGTGCCCCTGCGCCCCTGCCGAGCAGGACCGGTCCCTGGCGGGAAGGCCTGTTGCAATGGTCTGACGGGGAGCTGCGAGGTGCCAGCTTGGGCTGGCCTGATGGCCTTGAGCAGCTCGACCCTATTAGCAGCCCGCTGGACAGCCGTGGCCGACGCGTGGGCCGGATCCGCAGGGTTTGTGAGCCCACCATCAACAGGTGGCGGAGCAATGCCCATCAATGCCTCCAGCACCGAAATGCGTGTGAGGAGAGCATCGACCATCTCAGACCCACCTGGGTAAGGTGGGCCGGATGGGCCGGATAGCCTACCGAGCAATTGCTGGGGGATAAGCCCAAATGGTGATCCCTGGCCCACATAGGGCCATGCCCAGTAATCCGGCACATGAGGGGCCGGAAGAGTGGTGGGGCGGGAACCCACACCAAGCCCAAGTGGGCCGCCATGCCCCAAGCCGGGCAAAAGCACAGCAGGGGTAGAAACCCCGAAGGGGCAGGTCCTTGCTGCCCCCGCTCGAGTCCCCAGACTGGGTGGGTAGGCAGAAGCCAGCTCACCCGCATTGGTGGCAGTGGGCACCAAAGCCCTGCCACCCGATTGTGGGGGTGCCGCCCGAGCCCTTCGGCCCGGCGGCAGCCCCCGAGAGGTCGAGGGGGTAGGCAGAGCCCTCCCCCTATTATGCGGCCTGGAGGCCGCTGCCTTGCACTTGGGTGCCATGGCCACCCAAGCGTTCACTTTTTCGGGGAAGGAAGATTCCTCCAAAAAAAATTGAAAGCCAAGAAGGGAAGTGATGGAGAATACTTCTCCGCTCCGTCGCTTCTAAAATGGCAGCACGGCTGCCTCGTGGCCACCCCTTTTAAAGAGAGGTGGCCATGCCCCCTAACTCACCCAGATATCTGAGTCCGGGTGGGTGGGCCCACAAAGAGTGCAGTGGCCATTTTGGCGCTGCGCTTGCAGTTGATTTGTTTTATGGTGGAGGAATTACATATGTAACTAATCTAAACTGAAACTAAAACCAACTTTTTATTCACAGTTTTCTGTAAGGTATCTTGAACATCTAAATAGTGAAAGGGAAGCATACCTTTCTCATTTTTTAAAAAAAGGAAACATAGATGAAATGCAATATAGATGAATGCATGCCTAGACTCATAGCTCCATAAGATTTATATATAATGTTATATTTAGATGCACCTGAATCTGTATTGTGTCCCTATGTATGGAAATGTAATATACTGTCTACCCTTCTTTGTGTTTGAGTAGAAAACTCCAAATCTGTTCATGTAAAAAGTACAATTTAAGGTATGAGATAGACAGATGAGTACTTTTTTCTGACTGAGAATAAATACACTGATGTAATGAGAGAAAGGACAGACAAAAAAGGGGAGGCAAGACTACCACATATATGATGTAAAGAAGACTTTAGAATTTTGATTCTCTCCACTCGCTGATCCATGTCTTTATCTTTCCAGTTTCCCCAGAAATTTGATGAATCTCCTGTATGTTTCAGGTGTACTTTCAATAGCTTCTCAATAGACAGTAGACCATCTAACTTTCTGTCCTTGGGCTGCTTAATTCTCTTTTTATGCTTACTTCTTTGAGCCATTACATTTCATGTTAATTTCCAAGGTCGTAAGCTTTCTGCAGTACAATTTAAGCATCCTTTACTAATGCAATATGACACTGTTTTAATATGTACTCTGCTTCCATTTTTCATAGTTTTCATTAACTCTTCTCAAGAAAAAAATATCTTATGGGAAGCCAATTGCATTATCTAACTATAAATCTACAGGGGGGGAAAGAGTTCACATTCAGTAGTGATGACACACAGGGCAAGCAAGCCATAGTGGGCATCCTCTGCAGTAGTGTCTTAAACAATTACAATAGATTTAGACTACAGTGTAAATGGTATGTTAAAATATACATAGAAATAGACCAGGGGTTCCCAACCTTTTCATGCCATGGGCCAGACTGTGCCACCCAGACAGATGAGTGGGCTGGTCATGTGGTTCCTCCCGCTGTAAACGCTGCTGTAAAATGCATTCACGGCTGTTGTAAATGTATTTATAACAGCTGCGGGTGCATTTATGACAGTGTTTATGGCAGGCATGGGTGCACTTACACATGTGTGGTCGTGTTTTATGGCTGTTGTAAACACGTCCACTTCTGGTAGCAGCAAGGGCAGCAACAGGCCACAAGAAATGGTGTCAAATTGGCAACTCCCCATGATTAGTAGATTTGCCCTCCTGCAATGTGGTTTCCTCAAAGATATATAGTTCTGCAATCAGACTTCCCAATTAAGTCCAAGGTTTCTTTATATGATCAATTATAAAATAAAGCTCATAGGCACGCAAAATGTGAAGTTGAGGGAAAGCCCATATTGGTCAAAATCCTGTTGCTTACCATAGTAAATCACACTAGAGTAGGCCTATGGGCCTTCTCTAAATGGGGATTTAGCAGGACCAGGGGGCTACTCAAAATGGGGATTTAGTGAGTCAACTCTAGTGAGTTAACTCTTCTGTAAGTCCCTTTGCTTGATAAGAGCCTAGCAATGGTTATAATAGGCACATTTCAATCAATGGAACATAAGAGTTGACTTACAAAATCCCCATTGATTCAAAGAACCTACTCTAGTGTGATTTACTAGGCTAAGTAATGGAATTTTGGCCACTATGACAGGTATCTTTGTCCACTTCTACTGCTGTATGAATAATATCACCTAGTTGGACTGTGAGAAGTCTCTTCCAAATTATAAGGTAGGGTTATATGTGATGAAAATGATGAGTAGTTGTATCTTAACATTATGCCTTCTTGTTAACTCAAATTTGGTTTCTTCTCAACTGTACCTACCCTATAGATCCAGCCCTTGCTAAGAGCCTCCTGAAAATTCAACTGTTTCCAAACAGTTATTTGAGAATAAAAAAAAAGGTTTTAGGATTGAATAGGTGAGAGAAACACCATGAAAGAGGGGAAAATCAAGATAATTGATTGGTCATCAAAATAGGATTGCTGCTGAATAGATCTGCTTGTTAGATGGGCTTCGTCACAGCTTTCCATTTTTTTTAGTAAGAATAAAGATTGGTGTTGTGGAGTGGACAGCTTGTTATACCAGAATTCAGTTATTTTGGAATCAAATTCCCACTTCATCATGGAAATTCAATCAGGGACGGCAATGTCAAATTATTCTTATACCTCAAAACCCTATTAGGGTGGCCATAACTTAGAAGCATTTTGGCAGCATGTACATTGTAATAACAGCACAAGAGATTGGTGATTAAATATTGTCTGCACATCACCAAGCATATCAGATGACTTTGGGTACTTGAAATGACTTTTAAAAGATAGCTAGGAATCATAGGATGTCATCAGAGGAGCTGGCAGACATTACAGATACCTTTACCCATTGTCTCGTCAAATAAACAGCCAGGAAACAGATTGATTTGGAATCAAACTTAGGGCACATTTATTAAGAAAAAGAAAGCCACGGACTGTGGAGCTGCCTGGTAATGCACATCTGGTATCAGAACAAGAGACCTAAATGTACCCTCTCTAGCCAGAACTAGTGAATCCTTTGCTCCTGTGCAGTAGCCTTGCCAGCTACTACCCAGGACAGCTGAGTGGTGGAGGTATCTCTATGGTCATTCCCACTTCTACTCATGAGAAACAGATGTTGGACATACCTTAGAGTTGGTTCATGATGCCCAACTGATTCACCTGAATTGTGTAAGGCACACAGTTTCCACCTTGTCAAAATACCTAAGGGCTTCACCGCTACCCCAATAACCCAGCACTACCTGCCAGCTAAATGTGTCCTATTTAACCAACTCTGCCATAACTAGCTCATAATGCTTGGGCGGGATAGGCAAAAAAAACTCCCAAGAACTATTCAAGTACCGATCAGGAAACTAGGCTAAATAAAAACCTATCTGGCCCCAAATGATCACCCACAAAGCACTCTGTAACCAGTGGTGGGCATCAGCAGGTTCGCACCATTTCAACAGAACCTGTAGCAGAAATTCTGGCTGGCCCTGCCCATCCAAATTTTGAAATAAAGTAGTCCTAATTAGATTCAACGCAGAGCTTTCCCCCTGGCCATGCCCACCATACCATGCCCATAGTGTTGCAGTAAATTTTTTTGGAGCCCACCACTGTCTGTAACACATGGTGGGTGGACAAGCAATCCAAAACACCAGTTGCAAGAAGGATAGCCACAGTGCAGGGCAGATATTAAATAGCTCACAATCCTGCCCTTGAACCACCAAGCAGGGAGGCAAGAGTGTCCACTGATAAGTGCTTAATGATGGAAGGGGTAAATCCCTTCCTCTCTCCAGGCCTCATGATGGCCAGATATACAGAGGGGACTTTGCAGTATTTATACAATTTGGGGGCCTCTAGCCAAGGTCCTCCTATGATGATTAGTTCAATGTGAGTTGCAAAGTACATTTGCAGAGTTTCAAGCAAGAATCTGAAATTTCATAAATTGAAAATTCATAAATTTCATATATGTCTTGTAAAGGGAATGCTTTACTCAGTTGTATAAGCACAGATCATAATCAGATAAAGGGTTTAGAACTGTGTTATTTTGGGTTTGTCACTCCAGAAGCACATGGCACTGCCTTTTCTTGCATATGGGACAATAGACTAATCTTGTTAAACTTGTCAAATTTAAAAACACCACTGCTGAGGCAAAACAGAATGTAAAAAGTGATAGGGATTTCCCCAAAGTTATTGACTTAGGGTTTCACTAGATGAGATGCTGCTGATTCTATTTTTTAAGAGTAATACACCCTTCACAGAATATGTATTCTAAAACAAATGGTTTTAGCATTGAGTTACCCTCTGACCAACCTTCAAAACAGAATTAAAAATAAAATGAAAGAAACTCTAAGAGGATAATAACAGTTAAACATATTTAGTGGGGGACATAAAACTGATAAATTTGGGGAGGGACCAAGAAATGTAGATGGGGAAAGAGTGGCAAGAATCATGAACAGAAACACCCCTCAAACTGTAACATTGCATTATGAATTCCCATTTATTTCCCTTTTAAAATGTTTTGGCAAAAATATGGTAGCAATTTAGTAATGTCCAGACAGACCTTGTCAAAAATTGTTGTAGAGACAGCATACCTTTTTTTTTGCCTCCCAATGTCTTGTGTGGTTTATTTTATCCCTCTACTGTTTGTTATCCAACTTTGCTTTGAGCTCTTATTCTAGTAATACTATTTGGTGCTTGTTCAGTCTGTTTTCAAGGTATTCTCTATGGATAAGCAACTTCAAAGTTCCTGAGCTCCATGCTTACAATTGTTTATCTTTAAATCAAACAAAGGACTTCAAAAAAAAATGGTTGTCATCTGACAGCCCTTCAAACAGAGAAATGTTATCTATAAAAGAAAGCACATGGCTACCTTAGACTGTATGGTCCCAGTTTCTCTCTCTCTCCCCCCCCCCCCACTATGATAGATGCTGTTACTCAAACTAAAGGCAAAATATTCATAAGTAAAGGGATTCTGGAACTGTTCTTAACGGATACCACTGGAGACCATTTAATGTTAATGTTTAAAACATACAGACTACCTGCAATCAGAGAAACTACATCTTGATTTCTGAAACATATTAACATTGCCATTTCCTTCAATCTACTGTATAAGGCTGTCAAATCCTTGCTCTGATGATTTTCAGAAAGCCTTGTTTTTTTAAAAAAAATCTCTAAATAATTGAAATCTGAGTGCTCTGTCCATACTGTGTCATTTGTGAAAATGTCAACAACCACCATTCTTTATGTCTAAAATCCATTAGAAAGGCTTTCTAAACAGTCTGACATGGCATTATGGAAACAAGACATGACCTTTATGTTCACCATCTCGGTTTCTTCACTTAAGGGACAACAAACCAGCAAATTTCACAGCTAAAGTAATCAACTATTTACAGGAAATGATAGACTTCTCAGAGAAGGGGGGAAAACGGCAGGGTAGAAGAAGAAAGATTACTTAAGGGATATATTTTAAATTCTGTTGTCACATGATATATACAAATATATATTGGATGATTTGCTCTTGATAGTTCCCCCAGGGTAAAGCCTTGAAATCAAGAGCAGTCTGTTTCTTTAATGTCCAGAGTTTACTTTCAGTTTCCTGACAAAGTATTTAAAAGCCTAAAACAGAGCAGGAAACCAGAGGAGACTTGTGTTTGTGGGGGAAATTGCATGTCCTAGATGCATATTCAGATGCAATTTATTCATCATGATCTGGTTTTTTCTACAATTCAGACATATTCTGAAAAAAGGTGAGAGCCTTGCTGGTACATGAGCACTTGAGTGGTCTAACTAGGCAGTGTTGTCAATCTCTTGTCAATGGTGTTAGGATGGGACTAAAGCTCACCAAAGCATCCTCTGTCAGATCCTTTGGGCAAGGTGAAAGTGGGTGATGTGATATTCAAATGCCTAAAAACCCACATGCAGATGGACTTGATTTCTCAGGTCCATTTACATGTGGAATGTTGTCATGGAGACATCTTATGGTGCATGGACTCATCGTTGAATAATGACTCCAAGGTAAGACAGATTCAAAGGAGAGGGGCAACATATCTGGGGAAGGCTCAGGTGTATTAGAAAACCACGGGTATTCTGGGGACCAAAAAGGGCATATATGCCTGATGAACTTAGTTTGCTTTAAATCAAGTCTATGCAAGATAGTAGTCCAGGCTGACTACAAACTGACATCTGACAGCACTTCACTTTCTCTTTGCTTTCACTATGAAGGTGAAGAAAGAGCAAAGCTGGGAGATACTGCTTTCCCTTCACTTTTTGTCCATTCATTGATTAGAGGCAACATCAATGTCATACTTGTGACAGAGGACACCGGGTGGTCTCATGTTAGCTCTAATCAGTAAACATAGTGTTTCCATCCATCCATCCAAGGTATTTTCCTAATATGAAGAGCCAGAATTTTGAAGAGGATTATGGCTTTCCTCCAGATTCACTGTGGGCAACATTTGGATTCCCAGCAAAGAAAATTTGGATCCCAATATCATCATATTCAGATTACAAAAAGAGAATTTATATACCTGTATTTATTTACTTATTTATGTACAGTATATTTGCATGCCATCACTTCAATTCCAACCTAAGGTGACCATGTCCAGGGTTTCTAGGTAGAGAATACACAGAGGTGGTTTATCATTCTCTTATTCTATAGCTATGATAAAAGTAAAGAGTTTGGTGGAATAAAAATGTTTTCAATTGCCACTAAAAAGAGAAGAGAAAGGGATCCAGTTTAATCTTATGGGGGAAGACATTCTATTAAGATGGGGTCAACCACCTAGATAAGTGATTCTCAACCTTTGGTTTCATGACTTCAATTCCCAGAAGCCTAAATTAATTTCCCAAAGCACTGATCAGCCAGTGTACTGACTTTGGCTTCTGGGAATTAAAGTCCCCCTGTGGGGTGTGCACCCCATGTTGGGAACCACTAACCTAGATGGTCTCTGTTCTAAGGTCCCTTTTTAAATGTATCTATAAAGAATGTCTGGATTTATAGATTTGGTACTTTTATATTTTGTGGCAAATGAAATAGAAATTACTGATCAACCTGACAAAAGTCTGATAAAGATTACTAACCATATCTGTGAAGAATCCTGAGACAATAAAGGCATTGTTTTGATCACTTATTTGTTGCTAATTGATCATCTATTTTCCCCCCAGGCAACAAAAGTTTCAGCAGTTCTAATCTTCCAGACTATTGTAAACAGGAGAGTATGTGTTTGTCCGATAAAAATTGCAAATTGGCATTGTAAGAACAGAAACACTGAAATTTAGAGAAGTATTTCAGTTGCCTGAAGTTCCACTATAAGTTATTAGAGCATTACAGTAATTACAGTAATTACAAACTGACTTGATTTTCACCAGTTGTAAATATTTAGAGTGTAATTGTGTGCTTTTGGACATGAGGATTTTATGCTAAAATCAAGCAACATGTATCTAGCTTTATTTTTTTATTTATTTATTTTATTTTATTGTCAAATTTCTATACCGCCCACTCAGCCAAAGCCGACTCCGGGCGGTTCACAACAATGGGTAAAAACATATAAAAACAAATAAAACAGATAAAACCAGCAATAAGAACCCACCCCTAAAAAGAGAGGGGTGCAGGAACTGAAGAAACCGTGGGGCAGGCATCCTCCCCTATATTAACCACCCAACGGAAGCCACCCCTCCACCTGCACCCCAAACTTGGCCCGCCAGCCAGGTTTTTAGTTCTTTTCTAAAGGGCAACAACTCCGTCTGGAGACGCAGTTCCACAGGCAGGAGGTTCCAAAGGGCCGGTGCGGACACAGAGAAGGCTCTCCTCCTTGTGCCAGAGAGGCGAGCCCCCCTGGCCGATGGCACAATTAGAGAGCCCCTCCGGTCCGCTCTGGTTGGACGGACAGACGTCCTTAGGGCGATGCGGTCTCTAAGGTAACCTGGCCCACTACCATATAGGGCTTTAAAGGTCAAAACCAGCACCTTGAATTGCACCCGGAGACAAACTGGTAACCAGTGCAGCTCCCGCAGCAGTGGTGAGGCATGGGCATAACGTCCACACCCCATCACCACCCGGGCCGCCGCATTCTGGACCAGCTGCAGCCTCCGAATGGTCATCAAGGGCAGCCCCATGTAGAGCGCATTACAGTAGTCTAGTCTGGAGGTAACCAGAGCATGAGTGACCATGAGCAAAGAGTCCCGGTCCAGGAGCGGGCGCAACTGGCGAATCACCCGAAGTTGGGCAAAGGCCCTCCTGGCCACAGCCGCCACCTGTTCTTCTAGCAGCAGCCGCGAATCCAGGAGGACCCCCAAGTTGCGCACCGGGTCGGTCTGGGGCAGAATAGCCCCATCCAAAACCAAAGATGGTAGCTCCCGGGATAAGGCGGGACCCCCTATCCATAGCCACTCAGTCTTGCTAGGATTCAGCTGTAGCCCATTTGCCCCCATCCAGACCCCAACAGCCTCCAGACAGCTGGAAAGGACTTTGACTGCATCACTGGGGTCCCCACGGGCCGAGATGTACAACTGTGTATCATCCGCGTACTGATGGTACCGCACCCCGTGGGAACGGATGATCTCACCCAGCGGCTTCATGTAGATGTTAAAAAGGAGAGGAGAGAGTACCGAGCCCTGAGGCACCCCATATTTTAGGGACCTAGGACTGGACTTCTCGCTCTCCAACCACACCGACTGGGTCCGGCCCCTCAGAAATGAGGAAAACCAGGACCACACAGTGCCCTGGATTCCCAATCCTCGGAGCCGTTCCAGAAGGATACCGTGGTCGACGGTATCGAAGGCCGCTGAGAGGTCAAGAAGAGCAAGGACGGACGGATGACCGCCATCCCGCTCTCGCCAGAGATCATCCATCAGCGCGACCAATGCAGTCTCAGTACCATATCCAGGTCTGAATCCTGACTGGAAGGGGTCCAGATATTCCGCTTCATCCAGTACCCCCTGCAACTGACGCGCCACTGCCTTTTCCAATACTTTCCCCAAAAAGGGGAGGTTGGAAACAGGTCTGTAGTTGGTTATGACTGCTGGATCGAGGGATGGCTTCTTCAGGAGGGGGCGCACCAAAGCATGTTTCAATGGTGCAGGAAATATCCCTTCCCGAAAAGACGCATTAATTATAGCCCCGACCCAGCCACCTGTCACCATCTTTGAGGCTTTTACCAGCCAGGCGGGACAGGGATCCAATGGACAATTAGTGGCGCGAACCGCCGCAAGGAGCCTGTCCACTTCATCTGGGGCAACAGGATCAAACTGATCCCAGATAACACAGCACGACTGTGCACTGGCTCCCCCCTGACCCTCCCCATCCACGCCAAGATTAAACCCTGAGCGAATCCGATCGATTTTCTCCACCAGATGGTCAGCAAAGTCCTCAGCCGATCCCTGCCAACCAGGCACAGCCCCCCCCCTACCAAGGAGGGACCTGGTCACCCGAAACAGGGTGGCTGGGCGATTATCAGCGGAGGCAATAAGGGAGGTGAAGTATTGCCTCCTCACCACCCCCATCGCCACTAGGTAGGCCCTAATAGCGGCTCTAGCTAGTGTCCAATCGGAATCGTTCCTGGTCTTCACCCAGCGGCGCTCAAGGCGTCTCTTTGCCCGTTTGAGCTCCCGTAGTTCTTCTGTGACCCACGGGGATGACCTAGCTCCACGGGCTCTGAGAGGCCGTAGTGGAGCGATTACATCCAAGGCAGCTATCGTTGACCCACACCATAGGTCAACAAGTGCCTCGGGCGAATCGTGTTGCCGATCCAGGGGAAAAGCCCCCAGTTCCCTCTGGAATCCATCCGGATCCATCAGTTGCCGGGGGCGGGCCACTTTAATAGACCCTGCCTCCCTACGATGATGTGTTGCCCCCAGGAAGTCTAGAGCCACCAGATAGTGATCTGACCATGGCACAGGTGTTATGTCTAGCTTCTGTAAATTCAGATCACTCTGCCACCGCCCCGACAAAAAGACTAAATCTGGTGTGTGGCCACTGCCCCTGGTAGGACCCCGAATTACCTGAGCCAGGTCCATAGTTGCCATGGAAGCCATGAACTCCTGAGCCACCCCGGAACCGGACCCCAGCGAAGGCAAATTGAAGTCCCCCAGAACCATCAGCCTAGGGAACTCCAACGCCAATGCTGAGACAGCCTCGAGGAGCCCAGGCAGGGAGTCCCTTACCCTGCAAGGGGGCAGGTACAGGAGTAGGACCCCCAACTGACCCTTTGGGCCCAGCCGCAGGAGCAGGGACTCACAACCCAGGAATTGTGGAGCAGTGGCCCTGGTAACTCCTAGTGACTCCCTGGCTATAATGGCAACACCACCGCCCTTGCCCTCATCCCTAGGCTGGTGCCAAACACCGAACCCGGCTGGACACATCTCTGATAGAGGCACCCCATCCTCTGGTCTCAGCCAGGTCTCAGTGATGCATGCCAGGTCGGCCCTCTCTCCCAGAATAGAATCTTGTATTAGGGGCGCCTTACTACAGACTGACCTGGCATTCATCAGCAGCAGCCTAAGGGTGGGGTCACCCTGGATCAGCTGCTCAGGACCTAGAGGTGAAACCGGGGGGCCAGAACGTGGGACAGATACTAAGCATCGGTCCCGCCTTCCCCGAGTGCGGCCCGCCCCACGGTTCCCGCTATAACGCCCCATGCCCGTCACAACCTCTAAATGGGCCCCTGGAACCTCCACCATTAACCCAGACGGAGTGTCGCCCCATCTTCCTGGCTGGCAGGGCCATCTCTCCCTCCCTCCCTCCCTAACCCACTTAAAACATACCCTCTCAGTCTCTCTTCCCATATTGATGGTCCCGGTGAGTTCCGACTGGCCGCAAGAGTCTCCAGGGCGGCAGTGGAAATTCCAGTGCGACCGCCGGCCATTTAAGCCCCCCGCAGGGGGGTGGGAACACAGGACACCAATGGAGGAAGTGATCCCAACAAGCTCTGATTGGCTGCAGGTGTCTCCAGAGCGGCAGGGGAAATTCTGCCGCGGCCACCAGCCCTTTGGGCCCCCCGCAGGGAGGCAAGAGCCCGGGACGCCAATGGTGGGGTGGTCCCAGCAATCTCTGACTGGCCGCAGGTGTCTCCAGGGTGGTGGTGGCGGAAGCTCCGCCGCGGCCGCTGGCCTACCGAGCCCCCCACAGGGGGGCGGGAGCCTGGGATGCCAATGATGGGGGTGGTCCCAGCAATATCCAACTGGCCGCAGGTGTCTCCAGGGCGGCGGTGGGAGTTCCTCCGTGGCCGCCCGCCTTTTGAGCCCCCTGCAGGGAGGCAGGAGCCTGAGATGCCGATGGTGAGGTGGTCCCAGCGAGCTCCAACTGGCCATATGTGTCTCCAGGGCAGGGTGGAAATCCCGCCATGGCTGCTGGCCTTTTGAGACCCCGCAGGGAGGCGGGAGCCTGGGACGCCGATGGTGGGATGGTCCCGGTGAGCTCCAAATTGGCCGCAGGTGTCTCCAGGGCAGTGGTGGAAGTTCTTCCGCAATTGCCAGCCTTTTGAGCCCCCCGCAGGGAGGCAGGAGCCCGGGACGCCGATGGCATGGTGGTCCCAGCGAGCTCCAGACTGGCCGCAGGTGTCTCCAGGGTGGCGGTGGAAATTCATCCACAGCCGCCAGCTGTTTGAGCCCCCCGCAGGGAGGCGGAAGCCCGGGACGCCGATGGTGAGGGTGGTCCCAACAACCTCCTGGCAAAGGGAGGAGGGGCAGAGGCTGTTGTTTCTGCCGGCCCCGATGGCCCTTTACCTCTCCTGGCAAAAGGGAGGAGGGGCGGGGCTCACCTCAGCTGGTCGGAGGCTTCTTGTCTTCTGACGGCCCTTTACCTCTCCTGGCAAAAGGGAGGAGGGGCGGGGCTCACCTCAGCTGGTCAGAGGCTTTGGTCTTCTGCCGGCCGACGACCCTTTACCTCTCCTGGCAAAAGGGAGGAGGGGCAGGGCTCACCTCAGCTGGTCAGAGGCTTCTTGTCTTCTGACGGCCCTTTACCTCTCCTGGCAAAAGGGAGGAGGGGCAATGCATGGCAGTGGGGCTAGTATTGTTCAGGTGCCACAACTCAAAGCGCTGTTAATGTACTTCCAAAGTGGTACCTATTTATCTACCTGCCATTTCTTGCTTTCAACCTACTAAGTTGGCAGGAGCTGGGGCAGGTGATCGGAGTTCAATCCATCGCACAGAATTCAGGGCTCAAACTGCTGATCTTCTGACCATCAAGCAATAAACCACCATGGCCCCTATAATAATCCATACCATTCCCAAATCCCCCTCAAGCCTCCAAAGCAGGTTTTTTTTATTATTGAATACTGAATTTTGGTGAGCAGACGGGAAGTAAAGAAGCCACGTGCCCTGACCACTGGTTCAATTCACAGAAAGGAAGTTAGAATTCAAGCAAGTATTTTCATAGGGAAAGTTGTCAGAATCTTAGAGCTTAGACCAGTTACTGAAGACAACAACACCAAGTCAAAATTCCCAGAAGCCGTCTTTCAACAGCTGTACTGACTAGAAGATTTTGGAAATTGTAGTCCAAAAAACTAACTGTTCCAAATTCTGCTGCAGAAAACCGAGAAAGATATAACTGTTAATAATGAGCCACTTAGAGTAACCCTGTTTAGCTATTCTTTCCCCATTGTATGGAAAAGAGAGCAAGGTCAAGCTCATTGTTCCCAGATAAATGCATATTTTAGAAAAAATATTATTCCTCCTAGACTATGGTGAAGGAAGGGCTAGAGGTCACTGCTTTATATGCAAGAGTGTCTAAGTTCAATTGGTAGCATCTTCAAATAGAGCTGGAAAAATCTTCTCTTAAAATCTGCTGATCGCCTGCTTGTCAACATGAGAACAAATACTAGAGAAAATGGATATCTTTCTAAATATTTGCCTATAGGTCTGATCTAGAAGTCTTTGGATTTTGCAGGCGCACCCACCCAAATAAAGACTCAGACAACGGTATTGGATTAAAGGCATCGGGCCACTTTTATTGAATAATGCCCTAGTCCGAATTATCATTTTCAATTGGTGTATCATCCAATTATAATTCTTTAAGGCAAGCAGGCCGCAGTAGCACTGGTAAGGTTCCACCCTAAATGTCAATGGAAATTGGCTACATGTATCAATTTGTATCAATTTGTTTGTTGACACAAACAAATTGTTGACCGGAGTCAATATACTATCTACTGACCCCACCCTATGACGTGTATCTGTTCAAATATCAAGGTGATGCAGGCTGTGAAGCTCCTGCCATCACCCCTTTCATAGTTTGCCCTTGACCGGCCAAACCTGTTTCCCCTGTACCTATCTACGTGTTGGCCAGTCAATTGCGAACCTGCCGGATACCTATGGGTCATAAACCTTTACCTTACCCAGTGCTACCCGCCAAAAGTGACCAAAGTCAAATTACCCTGTATCTCAAACACTAGTGACAGTGTGGGATGGGCGAAAAAGCCAAGAACCAAAGAGCCAATGCAGGCCCAAGCAAAAATTCCCACCCAGCCCCGAAGCGACCAGAAAATCACACTGTCCACTAGGGAGGGGAGGGAGGGAAAAACTTCTCCGCTCCCTCGCTTCTAAAATGGCACCCAGGCTACCTCGTGGCCACCCCTTTTAAAGAGGGTGGCCATGCCCCCCTAACTAACCCAGATGTCTGAGTCCGGGTGGGTGGGGCCCCCGCAAAGAGCATGGTGGCCATTTTGGCACCGCGCTTGCATTGCAGGTGCACCCACCCAAAGAAAGACTCAGACACCGGTATTGGATTAAAGGCATCAGGCCACTTTTATTGGATAATGCCCTAGTCCGAATTATCACTTTCAATTGGTGTATCATCCAATTGTAATTCTTTAAGGCAAGCAGGCCGCAGTAGCACTGGTAAGGTTCCACCCTAAATGCCAATGGAAATTGGCTACATGTATCAATTTGTATCAATTTGTTTGTTGACACAAAAAAATTGTTGACCGGAGTCAATATACTATCTACTGACCCCACCCTATGATGTGTATCCATTCAAATATCAAGGTGATGCAGGCTGTGAAGCTCCTGCCATCACCCCTTTCATAGTTCGCCCTTGACCGGCCAATCCTGTTTCCCCTGTACCTATCTACGTGTTGGCCAGTCAATTGCGAACCTGCCGGATACCTCTGTGTCATAAATCTTTACCTTACCCAGTGCTACCCACCACACGGGGAGGCATCCATGATGACTCACCGCCCGCCCCCCCAGACCGTCAGCTCGGTCACCAGGCCTGCTTGCACATCTTCCAGAAAGAGGTTCATACCTCTGGCCAACAGGTGGACCCCATTTCCCGCCTATAGGACAATTTTTTTTTTGCAGGCCTATCCGCGGATGTCTACTGGCTGTCCCCAAGCCATTCTCAGCAAGGTTCCTGGCGACAGCCCAGTCCACTGACCGCCGGGGATGGTCCAAACCACGGAGGTCCATGTCTCCTCTAAAACGGTGTCCCAGCATGATGTTAGACCATAGCAACCGTGTGTATGGCCATAAATGATGTAAAAAACGCCAGGTCACTGCACCTCGACATTTTAAGGAAAGGCCAGTGATCCATGTGAGATCCTCGCCGCCGAGGTGCAGAATAAGAACATCAGGTGGTCCAGCATCCCTGATAGACATCAGGAATGGCAACATTTCCCGCCCTTCCATGCCGCACATACCATACCACTGCATACGTGCGGATGCACGCAGCCCAAGCTGGGGACCACACTCTGTCGCCGCAGCATATTCTGCCGCCCAGTGTACATAGCTGCAGCCCACCAGCCCCACTGCCACCGGTGTGCGGAGACACACATGGTCTGTAAAAAAGGAAAAGAAATTAAGGACACAACTAGGTAGGTACTCATACAGTGAGGGGGCGTACATATAAGTAAAATACGCACAAACCCCCACGTGCCCACACATATCCACCTCCGAGTACCCAAACGCAGCTGCGAGCAATGCGATGCCTATCCTGAATGAATGGGTGCCATAACTGTGAAGCGCGGTACCGGCCACCCTACAGAACTTAAATTTGGTAAGGGGAGACCCATTCTGGTGGCAGAAAAAACAGGGCAGGGCACGCAGCAGGCACTGTCAAAACTGTATGTAGGGCACCAACTGGACAGATGTCAGCAAATGTACATCATAGCAGTCTACACCACTGCCTACTCCATGCTGATCAGCCTTTGAGGAACAAATCCTCCACTGAGCCCACACCTGGATGATAGGAACATCTTCGAGTTCCATTGCCCTACAAAAAACGTCCCCCTTCAACCATGGGACCAGCTCGCTGAGTTGTCGAGCTCCAGAAAAAAGCTACAGCGGTAGCTGCATGAAAAGAGACTCCTCCTATCTACTGCAACCTCATCTATGCCAACCTCGTGCAAGGTGGGTCATAATATCTGTGAGAACAGGGTGACGTGTGTCCGGGCAGCGGCCACGTACACGTGTCCACCCGTTGAATACATGGCGTATGCAGAAGACCCTCGCATAGTCAGGAAAACCCCGTGCCCTGCCCATGAATATCAAGGCGTAAAGCCTGGTGGCTATGGCGCGTAAAGCCAACCCCAGATCACAAGGGCGGACGATACATTATAAAACCCAGGTGATCAATGGCGGTCATATTTTTTGGGCAATTGCCTTTGCCCACAAAATACTCTAAAGTGAAGGAGTGGATGCCAATGCGCCGTGCGCGTGCGCGTTGCCAAGGCATGCCACTCGTCCGGTTCACGTCTCCTTGCCAAATGACCATATCTCAGCCAGGAGTGGAGAGGGTAGTTCCCAAGTGTCTGGAGCACAGTCACGGAACTGGGAGATCTGCAGGCGGGAGAAAGCATCAGCAATATCGCTATTAATGCCTGGCACATGTTCAGGCCTAAGGAGCGCCTCAAAGTGCACGGACCCAAGAACAATAGGCGAGCTAAGGCCATGATTCCGGTGGATTAAGACGTTTCGGTACTGACAATGTGCATACCGCAGCATTGCCACACCAACAGCGAGGCACAGAATTGAGCCATCTGTCCCCCCAGAGCCTAAAGGGTACCCAGAGTTGAGAAAAAATTTCAGAAGCGTAAGATCGCGTAAGCGATCCGTGCCCTCCCATCCCTGGGGCCAATGACCATAGGCACACTGTCCTTAAATAAATCCCCCAACCCCAATGAGCCGAAGGCATCCGACTGTAGTCGGGACTGGGGCTGAACAGAAGCTCAGACCTCCAAAAGGAGACAGCATGAAAGTTCTGCGGAATGTGAGCCAAACCAACAGGTCCGCTCGTAAACCCCTAATCAGCCGTACCCTGCGGTGTCGTTTATCGCACCCGCCATAGTGTGTCCAAGAGACTAGGCGATAGCACTGCCTGGTGTTACCACTCTGCAGGTGAAGTTGATGCGGCCATGCATCACCTGCCACTCTCGTAGAGACACCTTCCATTTGGCAACAGTGCCACCTTGCAGCGGGGGCCACTTCGCTTGACCGTCAATTCAGTCACCTGGCCCTCTTGCACGTTATTCAAAAGAGAGGTGCATCCACTTGTTGACTGGTGAACCCCATCTCCAGAATACAGGCCAAAGACCTGTAACCCTATCCCCAGATGACAAATGGCTGTCCCCAAGCCATTCTAGACAAGAAACCAGGCAACAGCCCTGTCCCCTGACCGTCTGGTATGGTCTGACCGCTGGGTCAATGTCTCACCTATGATATTGCCTTGGAATGATGTGTGACTATAGCAATCGTGTAGACGGCCATAAATGGCCAAGAAATGCCAGGTCACTGCACTCAGAAGTCTATAAGTCCGGGCCAGCAATCTATGCAAGATCACCGCCTCCGAGGTGCAGAAGTAAAACATGTGGCGGCCCAGCATCCCCAATGGAAATCAGGAATGTTAACAGTTCCCACCACCTAAATGCCATGCACACTAAACCACTGCATACGTGCGGGTACGTGTAGCCTGAGATGGGGTCCCCATTTGACAAAGCAGCATACTGTGCTGCCCCAGTGCACAGAATTGTGGCCCACAAGCCACAGTACTACCACTGTGCAGAAACACACAGGGTCTGTAAAATCAGGAGGGGGAATAGAGGGCAGAATGAGGCACTCCTTCAGTGAAGGGACGGACAGACAGAAAAAATTGGGCAAATCCCCACCTGCCCATGCAACATATGTCAGGCTCTGGGCATCCAAACGCAGCCACAGTTGATGCAGCGCCTAACTGGAAGGAATGGGTACCAGTTCTAGTTCAGTAAGGGTAGACCCGGCTTGGTAGCAAACGACAGGGCAGGGTATGAACCACGCGCTGCCACAAACACCTGTGGGGAAGCAACTGGACATATGGCAGTGCCGGGCTAGTACCCTCTTCCGGCTGATCGGCCCTTGAGGAGCGAAGCCTCCACAGAGCTCACTCCTAATCAAGCAGCACATAACCTATTTCGAGTGCCCTGCAAAACATGTCCCCCGTTGAAGATGGCAGCAGCTAACTTAATCTGAGAGCTCCAGATCAAGGGACAAATGTGGTCGCCCGAAAGTAGGCCCTCCACATGGAGCACAAGCGCTGCCACATAGGAGTCATATATCTTAACCTATAAATCCAAGGATTAACCATTGGAACTGGCTATAGGTTGCTATGCCTCGCCCTACTTACCTGCACTCACCCTTCGTGCACACGGCCGATCTGGGTACGCAGGTCAACGAAGGATTGAAAAAACCGGCAGTGGGGCAACAGCCCCACAAACGCGAAGAAAGGGAAACAACGCCACTTCCCAACATTCCTTGCGGCGCACCGCGCCAGAGCCAATCAGGCTGAGAGGCTCTCGCACGGCGCAGCGTTCGGAAACGTGCCGCAGCCAATCAAAAGAAAAGCATTTTAAAAAAACGCAGCACAAACAGAAAGCACCAACCCATTACTACAAGCCCCAGCGTCCTGCGCGCCATGAGCACGCAGAACGCTGAGGAAACCGGCACCCGAAAAATTAAAAAGAAAAACAACTCACCGCATCACAGCCAAGCACACACCAGCCGGCTTTCTTTCCCTCACCCACGGCACCTGAAGGTCCCGACTGGAGTTTCCCCTTTAATATCAGTGGGTGGGGGTTGCGATCCCCCTCTCCGCTGGCTACCCTAGGGTTGGGAGGTTTGTGGGAACAAAAGGGGAATGTTTCCCAAACCCTTCTGGACTCAGGACACCAGGGAGAGGGGATCGATTCCCACCCCCCTCCTTAAAAAAACTCCGTCTTTTCTACTCTTTAAAAACAGAGTTGTTTTAAGGAGGGGGGGAGGGAATAGATCCACTGTGCCTGGTCTACTGGGTCCAGAAGAGTTGGGGGGACATACCTCTTTTGTCCCCACAAACCTCCCAACCCCAGGGGAGCCAGCGGAGAGGGGGGTCGCAAGCCCCACCCACTGATATTAAAGGGGAAACCCCGATCTACTTTCACAACTCCACACAAACAAAGCACCATAAAACAATAAAGTCCCCCCTCCCTACCACCTAGCCCACCCTTACTAACCCCCAACGACCATGCCCCCCTCCCCACCACCTAGCCCACCCTTCCTAACCCCCAACGACCATGCCCCCCTCCCCACCACCTAGCCCACCCTTCCTAACCCCCAACGACTATGCCCCCCTCCCCACCACCTAGCCCACCCTTCCAAACCCCCAATGACCACGTACCTTCCCCACCACCAAATAAATAATTTTTAAAAAATTACTAAAAACACTCAAACACAGCCAAAAATACACAAAAACAAAAACACCAAAAACAATACGAAGTAAACAAAGACACAATCAAAAACAAAACAAACAGACAAAAATAAAAATTCCAACCCCACTCCCCCCCCCCCCGCCCACACACACACACACACACAAAAGAAAGAAAATAAGCAAACTTACCAAAACAGGTGCTACCTCCACCAGGACTGGAAAAGAAATGAATACAGAAAGACCCTACTTACCAGAAGAAGCTCCACCCAGAGGCCAGGAGAAAAACAAAAGTCAAAATACAATAACCCCTACCAGCACCACCTGCTGGCCACAATAGTAAAAACAATTCAAAAACACACAACAGCCCCAAACAAAACACAAATTCACAATTTTACACAAAAGGTCACACCAACAAAAACAAGTAAAAAAAATTACACTAAACACACTTTCACACAAATCACAAATATATGTCAATAAAATACAATAGAAACTTTAAAAAATCCTGTGCTGAGTTATTATATCAAACTTTCTTCTTTTATTAATCCTCAAAAAAACCCAAAAAAGCAGATCACAGTTAATAACAGCCAAGCCAAACAAATTTAACATAAATAAACATTTAAAAAATTAAAATTACAGACTAAGCAATTTTTAAAAAAAACAACACAATTTAACATTCCAACACAATGTAAAACTATTGCAAAAATAAAATTGGCTCATTTTAAATTAAAAAACACGGGGGGGAAAGCCCGGCAACGCCGGGCAACTCTTGCTAGTATTAACTAAAAGTGCTAGCAGGGCTCATCACTGGCATCTCAGGGTGAAGGGCCACCCTAATCCTAAGGTCTTGACCTAGGCTAACCATGACGGGCCAGGGAAAACCACCACAGCCCGGTAATCATTGTCCAAGCACTGGACCATTGGGATGGCCAAATCCGGACGGACCCTATATATCCTGCCATGGCTGCCCAATAGGCCGGTAACCAATTGACCCCATAGGGAGGCATCTTGCGGCGACAGGGCAACTCCTTGTCCCTGTCATCTTGCCCTTCAATGCCCCCATCACTGTGTTCACATTGCAAGAGGGGGAAAATGTGAATATATTCACCAAGCTACATAATCTAGCTAATAGCCCGGGACGAATGGTCACCCAGGGGTATAGAGTAACCATCCATTGGCAGAACCACCGTTGGCACGGAGTGGAGTGAGCAAATGCATAATCGGCCCTTCGGGCCCCAGAGAAATTAAGTAAAAGCATAGGGGCGGTCACCTCAGTAAGAACCAGGGTGTAATAGGCCTGTTGCGACCATGGCCACTATACCCCCCCAGCGTGATGAGCTAGTGTCACGGGTGTGCTGATTTGACCAAGATACTCACTCGGTGCACCCCCACAAGCCGCCCCCACTGGGGGTTCCGGCCCGTGGTGGGCGTCGGAGCTTGCGATGGCCCTCGAGCTCTGTGTTCCCGTGCATCCAGGCTGGATGGGAAGCCGCGAGGCACCAGCCTGCGCTGGCCTGATGGCCTCCAGCAGCTCAACCCTCTTGGCAGCCCGCCGCGCAGCCGTGGCCGGCATGTGGGCCGGAACCGCCGGGTTTGCACACCCACCATCGAAGGTGGTGGAGCAATGTCCATTGATGCCTCCCGTGCCGAATTGCAGGCAGGGGAGGATCCACAGCATCTAACCCATCAGGACAAGGTGGGCCGGATGGGCCGGATGGGCCCACCAGGTAATTGATGCGGGATAAACCCATGTGGTAATCCCTGGCCCAAACAGGGGCATGCCCAGTGATCCGGCCCATGGAGTGCAGGAATGACGGCGGGGCGGAAACCCGCACCGTGCCCAAGTGGGCTTCTATGCCCCAAGTGGGGGCAAAGAAGCAGCGGTGGTAAGAACCCCAGTGGCGCAGGCCTGTGCAGCCCACCTCCCGAGCCCTCAGCCTGGGCTCATTGGCGGCAGTGTGTTTAATGACCCCACCACCCACCTGCGGGGGTGCCGACCAAGCCCCCCGGCCCGGTGGCACCCCTGAAAAGTAGAGGGGGTGGGCTGAGCCTCCACCCCAGGCGCGACCAAGGGGGCCGCCTGAGTAAAGGGTATCCCGTCCTGCAGTACTCAGGAATCAAACCGCTGACCTTCTGCCTCCCAGTCAGCATCTTAGCCACCTGAGCCACTGCAGTCCGGTGCTGTTCGGAGGAAGGAAACCTCCGATCAAGGGAAGTTAAAAGAGAGAGACACGTAAATGTCTCTCTCCTGGAAATTTCTAGCCAAAGGAGCCTCCAAAAAAGGCGAACAGGGGAGGAAGCAATGGAGCAAACTTCTCCGCTCTGTCACTTCTAAAATGGCAGCCAGGCTGCCTCGTGGCCACCCCTTTTAAAGAGGGTGGCCACACCCCCCTAACTAACCCGAATGTCTGAGTCTGGGTGGGTGTGGGGCCTGCAAAGAGTCTGGCGGTCATTTTGCCACCACGCTTGCATTATCTGATGATTAATTGAGTAACATTGTGTAGGATCTCTAACAGAGATAGAAGTTACTTATTCTGGAACTCCAGGTGCCATGATATCTCAGCCAAATCAGCCAAACATTTGATTCTCTCAAATGTACTCCAGGAGGGAGAAGCTATTTTTTTCATATATCTGCCACTAATCCCATTTTTAGGAGAGCAAAAAGATCAATATATTCTATGCCAATTTCCCAAGGGTTTTGACAGCCCCTCAACCTATTTGGATTAAAGATTAAGGCATGGAACTTTCCCTGATCAGTTGTGTTTTTCCTCCATGTGTTATGTGCATACATGATCAGAAAATAACTTGGAATGTTCTATGTTGTTGTTCAGTCGCACAGTCGATTCCGACCCTTTGCGACCCCAAGGACCATTTTCCTCCAGGCACCTCTGTCCTCTACCATTCTCCCCAACCCGCCAAGCTCAGTGCCCATTGTGTCCACAATACCATCGATCCATCTCATCTTTGGACGCCCCCTTCTTCTCTTGCCCCCACCGTTCCCAGCATCAAGGCCTTCTCAAGTGAGTCCTCCCTTCTCATTTGATGTCCAAAGTACTTTAGCTTCATCTTCACTATTTGTCCCTCTATTCTTCTGCACTCAGCCTTCCTAATGGTCCAGCTCTCACACCCATACATTACCACTGGGAATACCATTGCTTTGACTATGTGAATTTTTGTTTTCAAGGTGATGTCTCTGCTTTTCACTATATTCCCCAGGTTTCTCATAGCTTGTCTCCCCATAATCAGTCATCTTTTTATTTCATGGCTACAGTCACCATCTGATCTTAGATCCCAGGAAAGTAAAATCTGTCACTGCTTCTACTTCTTCCCCATCTATTTTCCAGGGACTGCTCGGACCTGCTGCCATTATCTTGGTTTTCTTGATATTAAATCTCAAGCCAGCTTTTGCACTCTCCTCCTTCAATCCAATCAAGAGGTTCTTTAGGTCTTCCTCACTTTCTGCCATTAGGATGGTATCGTCTGCATATCTCAAATTGTTGATGTTTCTCCCAGCAATTTTGATCCCATATTGTGATTCCTCCATCCCTGCATTGCGCATTCATGTGCTCTGTGTATAGATTGAATAAGCAGTGTGATAAAATGCAGCCATGTCTTACTCCTTTTCTTATTCCAAATCACTCTGTCATTCCGTGTTCTGTCCTAACTGTTGCTTCTTGGTTCATGTACAGATTTCTCATGAGGCATATGAGGTGTTCTGGTATTCCGATCTCTTTAATAACTTTCCACATTTTGTTGTGATCCACACAGTCAAAAGCCTTGGTGTAGTCAATAAAACAAACGTAGACTTGTTTCTGGTATTCTTTTGTTTTCTCCATGATCCAACGTATGTTGGCAATGTGGTCTCTAGTCCCCCTGCCTCTTCTGAAACCAGCCTGCGTCTCTGGTAGTTCTCTCTCCACATGTTGCTGACGTCTATCCTGTATTATCTTGAGCATCACCTTGCTGGCATGTGGGATGAGTGCAATTGTTCGGTAATTTGGGCATTCTTTGGCATTGCCTTTTTTTGTAGTTGGAACGTACACTGATCTTTTCTAATCCTGCAGCCACTGTTTTGTTTTCAAAATTTGCTGGCATATTGAATGCAGTTGTTTGATTCCATCATCTTTTAGGGCTTTGAAAAATTCAACAGGGATACCATCATTTCCACTAGTTTTATTGTTTGCAGTGCTTTTTAGGGCCTTTCTGACTTCACTCTCCAGAATGTCTGGTTCAAGTTCAAATTTCTCATTATTGTTATTATCAGAAGTGTTGAGGTCCTTTTTGTAGAGTTCCTCTGTGTACTCTTGCCATCTTTTTTTGTATCACTCTTTCAAAGGCATCTGTTTCTATAATTTCCCCTCAAGTACACTTGAATAATTATGCACACTTCAGTATATTGTGGTGAAACACACTTCCACAATGGCATGCATTGTGTTTTTAAAAGCACAGTGCAATCCTTCACAATGAAAACCAATTAAACTGATCAACAGCTTGGCATCATAAAATCACCATAGGAAATAATGCTCTTCTTGGGGCTTTAAATGGAAAAATAGCTTGGAAACTCCAGATGTTGATTGTGGATTTCTTCCTGCACATAGGGAGGGAGATAATTGCAATTGGCTCTCAATCATTAATTATCTCAAGATTATACTTAGAAATGCACCAAGCCATTATCAGACTGAGAAGTCTGCTTCAGTAAAAAACACACATGCATTCTCTTTGTTTTGCAAACAAAATATCTGGACATGAGTTCAACTATCTGGATTTTAATTCAGGATAGAAGACCATCTTGATTAACCAAGGAAGTCCAGTTATTGCATGAAACAGGCTTTTGGATTCAAGCTGCAGTCCTGGACACTTAACAACCTCTGTCAGTGTTCCCAAAGCAAGGGGGTGATGCCAGGATGAATCTATGATCTAGTCAATTCATAAATGGTGATGTTAGAAACCTCTGAGGCTGGGAGAAAACCTCCTGCAGAACAGAAGTGTTCAGTTGAACACTTGCACTCATCAGAATTCAAAATGCAGAAGTCCCAACCCAATGTCTTTGTGCTTATTACATATTTTTCACATAACACATGTCTCATGGGAAGTCAGGATTTTCCCAAACTACAGAAGATAAACCATCTTTTTCGTACAAAAAACAACAACCAGTTGCATCTATTCCCCTGAAATACTAGTCATTTTGTTTTTCTGGGACAAATCTTCTCTGTTAGAAGATCGTTTAATGATAGCCTTCTTGCACTAGGTTGAAGGTGAAATCATTCAGCCACCTCAGGATTCCGCTTTTTCTTTTAGGGATGCACATGTGACACAGGTCTGCATCATTTACTCATTTGACATCACATCTTATTGAGATAAAAGGGAAAATGTGTCCAGAAAAGAGTAAGAATATAGAAAAAAATGGTTGGTGTACTAAACATGACAAAGGAGAATAAAGAAGAAAAGGGGAAACAAACAAACAAAAAGAGAATCAAAGCATTACATAAGAACATAAGAACAGCCTTGCTGGAACAGGCCACAGCCCATCCAGTCCAGCATTCTGTCTCACACAGTGGCTCACCATTTCCTTCAGGGTATTCCCAAGCAGATGCCTTCACCTGCTTAGGATTCCCTGGAAATGGCATTGAGAGATATCCTGCCTATCTCTCCAACCCGGAGGTTGTCCTTAAGTATCCATAATTATAGCCATTGATACTCTTGTCCTCCATGAACCTGTCTAATCCTTTCTTAAAGCTGTCAAGACTGACAGCTGTCACCACTTCTTCTGGCAGGGAGTTCCATAGACCAGTGATCCTCTGGGTGAAAAAGTACTTTCTCTTATTTGTTTGAGAAATAGTACCCAAAAGTTTCATGGAGTGTCCCCTAGTTCTAGTGTTATGCGATAGGGAAAACAGTTTTTCCTTATCTACTTTGTCCACACCGTGCATGATTTTATAAACTTCAATCAGGTCACCTTTTAGACATCGTCGTTCAAGAGTGAAGAGGCCCAACCATTGCAGCCTCAGATGGTAAGGAAGGTGTTCCAGTCCCCTAATCATTCTGGTTGCCCTCCTCTGCACTTTTTCCAGCTCCATAATATCCTTCTGGAGGTATGGCGACCAGAACTGTACACAGTATTCCAGATGGGGCCTCACCATAGATTTATAAAGAGGCAAAATGACACTTGCTGACTTATTTTCTATAACCTTCCTAATGATCCCTAGCATTGAGTTTGCTTTTTTCACTGCTGAGGCACACTGGGTTGACACCTTCATTGAGTTGTCCACCAGGACACCAAGGTCCCTTTCCTGGTTTGTCGCAGAGAGTTCAGACCCCATCAGTTTATAAATGTAATTGGGGTTTTTTGCCCCAACATGCATCACTCTGCACTTACTAATGTTGAAACTCATTTGCCACTGTTTTGCCCACTCCCCCAGTGTCAAGAGATCCCTCTGGAGCTCCTCACAATCTCTCACAGTTTTCACTACCCTGTATAATTTAGTGTCGTCAGCAAATTTGGCTACCTTGCTTTTTACTCCTACCTCTAGATCATTTATGAAGAGGTTGAAAAGCAGGGGTCCCAGTACTGAACCTTGTGGGACCCCACTCTTTACTTCCCTCCACTTGGAGAAGTGTCCATTTAGTGCTACCCTCTGTTTCCTGTCCCTTAGCCAGTTGCTGATCCAGGACAAGACCTGTCTCTTTATTCCATGGCTGGTAAGTTTATTCAAGAGCCTTTGGTGTGGGACCTTGTCAAAAGCCTTCTGAAAGTCCAGATAAACAATGTCAACTGGATCCCCCTTATCCACATGCTTGTTGACTCTCTCAAAAAATTCCAACAGATTAGTGAGGCATGATTTGCCCTTGTAAAAGCCATGTTGGCTCTCCTTTAGCAGCACCTTCTCTTCTATGTGCCTATTAATTCTATCTTTTAGGGTGGTTTCCATCACTTTACCTGGGACACATGTCAAACTGTCAGGTCGGTAATTTCCTGGATCACCCCTGGATCCTTTTTTGAAAATTGGTGTTACATTCGCTACCTTCCAGTCATCAGGCACAAAGCCTGATTTGAGGGGAAAATTATATATTTTGGCTAGGAGATCAGCAATTTCATCTTTAAGTTCCCTGAGAACTCGTGGATGGATGCCATCTGGTCCTGGTGATTTGTTAGTGATTAGCTTAACAAGACATGCAAGGACCTCCTCCCTGGTTATTTCTATCTGGCTTAATTCTTCGGTTTCCCTCCCTACGAAGATAGGCTCTGTTTTGGGTATGTGGTCTCTGTCTTCTTCAGTGAATACTGAAGCAAAGAATTCATTGAGTCTCTCTGCAATCTCTGTTTCCTCTTTAATAACCCCTTGCCTTCCATTGTCATCTAATGGTCCAATGGCCTTCCTAGTTGGGTTCTTACTTCTAATGTACTTAAAGAAGTCTTTGTTATTTTTAGCTATACACTCCTCAAAGTCTTGCTTTGCTTTCCTGATTGTTGCCTTGCATTTGTTCTCCCAGATTTAGGTTTCTGCCTGCTGTCCTCATTCGGACAAGCCTTCCATCTTCTAAATGAGCTTTTCTTGCTCTTGATCACTTCCCAAACAGCTCCTGTAAGCCACATTGGAGTTCTCTTGGACCTGGCAGTGCCCTTTTTCCTTTTGGGTATGCATTCCAATTGAGCCTCTGTTATTGTTTTTGTAAACAGCCTCCATGCCTCTTGGAGTGTTTGGACTCTCTCAATTTTCCTTTTCAGCTTCTTTTTTACTAGTCTCCTCATCTTTGGGAAATTTCCTTTGTGAAAATTTAAGGTCTCTGTGTTAGATTTTATCAGTGACTTGCGGTCTATGATCAAGTTAAACCTAATTGAGTTGTGGTCACTGTTCCCTATTGGATCAGTCACATTAACATCTTGCACCAGTATTACTCAGGATCAAGTCAAGGATTCTTGTACCTCTAGTTGGGTCTTCAACCATCTGTCCCAGGGAACAATCATTTAGCATATCTAGGAACTTTATCTCTTTATCATGTGCTGAACAACAGTTCACCCAGTCTGTGTGAGGGTAATTGAAGTCCCCCATTATAACCAGGCTTCCCTTCTTGGATGCCTCCTTTACAACATTCTCCAACTGCCAGTCTCCCTCAAGAGTTTGGGTCGGAGGCCGATAGTATATGCCTACTGTTAGACCATCTTTGTGGCCTGGTACTCTTACCCACAGAGCTTCTAATGGTGACTCCAAATCACCTTGATATTCCAATTCATATGATTTTATCACTTCTTTGATATACAAGGCTACACCACCTCCCTTTTGCCCCTTCCTATCCTTCCTGTACAGTTTGTAGCCTGAGATAACTGTATCCCATTGGTTATCATCCGTCCACCAGGTTTCAGTGATACCAATAATATCAATATTCTTATCTATTGCTAAGTATTCCATCTCCCCTATTTTGTTCCGGAGGCTTCTGGCATTTGTATACAAGCATTTATATATGCTTTCCTGATACAGTCTTTTGAGTCCAGTTGCATTGTTAGACTGCCTCTTGCATCCTTCTGCTAGAGTGCTGGTGACTAGCTACTTGCTCTGCTCAGTAATTTTTGCATCCTCCTCACTACTCAAGTACACACTTTCCCGAACCGGATGCTGCCCAGCTCCTGTCGGCTTTCCCCCAGTTATCAGTTGAAAAGCTGCTCTGCAGCCTTTTTGATGTTGAGTGCCAGAAATCTGGTCCCATCATGGTTCAAATGCAACCCATCCCTCCTGAACAGATTTGGCTTGTCCCAAAATGTTCTCCAGTTCCTGACAAATCTGAAACCCTCCTCTCAACACCACCGCCTCATCCACGCATTGAGACTTCTGAGCTCTGCCTGCCTGGTAGGTCCTGCACGAGGGACAGGCAGCACTTCTGAAAATGCTACCTTGGAAGTCCGGGACTTCAATCTTCTTCCTAACAACCTGAATTTGGCTTCCAGGACAGACCGCTTGGCCTTCCCAACATCATTGGTACCAACGTGTACCATGACAACTGGCTCCTTCCCAGTTCTCTCTAACAATCTATCTAGATTTCTTGTGATGTCTGCAACTTTTGCACCTGGCAGGCAAGTCACCATACGGTTATCATGTGCATCACAAATCCATTTCTCTGTATTTCTAATTATTGAATCACCTAGTACAAGGAGCCTCTCTCCTGCAATCTGTTCATTTACATGCACCTCATCAACCATATTAAGGGGGAGAACCTCAGTTTGTTCCTGTTGTTTATCCTCCTGGATCTCATCAAGTGTGATGAAGGAGAGATCATCAGGTGGAACCAGTTGTTCCTCTGTGTGTTCCTCATCAGGTGTGATGAGGGAAAGAGCCTCAAATTTATTCTGTAATTTCAGACTCTCAGAGTGATCCCCTACTCTCCTCCTCCTTTGAGTCACATTCCTCCAAACATCTCCCTCCTGAGTTAGTGAAGGGCCTTCTCCCTCAGAACTGTGCCCTGTCTCTTCTTTGTCCAGCATAGTCTGCTCTGCTCTGTCCAAGAACACCTCAAGCTCCTTAATTTGTTGATGGTTAGATATGCGGGCCTCTAGCTGCTAGACCTTCTCTTCTAGTAGTGCAACCAGCTTGCACTTGCTGCAAGTGTAGTACTCCATATGCTTTGGCAAGAACACAAACATGGCACAAGTATTGCAGGTAACTACAGCTGTTCCCTCAGAATCCATTTTAACAAGTGCAGTATTCTGGGCCTCAAAAAATGTACACGATTACTACCTTTCTACCTAGTAAGACTATATTCTTCCTTTGTTACTAGTTTGTAATCTCGTGCGCCATTTGGCGCGTGGGCCTCTAAAGCAGCTCTACTCCAACTGCAAAACTTACCAGTGCTCACTTCCTTTGTTTGGCTCTCCTCAGCAGCAGCTCTGCTTAAGAGCACATGCATATTCAAAAGCATTGCAGAAAGTTCTGTTGAGTAAATTTGGCATTACTCACAGGTAAGTGAATACAATATTAAGTAAACTATTGCAATAATAATAATAATAATAATAATAATAATAATAATAATAATAATAATAATAATAATAATAATAATAATAATAATAATAATAATAATAATAATAATAATAATAATAATAATAATAATAATAATAATAATAATAATAATAAATGTATGTTATCAAGGCAGTTCTAGTCTGTAGCAGCCCTCCCAGGGTTTCCTGGCTAGATGGTACTCAGAAGTGGTTTACTACTCCCTTCTTCTGGGGGCACCCTAGGTCCAAGATGGTCCATAGAAGTGGTGGGGCACTTAATCCATCATACACAAACTTTGGGTGATTTTTAGCAGGTCCTTTTCACAGGAGTCATAGTGGGGATTCCAGGCTGTCCAACCCACCAACATATACTCAAATCAAATCAAATCTAATCTAATGAAATCAAATCTTTATTATGGTCCAAGATCAACACAGAACAGCAGAGGAGACACCATGAGCATGAAAGTGGTTTTCCCAGGGCAAGGCTGATCTATCACATTAATATATACTAGCATGTTCAAAACCTATTACAATAAGTGGTTTATACCAAAAAGAGAGAAAGAGAAATTAAGCAATGCTAGGAGAGCAAACTGTTTTCATTTACCAAATTGGCCCAGATATATGACATTATGCCAAGAACACTGTACACTGTAGACCTAAAAGAACTGTCATTGCTGCAGGCAAGAATTAAGAAATTATGCTTTAAAGCTTCCTGGGCACTGTCAAGGATGACCTTGTGCTCACCTGTTGGAGAAATTGACACCAGTTTCTACTCTGGATTCATCACTCAAAATAACAGAAAGTTTGCATCCCTTTTGTGTTTATCCAACAGCTCTACCACTGATGTACCAAGCAAAAGAAAGTGTTAAAATCTTTTATAAGTTGATCTTTTTCTCAAGTTGTCCCTTAATAACCACCAAGAAGTTGTTTTACTCTTAGCCTGTGTGAATGTTTAATCCTTAATGAAGTCAGAATTCCAAAAATGACTTTCATGTTGCACATCAACAAATTATGTCCATTCAACTGCAGCCAAGTCCAATGGGAGCCTGAACCCAGTCTGTGAACTGAGAACATTAGTGTTTAACTAGACAGCAGCACACAGGGAATCAGTGGAAACATATTAAGTATTTGTGTTAAATTTGTTTCAAGTTATTGCACTTAGCAATAGAATTTCATCCAATGTCTGCATTACATCCAAGGAAGAATGACTAACATACCTTGTTTCAGAAACCCTAAAGAGTTGTCAGTACAGCAACTCTGCAAAAGGAAAGAAGTCCTTTATTCCTCAATCGGCATCATAAAGGGAAGCAATTTGAATCAGTGTCCGCTTATAATGTTGGCCAACAATATCAATCTCATGCAAAAATCACACTCTATGAAGGAATGGGAACAACATGTCTATTAGCATACTGGATATCACATTTCTAAAAGATGCATAATATTATCAGTACAGGAGAACTACATATAAGCAAACACTCCTTGTTCACAAGGGATGGAGCAATTAGAATAGAATAGAATAGAATAGAATCATTTATTGGCCAAGTGTGCTATAACACACCAGGAATTTGTCTTTGGTACATATGCTCCCCCTAATGATAAAATGCAATAAAACACACAATTTAGTTATTCAGCAAGTTGATAGCATTTGGAAAGAAATTGTCCTTGTATCTGGTTGTTCTAGTATGTAGTGCTCTGAAACATCATTTTGATGGTAGAAGCTGGAGCAGATTATTGCCGGGATGTGTGGAGTCTTCGTATATTTTCTCTGCTCTCTTTTTAGCTTGTGGAATATATAGATCTTCAATAGAAGGTTAACAAACAAACCTATCTGAAAACATGGCTACTTTCAGTTTGCCTTGAGTGATCAAGATCTCTAATGATTTCTTACTCTCTATACATATCCATTAATTCTTTTCTGATTTGCATTACAATCCAAGCCAGAGAAGAACTTTCAGAATTCTAGCGCTTTGCAACCCATAGAACACTTCCCTTCAGTTCTTTAATTAATTTCATTCACAGTGATGTTGAACCAAGTAGAATACAAGGACACAGTGGTGGGCATCAGCAGGTTCACACCAGTTCGTCAGAACTGGTAGCAGAAATTCTGGCTGGCCGTGCCCATCCAAATTTTGAAATAAAGTAGTCCTAATTCAGGTGCAATGCAGGGTTTCCCCCCTGGCCACGTCCACCATACCACACCCACAGTGTGGTAGTAAAGTTTTTTTTTGGAGCCTATCACTTTACAGACACAAGAGGACCCATTCCATATGTTGGTTGTCTTAATATGCTACAAAAATGAGTAGGAATGCTGAATATTGAGAAATGTCAAGGGCCAATGCAACTGTGTTTTAGGTAAGAGGGCCCTCTTTGGAATAGCGGGCATTATCTAATGCTAAATGAAACTCTAGTTCCTTATTTAGATGCATATATTTTTTTCTAACATTAAATTGTCTCCATCTGTATTTGGTAATCGAATGCTCATACATTTTGAAGATTTGGAGTCCCCAAATCTTTCTGTGAAGCTCTTCAACCTGCTGGTTTACTGCTATCTCCCTCAGGGCATTTCCACTTAGATCCATACTGTTTTTCCTGCTTCCAGTGACACCATCTAGTGTTATTTTTCCTGTCCAGTTCTCACACACACACAAAAAATGCAGCATGGTTTCTTCTGCAGAATTCCTTTGTTCAGCCCTCTTGTGGTCTTATCCTCTATACTAGCATTTTGGCAATTCTGGGTGCTATGCTAGTTAGCATAGCTCAGCTACCCATAACTTTAACATTTCTTCACTCAACACTTATTTTTATCCAGAATAGGTAGTTTAACGATTTTATTAAATTTTGATTAAAGGTATGGTCCTCTTTAGTCATCGGACACTCTAATGAGGCCCCCATGTCCCAGAAGGTTGGGAACCACAGTTGTTAATGATTGCTCTGGAGATAGCATGGTTTTTTTTTGGGGGGGAATGTCTGGTGACTATGTACTGGTAGATCTTTAATGATCACTGAAAGATCTACATGGCCTGAAGCGATAGCATTAAAAATGGAAGGAATATATATTTTCCTTAATCTATGATCTTATCACATGTGCCCCCCACAACTGATTTCCCACATTTTTAAAAACATATGTTTGTCATAATACTTGATTAACCTTGTCGGGGACCTGGGGAGATGTCTCAGAAGGTATCAGGGGGTCCCCAGACTTGGGGTACCCACATGGGGTGATACCTCTAGGTTCAGTGGCCCGCCTACCCCGAGAACACCCTCCCTGGTCCACGCTGCTGAGAATGGGGAAGATGGCACTTCTGTACCTTAGGCAGGAATGTGGTAGCAAGGCTGAATAACAGTCAATTATATTGCCCCCTCCCCCACACACAGAGTGGACTCAGCCCTGGGAAACTGCCCTGCTTGAAGATAGATTTTTACCTTCAAAGGCAAAGACACCCCGGAAGATAATATTCCCAGGCCGATGAGTGAAGCAGGTGTTCCTCCCTCAGGATTACTGTGGCAACCTTATGTCCCCCAAAGTAAAATGTCCCTTCAAGTTAGCTATTCTCAAACCTACAGAGAATATATTATATGAATATTAACACCTAATAAATGTAAAGAAAATTAAAATATGAAATCATCCCTTGTGATTATCATGACAAACCTCACCGAAGAATCTTGTATTTATTCAGGATTGACCACTGATAGCTAAGCACAGGCTTAATTTACAAACCTGATTGTGAAACATGCATCTTTGAAGATATCCAATCAGGAGAGAGGAAAGAGATTAATCTTGGGGTATGCTAAGGTAATAATAATAATAATAATAATAATAATAATAATAATAATAATAATAATAATAATAATAATAATAATAATAATAATAATAATAATAATAATAATAATAATAATAATAATAATAATAATAATAATAATATATCTTTAAATATAATTTTACCGTTAATGCTCAGATGGAAACTGCAGATGAGAAAGAAAAATGCATTTGCCTTGGGACTGAATGGCAAATGCTCAAAATATTTTCTTCCCAAGACAGGTGAATATTCTTAATGATGTTGTTAATAAATCATTTTGATAAGTGTCACCTATAGCATTTCTTGAAAAGGGTTGGTGGAAAGGACTATCATATTCCTGTTGCAAATTTCATAGTTAGCTGTGTATTACACATATGAAAAATAAAGATTACTTTCTGTCATGAGAGAGACTTGAATGCATTTAACTCTCCTTATTATAAAGGCTGAAGAGTCATTTATCCCATTGGACAAATGTGAGATCCATCATGTAGTGTTGTGCAAACATTTGTAGAAAGAGGCTCTGTCTTCCTGATTAATTAATACACATATACGTAAGAAAAAAGTGTGATATAATGAAAGCGCGGCGCCAAAATGGCTGCCGCGCTCTTTGCGCCCCCCCACCCGGACTCAGACATCCGGGTGAGTTAGGGGGCGTGGCCACCCCTCTATAAAAGGGGTGGCCACGAGGCAGCTGAGCTGCCATTTTAAAAGAGCGACGGAGAGGAGAAGATTCTCCGTCGCTGTTTGTTCACTTCCCCCTTGGTCCTTTCCCGGCTGGGAAGGAAGGATTTTCGCACGGAGCCTTTGACTTGCTGGCTCCTCCGTGCCTTTTTTGCGCTCTTCGATCCCTGGAAAGGGATCCTGCTCCTTCTTTAAGATATGCCTCCCAAACGGAGGGCCTTGGCGACGAGGCCACGGCCAGTGGGGAGGACTTTTGGCCCTGTGCAACGTGGCGGGCAGCCCTCTGGTCGGAGGACCAGGGCTGCGCCCACGCGGCAAGGCTCTACCCCCACCGATACCGGTGGGGCGATGCAGGCTGCTTGGCCCTCGGCTGGTCAGCCTTCGTCCGGCCCTTCTGGGGCTCCGGCCCTTGGCCCGCAGCTGACGGCCATGGGCCCGGTCAGCGGGGGTGGGCCCGGTGCTGGTGCACAGCACGTTCCACCTCCGGCCCCTCATGGGCCGGAGTTTTGGGCATGGCCCTATTCGGGCCCAGGCTCTCATGCCGGGGTTCCTGGTCAAATGCCTGGTGGGCCGTCCAGCCCACCCGACCCACTTTGTACTGTGGCAGTTGATGCATTGCTAACGCGTTTAGCTGTGCTTGAGGCATCCTTGGGGATGGCACACAACCCCATGTCTGGTGGCCCTTCATTCGCTGCGGGGGGCCTTTGGGCCGCCACACTGCAACAGGCGGCCAGCCGGGTTGAGCTGCTGGAGACGCTCCGGCCTGCCCCGGCCGGTGTCTCGCAGCTCCCTGTTCGTCCAGAGCTACAGCAGGAGAGTGGTCAGGTGCGGCCCCAGAGCTCGATTCCGGTCGCGAGCTCCGACACCTGCCGTGGGCCGGGACCCCCAGTGGGGGCGGCTCACGGGGTGCACCTGGTGAGTATCAGGTTCAAGTTAATGCACCCACATCACAGCCCACTTCCAATGGTGGGGTTCGGTGGCCATGGCCTCGTCATGTCGAGGCGAGTGGGCATCAGTTGCCAGCCTATCCCAGTGCCCCTTGGTTCCATACTGGTGCAGCGTTGGGGGTGGGGGTTTCCGCCCCCGGACCAGTGCTGGGCATCGCGGGGACTGTCCAGGTTCCACTGCGTATGCCCCGGGTACATAGTGTGCCGGTGACAGCTTTGCCGACGGCTGGTTATTCGTTGCCCCTTGGTGATCATTTGTCCCAGGTCACGAGGGAAAAGATTTGGCGGGGGGAGTACGTGGATATATTCTCCCTATTGAACCGTGAGCCCACTGGGGAGGAGAGAGAGGGACAGGATGACAGAGACAAGGAGCTGTCCTGCCGTCGTAAGCCGCCACGCACCTGGGCCAACTGGTTGCCCGCATATCTTATTTGTATGGCGGTGTACCTCAGGGCCCAGCCAGACCTGGCCATTCCTATGGTCCAATATTTGGACAGTGTTTACAGGGCAATGGTGGATTTTCCTGGCCCATCGTGGTTGGCTTACGATGAGGAATTCGGAATGGGGGTGCCCTTGCACCCGGAGGTGAGATGGGATGAGCCCTGTAAGAAATTGTGGCTATTGTACATGACCCCCACGCGTCCGGCGCCTGGGGATGGGTACCATTGTGGCCATGCCGTTCAGCGAGCTGCTCCAACGCAGGCTTCCCGCCAGCTGGCGGGGCAGGGGGTTCCAGCCCGCTTGCTGTGTTGGAGCTTCTTGGCTAGCGGTGTGTGCAATAAGCGGCAGTGCCGATGCAAACATGAGTGTCCCTTTTGCGCTGGCCCCCACACCGCCGCCGCGTGTCCGCGGGCCGGCGGGTCACGGGGCAGAGGTAGAGGTGGACAGGGAGTGGGCAGAGCTGCTGCTGAGGGAGCTGGCCAGGCAAAAGGCCCCCTCCCCAGTTAATGTGTATATGTTGGAGCGATGGCTCTCAACTCATCCACGGAAAGAGGACGCGAAGTACCTCCTTGAGGGTTTCTAATGGGGCTTCTGAATCCCATTCAAAGGAGTGCAGGGACCCCAAGATGCACCCAATTTACTGTCCCTGAAGGGTAGAGAAGAGGTGGCTGCCCTGAGTATCGCTAAGGAGGATGGGGCCAAGAGGGTGGCAGGCCCCTTTTCTGTGCCACACTTTCCCAACCTGAAGGTCTCCCCTCTGGGGTTGGTACCCAAAAAGGCCCCGGGGGAATTTCGTTTAATCCACCATTTATCGTACCCGGCGGGTTATTCTGTCAATGATGCTATCCCTGATGACCTTTGTTCGGTCAGGTATACGTCCTTTGACGAAGCCCTGCGGATGGTGCGCTCTTGTGGTCCTGGTGCCCTCTTGGCGAAATGCGACATCAAATCGGCATTCCGATTGTTGCCAGTGCACCCTGAGGACTTTGAGCTATTGGGTTTTAGATTCCAAGGGAAGTTCTATGTAGATAAGGCCATGCCTTTTGGCTGCTCTATATCCTGTTCAGCATTTGAACGTTTTAGCACCTTCCTTCAGTGGGCCTTTGTTCGCAGGTCCGGGTCTCGGTCTGTAGCCCATTACCTTGATGACTTTTTGTTCGGGGGTGAACGGGGCTTGGACACGTGCACGCATCTCCTCACCACATTTCAGACGCTAATGCAGGAACTGGGTGTCCCTTTAGCACCCGAAAATACCGAGGGCCCATCCACTACCCTCACATTTCTGGGTATTGAAATTGACATGGTCACACAGGCATCCCGGTTACCCCTCGACAAGGTCACCCGGATCTCCGCGATGATTTTGGCCTTGCTGGCCAAACGTAAGGTGTCACTTCGTGAGCTTCAGGTACTGCATGGCCATCTTAACTTTGCCTGCAGGGTGGTTACGCCTGGCAGGGCATTTGCTCGGCGCCTATGCGATGCCATGTCTGGCCTGACAAGGCGCCATCATAGGGTCCAACTAACCCGGGGCATGCGGGCTGACCTTTTGGTTTGGCTCTCATTCCTGCGGGACTTCAACGGGGTATCCTTTTGGAGGTCCGACCTTTTAGTTTCCCCTAGGTTTCAAGTACAGTCGGATGCCTCCGGCTCCCTGGGATATGGGATTTACTTCCAGGGGAGGTGGGCTTATGGCCAATGGCCTCCAGCATGGCAGGGCACGGATCGCCTACGTGATCTTATGTTCCTTGAGTTTTTTCCAATCCTGGGAGCTTTGATGCTATGGGGCAAGGAGTGGGCCGACTCTGTGGTCCACTTTTGGTGTGACAATGCTGCAGTAGTGCACATTGTCAATGCTCAGACGTCTAAATCACCCAGGGTGATGGCTTTAGTTCGCCAATTCGTGTTACGTAGCCTACGCCTCAACGTGCTTTTCAGGGCCAGACATGTACCAGGCATTAATAATGATATTGCTGATGCTTTATCCCGCCTGCAGATCCCCCGGTTCTGCGCCTTGGCTCCGGACACAGAGGAATTCCCCTCGCCACTCCCGGCCGAGATTTGGACATTTGGCAAGGAGAGGTGAATCGGGCGATTGGCATGTCCTTGGCGCCCCGCACGCGTAAGGCGTATCATCATGCTTTTGTTCAATTTAATAGCTTTCATGGGCAACTTCAGTTGCCAGAGGTGTGGCCCATTCCAGTGGAACAGGTTTTACAATTCATGGTTTATTTACACAGTCAGGCCCCGCTCCCCGCACTATAGCATCAAGGCTGTCAGCATTGGCATTTATTGGCAAGGTGGGGGGTTTTGCTGACAGCATGAACGATTTTCGCATACGGCATGTTTTGAAGGGGTGGACACGGGAACGTGGCCGCCGCCCGGACACTCGGCACCCAATTTCCCCAGGGGTGCTTATACACCTTGCACGAGGCTGGCCTAACCTATGTTTTGACAGGTATGAGGCAGCTCTTTTTCATGCGGCTACCATGGTGGCCTTCTTTGGAGCGCTCTGCATCAGTGAGTTGGTGCTACTGTCTAAGGCGGATGTGACCCGTAGGGCACTGGAACTCGACGATGTCTGTGTTTCTAATGAGTGGGCTCAGTTGAGGATACGGTCCTCAAGGGTTGATCAGCATGGCGTGGGCAGTGGAGTTAGACTGCTGCCATGTTCCATTTCAGACATCTGTCCGGTTGGTGCCCTACAGGAGTTCTTGGCAGTGCGTGGCACGCACCCTGGCCCGTTTTTCTAGTACCAGGATGGGTCTCCCCTTACTAAATTTCAATTTTGGAAGGTAACCGGTATGGCACTTTCCAGTGTTGGCCTCCCAGGGGCTCGTTACAGCGCCCATTCATTTAGAATAGGTGCTGCTTCAACTGCAGCTGCATTTGGGTACTCTGAGGCTGATATACGCCGTATGGGAAGATGGGGATCTATGCGTTTTGCATTATATGTTCGTCCTCTTCAGACATGAGTACCATTTAAGTCACTGTTCCCTTTTTTCTCTTACAGACCATGTGTGTCCCCGCACACCGGTGGCAGTATGGCTGGTGGGCCACAGTTACATGCACTAGGCAGCGCAGTATGCTGCGGCGACAGAGTGGAGACCCCAGCTTGGACTGCGTGCGGCCGCATGCATACGTTGGTATGGTAAGCGTGGAATGAGATGGCAGGAACTGTTGCCATTCCTTTTCTCCATTAGGGATTCTGAACTGCTTGATGTCCTTGTACTGCACCTCGGGGGCAATGACCTCGGCCAGGTCACTGGCCTTTCTTTAAAATTCACGATTTGCAGTGACCTAGCTTATTTGCATTATGGGTGGCCATCCACAAGGCTGCTATGGTCGGACATCATCCCACGTCACGCTTACAGGGGAGGTATTGACCTCCGTGCCCTTGACCGCGCTCGTCGCTCGGTGAACAGTGCAGTTGCCCGGTTCGTGGCAGACAAGGGTTTGGGGATGGTCATCCGACACCCCACCATTAGTTTACAAAATTACGATCTGTATGCAGGGGATGGGGTCCACCTGTCGGCTAGAGGTATGAACCTCTTTTTGGAAGATTTGCAAGCAGGCCTGTTGACCGAGCTGACGGTCTGGGGGGGGGGCGGTGAGTCTTCATTGAAGCCTCCCCGTGTGGCGGGTAGCACTGGTAAGGTAAAGATTTATGACCCATAGGTATCCGGCAGGTTCGCAATTGGCTGGCCAACACTTAGACAGGTACAGGTGTAATAACGTTGACCGGTCAACGACGAACCAGGCAAGGGGTGATGGCAGGAGCTTTTCAGCATGCATCACCCCGTGACTTGACGGATATACGTCAGAGGGTGGGGTCAGTAGATAGTTTATTGACTACGGTCAACAATTTGTTTGTGTCAACAAACAAATTGATACAAAATGGATACCTTGTAGCCAATTGCCATTGGCAATTTTGAGAGGAACCTTACCAGTGTTACTGCGGCCTGCTTGCCTTAAGAATTATAATTGGATGAGTACCAATTGATAGTTATAATTCGGACTAGGGCATTATTCAATAAAAGTGGCCAATGCCTTTATCCATATACCGGTGTCTGAGTCTTTCTTTGGGGGGTGCGCCTGCAATGAATGTTTGCTTAGATTTGCCACTAATGGGCTTACTCCTGATCAACTGGCATATACATTTTGTGTTAATTAAAAATACAAACGATCCCCAAATTATATCTATATTGCTTTGAAAAGTGCAAAGGTTGAATTTTAAATATTTTAATGAGATGCTTTATATTGAGAATCAATCCTTTAATTTGCAGCCTTAGGTCATGTAGAGGACATTTAATTCAGAGTGAAACCTCTTGAAGCTGGTAGGAGCTGAGTAAAACTATACAATGTGTAATGTATTTAAAGGTGAAGTTGGCCTCGTCTGGACTAGGATGGCTTTCATTAAAGTCTAAAAAAAAGTTAATTTCCTATCATACCTCCAGATAATATTTCATGTTGAACCTTTACCCCTGCAAATAAAATTCCTTTTCCTCCATGCCTACTATTTAACCCTATATTTTCCATTTCTGGAAGTTTCAGTCGTGCACTGTGCATTTTGGCGGAATATATCCATTTATTATCAATAAATTTATTATCAATTATTTTTATATTGGGACAATTTGCATATTGTCCCAATATTTTTATATTGGGACAATTTACTCAAGAGAAACTGCATTTACTCCTATATCTTTTGTTGGCTACATCAGTCTGAAGTGATCAACCAAGCTATTAGCCAAATCCTGTTACTTAAGCCTCTGGGCATAAAATCTTTTTGATGAGTTGTTCAAAAGCTACTGTCTATGCCAATTTCTTAACTTGTCAATTAGATTTATGCCAGTTGTGTTGTACTCAAGAGGATTGTTGCCATTAGCTATTTTTACAGCACCAAACAATGTATTGTCAGCTTTGATTCTACTGCTCCACAAGGTAGTGAAGGAATAAAGCTAAGGGTAAGAAAAATGTACCAGTTTTACATTCTCCCTCATTCAAATTTTGAAGATGAGCTTTTTCCATTTGATACTGAATCCACAATGGAGTTTTTTATTTTTCTTATATGTGCTTGCCAAGTTGACAAGGCACGGAGAGGAACATCTCATAGCTAACTTCATAGGAGAGGACATGTTACACCTCCGTGCATACATATGTCAAGGATTAGGGATCTCAAGAGGGAAAGGCTGGGAATTCTAACCCAACTCTAATTTGTATTAACATTGACAGACATAAAAGATAAAGGTAATATACAGTGTTTTAATTCTAGGCTTTCATAAAGTGATGGATTTTGAGTTCTTCCCTCATTCCTTTTTTAAAAACAATTCAAATTATTTCAAAGTTGAATTAGAAAATCGATTACTATTTTGAAAACTCAAGTTAACACTGTCTAACCCATTCAAAATATGTAAATTATATGGCATAATTTTGAATATTGTAAAGCAGGGAAAGATACAGTTCTACATAAGTATTGGTTTACATACATTTTTGTCTAAATGCTCCTGCCAACCTAACAGTTCTAAAGCAAGAAATTGCAAGTAGATAAATAGGTACCACTTTGGTGGGCAGGTAAACAGTGTTCTGTGCACTCTAGTGTTTAGGCATGCCTGCCATATGTCCACAGACATGTCTGCAAACACAGACATTTCCACCTCTTTGGCTAATAACAGAGATGAGCACTGAACCCTAGAGTTGTATACAACTGGCTTTCGAGCAAGGGCAACCTTTACCTTCTCTAAATGATGTACATTTTTCTGAATTTTCTTTTCTACCTTTTTGCTTTTTAAAAAAAATCTCCAATAATATATTCCTAATGTGAGGTTTAGCCAAATCAAGTATGTGTATCACCTAGCCACTTATATTTTAAAATGTGTCTGGGAGGGAGGAGAATGAGAAGATGTTTTCTACATTTCAGACTATATTTTAATTAAGTTGAAATAGATTCAACTTAAAACTGTTTACTATGTGCTAAAGAAAACGTGGTGAAGATAACTGGCAGCTTTGTAACTTTTTACTCTCTTTGGATAAGGCTGAGATGAAAAGCAATGCAAAGAGGGGAACCCCATGAAACAATGAGGTCCCATTACAATTATATTTTTGAAGATATTTTATTGTTCTCTTTGCCAAAGGTTATCTAAGTACAGTACTTACTTTCAGTTTTGGAAGGGCCATTTCAATGCTACAGTCTCCTGGTCTATGGTACAAAGCATACTTTTCTCCCATCTACTCCATTGTCTACCCAGTACTCACTTCAGAGCATGAAGCAGTACCGTTCATAATGGTAAAGAAATTGAGGCGGTACACTGGCAAACCAAAGGTCTTGATCCACAAAAGCTCTAATTTAAATACAGAAGTTAGTCTTTAAGGTGCCACAATGTTTTTGTCTTTGTAGTTGTTTTTTGTTTACTCTCTGATATTCTTGGACAGACTAACACAACTACCACTCACATGCTCAGACAAATAATGAGGTCCCAAACTGTTCAGGGCTTTGTATGTTAGTAAAAGCAATATGAATCTAGCAGAGATGTGAACAGGGACCCAGTGCAGTTGAGCCACAAGATAAATGATATGATGAGATTTACTCATCCCAGATATGAGTCTGGCCACTGCATTCTGGAATTGCTCTACCAGTTTCAAGGGAAGCATTATACAGAGTGGATTAGATTACTCAATTTTGGAGACTACCAATGTATGAACCAAAGTTGCCAGAGACTTCCCATTAAATAAAAACATTCCTTACAACTAGATCTTGTAACTAGTAATTTCCAATTTCTTTCACTAGCTACAATGAAGCTTTGCTATTCACCAGAAGAAAGAAGAAATCAAGAAGTGTGTCACCAATAGAAATCCTGGGGAACATAGTGAAAAGTAGAGACATCACCTGGAAAACAAAAATTCGCATAGTTAAAGCAATGGTATTCCTGGTGGTAATGTATGTGTGAGAGTTGGACCATTAAGAAGGCTGAGCACAGAAGAATAGATGCCTTTGAGATGTGGTGTTGGAGGAGAGTTTTGAGAGTACCCTGGACAGCAAAGAGAACTAATAGGTCAATCTTAGAAGAAATCAATCCTGACTGCTCATTAGAAGGGCAAATTGTAAAGATGAAACTTAAGTACTTTGGGCACCAAATGAGAAGAGAGGACTCACTTGAGAAAGCATTGATGCTGGGAAAGGTGGAGGGCAAGAGAAGAAGAGGGCGGCCAAGGATGAGATGGCTGGATGGGATAGTGGACGCAATGAGCACGAAGCTGGGTGGGCTGAACAGCTGGTGGAGGACAGGGATGCCTGGAGGTCAATGGTCCATGGGGTCGTAAAAGGTTGGAATCAACTGTGTGACTGAACAACAACAACACATCAACAACATCCCATTGGCTGGGATTCAGAGTCAAAGATGTAGAGACATCCCCTTTTGATATCCTGGGTGATCCACCAATCCTCATAAAAAGGTGCATGTGTGATAAATGGACAATGTGGACAAGTATCCCATGCTGGATTTCCTAGAAAAGTAATAACAAATAATAAAAAATAAAATAAAATAAATAAATGTGGATTTTGGGACCTGTAGTAAATCAAATGTTTCCAAGCTCAGATTTAGACATCAAGGTCAGAAAACCCCTGCAATGTTCCTCTACGTCCCAGGCAGGAAACATGAAAAAATCTATGATAGAGTTAGGCTGAAAACAACGGAAAAGCCATTTGAATAGACACTCTTTTAGGTACTTGATTTTTTGTTAAATAGTGTAATGTCATTGTTTACATAAAGTAAAATAATTGACATATTCTGGAAGAAATTCTGCTGTAAAAGCCACATCTTCTTCCATAAGATTGTACTTCATTAAGGTTTTCATCTCCTTCAACCTCTATATATCATCATGTTACAACTGCAGAATTGGAAGGGACCCTATGGATTGTCAAGTCCAACCCTGACCAAGGAGACACAATGGAGAATTGAACTCCCAACGTTTGGCCCTTCAGCTAAATACCTAAATCACTGATTTATTCAGACTACCAGTTTGGCTATAATTGTATTCAATTAGTGTGATACTTAAGCTTGATTTCTTATTTTTCTTCCTTCTTCTTCATTGCCATTTTAATCCTTTCATATCTGCATTAAAAAGTGGAGTACACAGAAAGGGCCTCCTTGAAGGTTGTGGTATTTTTGAACCACAATCAGGTGTACCCTGGTAATGGCAACGTTGTGTTGCTGGCTAATCTTTCTCACACTAGATTGGGTGAAAGGAACTGCAGAATGAACTCACCAAAAGGTGCCTTCATTTTGGCAGTTTCACATTTCGCCTAGACACGGAAGAAGATTAAACAAGTAAGAAGGCTTTATTCCCTTATTCAAAAGGCTTTTTGTCCTTATACAAAGAGTATAAATTCATAACGTATCATTTCTGTTTCAAGTTAGATCTTCAAACTACATCTGGTCTCACCAGCTGTTTGCTTTTAAGGACAACAGCCACCACATCTGGCCCAATTGTTTATTTTGGACATGCTCCCTTCCATTTCCATAAATTTTATACCAGGTTGCAGAGGACTTAAAAGCTTTCCTTGTCATTTCATAAAGATACAATTAAGTCCCATTCTTAATTCAAACCCAGGCTTTAGATCATTATTCCATGTATGTAAATATGCTGTGTTACCTACTGACACAGGAGGAAACAGACTCCATTGTGGCCTATGCTCCAGGCTTTTTTTTTTTTTTTGCAATCATATACAAGTTTTTCTTCCTGTGCTCAAAAGGAGACCACTGGATTGTGAAAAAAAGATTGAGTGGGGTTGGATTCATATGTAGAAAACACTTCTGTGTGCAGCAGCACTGCAGTGTGATAATAATGCACTTTCCCAGTTATCTTTTGTGTAGATGGGAACACAGGCCTTCCCATCTGTCCATCTCTGTGCTGAAGTTGTAGCTGTGATTTAGAAGTCAACTGACAGTCTCAGTCCATCTCCGCTGCAACGCATTCATTATTTTGTGAATTTTCTTCAAGTGCCATTCTAGCTGGATGGCAGAAAATAAATGATGTCTGTCAAAGTTTTTCCTTGTGGGCTTTGATGGTCTGATTGTTGCCTCCGTACCCCAAGAGGTGCCAGAGACATCTCAAGACAAGATATTCTGCATTCTGTCCATCAAACTGCATTCTGACCTTGCTCATATTGTTTATCCTTATTACATTTTGAGAGAACAACTGACAGCCTTTGCAACTGCATGGTTTAATGTAACACTTTCAAACTGTACCTGGCAAAATGTGTTTTGCAATAGAAGCATTGTTAAAATTAGAGCAATATAATTAGCCTTACAAAATAGAGTGTGTGTGTTATAAACAGCCTGGAGGAGAAGGAAACCTCAGTGATTAGGCATTTGTTTCTAACAGACTTATTACCAAGGTGAGTGGGACACAGAGCCATACACTTTGTTTACCTACAAGCAAATGAATTTATTGTCTGTCAGGCCAATAAAACATGATGTGTTGGCAGCTTCCTTGCAGGACAACACAAACAATCACAAAGTCACAACTTGACTTATTGCTTTGCAGGCGCACCCACCCAAATAAAGAATCAGACACTGGTATTGGATTAAAGGCATTGGGCCACTTTTATTGAATAATGCCCTAGTCCAAATTATCACTTTCAATTGGTGTATCATCCAACTGTAATTCTTTAAGGCAAGCAGGCCGCAGTAGCACTGGTAAGGTTCCACCCAAAATGCCAATGGCTATTGGCTACATGTATCAATTTGTATCAATTTCTTTGTTGACACAAACAAATTGTTGACCAAAGTCAATATACTACCTACTGACCCCACCCTATGACGTGTATCCGTCCAAATATCAAGGTGATGCAGGCTGTGAAGCTCCTAGAATCACCCCTTTCATGGTTCGCCCTTGACCGGCCAATCCTGTTTCCCCTGCACCTATCTACGTGTTGGCCAGTCAATTGCGAACCTGCCGGATACCTATGGGTCATAAATCTTTACCTTACCAGTGCTACCCGCCACACAGGGAGGCGTCCATGATGACTCACGCCCCCCCCCAACCGTCAGCTTGGTCGCCAGGCCTGCTTGCACATCCTCCAGAAAGAGGTTCATACCTCTGGCCGACAGGTGGACCCCATCTCCTGCATACAGGCTAAAATCCTGCAACCCTATCCTCGGGTGTCGAATGGCTGTCCCCAAGCCATTCTCAACAAGAAACCGGGCAAAAGCCCTGTTCACTGACTGCCGGGCATGGTCCAAACCACGGAGATCCATGCCTCCTCTATAACACTGTCTCAGCACGATGTCAGACCATAGGAACCGTGTGTATGACCATAAATGATGTAGAAATGCCAGGTCACTGCACACTGACATTTTTAAGGAAAGGCCAGTGATCTGTGTGAGATCATTGCCGCCGAGGTGCAGAATCAGAACATCAGGTGGTCCAGCATCCCTGATGGACATCAGGAATGGCAACAGTTCCCGCCATCTCATGCCACGCATACCATACCACCGCATGCATGCGGATGCACGCAGCCCGAGATGGGGTACCCACTCCGACGATGCAGCATACTGTGCTGCCCAGTGTACATAACTGTGGCCCACCAGCCACACTGCCACCGGTGTGCGTAGACACAGAGGGTCTGTAAAAGAAGGAAAAGGAATTAAAGATATAACTAGGTACTCATACAGTGAGGGGACATACATATAAGGAAAAAACGTGCGGACCCCCTCCTGCCCATCCAACATATATCAGCCTCAGAGTACCCAAATGCAGCCGCAGTCGATGCGGCGCCTATCCTGAATGAATGGGTGCCATAACGAGCCCCACACTGTGAAGTGTGGTACCGGTCACCCTCCAGAACTGAAATTTGGTAAGGGGAGACCCATCCTGGTGGCAGAACAACGGGCCAGGGTGCGTACCATGCACTGCCAAAATTGCATGTAGGGCACCAACCGGAAAGATGTCAGCAAATGTACATTGTAGCAGTCTAACACCGCTGCCTACTCCATGCAGATCAACCTTTGAGGAACGAATCCTCAACTGAGCCCACTCCTGGTTGATAGACACATCTTCGAGTTCCAGTGCCCTACGAGACACGTCCCCCTTTGACCATGGGACCAGCTCACTGATTCTCAGAGCTCCAAAGAAAGCTACGGTGGTAGCTGCATGAAAAAGAGACTCCTCATACCTATTGTAACACAGTCAATGCCAACCTCATGCACGGTGGGTCAGAATACCTGGTAAAACAAGGTGACGTGTGTCAGGGCGGCGGCCACGTTCACGTGTCCACCCTTCCAATACATGGCGTATGCGGAACTCACTCACACAGTCAGAAAAGCCCCGTGCCTTTGCCATGAATGCCAAGGCCGAAAGCCTGGTGGCGATGGTGTGTGGGGCCAACCCATGATCATGAAGGTGCACCATGTACTGTAAAACCTGGTCGACCAGTATCGGCCACATTTCAGGCCACTGCCTTTGCCTACAAAAGGTCCTAAATTGAAGGAGTGTATGCTGATACGCCTTACACGTGCTAGGTGCCAAAGACATGCCGATCGCCCGGTTCACCTCTCCTCGCCAAATGTCCATATCTCGGCCGGGAGTGGAGAGGGAAGTTCCTCTGCGTCTGGAGCCAAGGCATGGAACCGGGAGATCTGCAGGTGGGATAAAGCATCAGAAATATCGTTATTAATGCCTGGCACATGTCTGGCCCTGAAGAGCACATTAAGGCGCAATGACCTAAGAACAAATTGGCGAACTAAGGCCATGACTCTGGGGGATTTAGACATTTGGGCATTGACAATGTGCACCACCGCAGCATTGTCACACCAAAAGTGAACCACAGAATTAGCCCACCTGTCCCCCCAGAGCATAAGGGCCCCCCAAAATTGGAAAACTCCAGGAACATAAGATCGCGTAAGCAATCCGTGCCCTGCCATTGCTGGGGCCATTGACCATAGGCACACTGTCCTTCAAAATAAATCGCATACCCCAGGGAGCCGGAGGCTTCCGACTGTACTTGGAACTGGGGGCTGACCATAAGCTCAGATCTCCAAAAGGAGATGCCATTAAAGTCCTGCAGGAATGTGAGCCAAACTGACAAGTCTGCTCGTAAACCCCTAGTCAGCCGTACCCTGTGGTGTCAATTAGAAAAGCCCCCATAGTGTCACCGAGACGCCTGGCAAAGGCTCTGCCTGGTGTTACCACTCTGCAGGCGAAGTTGAGGTGGCCGTGAATCACCTGCAACTCCCAGAGAGACACCTTACACTTGGCGAACATTGCTAAAATCGCATCAGAGATCCACCCCCCTTGACTGACAATTCGGTCACCAGGCCCACTTGTACGTCATTCAAAAGAGGTCCATCCTCTTGCTGACAGGTGAACCTCATCTCCAGAATACAGGCTAAATTCCTGTAACCCTATCCCCGGATAATGAATGGCTGTCCCCCAAGCCATTCTCGATAAGGAACCAGGCAACAGCCCTGTTCACTGACCGCCGGGCACGGTCCAACTGTAGGGGTCAATGCCTCCCCTATAATAGTGCCTCGGCACAATGTCTGACCATAGCAACCATGTGTACGGCCATAAATGGTAAATAAACGCCAGGTCACTGCACTCAGAAGTCTTTAAGTCCAGGCCAGTGATCTGTGCAAGATCATCGCCTCCGAGGTGCAGAATTAAAACATCTGGCGGTCCAGCATCCCCAATGGACATCAGGAATGGCAACAGTTCCCGCCACCTCATGCCATGCACACCATATCACTGGATACGCGTGGTTGCACGAAGCCCGAGATGGGGACCCATTCTGACGAAGCAGCATACTGTGCTGCCCAGTGCACATAAATTGTGGCCCACCAGCCACACTGCCACCGGTGTGTGGAAACACACAGGGTCTGTAAGAGAAGGAGAGAGAATTGAGAGCATAACAAGGCACTCATGCAGTGAGGGGACGAACAGACAGAGAAAAAAGGCGCAAATCCCCACCTGCCCATGCGATGTATGTCAGGCTCCGAGTACCCAAATGCAGTCGCAGTTGATGCAGCACCTATCCGGAACGAATGGGTACCAATTGTAATTTGGTAAGGGGAGACCCATCTTGGTAGCAGAACAACAGGCCAGGGCGTGAACCACGCGCTGCCACAAACGCATGTGGGGCACCAACCGGACAGATGGCAGCACCATGCTACTACCCTTTCCCCGCTGACCAGTCCTTGAGGAGCGAATCCCCCACAGAGCTCACTCCTGGTCGAGAGACACATCTTCCAGTTCCAGTGCCATGCAGAATATGTCCCCTGTTGAAAGTGGGACCAGCTCACTGAATCTCAGAGCTCCAAAGAAAGCCACTTAGGTAGTTGCCTGAAAATAGACTCTTCGTACGGAGCATAGGCGCTGGCCGCGTAGGGGTCACATATAGTAGCCGCAACTGCTAGCAGGGCTCGTCCCTCCGCATCTCAGGGTGAAGGGCCACCCTCATCCTAAGTTCTTCGTCATAGGCCAACCATGACGTGCCAGGGAAATTAACCGCAGCCCGGTATATATTGTCCAGGTACTGGACCATTGGGATGTCCAAATCAGGACGGGCCCTTAGATATCCTGCCATGGATACCAAATAGGCCGGTAACAAATTGGCCCCAGTGCAAGGCGGCTTACGGTGACGGGACAACTCCTTGTCCCTGTCTTCCTGCCCCTCCCTCTCCTCCTCAGTGGGTTCATGGTGCAGGAGGGTGAAAATGTCAATATATCCCCCACGCCATGTCTTCTCCCTAGTAGCCCGGGATAAAAGGTCACCCAGGGGTAGGGAGTAACCGGCCATTGGCAGAGCCACCGTTGGCACGGATTGGAGTGGGGGAACACATAATAGGCCCTATCGGACCCCTGAGAAGTTAAGCGGAAGCATCTTACCCCTGTAAGAACCTGGGTGTAATTGGCCTTGCGGCCATGGCCACTGTACCCCCCAGTGTTATGAGCTAGTGTCACCGGTATGCTGATTTGACCAGGATACTCACTCGGTGCACCCCGTGGGCCGCCCCAACTGGGGGTTCTGGCCCGTGGTGGGCGTCGGAGCTCGCGATGGCCATCGAGCTCGGTGTCTCTGTGCGTGCATGCCAAGCAGGACCAGCCCCTGGTGGAATGCCCTACTGTAATGGCCTGATGGGGAGCTGCGAGGTGCCAGCCTGTGCTTGCCTGATGGCCTCCAGTAGCTCAACCCTGTTGGCGGCCCGCTGCGCAGCCGTGGCCGGCACGTGGGCTGGAGCTGAAGAGCTGCCAAGCCCACCATCCGAAGGTGGTGGAGCAATTTCTATAGATGCCTCGAGTGCCGATATGCGGGCAAGGAGAGCATCCACAGTGTCAGACCCACCAGAATAAGGTGGGCCGGGCGGCCCAGACGGCCCGCCGGGCAATTGATGAGCGGGTGGAGGGATAAAACCGTGTGGCAATCCCTGGCCAGAATAGGGCCATGCCCAATAATCCGGCCCATGGGGGGGCTGAACAGTGGGGCGCGATCCCGCACCGCACCCAAATGGGCCGCTATGCCCCATGAGCAAAGGTTGGATAGGGGTAGAAACCCCAGGGGAGCAGGCCCACACAGCCCCTGCCCGTCCTCCGACTGGGCGGGCAGGCCGAGGCCTCATCACCGTCATTGGTGGCAGTGAGAATTGTTACCCTGCCACCCCCATCCCCACGTGGGGTGGCCGCCTGAGCCCTCCGGCCTGGTGGTTGCCCCAAAGAGGTCGAGGTGTGGGCTGAGCCCTCCCCCCAGGTCGCGGCATAGGGGTCGCCTGAAACTTGCACTTGGGTGCCCTGGCTATCCAAGCGGTGCAGCACTGATCGGAGGAGAGATATCCTCCGATCAGAATTGTAAAAGAGAAAGGCAAGTAAGCCGGAGGGAGCAGCGTCGGAGCGAACTTCTCCGCTCCGTCGCTTCTCTTTAAAATGGCAGTGAGGCTGCCTCGTGGCCACCCCTTTTATAGAGGGATGGCCACGCCCCCTAACTGACCCGGATGTCTGAGTCCGGGTGGGGGCCCCCACAAAGAGCACGGCGGCCATTTTGGCACTGCGCTTGCATTATATTCATTCTCTTCCAAGTCAGTCCACTGTTTGGTGGGTCAAATGTAAGGCAGAGACATGATAGAAATTGAGTAACTGTTTGTCAACTATTTGTAACACATTGAATAAATGGGTACATATTATTTGATACACCTTTACTAGAGTAGGGATGTTTAGATTTAACAACACTAATCAGACACAGAAATCTGTACATGAACCAAGAAGCAACAGTTAGGACAGAACATGGAATAACAGAGTGGTTTGGAATAGGAAAAGGAGTAAGACAAGGCTGCATTTTGTCACCATGCTTATTCAACCTATACACAGAGCACATAATGCGCAGTGCAGGGATGGAGGAATCACAATATGGGATTAAAATCGCTGGGAGAAACATCAATAATCTGAGATATGCAGACGATACCACCCTAATGGCAGAAAGTGAGGAAGACCTAAAGAATCTCTTGATTGGGTTGAAGGAGGAGAGTGCAAAAGCTGGCTTGAGACTCAATATCAAGAAAACCAAGATAATGGCAACAGGCCCAATCAGTTCCTGGAAAATAGACGGGGAAGAGGTAGAAGCAGTGACAGATTTTACTTTCTTAGGATCAAAGATCACTGCAGATGGGGATTGTAGCCATGAAATAAAAAGGCGACTGATTCTTGGGAGACAAGCGATGAGAAACCTGGGGAACATAGTGAAAAGCAGAGACATCACATTGCAAACAAAAATTAGAATAGTCAAGGCAATGGTTTTCCCAGTAGTAATGTATGGATGTGAGAGCTGGACAATTAGGAAGGCTGAACGCAGAAGAATACCGTATTTTTCGCCGTATAAGACGCACTTTTTCTTCCCCAAAACTGGGGGGGAAAGTTGGTGCGTCTTATACGGCAAATATATGGCAGCCGCGCTCTCCCCGCCCCCACCATCGGCGGGGAGATAAAGGGAGCCGCGCCGCCGCTGCGCCGCGCCGCGCGAAGCCGTCCCTCCCCGCCCCCTGCCACCGGGCGGGGAGGTTAAAATGGCTCCCTGGCCGAGGGAGCCGAAGCCGAAGCCGCCGCCGCGCCACGCCGCGCCGCACCGCGCAAAGCCATCCCTCCCCGCCCCCTGCCACCGGGCGGGAAGGTTAAAAGGGCTCCCTGGCCGAGGGAGCCAAAGCCGCCGCCGCCGCCGCCGCTGCGCCACGCTGCGCGAAGCCGTCCCTCCCCGCCCCCTGCCACCGGGCGGGAAGGTTAAAAGGGCTCCCTGGCCGAGGGAGCCGAAGCCGCCACCGCCACCGCCGCCGCGCAACGCCGCGCAAAGCCGTCCCTCCCCGCCCCCTGCCACCGGGCGGGGAGGTTAAAAGGGCTCCCTGGCCGAGGGAGCCGAAGCCGCCACCGCCGCCGCCGCCACGCCGCGCCGCGCGAAGCCGTCCCTCCCCGCCCCCTGCCACCGGGCGGGGAGGTTAAAAGGGCTCCCTGGCCGAGGGAGCCGAAGATGCTGCCGCCGCCGCCGCCGCCGCCGCCACCACCGCCGCCGCCGCCGCCGCCGCCGCCACCGCCGTCGCCGCGCTGCGCTGCGCGAAGCCGTCCCTCCCCGCCCCCTGCCACCGGGCGGGGAGCCATTTTAACCTCCTCGCCCGGTGGCAGGGGGCGGGGAGGGACGGCTTCGCGTGGCGCGGCGGCGGCGGCGGCTTCGGCTCCCTCGGCCAGGGAGCCATTTTAACCTCCCCGCCCGGTGGCAGGGGGCGGGGAGGCACGGCTTCGTGTGGCGCCGCGCGGCGGCGGCGGCGGCTTCGGCTCCCTCGGCCAGGGAGCCATTTTAACCTCCCCGCCCGGTGGCAGGAGGCGGGGAGGGACGGCTTCGGCGGCGTGGTGCGGCGGCGGCGGCTTCGGCTCCCTCAGCCAGGGAGCCCTTTTAACCTCCCCGCCCGGTGGCAGGGGGCGGGGAGGGACGGCTTCGCGCGGCGCGGCGGCGGCTTCAGCTCCCTCGGCCAGGGAGCCCTTTTAACCTCCCCGCCCGGTAGCAGGGGGCGGGGAGGGACAGCTTCGCACGGCGCGGCGGCGGCGGCGGCTCCCTCGGCCAGGGAGCCCTTTTAACCTCGCCGCCCGGTGGCAGGGGGCGGGGACGGACGCCCCCACCATCGGCGGGGAGATAAAGGGAGCCTTCCGTGGCCCGGGAGGCTCCGAAGACGCCGCTGCTGCGAAGCATCGTGCCCTCCCGGACCTTTGTACCTCTTGGAGGTTGACTAGGGCAGGTACGTAGTTTTTGACTTTGAGTATTTTTGTGGTGGCTTTATTGTACCTGTACATGTGGGGTTTCTGAAAAGATGTGTTTTTTTTCTTCCCTTTTAGTACAGTATTTGGTTCAGAATCTTTTTTTCTAGATTTTCCTCCTTTAAAATTGGGTGTGTCTTATATGCCGGAGTGTCTTATAGGGCGAAAAATACGGTAGATGCCTTTGAAATGTGGTGTTGGAGGAGGGTTTTGAGAATCCCCTGGACAGCGAGGAGAACAAATAGGTCAATCTTAGAAGAAATTAATCCTGACTGCTCATTGGAAGGGCAAATAGTAAAGATGAAGCTAAAATACTTTGGACATCAAATGAGAAGGGAGGATTCACTTGAGAAGGCATTGATGTTGGGAAAGGTGGAGGGCAAAAGAAGAAGGGGGAGGCCAAGGATGAGATGGCTAGATGGTATTGTAGACACAATGGGCACAGAGCTGGGAGGGCTGAGGGGGATGGTGGAGGACAGAGGCGCCTGGTGGAAAATGGTCCATGGGGTCGCAAAGGGTCGGAGTCGACTGTGCGACTGAACAACAACAACAATCAGACACAGAGAAATATCAACCAAATTGCTCAAAACTACAGTTCTTTTCTCTAAAAAGATGAAATTATGACAAATTGAGCATTGGGTCAAACTAGCTGGACAGAAGCCCAGGAGTTGATTCCATTATTGCTTTAACCAGCAAAGGACCATTAAAGGTAAAGCTTTCCCTTGCTCAAAAGCCAGTCGTATCCGACTCTATGGTGCAGTGCTCATCTCTGTTTCTAAGCCGAAGAGCCAGGGCTGTCTGCTTCTGCAGACGTTTCTGTGGTCATGTGGCAGGCATGACTAGACACCGGAGCGCACGGAGCGCTGTTACCTTCCCACCGAAGTGGTCCCTGTTTATCTACTTGCAATTACTTGCTTTCGAACTGCTAGGTTGGCAGGAGCTGGAACAAAGACGGGAGCTCATTCCATCCTGCAGTACTCGGCAATCGAACTGCTGACCTTCCGCTTCCCAGTCAGCATCTTAGTCACTTGAGCCACTGCAGTCCCTTACTGCAACACCATTACTTTGTGACTAAAGTCACCTGTTCCCCATCCACAGGTTCAGTTTCTGTGGTTTCAGTTATCCACAGGACCAAAAATATTCAGTGAACAATCCCTGAAATGTATATATTTATTTCTAACACACATTACCAGAGCTTCTTCTTCCTCCATGTCTAGGCCAGATGTGAAACTGTCAAAATAAAGCTACCTTTTGGTGAGTTCGTTCTGCAGTTCCTTTTGCCTAACCTAGTGTGAGAAAGATCTATAATGTAATATGAAGAAGGAATTGATTGTTTCCAGGGGGACTCTTTTCCTGACTGGAACTGAAAGGTGGACAAAGCCATTTGTAGCAGCAGCACCTTAGTTTCTATGATGCTGATGGTATATATACTGTACCATATGGTATATGGGCTATAATATGGAGTTTGCTGTTTTCTGTTTTTCAGGTATCCAGGGAAGATCTTGGAATGTATCAATTGCATTCATGGGGTTGGTAGGTGAACTGCACTTCATTTTCAGCCTGGTAAGGAAATCTCTGAATCCATATTGGAAAAGTGCACATGCAGTAACAACCCAATCACTAGTAGGGTAGTGCCTTCAACTCATACTTCAATGTTAGATGTGGTTCTTACCATATGACAATTGATCTGCAATGTTATCAAACGGTTCAGAAAGGAATCATCCCATAGCACCATTTCACCCCATTGCATGCAATGGATTTCTTTTGTCAGATTTCAGGAAATTTTTGTTAATTTTTGTTAATACAGTATTTCCTTATAACCTGAAAACAGGATGGATGCCTCTAATTCATTCCTGATCTGATTAGCCGTACAATAAGATGGTACAGTCCTGAGTGGAATGTACCTTTTCAGGCTGCAGATGGATGATTGGAAAAATCTTAACTTATAAAACCAAGGGTTAACCGTTGGAACTGGCTATAGGTTGCTATGCCTCGCCCTACTTGCCTGCACTCACCCTTCGTGCAAACGGCCAATCTGGGTCTGCAGGTCAACAAAGGATTGAGAAAACAGGCAGTGGGGCAACAGCCCCACAAATGCGAAAAAAGGGAAACAACTTCCTTTCCCAACATTCCTTGCGCTGTGCCGCGCCAGAGCCAATGAGGCTGAGAGGCTCTCGCATGGCCCGGCGCAAGGAATGTTCGGAAACGCGCCGCAGCCAATCAAAAGAAAACCGTTTTTAAAAAACGCAGCACAAACACAAAGCACAAACCCATAACTACAAGCCCCAGCGTCCTGCGCGCCATGAGCGCACAGAATGCTGAGGAAGCTGGCGCCCAAAAAATAAAACAAAACACCAGGAGAGCAAGTCCGACAAGCCACGGGAACCAAAGCCCCCCTCCCCATCGGCGCCTGAAGCTCCTAATCGGAGTTTCCCCTTTAATATCACTGGGTGGGGCGGGGGTGTTGTGCTCCCCCTCTCTACTGGCTCCCCTGGGGTTGAGAGGGTTGGGGGGACCAAAGGAGCTTGTCTCCCCAACCCTCCTGACCCCAGGGGACCCGGCAGAGAGGGGATTCCCCTTCCACACACACACACACCCCATTTTAAAGAGAAGAAACCAAGCAGTTACTTCTCTTTAAAAACAGAGTGGGGGGGGGAATCCCCCTCTCCGATGGCTCTCCTGGGTCCGGAAGGGTGGGGGAGACAGACACCTTTTGTCCACCCAACCCTCCCAAACCCAAGGAACCCAGCGGAGAGAGGGATCACACCCCCCCACTGATATTAAAGGGGAATCCCCAATTGAGATTTCCCTTTTAATATCAGAGGGTAGCCTGGATTCGATCCCCTCTCCTGGGTCCCATAAGTCTGGAAGGTTTGGGGAGACAAAAGGGGTCTGTCCCCCAAAGCCTTCCAGAGCTAGGGGAGACGGCAGAGAAGGGATCCCTCCGTAGGACACCAAAAAACACAAAAACAAACAATCAGAAACATTCAAAAATACACAAAAACAAACAAAAATAACACCAAAAAAGTTAACAACAACAAACATTTCCAAACACACCCAGCACCCAGCCAAACACCACAAAATCCAAACACCACCACCACCCCAAATAAAGAAAAACAGCCAACTCACCACCAGACGACCTCACACAACAACTACTGGAAAAGAAATGAATAAAGAAAGAGACTACTTACTGGAAGAAGCTCCACCCAGAGGCCACGAGAGAAAAAACAGTCAAAATACAAGATAACCCCTACCAGCAGCACTTGCTGCCCACAATAATAAAAAAAATTCAGAAAGACACAATAGCCCCACACAAAAGGCCCCAAGAGTTTTTCCAAAAAGTATATCATCCTTTATTCTTTTTTTCATCCACAAAACCAAAAGACCAAACAAAACTCATCACAGTTTATAACAGGCCATCAAAAAAAATTGTATAAATAAAAATTTTAAAAATTTCAATTATAGACTAACCTCTTCTTTACAAACATTAACAACAACAACAACAAAAACTTTCCAACACCATTTAAAACAGCCCGGCAACGCCGGGCAACCTTTGCTAGTATGTATACAAAGTAGAACCTTGGTTAATGCAACTAATTCATTTTCTGCAATGTTTCTTACAGTAAAATTACTTTAACTGAATTTCCCATAGGAATGCATTGAAAACCAATTAATCTGTTCCAAAAAATAATAATCTGTAAACCAAGCCACTATTTTCTATGGATTTCCTTTTGTTATGCAATTTTTATGTTAACCCAGCCATCTGTTAACTGAGGTTCCACTGTATACTAAAGCAGTCAAGCACATTATTTCCTCAGCTACAATCTGAATGACACATTTGCTTCCACTACCCTAGGACTCTTCTGCTGTAACATGCCATTCATCTTTCTGTGTATACCAGGCTTTAAACATATTTATGGCTAGTAGCAGCTATGATAACTTATTGAATAATCAGACAAAAAAACCCAAAATAAAACAAAAGCAAAACAAAAAATAGTATAATTCATAAATAACTATATATTATACTAAAGTCTTAAGGTACTAGATGGGAAAGGCTACATTGACCCAGATAATTTGTATTTGTGTTGGACCTAAAGTCTGAAGTTCGTTCACTCCCATACCATTGTAGCTAACTAATGTTCATTGGAAAAGGACTGATTATCAAACTGAGGTTTCATAAATGGAGAATAGGTCCACTCATGATCTATTCTACAAGTCAATGTCTAGATAGAATAAACACACAAGAGAGGAGCCAGATGTAGTCTCTTCCCTCCACTTAAATCATGCATGGGAATGGTCTGAAGAGGGGAGACTCATTAATTTGTGAAAGTTTTCTATTGAAGCCAAAGCATGGAACAAACAATGTCCTGGTTTATGTGAGAGAGCCTTCTTAGATGGATGATCCGCCTCTTCAGATGTGTTCTTTTGCATGAGCACAGCAACAAGGAAAGAAGAGAGCGTTGGCTTTCTTGTTCTCATTATTTGTGTGCTCAGTACACTAAGATTTTGAACAATTGAATAGCCATACAAAAACTATTTTTCATAACCACAAGAATTATAAGTCACATAAAAAACTACCCATTAACAATATCCAAAGCACCTGCATTGATTACTGTTCATACTGTGACCCCCATCAAGAGGATGACTTTGTCCCCAGAGCTGCTCAAAGTTGTGTCTTTAGGCTAAGCATATTTTTCCTTTCCTACTGCAGAGCAACAGCAGAGCATGCAAAGAGCCCTTCTGCTCCAATGCATTTAAATCCAGGTTATCAAACCAGACAGCTGTTTTTGGAGCACCAGGTAGAAATTTGTACTGATCTGCCTTAAATCTCCAAACCTGAAGTCTGAACCTATGTAAATAAACAATAATTAGTTTTTTTTAAAAGTAGGCACTACAAATTGTGCTTCTGATTAATGCCATCTCCTGTAGTTTAGAGTTTATTGTTTGTGATAATTCTCCCTAACACACTCATAAATGCTCTGCAGTCTGTATAGTGAAAATAATGACACTTTAATCATGTGAGGTCTTTCTACAGCAAACTGCACATAAATATTTCTTGTGAACATAACAGGGAGAATTTGTTTCTCACTCTCTGTTCTGAACAGCCAGAGATGTCAAATAAGTTATTTTAGTCTTTCCCTCTTTCCTATTTTATCCAGAAGAAAGAGGTATAATTTGGTGGGGGTATTTTGTCAGATTCAGTCTTTCGCTCATTTGGATTTTCGAAATTTCACATTCTTTCAGTTGCAAAAGTAAGGGAAGGATTGGGGAGTATGTTCTTCAAAAATGACTTAAACTAAAATTGTTCCCAACTGCACCAGCAAATAGAAGTCTTTTATTTTTGAAAAGAAGAGGAATATGTTGCGTCTGTGTAACATAAGGTGATGAAGATGAGGATCTTCTCAAAAAAGACAAAGAACAACTAAGGTTGGGACTTACATATTTATATAGAATTTCTAGCCCCTGTTGCTTAGAATCACCTGGCAGAACTGAATTACTCTTCACATGTAGTAGTGAGGCAACTGTCAAGAAGGGACAGATCTGATTTTCCTAACGGAGGTAAGCAGAATGAAGCTGAAAATAGAGACAGTGAGACATCTCTTTTCCTTCTGATTTCTCCATCCTATATCTCTGAATCCTGCCTGGAGGATTCTAGACAAATTGTGGGGTTGGGCATCTTAAAATTATGAAAGTCCTATACCTGTACATAACAACTACCCATCATCAGCACTAACATAGTTGAATACTTTAGTGTATGAGAAACAAGACACAGGAACAGCCGTAGCACTGGCTTAACACATCTTTATTGCATGGTGGTCTGGGGGAACATGCGGTAATGGCGGACGAACAGCTCAATATATACGGTGGTTATACATTTGAATGTGGCTCCACGATAGCCCATTGGCTACTGCTGGCGTGACGTCATTCCAGGTCACGCCCATCTTGTCCAGGTGAGGTAGTGGCGGGAATCTTCCCGCGCTGTAGTTCTTTGGGGATTGGAACCTTGTGAGCTTGGGCGCTCGCTATTGCCACCAGGTGGACATTAGCTCGCGGCCTAATTACACGGAATACATTGATACAGTTGGTGGTTGTTTTAATGCATAGAACTCAGAACACAACATCCCTCCCCCCTAGAATGAGACGAAGTCTCTCAACCAAGATGGCTTATTGCAAACGCGCCTTGGGCGAGACGCTGACTGGCTTGTCCCGGGAGTGCTACTGCTTCTCTGTCCCCTGGTTCCTTGTCCTGCAACGGGAGAGGGAGACTCGTTAGTGACTGGCCGCGGCTCCGCAGCTCTTGGGGAAGGGACGGAAAAACCGGGGGCACTGGGGACTAACGAAAAACCCCGCTTCTCGCTTGGATGGGTGGGGGACCACTCCTGAAAACCCCCCCGGTTTTGTAAATGAAAATCAGAATTATCACCTGGGGTGCCATTCGAAAGATTCCGCAGGATATCTATGCCCTGGGTATCATTAGAAGGATTCCTCAGGATATCTATGGGGACAGAATCCCTCTCCTCCCCCCTAGGTGGGGACCATTGGCCCCCCTCACCTCCCCCTTGGGTTGAACGGGTGGGGGAGAACCCTAACGCTGATTCCTTTTCCTCGCCGGCCGCGCCCTGGTGCTCCTGAACCCTGCGACGGAGTTGGTCTGCATGTCGTCTCCATAGCAGACCCGTGACGGTCTCTACGCAATACGACATGGGACCCGTCCTTCCAACGACGACGCCCGGGACCCAGGCCGGCCCCGCGCTGGCGTAATTTCTGCAATGCACCGGGGCACCGACTTCGAAACTTTTCGTGTCCGCTAACCCGATATTCCTCCCTGTGTCCTCTACCCTAGTGGGGCCTAGCCTGGTCAGGATCGTGGTCAGCTTCCTACGCATTAAGAGTTCAGCGGGCGAGTACCCAGAAGCTAGGGGGGTGACCCTGTAACCTAGCAGGAATTGGCACACTTGTAAGTTGAGATCCCCAGGACCCGTGCGCCTCAGCGCGTCTTTGGTTGTGCGCACAAGGCGCTCGACCTGGCCGTTTGTTGCCGGGTGGAAGGGGGCGGAGGTGATGTGCCTAATGGCGTTGATCTCGGTGAATGCCCTGAACTCTGTGGACGTGAAACAACTAGCGTTATTGCTAATTAGGGTGTAGGATATGCCGAACGTGCTAAAAACCCTGCGCAAATGCTTCACGGTCGTTGCCGAGGAGGTGCTCGTGACTGGGATGACCTCCAACCACTTGGAGTAGGCGTCTACAATGAGGAGAAAAAGTGTCCCTCTAAATGGGCCCGCAAAATCAATGTGCACCCGGGACCACGGCCCCTTCGCCGCGTCCCATTCCCTGTGCGGCAGGCGCACCTCCTCTGGCCGGGAGCATTGGCAGCTCTCGCAAGTGCCTACCATGTGCTCGATGTCGGCGTCTAACTGGGGCCACCAGAAATAGCTCCTGGCCAGAGCCTTAGAGCGGACAATTCCAGGGTGGCTGACGTGCAGCAGTTTGAGCACCCTCGGCCTCAGGGATTCGGGGACCACCACCCGCTGACCCCACAGAAGGCACCCTCTTTCTATGGACAACTCTAGCCTCTTCCTGAAAAACGGGGCGAACTCCGCCGCCGGGGAGGACGCTGGCCACCCTTTTTGCACCCAGGAGCAGATGAGAGCCAGCGTTTTGTCCTTCCCGGTCGCCTTGGCGATGTCTGCGGGTACAATGGGAGGCGAATCTAAGACCTCTATCAGGAGTACCTGGCGGTCTTTTTCTTCCTCGCCCACTGAGCTACTCGTGAGGGGAAGGGGCGACCTCGACAGGGCGTCCGCGTGGCTTATTTCCTTCCCAGGGCGGTACACCAACGCGTGCCTGCCCACCGTAACATCCTAGGGGACAGGATCTGGGGCGTGGGCTTGTCCGCAGTGAAAATGCCTAGCAGGGGCTTGTGGTCGGTAACTATGGTGAAAGGACGGCCGTAGAGGAAATCGTGGAACTTCTTAGTCCCCGCTATTATCGCTAGCGCCTCCCTGTCTGTTTGGGCGTAGTTTCGCTCAGCCTGGGACAGGGATCTAGAGTAAAATGCTACCGGGGCCTCCCTCCCGTTTTCCAGCACGTGGCACAACACCGCCCCCACCCCTACTGGGGACGCATCACATATCAGGACCACCAGCTTCTTGGGGTCAAAATGGGTGAGGATGGCATCAGACGCTAAGAGTTGCTTCAGTTCAAGGAACGCCCTCTCTTGGCTCTTGCCCCACTTCCACGCCTCGTCCTTCTTGAATAGCTTGTGCAGCGGCTCCGCTACCGAAGCCTTCCGAGGCAGGAAGGAGTGGTAGAAATTTAAGAGCCCTAGGAACGACTGCAATTCGGGCTTGGAGGTGGGGCGAGGGGCACCTTGAATTGCGGCTACCTTTGATTTGGAGGGCTTAATTCCCGCAGGGGTTACCCGGAAACCCAAGAACTCAACCTCTTTCACGAAGAAGACGCATTTGTCTTTCCGCAACCTCAACCCCGCTTTTTCAAACACCGCCAGTACCTTGTCTAGCCTTTCAGCCAACTCCTCCTCGCTCCCCCCCCGTTATCAATACGTCATCAAAGTATGGCAAGACCCCATCCAGTCCTTTCAAGAGGCGTTCCACAAGCGACTGGAAAATACCGGGCGCCGAGTTCACGCCGAACTGTAAGCGCGTCACCTGGAACGCCCCCTTATGCATGACTATTGTTTGCGCAGCAGCTGCTGCAGGGGTTACTGAGAGTTGCTGATAGGCCTGCGCCAGGTCAAATTTTGCAAAACACCTTCCCCCATGTAATCTGGCCAACAGGTGGCTGACTACCGGCACCGGATACGCATTAGGGCGGATCGCCTTATTAATGGTGCACTTATAGTCAGCACATATGCGGACCTCCCCATTGGCCTTCAGTGCAGTTACAATCGGAGTCTCCCACTCCGCGGAATCAACAGGAACAAGAATCCCCTGGCCCACCAGTTTGTCCAGTTCCGCCTCTATTTTGTCCTTTAGTGCGAAAGGCACTCTGCGCGGCTTGAGTCTTATTGGGCGGACCTCCGGATCCAGGTCGAATGCTACTGGGGGTCCCTTGAATTTTCCAAGTCCTTTCTTGAACACTTTGGGGTACGCGTTGCACACCTCCTGTATTGGGTCAGTCCCAACGGCATGCACCCCCCCCCCCAATGAACAAACCCAGGGGCTTAAACCATTGAGTCCCGAGGAGGCTGCAACTTCCCCCCTTGAGAACAACCAGGGGCAGTTCTGCGGCGTGCTGCTTATACTGGACCTTGAATTTTCCAACCCCCAACACCGGAATGCTATTACCCTGTACGTCCCGCAGCGTGGACCTCAACGCCTTGAGCTTAGGGCGCACGTAGGGGGAAATTCCCAAGAACTCCCGCTGGGACATGATTGAATAGGAGGAACCCGAGTCTATCTCCATCCTAACAGGGGCCCCTTGCACCAGTACCTCAACAAAATAACGGGGGTGTCCCAAGGACACGCTGTACACTGGGGCGTCGTCGCCGCTGTCGTCGGAGATGCGGCCTACGCCGTCCTGCTTCCTCGCGAGCCGGGCGCCCTCCTTGGTCCTCGGCGAGCGGTCTGGCGAGCTTTTCCGGTCCCTGCGCCGTCGTCTGCAGACCTTGGCGATGTGCCCCCGGTGGCCGCAGTTGTGGCACTCGGCCTTCCGGAACGGGCACTTGACGCGGTCGTGGGCCGCTCCACATCCATCGCAACGGCGGCCTTCCTTCCGCACCTTCCGGACATCCTCGTCGTCGCTGCTCTCCGTAGAAGATTTCGGCGTCCGCCTGGCTGCCTGCACCGACCCCGCCGCCTTGTCGGCCTGTGGGGGCCTTTCTCTGAACCCCTTGACTCCGGCCCTCGTGGCTTCCGCGGCCTGCACCACCTTCACAACCTCGCGCAGCGTCGGGGGTGACTCCTGGTTCATTAACTTTCGCTGAACCTCCTCGTCCCACAGGCCGCACAGCATGCGGTCCCTGAGAGCGATTTCCAGGTTTTCCCACTTGCATGGGCCGGCGGCCAACTGCAAGGCCGCTGCAAAGGCGGCGATGGACTCACCGGGCGCCTGGACTCTCTTCCAGAACGCGTCTCGAGCCGAGAACATCGAAACCGAGGGCTGGAAATGGTCCCGCATCGCCTTCAGGAGCTGCTTGACCGTCAATTCGCTCACCTTCTTCGGTGATACCAGGTCCACCAATACTCTCTTGGCGGCATTTCCTAGCATCCGGGTGAGGATGGCCCTCTTCTTTCCCTCGTCCGTGATGTCGGACACCACCAGCGCATCTTGGAAGTCCATTTCAAAGAGCTCCCAATCTTCCGGCTTGTTGATGTCGAAACCGGCATGACCAGCGTGTGTCTTGATCTCATGGGAATCCATAATCCCACCTTCGTCGCCAATTTAGTGTATGAGAAACAAGACACAGGAACAGCCGTAGCACTGGCTTAACACATCTTTATTGCATGGTGGTCTGGGGGAACATGCGGTAATGGCGGACGAACAGCTCAATATATACGGTGGTTATACATTTGAATGTGGCTCCACGATAGCCCATTGGCTACTGCTGGCGTGATGTCATTCCAGGTCACGCCCATCTTGTCCAGGTGAGGTAGTGGCGGGAATCTTCCCACGCTGTAGTTCTTTGGGGATTGGAACCTTGTGAGCTTGGGCGCTCGCTATTGCCACCAGGTGGACATTAGCTTGCGACCTAATTACACGGAATACATTGATACAGTTGGTGGTTGTTTTAATGCATAGAACTCAGAACACAACAAATACACAAAGGTAGAAACCCAGAATTTCAAAAATTAAGAACTCAAAGCTCTGGGCCTGGATGTAAAGCTGAAAGGAATGTTTAAAAACTGTGAACTGTTGAAACAAGAAGTATGAAATGTATTTCCTAGCAATAAAAAAACAGAACCCTATAATGAGCAAGCTGTTAAAAAAAGGGTTTCTTAAGATTCAGTTCAGTTCACTCTGAATACAATCTTATCAATCTTGGGCCACGTTGTTGTTGTTGTTGACTGCAACTCATAGCCAAGAATGATTTTTTTCCCCTGAAGCAGAAAAATTTCATTGCCGAAACCACTTCCCCAATAAAGAGATGGACACCTGTCTTGGATTTAAAATTTGGGCCACTTTATTAACTTATAACTTTACTTAACTTTTGTTAAGGCAAACGGGCCGAAATAGCATTGGTAAGGACTATTTGTTATTTCCAGATCTTAATTAGCTACATTGTATCAATTTGTTTACTTAATTAAACAAATTGTTGACCCCAGTCAGAAATGCTACTTGTTGATTCCAGCTTCTGACATACATCCGGTGAACTCTGAAAGGTTTTACAAGCTGTCTTGAGCATAACATTACCTTGTTCATGATCCACCTTTGATTGGCCAGCCCAACTTTCCCTCTACCTTGTACTTCGGTTGGCCAACCAACTGCGTACCTGCCGGATTACTAGGGGTCATCCACTTTCTCCTTACCAGTGCTAGCCATCACATGGGGAGGAGTCTTCCATGACTCCCGCCCCCACCTGACTGCCAGCTCGGTCACCAGGCCCGCTTGCAAAGAAGCCATAAAGGTCTATGCTCTGTGCAGAGATGTGCACACCATCTCTGCGATACAAGCTGGTATCCTCTATATGGATCGTGAGGTGCTCCGCCACGGTCCCCAAACCATGCTCCTCGAAATATCGAGCCACTGTCCGATTAAGAGACCGCCGGGCCCGGTCAATGCAGCAAGGATCACCACCTCCCTGGAAAATTGCTCATGGAATGATATAGGACCATAAAATTCGGACCGACGGCCAGCGTTGGCTAAATCCATGCCAGTGACCTGGCCTCCTCCATGAGGATCGTGGGATGCTCCACCACGGTCTCCAGACCAGCTCCTCAAAACATCGAGCCACTGCCCAATTACAGACCACCGGGCCCGGTCAATGCGGTGAGGAACACCGCCTCCCCGGAAAAATGGCCATGGAATGATATAGGACCACAAATTCAGACCTGCGGCCAGCATTGGCTAAATCCACACCAGTGACCTGGCCCAGGTCGTCACCCCCCGGATGGAGTACTAAAATTCAGGTGGACTGGCATTCCCAGTAGACAGAATGAAGGGACGTAGATCATGCCATCTCATTCCATGGAATCCGCACCTCATAGGTGCACTACAGCCCGAAGCCCCAGGTGTGTGCACCACATTGACAAAGCAGTGTGGCAGGCAGCCCAAGAAATGTAGCCACGGCCAATGAGCCACACCCATGCCAAAGCGTCCAGGGGCTCAGGAGCTGAAATAAAGAACAGAAAGAACAAGTGCCAGTGAGGTGCTCATTGCAACATGGGGCGAATATAGAATAAAAGTGAGCAAATCCCCAACGGTCCATCCTGTGGATGAAATGAATGGGTACCATACCAAGCTTCTGTAAAAAGGATGTAAAAGCAAGGACCAGGCAATTGCTCGTGTGCTGCAACTAGGCAGGGTGACAGTACTGCCCCTGCCCAGCTGGTCCCCTGGAGTAATGGATGGTCAATTGGACAGAATCATTGGCTAGTGAGACATCAGTCCGCTCCAAGGCCCTGTTCAACAGGTCATTCCCTGAAATAACAACCAGTCTGCTTACCCTAAAAGCCCCGAAAAAGGCCACTGTGGTGGCAGCATGGAAAAGGGGATGCTTCAAACTGGTCCTAGCGAAGAGCCAGCCAAGCCTCGGCCAGGCTCAAAAGGAACACTGGGGCTACAGGTTGCTGCAAGGCGGGGCTAGGGCTGCATTTCCGAGGCCAACCCTCCAGGACTCTGCAGGTACAGAAATCTCCCATGGTGTCCTGGTAACCCCAGATCTTGGCTGCAGAAGCCATAGCAGACAGGTGCCCACCAATGGCATGGGCCACTAGACCGCGACCATGCAAGTGTACCATGTATTGAAGAACATGGTCAACCAGTACAGGCTACAAGTCAGGCAGGGGCACATTCTGTTGGAATGTAAGGAAAGCCTGATAAGCCCATTCATACACCTTACGGGTGCGGACGGCAAGGGACAGGCCTATGGCCCTGCTAACTTCAACTCGCCAAATGTCCACATCTCATTCAGAAATGAGAGGGAAGTTCCTAGGCCTCCATCACTCGTGCCCGAAACTGGGACATCTGCAGGCAGGGTAAAGCATCAGCAATATTGCTATCCATGCCTGAAAGATGCCTAGCCTTGAAAAGAATATTATGGCGCAAAGAGCGCAATACAAACTGGCGGACAATGGGCATAACCCTAGGCGAACGAGATGTTTGGGCATTTACAATGTGCACCACGGCCACATTAGCACACCAGAAGAGCACCCCTGAATTCTCCCAAATGTTTCCCCACAGCAACAGGGCACCCAGGATGGGGAAGAATTCCAGAATTGTCAAGTCCCAGAGCAATTCTGAACACTGTCATGCTTGGGGCCACTGTTTACAGCAACCATTGGCCATCAAAATAAATGCCACATCCCAATAACCCCGAAGCATCAGACTGAACCTGAAATTCAGGCGTGATAGAAAGGTTCCATACACCAAGGAAACTGCAGGTCATGGAGCGAATCCTTGCATCTGGCCAGCATGGACAAGATAAGGGCTCGAGCCGCTTTTCAGGCGGCCATAAGCGCCTGGAAAGTAACCAGCAGTTGTTCGCATGTCCCAGAGACATTTTGTTGTTCAGTCGCACAGTCGGTTCCAACCCTTTGCGACCCTATGGACCATTGTTCTCCAGGCACCTCTGTCCTCCACCATCCCCCTCAGCACTCCCAGTTCTGTGCCCATTGTGTCTACAATACCATCTAGCCATCTCATCTTTGGCCTCCCCCTTCTTCTTTTGCCCTCCACCTTTCCCAACATCAGGGCCTTCTCAAGTGAATCCTCCCTTCTCATTTGATGTCCAAAATACTTTAGCTTCGTCTTTACTATTAGCCCTTCCAATGAGCAGTCAGTGTTGATTTCTTCTAAGATTGACCTATTTGTTCTCCTCGCTGTCCAGGGTACTCTCAAAACTCTCCTCCAACACCACATTTCAAAGGCATCTATTCTTCTGCGTTCAGCTTTCCTAATTGTCCAGCTCTCACATCCGTACATTACCACTGGGAATACCATTGCTTTGACTATTCTAATTTTTGTTTGCAATGTGATGTCTCTGCTTTTCACTATGTTCCCCAGGTTTCTCATGGCTTGTCTCCCAAGAATCAGTCGCCTTTTTATTTCATGGCTGCAATCCCCATCTGCCGTGATCTTTGATCCCAGGAAAGTAAAATCTGTCACTGCTTCTACTTCTTCCCCATCTATTTTCCAGGAACTGATTGGGCCTGTTGCCATTACCTTGGTTTTCTTGATATTGAGTCTCAAACCAGCTTTTGCACTCTCCTCCTTCAGCCCAATCAAGAGGTTCTTTAGGTCTTCCTCACTTTCTGCCATTAGGGTGGTATCGTCTGCATATCTCAGATTGTTTATGTTTCTCCCAGCAATTTTAATCCCATATTGTGATTCCTCCATCCCTGCATTTCGCATTATGTGCTCTGTGTATAGATTGAATAAGCAGGGTGATAAAATGCAGCCTTGTCTTACTCCTTTTCCTATTCCAAACCACTCTGTCATTCCGTGTTCTGTCCTAACTGTTGCTTCTTGGTTCATGTACAGATTTCTCAGGAGGCATATGAGGTGCTCTGGTATTCCCATCTCTTTAATTACTTGCCACATCTTGTTGTGGTCCACACAGTCAAATGCCTTAGTGTAATCAATGAAACAAAAGTAAACTTGTTTCTGGTATTCCTTTGTTTTCTCCATGATCCAACGTATGTTGGCAATGTGGTCTCTAGTCCCCCTGCCTCTTCTGAAACCGGCCTGCACCTCTGGTAGTTCTCTCTCCACATGTTGCTGAAGTCTGTCCTGTATTATCTTGAGCATCACCTTGCTGGCGTGTGGGATGAGTGCAATTGTTCGGTAATTTGAGCATTCTTTGGCGTTGCCCTTTTTTGGGATTGGGACGTATACTGATCTTTTCCAATCCTGTGGCCACTGTTTTGTTTTCCAGATTTGCTGGCATATTGAGTGCAGTAATTTGACGCCATCATCTTTTAGCGCTTTGAAAAATTCGACTGGGATACCATCATATCCACTAGCTTTGTTGTTTGCAGTGCTCTTTAGGGCCTTTATAACTTCGCTCTCCAGGATGTCTGGCTCGAGTTCAGTTTTTTCATCATTGTGGTTATCAGGAGTGTTGAGGTCCTTTTTGTAGAGTTCCTCTGTGTACTCTTTCCATCTTTTCTTTATCTCTTCTGCATCAGCTAGCTCTTTTCCGTCTTTGTCCCTTATCATGGTCATTTTTGCTTTAAATGTTCCCTTTATTTCCCCGATTTTTCTGAAGAGATCTCTAGTCCTGCCTCTTTTGTTGTTTTCCTCCATTTCTTTGCACTGTTCTTTTAGGTAGTTTTCCTTATCTCTCCTTGCTTTTCTTTGCCAGAGTGGGCAGCTCTCTTCCAGCAGCAAGTAGAAGGACCCACTTTACATATTAGATGTTACACTTTACATTAGATGTTAGGAAGACCATGTTGTGTGTGTGTGTGTCACACATCCTAATCTAGCCCTAACTGTGTGACTTCTGTAGGGCAGCATCATATTGCAGGCATTTTAAAGTTTGATCTGGACACAAAAGGAGAAGAAGATATTGCAGGCAACATCTCCTTAGTCTTTATACACACATTAAAGACACATTGTGTTTCAGTCCAACACAATTTAGCTAGGGAGATGGTCCCCACCATCTCCAGCCGGGCCGGCAAGGGAGGAGGAAGACCAGCCGGGTGGGGAGAGGCCAGCCAGTCGCCCCAACGCGAGCCCTTCCGAGCCGGTCCCCACCATCTCCAGCCGGGCCGGTGAGGGAGGAGGAAGACCAGCCGGGCGGGGAGAGGCCAGCCAGTCGCCCCAACGCGAGCCCTTTCGAGCCGGTCCCCACCATCTCCAGCCGGGCCGGTGAGGGAGGAGGAAGACCAGCCGGGCGGGGAGAGGCCAGCCAGTCGCCCCAACGCGAGCCCTTTCGAGCCGGTCCCCACCATCTCCAGCCGGGCCGGTGAGGGAGGAGGAAGACCAGCCGGGCGGGGAGAGGCCAGCCAGTCGCCCTAACGCGAGCCCTTCCGAGCCGGTCCCCACCATCTCCAGCCGGGCCGGTGAGGGAGGAGGAAGACCAGCCGGGCGGGGAGAGGCCAGCCAGTCGCCCCAACGCGAGCCCTTCCGAGCCGGTCCCCACCATCTCCAGCCGGGCCGGTGAGGGAGGAGGAAGACCAGCCGGGCGGGGAGAGGCCAGCCAGTCGCCCCAACGCGAGCCCTTCCGAGCCGGTCCCCACCATCTCCAGCCGGGCCGGTGAGGGAGGAGGAAGACCAGCCGGGCGGGGAGAGGCCAGCCAGTCGCCCCAATGCGAGCCCTTCCGAGCCGGTTCCCACCATCTCCAGCCGGGCCGGTGAGGGAGGAGGAAGACCAGCCGGGCGGGGAGAGGCCAGCCAGTCGCCCCGACGAGAGCCTTTTCCAAGCCCTGAAAACAACCAAGCGACGAAGGAGAGGTCCAATTGGCAGAAGGGAAGAAGGCAAAGGAGTTAAACCAGGGGGTGAGACTCAGAGCCCCATACAAAGGATAAGTAGTTAAATATGCAGAAATGTTGATGACTTAATATAGTAACTCACATAAAGACTTTAAAATGACTTAATATAGCAACTGACATAGAGACTGTGCTTTAAAGTGTGATAATATGCATGATAATATGTTGTCTTAAATGTTTTTAAACTTTTAAAAACTGTGATAAAATGTATGAGGAGAGAAAAATGGCGCAGACACTGGCAACCACGCCATAAATCTTGCCAAGAGAACCCTATTGACCAAAAAAAAGGCAAAACAAAAGGGCAGGCTAGGTGATACAGGATGCTTAACACCACAGAGTGGAGGAAGGGGAGGGACAGGAAAGGGGGAGGGGAAATGCAATGTTGCAAGGAGCAATACTGCATAGGGACATGGAATGTGAGATCAATGAACCAAGGTAAACTGGAAGTGGTAAAAAATGAGATGGAAAGAATAAGCATTGACATCTTGGGCATCAGTGAGCTAAAATGGACAGGGATGGGTGAATTCAGCTCTGGAAACCATCATATCTACTATTGTGGACAAGAAAACCTTAGAAGGCATGGAGTAGCCATAATTGTCAATAAGAGAGTAAGAAAAGCAGTAATGGGATATAACCTCAAAAATGACAGAATGATGTCAGTCAGAATTCAAGGCAAACCTTTCAATATCACCGTAATCCAAGTCTATGCACCAACCACTAGTGCAGATGAAGCCACAGTGGACCAGTTCTATGAGGACCTAGAACACCTCATAGAACAGACACCAAGAAATGATGTCCAAATTATATTAGGAGACTGGAATGCCAAAGTAGGAAATCAAAAAGTGGAGGGAATAACAGGCAAGTTTGGTCTTGGAGTACAGAACGAAGCAGGGCAAAGATTGATAGAGTTCTGCCAAGAGAACACACTGGTCATAGCAAACACTCTCTTCCAGCAACACAAGAGGCGACTTTACACATGGACATCACCAGATGGCCAACACCGAAACCAAATTGACTACATACTCTGCAGCCAAAGATGGAGAACCTCCATACAATCAGCAAAAACAAGACCTGGAGCAGACTGTGGCTCAGATCACAACCTACTGATCGCAAAATTCAGGTTAAGACTAAAGAAAATAGGGAAAACAAGAAGACCAGACAGATATCACATAGACAGCATCCCTAAAGAATACACGGTGGAGGTGATGAACAGATATAATGGCCTGGACGCAATAGACAGAGTGCCAGAAGAATTATGGACAGAGATAAAGGACATCATGCAGGAAGCAGCAAAGAAAACCATACCAAAAGAAAAGAAGCGTAAGAAAGCAAAATGGTTGTCTGATGAGGCTCTTAAAATAGCAGAGGAAAGAAGGAAGGCAAAAGTCAAAAGAGAAAGGAAAAAATACAACCGTCCCAGAGACATGCCTCCCACTAAACAAATTTTTTTGCCCAAATAATGAGCCACATTATGTACCCCGGACCGGCAGACAAATGTCCAATGCAGGAAGAACTAAAGGGTTCAAAGGCTGAACAGGATACAGAACAGCCGAAAGGCATGGCCTTATCAACAAAATACTGGCCTTCCAAGTGAAATCCAACTGCTGCGGCCAAGGCCATTGTGCTACAGGGGCCGAAGGCAAGGAACCCATGTAGTGTGAGCTTACTTGACCCGTATACTCACTAGGTGCACTCGCAGCAACTGCCCCCACCGGGGTTCCAGCTGCTGCGGAGCGTCGGAGGTCACGACTGAATTAGAGCCCACCAGTCAGGAAAAAGTTGGCACTGACGTATCGGAATCAGAGCAGTCCGCCGATGGGTGGGCTGGCCGGCAGAATTACATGGTCCCCACCAGTTCATATACCGGGATGGGCCGGGCGGCCACCAGCTGTTCCACCCTCTGAGTGAGGAGAGCAGTTAGCTGGTGCCAATCCATGTCGGCCAGGTCAGCAACTTGTAAGGCCAACAGCCTTGCCAACCGTTGAGTGGTGGTAGTTGCCTCAAGGCCCACAGCACACTCTAAAAGAGTGATGCGGGCTACCAGGGCCCTAGGGTTGAAAGGTAAGGCCTCACTAGAAGGCAGATGCCCTGTAGGCCCAACCCCTGTATGGGTTGAAGAGGTATCCTGTGCCCTGGATTGAATGGGCCCAGCAAAGGCCCAGTGTGGTGAGCCATGCCTCGTGCAGGCCGAGGCCCAACCATGGCCCTGCTGTTGGTGGTGGCCCTGCTACTAGATGCCACCAGCCTGGGCCCTGTGGAGGCCCTGCCTGGGGGGGGGGGAGCCCTGCAGCTATGTGCCGCCGGTCTGGAAGACTGAGGGCGACTAACCCCCAATGGGCCACCTGCAAAATGGCTGGCCTTCTTCTTGGGTGCCATTTTTGGCACGATTCAATGCCTCACTGAGTTGGGGGGAGGCAAGCAACTGCCAAGGTACAAGCCTGCCACCACCCCAACCAGCCGATAGGCGGTTCAGAGCTCCCCGGAAAAGGTGTGGTAAGCGATCCCCGCAGGGCAGGCCCACCGGTACCCAAACCGGCCACCAGTCGAGGCCAGGGGGGTGTTTCTGGCTGTCATCCAGGCCCCTAGTCTGCCACCTCAATTGCTGCGGTGCAGTGGTGCAGGCAGATCCACCACTTGAGCGGCTATGTGTGGCCAGCGTCGCCTGAAAAGCGGCTTCAGCCACGCTCCCTAAAAATTGGCTGAGCAGGAGCAAACGCCAAGCCGATCGATTTAGGAGCCGAAGGGGCACGCAGAGCCTCCCCTTTTAATGGGGAGCTCAGCTCCACCCCTCGGCTCAGCCAAGTGCCCAGCTCTAAGGGGGCGGGGGCGGCAAAGTGCACGGTGGGCGGATATCCTGCCACCGCTCGTCCCTTGGCATGAGTTTGTTTAAGGTGGATCCCAGCTTGCCATGATGTGACCCACATACTATGATCATGGAGCCATCCCCTGCGGCACACACAAAATGAGATGTGCAGGATTCAACACCAGGACTGCAATGGACTTCCGCAGCCTTGAGGATATGGACAAGGTGCACCTTCACAGCCAGTCCATTGCCTTACCCACCCCCCTAGTAAAGAGTCAGACACATAGTTGTTTGGTTATCAAAAATCGGGCCACTTTATTAATTTGTAACTTTATTGTATAACTGATCTGCAACGGGCCGAAGTAGCACTGGTAAGGACAATTTACTTTCTAAGCCAAATTCTAAATTGCTTGATAAAATTTTGATTATTACCTTTTCCGTGTCTAATTATTAGATCCCCTGTCAGAATTTATTTTGTTCTTCTTGTTTCTGACCTAATCCGGTTGAACATCCAATTAGAGTTTCCAATCTGCCAAGGCTGGAATACCCTGGTTCCTGGTCTGCATTTGATTAACCAGCCCCCTTCTGTGGTTGATTTGTTAACTCTGCTAGTTAATCAAATGCGTACCTGCCAAATTCTTTGGGATCTAAGGTCTGCCAAGTTAGTGAAAAAGAACCTCAGCATCTCAACCACGCGCAGCAGTGTGGGATGGGTGAAAATAACCAGAATCCTCTAGTGCCAACCAGGAGTCAGGCCAAAAATTTCCCATCCAGCCCCAAAGTGACCAAAAGAGTCACATTGCAGCTATAGGGAATGGAGGATGGACAAACGCACCCTGGCCTTGCCGAAATCAAAAGAGTGGAGTGCCTGGTGTGTGCACCCCTTTTAAGGCCGCTTTCTCTGCCCCTCGTGCTCACGCTGCTCTGTTTTCCTCCCTCCAAGAGGGAAGGTGAGCGCCCCCAGCATTTGCCATCAGCACGCGTCCATCTGGCATGGTCTCTTCTGACTCCATGACCATTAGGAATCAGACTTCCTCCTCTGCTCATTTTGCCGTTGGGCCCAATATGATGGTTTCCAGTGGCATTTCCTCCACTGAGGGGGACCATCGCCCCACCTAAAGGGGCTCATCCTCCTGCAGCCATTTTCAAAGTCACACAAATTCCTTTCAGAATACTATATAAGCTTAAGCCCTATTTGGCCATTACATCAATCAGTCTTTTGGCCACACTGAAGAGGAAATGATTCACCCTGCCTTTCACTGTATCCCCCCACCCACCCACCCATCCATCAAATTAGCACTGGCAATTCTGTAGATTTAAAAAAAAAGGGGGGGGAAACATTATTTGTGAGTGCCACAGCAAAAATGACATCAAATTTGGGTGGTGGGGTTTTATAATTATTGGCATGTAGTAATTTTTTAAACAAAACTTTTGATATGAAGGGGTTTGGCCACTATTAGTTATTTATTTTGTCTGCTTGAAACAAAACATAAAAAATAACGTATAACTATTTAAAATTGCTTGTTACCTATGGGTGTGGCACATTAAAAGAACACTGATCTCATGGATTTTTATTAAAAAGGCATAATGTGAAGTTATTAACATTCATTAAGGGCACTGGTGCTTGTAATGTTTGAGTGCTGAAAAACCTCATCCAGAGGGAGTTATTCTCAGCTTCATGAAATGGCAAACGTAAACTTGATTGAAAGGGAAATGACTTTGCAGATTTATGGATTTCCAAAGGAAAAAAACCCTGCATGAATGATTTTAATTAAATTCACTTTACTGCATAGCTTTCCCATCATTTCTAATATTCAGAAATATCTATACCTGTTGTGGTTTCTATCCAGCCTTTTCAATTTACTGACTATTTCACTTAAATGCCTTGGCACACTTACCATGACTACTAGCATTTCTCAAGCTTGCAGCAGGGAAAAAAGGAATTACATTATCAATTGATTATTAATTTTAGTATTTTGTGTTTGCTTCACTGATTTGCCTTTTAACTGGAGCCTGGAACGTTGCTGTCCTAGTCAGTATTCCTGACTGTCTATTAGAGTGGCCTCACACAGCACACACAAAATCTTTCAGATATAAAATACTGCCATATCCTCTGGGTTGATGATAATTTACCAAACTTGTAGCAGAGGCAAGCACTGCAACAGTTAAGTTTTAATGATCTCCTCCACTTAAATTGCACACCAGAGATGTAAATCTTCAGGAATAGCAGCATGCTTACTCTTATTGGAGTTTCTGGGAGGGTTTTTATAATGCACTTACAGTGACACAATGTTTTACACTAACACAAAAAATGCATTATTGCACAAAATTAGCTTTTTTTCCTGAAAAACTGTCTGTTTCACACACACACACACACACACACACACACACATGGAATTCGATAGTTCGTGAATTATGCCGATGTGAGTAACGCAAAATTAATGTACTTTGGGTACCAAATGAGAAGAGAGGATTCACTTGAAAAGGCCTTCATGTGGAGAAAGATTGAAGGCAAAAGGAGAAGGGGATGGTAGAGGATGAGGTGGCTAAATGGCACTGTTGATGCAATAGGCGTAAAGCTGAGTGGTCTGCGGAGAATGGTGGAGGATAGGGGTGCATGGCGTGCAGTGGTCCATGGGGTAAAAAAAAAGGGTTGGTCTTGACTGTGTGACTGAACAACAACAAAGGAAGACTGATGCTTTATTTCAAATTATGAAGCACTAGAGCAGGGATCCTCAATCTATGGCCCATGGGCCAGATCCAGGACACAGCACCAAATCATCCAGCACATGCCCTCACTCCAGCCACCACTTCCACTGCTGCTGCCACTATCTCAATCCTTGTCCCCTTCACTTGGCTTGACATGTCCCTGCTAGTGCTCCATAGCAGGGCAGATGTTGTACGGCTTACAACATCCGTTCTTCTGTAGAGCACCATTAAGTATATGCCAGGACAAGTGGAGGGGACAAGGTTTGAGGCAGAAGCGGCAGATGTACGTGACCGCCTGTGTCTTTCTCAGGGGCCGCCCTGGCCAAGGACGGTTTTCCCGGCAGATGCCCATGGATGCCTTCATCTGTCCTGTGGGCCACTCTGGCTGAGCGTGGGTAAGGACAGCCTGAACCCCTCCTTCACCCACATAATACAGTTCCTCCAGGCTGGTAAGCAGGGAAGCGGTGTGGGGTGGAGTGGTGGGTGGCTCAGAGTGGTCCTGCTGGTGGTGGTAGTGGTATGGAGTGGTGGTGGCTTGGGGTGGTCCCACCAGTAGCAGCAGCAGTGATGGGGGAGTGGTAGGGGTTCAGGATGGTCCCACCACCACTGGTGGTGGCAGCAGTGGCAGTGGCAGAACCACCAGGCTGGTCCCTCAACAGTATGAGGGTGCGTGAACCTGCCCCCAGCTTTAAAATGTTGAGGACCCATGCAATAGAGCAGGGGTACCCAAACTTTTTGGGCCACGAGCTGGTTACATGGTTGAGCATGCCAGTCATGTGGTTCCTCCCACCAACAGTAAAATGTGCATGCACAGAATGCTGACATTAATGACCTGCGGCTGTCATAAATTTATTTACGACAGCTGTGGGTCATTTAAGTAAAGAGTGGGTTCCCCCAAGGTTCAGTACTGGGACCCCTGCTTTTCAACCTCTTCATAAATGATCTAGAGGTAGGAGTAAAAAGCAAGGTAGCCAAATTTTCTGACGACACTAAATTATACAGGGTAGTGAAAACTGAGCGATTGTGAGGAGCTCCAGAGGGATCTCTTGACACTGGGGGAGTGGGCAAAACAGTGGCAAATGAGTTTCAACATTAGTAAGTGCAGAGTGATGCATGTTGGGGCAAAAAAAAACCCAATTACATTTATAAACTGATGGGGTCTGAACTCTCTGTGACAAACCAGGAAAGGAACCTTGGTGTCCTGGTGGACAACTCAATGAAGGTGTCAACCCAGTGTGCCTCAGCAGTGAAAAAAGCAAACTCAATGCTAGGGATCATTAGGAAGGGTATAAATAATAAGTCAGCAAGTGTCATTTTGCCTCTTTATAAATCTATGGTGAGGCCCCATCTGGAATACTGTGTACAGTTCTGGTCGCCATACCTCCAGAAGGATATTATGGAGCTGGAAAAAGTGCAGAGGAGGGCAACCAGATTGATTAGGGGACTGGAACACCTTCCTTACCATCTGAGGCTGCAACGGTTGGGCCTCTTCACTCTTGAACGACGACGTCTAAGAGGTGACCTGATTGAAGTTTATAAAATCATGCACGGTGTGGACAAAGTAGATAAGGAAAAACTGTTTTCCCTATCGCATAACACTAGAACTAGGGGACACTCCATGAAACTTTTGGGTACTAGTTCTCAAACAAATAAGAGAAAGTACTTTTTCACCCAGAGGATCACTGGTCTATGGAACTCCCTGCCAGAAGAAGTGGTGACAGCTGTCAGTCTTGACAGCTTTAAGAAAGGATTAGACAGGTTCATGGAGGACAAGAGTATCAATGGCTATAATTATGGATACTTAAGGACAACCTCCGGGTTGGAGAGATCGGCAGGATATCTCTCAATGCCATTTCCAGGGAATCCTAAGCAAGTGAAGGCATCTGCTTGGGAATACCCTGAAGGAAATGGTGAGCCACTGTGTGAGACAGAATGCTGGACTGGATGGGCTGTGGCCTGTTCCAGCAAGGCTGTTCTTATGTTCTTATGTTCTTATGTTCTTATGTTCTTATGTTCTTATGTTCTTACATCAGAGTTTTGTGCATTCACAGGCACATTATGCACCTATGTATGTGCATTTTGCTTTCACTTCTGGGAGCTGCGAGGGTGACGTGGGCCAGATGAATTGGCATTGGGGGCCTGATCCAGCCCATAGGTCATAGTTTGGGCACACCTGCACTATAGAGAAATTGCTGCTGCATTCTCTTAACCTCCTCTTTTCTTTTGTGTATGTATGTGTTTGCATTGAGAGAGAGAGAGAGAGAGAGAGAGAGAGCAATTTACTTCTTAAAGGAAAAGGACACTTCATGCAAATTATTGAGTTCTTGAGGGGAAAATAATTCTTTTTTTTAGTCTCTTAAAATTACTTATTGAGGTATCTTATTGTCTTAAAACAGCACTGGCACATGAAAAAAGGAATGTAACTAATTTTCTTTCCAACCAAATAACATGGTACTTTAAACATTTTGTTGTTGTTGTTCAGTCACACAGTCTATTCCGACCCTTTGTGACCCTATGGACCATTGCCCTCCAGGCACCCCTGTCCTCCACCATCCTCCTCAGCCCGACATCTACAATACAGTACCATCTAGCCAACTCATTTTTGGCCACCCACTTCTTCTTTTGCCCTCCACCTTTCCCAGCATCAAGGCCTTTTCAAGTGAATTCTCTCTTCTCATTTGATGTCCAAAGTACTCTAGTGTAGCGATGTCTGGCCGCTAGGGCGGCGTTAGAGCCCGGAGGAGACTGATCAATGACGACACGAGGCAACAGGAGCGAGATCAGATCAGTGGTTTATTGGAAAAAGGCAACATCATTTATAGGGAAAAAAGCGCAACGGTGGCAAGCTGTCACCTGACAGGGAAATTACCTCACTCACGTACACGGGTTAATGGGGAATTCTTCAAAGGGGAGTTTAATCAGCTGGGGCAAACATGGGTTCAGGGACCTCATTGTCTTGGGGATTAGGCAGGGACAAACATGGCTTATCTGCGCCAGGGATTTCCCGAACTGGGAGATGAACTATGTACTTAATGCTTGACAGAAGTCAGCTATCTGCTTACTTGGCCGAGTCGCAGGTCAGGTCGCGGTAATTGGGTGAATCAAACCCTATACTTTATTCACCCCCCTTAATTTGGCTGCCCGCAGAGCCCGCGGCTCAAGGAGCGTCCTCCTGAAGCGGCCTCTGCAAGGGCCGTTTCCATGCCCGATGGGCATGGGGAAACCGCATCTCCCCTTTATTTTCTATTTAAGGACCTGACTGGCGACCTTGCGCAAGAGCGGCATCAGCTGTTGAGCGGGTATGACGTCACGGGGTTTCTCTCTGGGGCGGCACTTGGAGATCAGCGAGGGAATGCACTGAGCAAAACAACAAAGCGTAATGCCTAGTATGGTTATCCCCACCACTACCTTAAGCACCGTTTGCAGCCACCCCCAGGGAATCCATGACCACATCCAATTCCACAGGGAGCTCCACCAAGCCCCCCATGCGGAACCCTCAGTAATACCCTGGACTATGGTGTGGAGGTTCGTGATCTGGCTTTGGATCTTACGGGAGTTGTCAGTAAGATTGAAGCAGCACATTCCATGAACAGACTCGCAACCCAGGTGGTGCAGCAAGAGGAGGTAGTCGATAGCCGCTCGATTGTCAAGAACGGCCTGGCGAAGTTCTGCCTGTTCCTGATTGAGGAGCGCTATCGCTGTGGAGGTATGGTTAATGGCTTTTGCCAAACCGCAAGCCAAGCGGCCAATCCTCCGTGCGTTGCCGACGGCCAAGCCTGGCACGCCGACAAGGCTGACTGCTAGGTATACATACTCAGCGGGACTCATTACTCTGAAGCTGCTGTCACAAGAGCTGTCTAACTGGGTTGTGCGTGTGTGCCGTATGAGTGGGGAGACATTTGAAACATTGGAAACATGTGAAACATTAGAAACATTTGTGCTTGGGGCAATCATGTCCTTAGTAGGGAGTAACAGTGTCAAACGGCTGATACAACACATTGAGTCCGACAGATTCGCAGGGATATAGTTCCATGTGAACTGGTTGCAGGTGAAAAACCACCCTGAGGGTAGGGTGACGTGAGCGTACAGCGAAATGAGAGTCTCTGGTTTATTACAAGTCCAGTTGCCGCTGCCGGGGTCAAGGCAGCGGCGCCGAGTCGGACCGCCTGAGGTGCAGCCGGTCATTCGGGTGCAAGCAGCGTCCGGGCTGACCGCCACTCGAGGGGTATGAAGAGTGGCTGCGTCAGCCGGCAAGGTTGATGCAAGTCGCCGTCCCCCCCAGCGGGCGTATGCTGAGAAGGTGGTAGGAGTGTGTGGGCCAAAGAACGCCTTCAGCAGCCAGTCGCCATCCTTGGTGCGCGCGTCCAGAGCGTGGCACACGGGGATGAGACAGGTGCTGAGGATAGATGCAGAACCAATGTCCTGCCGTAGACAAAAATCGGACTGGTTGACGAGACCCGCCAACCTTTCCCACAAGTTGTACTGCATTCGTGCAGAAATATCTTCCCCAGGCGGCAAACCGTCGGCCTGGATCGGAGTAGCCTGAGCGCCTCCCCCCAGAAGCAGGGTGAGGGCCAGGATGACGATGATCGCCATGGAGTTGGCATGAATCTGGGCAAAAACTGCTGCTATGAGGTTCTCCGGTGTCGGCTCCTTCTCCCCGCGCTGGAGGGCGTCCTCAGCTTTACTGCAAAGTGCCTTGACCATCCCCCAGGTGATCTTCGGCGCCGCCGGTGGCCGTCTCCTCCGGCGGGTCTTGTCGGCCAGCGTGAGGTCCTCCATCTCCGGGATCGGACTCGGGTCGGCCTGGGTCCACGCCATGTGGTCCCAAGTGAGGCTTGACACACCGAGCTGGAATCCAAACGACACCTGTAGGAGACATAACTGCAGCATACCCTCTTCCCCAGGTTATGAGCGGCACCGGGCCCCTCCAAGAAGGGTCTGGTGGCACTCGGTACCGGACCATAGGTCGCGGGAGAGCTTCCGAACGGCGGAAATGCTTCTCCTGCGGCGTGCAATCCGAAAAAACATTAAGGTGATTGTATGTGAACAATACCTTGTTGAGACACATCTGTGCTTCTCCCTGTGACTTGGGGAGGGCTGGTGGCTCCCCCCTTTCTGTTTGTTTTTCAATATAGGACTTTAGCGTCCGATTGACCCGCTCCACAATCGCCTGCCCTTGCGGATTGTAGGGGATTCCAAATGTGTGCTTGATGTCCCAAGTAGCCATGAAGGCGGCCAACTGCCTGGAACTGTAGGCCGGCGCGTTGTCCGTCTTCACGTGCCGCGGCTTGCCCATCGCCGCAATGCAGGAAAGGAGGTGCTGCTCCACGTGGGTGGCAGCCTCCCCTTTCTGCGCCGTTGTCCAGACGAACTGGGAAAAGGTGTCAATGCAGACGTGCATGTATTGCCATCTGCCGAACTGCGGCACATGCGTGACGTCCATCTGCCATACCTGATTAGCCTCTGTCCCTCGTGGGTTGACCCCCCATGAGGGCCCCCCCGGCGCCCCTGCGCAATGCTGGCAAGAGCGGACTATACCTTGGGCTTGAGAGAGCGGCAGATTGAACTGTCTGGCGAGTGCCTTGGCATTTTGGTGAAAAAAGGCATGACTTTGAATTGGAGTAGTGAAAACTCCCAAAACTGAACGTTGCTGAATTTCCTTTGCCGCCGCATCCGCTCTGCTATTGCCCGCGGAAATCGGACCCGGTAGGTCTTGGTGACTTCGGATGTGGGCAATATAGAGCGGCTCTGTGCGGTTCCGCAAATGAAATTGAGCCGTGAGAAACAGACTGAGCAAGTTCTTGTCTATTGCGGGAGTAATGTAAGCTCCCGGTAGACTGTGAAGCAAATTCCTTACATACAGACTGTCAGTAATGATGTTTAAACATTCCTTGGCGAAGGTGCGCAAGGCGAGGTTCACGGCTGCCAACTCTGCCCGCTGCGCGGACTTCTGTGGAAGAGTTAGCAGCGTGTGCCAAGCTTCGCCCTCCTGCCAAGTCAGGACACCATATGTGCGTCCCCCATCGGTGAAAACTGTCTTGGCCCCCTGAAGCGGGACCAGCGAAAGCAATTCGAACAAACTGACTGTTCCTGTCTGAAGTGAGACAAGTCTAGGGTCTTTGGGCAAGTGGTATGCTAAGCTTCCAGTGAATCCTTCCAAGGCTATCGGAAGCGAGTCACCTAGCTGCATCAACTGATGGATTTGTTCCTTGGTGAACGGGACTATGATCTTAGCTAAATCGTGCCCAGAAATGTCCCTCGCTCTCAGCCTGCCGCGGTAGACCACCGCGGAGACCAGTTCTTGGGGCGGAACAATGTTCCGAGAAGAGGTGTTTGGCAAGTAGACCCACTCCACAATTTTCGCTCCCTTCTCTGAGTCCACTCCTAGCGCCCCAGTGAACATGGATCCTGACCGCACGATGTACAAATTCAGGATCGGGGCGTATGGCCCCGGGGCGATCCTATCCACCCACCTCTGGCTGAGAACTTGGTTCACCTTCTCGAGCGCCAAGCGCGCGTCTCGAGAGATCTTTATCCGGTCTGCCGGCTGCTTACCTAGGGTTAGCAGCGAGAAGAGCGGTTTTAGAAGATCCGTATCTAAACGAAAATACGGTCTGGCCCAATTGATGTTCCCCAAAACTTGCTGCAACTCTACAAGGGTGACTGAGTCTTGTAAATTTATCTGAGGCAGGACTGGTGCTGCGAAGGAGCGGAGAAGCCGATGGCCCAAGTATGAAAAGGGCTCGGTTCTCTGCACTTTCTCAGGGGCAATGAGTAAGCCTTTGTCCCCCAGGCTGGCCTGGAGGTCAGAAAACATTTCGCTGCCGAGCTGCGGCAACGCTACTAAGATGTCGTCCATGAAGTGACAAACAATTGCTTTAGGGTAAAGGCTTCGGAACTTTGCCAGTGCGCCGTGAATGTAGATTTGACACAGGGTGGGCGAATTGAGCATGCCCTGTGGCAAAAATTTCCACGCGTAACGCTGCGTGGGCTCACCGTGGTTCACGACCGGCACCGTAAAGGCGAACCTTTCCCGGTCCCTGGGGTCTAAGGGGATTGTATAAAAGCAATCCTTGAGATCTACAACTAGGATCTCCCACCCCTCGGGAATCATATTCGGATTAGGGATGCCGCATTGGAGCGGACCCATCGGCTGAATGCATTTATTGATCTCTCTGAGATCGTGGAGGAGTCGCCACTTCCCCGACTTCTTCTTAATCACAAAAATTGGCGAATTCCAGGGGCTTGTGGACTGTTCTATGTGTCCTGCGTCTAGCTGTTCCTTAACTAGCTGCTTGAGGGCAACTAATTTCTCTCCCACTACCGGCCATTGTTCTACCCATACCGGAGTGTCGGTGAGCCATTTAAGCGGCAACGCCATTACCCGAAGGTAAGCGTAGCACCGTACTGCTGGAGAATGTCTCGCCCCCAAAGGTTGATGTGCACGTCAAGAATGTGCGGCCGAATTACCGCTGTGCCGTCAGCCTTTGGGATTGTGACTTCTACCCACTCTCGGCTCCTGAACGCTTCCTGGACGCCTCCTACCCCCCACACATCGGAGACCGGCTCAATGGCCCACTCTCTTGGCCACTGGCTCCTGCCTATCACGCTCACATCCGCTCCGGTATCGAGTAACCCTGAGAACACCCTTTTGTTCAAAAATACCTCGATAACGGGGCGCTGTTTCCACTCAATGTTGGTCTCCACTGTCGCTAAGACCTGGTATCCTTGCACTGCCTCACTCGCGCTCGAGCGGTCTGCTGAACCGGACTCTGAGCTGTCCCTGAGCCTTCCCTGGCTGCCTGCTGGCGAGTGACAAGGAACCATGATCAGTTGCGCTAACGTGTCTCCCTTGTGGATGGTTTGGGGCAGGTGCGCCCAAAGCTGGACCTGGAGAATGCCTGAAAAATTCGAGTCAATGACTCCTGGAATTATGAAAATTCCGCGTGCTCCAGCTACACTGCGGGGCAAAACTAAACCTATAAAGCCTCTGGGCAGGGGTCCCATGTACTGGGTATCGACTAGATGGACTGTGCCTGGCAGGTCGCATGTAACGTCCGCCTGGCAAGTCAATTCTAGCCCCGTGCTGCCCTTGGGGCTGGCCTGTGCCCTCGCAGTGCCTGGGATGTGCCTAGAATCTAGTCTCGGTCTGGGGAGCTCTGGATCTGGGTGAGGGAAGCCTCTGTTTGGACTGGGGCCAGAGACGTGCCCGGATTCCGGTTTTCCGAACTCGGACAAAACCTGGCCCAATGGTAGCCTTTCTTGCACTTCGGGCAGAGGGTGTTCGGAGCCTTGGGACGGCCGGACTTTTGTCCGTTTCCCTTGGATCGGCACTCCCTAGCGAAGTGACCGACCTTGCCACAAGTGTGACATGCCCCTTTGTTCTTGCCATTGGATCTTCTTCCCCCCTGCACCGCTGCCGCTAGCAGACCCATCTTGTAAGAGTCTGTGCCAACGTCGGAGCATGCTCGAATCATGTCCGTTAAGGTTATGTCAGGGCGATTGCCCAGGGACTGCAAGATTTTACGGCAGTCCAAGTTGGCGTTGTCTTTGGCTAGCTTAATCATGAGCTCTTCCTGGGCGTGCTCATTGTCAATCTGCCTGCTAATTGCTTCCTCCAGGCGATTGATGAAGTCCATGTAGGGCTCTTGGGCTCCCTGCTTAATAGCGGTGTAATTTTTGGCCGTTTTGCCAGACGCTGGGACCTTGAAGTATGCCCTATAGGCAGCCTCGGCTGACATCTCTAGGGTGGCGAGAGGCAAGTTGATCTGAGCGTTGATGGACTCAAAGGCACCTGAACCATACAACTGGTCAGGGATTACCGCGCCTCCCATCCTGGCAGCCCGAGCTTGCGCCTCTAGGCGGAACTCGCTGTCCCAAATCATGTACTGGCTGGGGGTGAGCATCATCCTCATGACGGCTTTCCAGTCATGAGGAATCCACATGGTGGTTTCGCACACTTGCTGAAGCGTGCCCCTCGTAAAACGACTTTGGAGCCCTGTCTCTGAGATTGCCTTCCGTAAAGCCATGAGAAGCTTGTACGGGACTGGGGAGTGTACTACCTGCTGTGCGCCCGTGAGCGCGTCCATCTCCAAACGGATGGGACAAATCTGTCGAAGTTCTGCTAGCTGTTCAACTGGCAATTCCCCCTTCTTGAGTTCTATCTCAGCTGTGCGCTGAAGGGCACTCTTCACGACTAGGGAACCTGGGGTTGTCAGAGAAGCGCCAGCGCCTCTCATTCCTTGCGTTCCCTCGGTGACGTCTGCAGCTGTCACCGCGGGAAGGCTCCCTGCGCTACTCTGCTGATAACTGAATGTCGGGTAGAGTGCGGCGGGCGCAGTTGGCTCGACTGGCGTGCCTGATGGCTTTTCTAACGGGGGTTCTTCCGCTTCTACCCGGACTGGCTCGATCTGCTCTAAGAGTCTCCTACATTTCCTCCATGTGCGGACTATCCCTCCTGGAGCTTTCGGGGTTTGCTGAATGCAGTCTCCTATATGATCCCAGAGCTTCAGGGTTAACGTACCTACTTCTGGGTAAAGTAGGCAGTGTTCCCTGAGGTACGCCAAAAGTCTCGCTAGCTCCCTGCTGTGAAATCGTAACTGAAAAACCCTGGCCAGGATTATGAACTCTTGCTCCCGAGTTCTTTGGCTAGCGGACGGACTTGGTCGAGGAGAATAAGTCCCCATATTACCTGCGATGGTCCTCCGAAGTCTCCTTCTCGGGACGAAAATCGACGCGTCTTTGCAGGCAACAGGTTCGGGCGACGAGTGTCTGGGGTAGCCCTCGGAGCGTGGACCTTCTGCCACGGGCCCTTCTAACGGCCTCTGCGATGTCAGGGGCTCACAGCCTGCCCTGAGCGGAACGCGTTTCCCTCTATGGCAAACCTCTCGAAAGCGAGGAGTGAGCGGTAGGAATGTCTCTCTGGAATGCCTCGCGGCGGGCCGTCCTCTGTTCGGCTGGCTGCCGACCAGAGCACCGCGCTATCCTCCTGCTCAAGCGCAGAACCGGACCGCGTGGATCGCTACTCACGAGTAGACCTCTCCGGGGTCTCTTACTCACGAGTAAATCACGTCGGGGTCACCAGCTGTAGCGATGTCTGGCCGCTAGGGCGGCGTTAGAGCCCGGAGGAGACTGATCAATGACGACACGAGGCAACAGGAGCGAGATCAGATCAGTGGTTTATTGGAAAAAGGCAACATCATTTATAGGGAAAAAAGCGCAACGGTGGCAAGCTGTCACCTGACAGGGAAATTACCTCACTCACGTACACGGGTTAATGGGGAATTCTTCAAAGGGGAGTTTAATCAGCTGGGGCAAACATGGGTTCAGGGACCTCATTGTCTTGGGGATTAGGCAGGGACAAACATGGCTTATCTGCGCCAGGGATTTCCCGAACTGGGAGATGAACTATGTACTTAATGCTTGACAGAAGTCAGCTATCTGCTTACTTGGCCGAGTCGCAGGTCAGGTCGCGGTAATTGGGTGAATCAAACCCTATACTTTATTCACCCCCCTTAATTTGGCTGCCCGCAGAGCCCGCGGCTCAAGGAGCGTCCTCCTGAAGCGGCCTCTGCAAGGGCCGTTTCCATGCCCGATGGGCATGGGGAAACCGCACTCTAGCTTCATCTTTACTATTTGACCTTCTAAGGAGCAGTCAGGGTTGATTTCTTCTAAGATTGACCAATGTGTTAAACATTATTCACAATTTAAAAAATTCTTAATCACTGGTTTGTCATTTCATTTCCATTTTTCATTCTCCATCTTCACAGTTCATCATTTTTTTTTGTTCTCAATGTGCATAAATACCACATTCAATAATACCTTTATTGAACTGTTACCTTTAGTGTACTGTTTCCAGAGAATACTTGGATATTTATCATTGATGCTTGTGATTTCACATGAGGTACATCAAATATTTTATGCCTCTTCTTCACTATTTAATATTTGCCCTCCTTTCTCAAAAAAGAATTAAGAACTCTCTCTTCCTTTTTTAGAGTGGGTGGGATGGATGGGTGGGATAAGGGGTTTTTAAAGTGTTTTTATATGTTTTTAGAATTTGTTGTAATGCCGCCCTGAGTCGGGTTCTGCCTGAGTGGGCGGCATATATAAATACGACTAAATAAATAAATAAATAAATAAATAATAAATAAAAATGATCCCAATACTGCTGTAATCATTATCACATGCATCATACAAAATGAATAGAGTGTTAGTTCATGGGGAGGAATTAACATTGACAGCAAGACACAACTTTATTAGAACTTACTGATAGACTTTATGTGACATTTTTGATTGGTTCAAATCAAGGTCTTGATTCTACATGTACTAAATGTCCAAGATTTCACAGATTATGAATCCATCTTTTATTTTATATGAGCCAGAAAGCTCTCCCTAGAGGTATTTAGCTGACTCACTTACTTTTGAGCTTCAAGCTAGGTTTGATATTTCAAAACTTTTGGTGTACATTGATATGGATGAAACTGCTGGATGAAACTGCTTTAGGCCTTGTGTTTGTTTATTGCAGTTCCTGTTTTTTTATTCTGTAGATTATGGAATAGTTAAACAAAATCATTCATAGATATATATGTTCTATCATTTTTATTTTTATTTTGCATCCAAAACATGACAGACAATTACCTAATCTCACACTGGTGAACAAAGAACATAGGTAGCAGCAAAAGAAAGAGGATTCAGATGAGGGTAGAACCAACTGATAAATAGTTATGTAAACCTTTGTTTGCCTTGTCCTTATGGTTAAAAAGAAATTGCAGCATTCTTTGTCCAGCTAGCAAGAATGATGAGAAATCTCTGGGTCTACTTAATAGGTGTTCTTCGTGGTTTTGTAAAAACTACTGTCCCCTTTTGTGCAAAATTGCTTATTTTTATGAAAAATTCTACTATTTATGCAATTTGAAGAATTCTGTGAACTGTAAGAATAGCCCTCAGATGGCTGCTACATTGTTTAAGAATTTTAAGCATTAAATTGTTTGTTTACTCTTTATCAACAAATCGCCCAATTGCTCTCTGTTTGCTCTCTCTCTCTCTGTGTATGTGTGTGTGCACCATTTACTCAAATTGTAAAGACTTTGAGGAGAGAGATTTTTGTCACACTCTTGACTAAAGGTTAGGAATTTTGAATGGCTGTAAATCTTCTTGAGAAGCTGTATTGTGTATGTACAGCTTAAACTGGTAAGAACAATGCCTCTTCAAAAAAGCATCCCTGTTGTGAGAAGGGTGAGAAACCCTCTCCCCAGGGTGCGCTCATTATGCTAATCCAAGCCCTGTGATTGGTTACAATTTTGGATCTTGTTCCCCATTGGTTAATTACATATATACCATTATGATTGGTTAGTTACGGTTATCCAGTTGGTCGTTACTTTGTATCAAGGAGCCACTGCCGGGGAGACACTATATAAGCCCCTCGAGTAAACAAGGGTGGGGCTGAACTGGATCTATACTACCCATTCTGCACAGGTAGCCAGCAACGTGCTAAGCCTGGGTCTCTTCCACTATGCTACCGCTTCTGGTGTAGCTAGTCCTTGCCTCCTACATGGCATATTCTGGAGGGACATTTCATAGGATTGTATAGCCATCTCTGTGTCTGGAACACCTTGTAAGCTTAACCAGAAAGCACTGTTGAATAAAGACTGGATGTAACAATCCCTCTATTCCTTCTTACAAAAGGTGCTTCCCTACTTCCTAGAGTCCAAACATGTCTCACTTGAACATATCCCACAATAAATTCCTTATTCTACCCTGTGAACAAGGAGAGGAAAACAGCATATTACTAGTGATTTAGCATTCTGTTTTCCATGTCAAAAAATTTAGTCCCAGTTCCAAGTGGCCTTTGACTGCTCCATATGCATTTTATAGATAAGCAGTCGCTCTTGAACAGGAGTGGCTCAAAGCATTTGCCTTATCTAATTTGCCTTGTCTAGTTCTGGGGCAATCTATATTGTTGTAAAAAAAGGTGATCAGTGATTTATTAGCAACAAATAGTTGTTCATAAGAACATAAGAACAGCCTTGCTGGAACAGGCCACAGCCCATCCAGTCCAGCATTCTATCTCACACAGTGGCTCACCATTTGCTTCAGGGTATTCCCAAGCAGATGCCTTCACCTGCTTAGGATTCCCTGGAAATGGTATTGAGAGATATCCTGCCTATCGCTCCAACCCGGAGGTATCCATAATTATAGCCATTGATATCCTTGTCCTCCATGAACATGTCTAATCCTTTCTTAAAGCTGTCAAGACTGACAGCTGTCACCACTTCTTCTGGCAGGGAGTTCCATAGACCAGTGATCCTCTGGGTGAAAAAGTACTTTCTCTTATTTGTTTGAGAATTAGTACCCAAAAGTTTTATGGAGTGTCCCCTAGTTCTAGTGTTATGCGATAGGGAAAACAGTTTTTCCTTATCTACTTTGTCCACACCGTGAATGATTTTATAAACTTCAATCAGGTCACTTCTTAGACACCGTCGTTCAAGAGTGAAGAGGCTCAACCGTTGCAACCTCAGATGGTAAGGAAGGTGTTCCAGTCCCCTAATCATTCTGGTTGCCCTCCTCTGCACTTTTTCCCTTGACCCACTGCTTCATGGAAAGGTTCTCAAATGTTTTTAGTACATAATAGGGCAATCTCCCAGACCTAACACTCTCTTGAAAACATTATGAGATTAAATGGATAATTATGACTCAATGATTGAAACCTATGCAACATTATATAGCATAGTGTTGCATCTCGTTTTCATTCTTTTAGATGTTGTGATTGTACTATTTCTGCATGAAAACACACGCACACACTTTACAGAGCCATGACTAGTTGGAGCTTTCAGAGTCCCAAGTGCTACTTTTCTGTTTAGTTTAACACCACAAGCCAGGTTTTCTGTTTCATGAAATACAAAGCTACTTCATTCACTGTAGTAATTCTTTATATTCCTGTCTTAGAATAAAAAATAAAAAATTTCACTTGCTTTCCCCCAATGTCCTTCTGAAGCAGAAAAGGTTATAACAAGAAATGACATCTGCTTCTCAAATATGTTTACAAAACATCAGCCAATAGGTCAAAGTGTTCTTAACACACACCTGGAGAAAAACACACATGCCAACTTCATTTTGCTTTCAACTTGAGAACGCTGTATGCTAGGCTTCAAGGAAAATTCTTAATTCATAGAAACAACATGATGATCTCAACATGTTGGGCTAATAGCAGTCCTGCATGTACAAACATGGGGTATAGGAGGGGACTTTAAACCCTAATGTGATTGTCCTTTGCAGCAAATTTAATTAGTAAAGGTCTTCTCTTTCCTCTTGCATTTGGGGCAAGCTCACCTTTTTTTGTTCATTTTTACTTCAATTTTTGTTGCTGAATGAATGAATTAATGATGTTACGACTCTTGCAACAGTGTACTATTAGTCAGCCACAGACCAACCAGCAAATCCTGATCTACTTTCTGGTGGTGCTGCTCCTGCTGCTGCTGCTGCTGCTCCGATAAAGAAGAAGAAGAAGAAGAAGAAGAAGAAGAAGAAGAAGAAGAAGAAGAAGAAGAAGAAGCAACAACAAACAACATCTCCAACAACAGCAGAGCTGGAAGGGATATGAGGGAGTGTCAAGTCCAGCCACTGTCACTGCTGCCGGACTTTTCCCTCAGCTGTACAGCCTGGAGGGAAGTGGACAAGTCTGAGTTTTTGCAATGTTTTTTTCTCTCCCCCCACCCCCCCACCATGTATCGCTTTGAAATGTGAATTGCTCTTGAAATATGTATTGTTCTTGAAGTGTTTTTTTATATTGTGTTAATGTGATACTTTGTAACTGTAATTTGTGATACTCTTTCTTTTAGCATAACTACATAACTTTCTTAGCCACCCAGAGATGCATAGCAAGTGGGGTAGCATACAATAATAATAATAATAATAATAATAATAATAATAATAATAATAATAATAATAATAATAATAATAATAATAATAATAATAATAATAATAATAATAATAATAATAATAATAATGATGATGATGATGATGATGATGATGATGATGATGATGATGATGATGATGATGTCAAGGAAGCACATTCAAGATTCCAATTCCCATCCCCTTGCTTTGCTGTCAATGGCTGCACCACATGGACAGAGCATGTGGATGTGATTTGCCGCTCCCTCCCCCGAGGACAGGTGCATAGCTGTCAAGTATCCCTTATTGACCGGGAAAACCCCTTATTTTACCCTCTTTCCTGCCGTCATCCGTTATTAATTAGACTGCAATGCCCTATTGATGCCATTGGAGGGCAGCACAGGATAAGCATAGCTGTCAAGTATCCCTTATTTGCCAGGAAATTTCCCTTATTTCCAAATCCAAAACTTGACAGGTATGGACAGGTGGTGTCATCTTATGGGCCACTGGTCCGGTGGGGAGGATCCAGGCACCATATATAAGGGTGGCTCCTTCCCGCCTCACCCTCTCTCTTCTTCTGCAACTGCTATGAACAATTGTCCCTCCCTTTCATCTAAGTATGATTGATAGGTTGCTTCGGGGCCAAGTGGTAATTTTTTCATTGCCACTGATTGGCAATTGTGGCGGTGTTTTTTGTCCACCCCATACATGTGGGAGATTGATGATGTCTATTGTAAACCGGTCACCATGGCAGTAGTGTGGTAAGTGGCAAATGAAATTAATCTGAATTTGATCATTATGGGTGGGTGTGCATTCAGCAGCCAGAAAGACAAAGGCACTGGCAGTGTCTACTGGCTGGTGAATGGACTCTCAGCCATTAAATTGTGATAACCAGCTTGGTAGCTTGGTATCACATTATTCTCTTGTCCATAAGTGTGAATCGTGGAGGGGTGGTGGTGCCCCTCAACATTGAAGAACCTGTTATGAAGAGAAGGTAGGTGTCAGTGGTGGGCTCCAATTTTTTTTACTACCACACTGTGGGTGTGGTCTATTTTGTGGGCATGGCCTACTTTGTGGGTGAGACAGACAGAAGGAGGCAAGCAAGAAATAAATGTCAAGGTCTCCCTTGCTCGAAAGCCAGTCGTATCCAACTCTAGGGTTCTGTGTTCATATCTATTTATAGCCTAAGATCCAGTGGACTCTGTCCTACAGGTCTCATGTCTACCCTGGCATCCCACTCTGGTTTTACTTCCAATCTCGGGATTGCTTGGATGGCGCAGCCCTGTATTCTATCTGTTTGCCTGTAGTTATGCTAAAAACGTACCCCCCTTTACCAGCCCACTAGGTTGGCTGGGCATTCTTCTGTCCAGTTTGAACTGGCTCATAAGAAGAAGGATGGTATCACCACTATGTCACAGGTATCTTGGTAACTATTTGGGATGGCCAATTAAAAAGTCCTGGTCTGCCACCTCCTACAACACAACCACACTCTCCTTGGTGAAGATAAAGACCTGCAAAAGGGGGGGGCATTGGGGTGATAAAGTTATTACCTTCCTTTATCGAAACTGCCCTTGCCGGTGACATCCAAGGAGAGAAAATCAAACCTAACAAAACTCTGCTTCTGGCATCCACAAAACAAAGCAGGCTTTAAGGATTGTATTCCTTTGAAGAGCAGGTGCTCTTATCAGTGTTCCACCAAGTTTTACTCTCTTCTCTTGAGAGCAAAGAAACTGCTGGAAACAAATATCCCTTAATAGGCTTCATTGAGCATATTTGTAAATCCAAAGAATAAAGGGAAATTAATCCAATTGTAATTCCATGTTGTAACTCCCATGTATAAATCCAATTTGTAAATCCATGCGGGCATGTTTGCCCTCATATATTTGATGAGTGGATCATCGGTCCAGGTGAGAAGGCTTATCTGATCTCTATAATTCCCCAAATTATGTCATATGATCTATCACCGATATAACCGACCCCAGATTTGATGGCGTCTCTGCTCCCTCCCCTGGAATTTTAATGATGTCTCCTGAACTATTTATTTTGACTGGTTTTCATGCCAACCAAAATCCTCAGGTGTTGCTTATCTGATTTCTACATCTCAAGATGACCATCACCTGTCTGGTATTTTAGAATGTGACATTGGTAATTGCAAGCTGTCTGAAACAGTGACGTACTACTGTGTAATGTGAGTGCTTCTGGAATGCAAAATGGAGTCACAATTGCTCTTTCTAACTAAGTGTTCTACTACATAAATCTATGAAAGAAAGAAATCTAACTATCCTACCTACATGGATATAAAGTAACTTAATAAAAAGTAACTTCCCTCAAGGTTCCCCTGACAGACTCTATCCACAAAATCTCACATTAAAATACAGCAGTTAGTCTTTAAGGTACCACAATGTGGTTTGTTATGGGGGATCCTAAGGGTGTTTCCCTGGAAGGAGAGAAGGGGAACGATAGTGTGGAGCTCCCTGGGCCAGCTGCAGCCTACCTCAGAGAAGCAGTTAGTCTATAAGGTGCCACAACATTTTTGTCTTTCTGTTTTGTTTACTCTAATATGCTTGCACGGAATAAAACTTTTGAAATGGTAGCTGTATTAGTCTGTGTTTTGAGCATATCAAGAAGTAAACAAAACAAAATGACAAAAATGTTGTGGCACCTTAACTGCTGCTCCAAGGTAAACTGGCCAAGGGAGCCATGGCCCTTGTTCCCTCCTCCCTCCTCCCAGGGAAACCCCCTTAACCTGCCCCAGACTTTGCCTGAGGCTCCATGCCTCCCCCTTTATCTCTCTCTCTCTCTCTCTCTCTCACACACACACACACACACACGGAGACTCACTGACCAAGGCCACAGCGGAGGGGCATTGGGAGGTGGCGGCAGCAAATCATCCCTGCCGAGGCTAGCCTCTTCCTCCTCCTCGCCCCCAGGACAATGGTGGTGGCTCCTCCTCCTCTTCTTCCTCCTCCTCAAGTGGCTGCGGGTCCCACTCGGGCAGCGGCAGGGGAAGGAGAGGGAGGAGTTCACACTGGCCATTCCAGACTGTGTGCCGCCACCGACATGTCCCCACCCCGCCTACCTCCAGGCACCCGGACACAGCAGTCCCTGACGATGATGGTGAGCCAGCCTCGCTAGGGCTAGGGAGAGCTGCAGGAGCCAGTAGGGCCTCCACTGGCTTCTTGTCATTGTCTCCCCTCCAGGTGAAGTGTGGCATTCCGTGGTCAGAGGCTTGGAGTGAGGCTTTGGCACCTGCCCACCGCTTCTAGCAGCAGCAGCAGCAGCACCTGTAGTTCGCACTGGCCAGGCAGGCGGACAGTCGAGGGATGCTGCTATAGGCGCTGCTGCTGCTAGAAGTGGAAGGTGGGCACTGAAGCCACATTCCAAGCCCCCAACCAGTGGGACCGCTGGGTCCGGCTCAGTCCTCGACCGTCCACCCGCCTGCCCGGCGCCAACTACAGGTGCTGCTGCTACTGTTGGAAGTGGTGGGCACCTAAGTCTCACTCCAAGCCCCTGACCAGGGCATGCCACACCCCTTTATGGGGGGGGGGGAGGCAGATGACAATGAGAGGCCTTCTACCAGATAATAAACTGACTGAATTACTCAGTGATTTAGGTATCTGGCTGTCGAGTCAGAGGGTTGGGAGATAGATTCCCCACTGGGAGAAACGTCAGCCTGTTTCACTGGCTGTGTAAGCTGCACAGTTCCATGGTCCCCTCTGGTAAACAATTTCTAAGTACTCACTACATTAAAAAAATGTCTGGAAAGTGTCAAGATAACTCTGAATTGATTTGACAGCATGTAATTATTATTATACCAATTAATCAGTCAGAATTTTAACAAGTCATACAGATCACATTCACATAAAAATATACCAACACTGGTCATGCAAAATAGTTTGTTTAGAGTAGCTGAAAAAGAAGGCAAATTTAAGAGACATCAAAGCTTCACAAAAGAGAGAAGTAATAACCAGAACCTCAGGAGTAAGATAATTTAAAATCCACAGGATAAATTGCATAAACCTTCTCCTACACTGCAGAGCTGCAGTTGTAAATTTAGCATCCCAGAAGGTAACATATTTATCTCAAACCTATAGCACTATGAATCTAATGCAAAGTCCCTGATCACATGGTGGGACCATATGTGCATACCAGCTGCATGAACATAAACTCTGTTCAGAACTTTGGGTGTGGTCAGAGTTACTCAGCACAGCACTGCTTTTCATTGTACAAGGCATATGAGTATGAAAATCAGATTCATATTCTATTTGTTTTTGGATGAAAATGCAGGGAAATGAAAGGTCAACAGTCAAGAAAGATATCAGGAACAGGAAAAATCAATTAATCAAATAATTCAAAACATGCTGCTGTTGAAGAAGAGCCTTATGGATATCTTGGACAACCAGAAGAGCTCTGGTGGTGCAATGGTTAAACAGCTGTACTGCAGCCAAAACTGATGATGTTGTGAGTTCAATCCTGATGGGGATCAAGGTTGACTCAGCCTTCCAACCTTCTGAGTCTGGTAAATTGAGTACCTAGCATGTTGGAGGCAAAATACTAATTACCTTGTGAACCACCCGCAGAATGCTGTAAGTGCTATGGAGTAGTATATTAGTGTAATGCTATTGTTATTCCTAGATGGGTTCTTCATCAAATTAAGTCTGAATTCTCACTAAAAGTTAAAATAACTAAAGTGAGAGTGTCTTATTTCAGATGTTCCAGGAGAAGATAAGACTCATTGTAAAAGATAAACATGCTGAGAAAAGGGGGAGACAGGAGAAAAAGATAGGAATTGATTGACTCAATGCAAGGTGTTTTATTGTAAGACCTCAGTTGCCATGCGTTTTCCAGCTGAGCTCCTCAATCTAAAGTAGAAAAGGAAGTCTTGGAGCTCCGGCCTACACCAGGGGAAATGTGGTCCTCTTCTGGAATAGTATGCTCACAGGTTTTGGGCTGTGCCAGAGGAAGGCAGATCAGAATTAGCACTCCCTGAGAAAGCAAGGAGAATAAATAGATTGTTTAGCCTTCCAAGTATGAAGAGGGTAAGGCCCCTCCCAGGCAAAAGCATCAACACCAGGTAAGTACAGGTGAAGTGAAAACAGATCCAAGCAGGGGCCAATGTTTTAAGAAGTCTTGATTACAGATCAAAGGCAAATTGGGGCAGATTGGAAGAATTACAAATCTCCTGCTTGAGTTTTGTTCTCCTTGCTGCTGGTTTTCTGATTGCATCAAATACGGTTATCAGTCACCATGGGATACACAGAAAGAGCCTCCTCAAAAATTCTAGTATGTTTGGGGATAAACTTTTACATGTATTTAATCAATTATACAGTAAAGCGCAAACAGTTATAAAAGTAAATGATGGATTCACTAAAAAGATTGATATTACAGCAGGAACAAGACAAGGGTGTCCATTGTCCCTGTTATTATTTGTATTATCTATGGAATTATTAGCAAATGTCATTAGAAGGGATAAGGACAATCAGGCTATTAATGGTCAAAAAATTAGTATGTATGCCAATGACACGTTACTTGTATTAAAAAATGCTAAAAACATAATTGGTAAAGTTCAAGAACATCTATACGGGTTTGAAAAAATAACTGGTTTAAGAATTAATTGGAAAAAGACTGAAGCGATAGCTTGTAACTATAATGAAAAGCACAAGGAAGAGATTAAAAACATTATAAAATAGATATAAAGAAAAGTTTGAAATACTTGGGTATATATATATAACTGAGGATATTAAGGAACTTCATAAGTTAAACATAGACAAATTAAGGCAAGATTTAAAGTTACACATAGCTAAACTCAATAAATTAAAAGTGTCCTGGTTTGCTAGAGTAAGTTTGGGGTGAATGAAAATTTTATCAAAATTAAATTTTGTCATAGGTAACCTTCCTCTTAAGATAAGTAATAAGAAATTAAAGGAATGGCAAAAAATGTTAAACAATTTTTGCAACGGAGGAAGGAAACCAAGGATAATGAAATCATTATGGTACCAAAGTCAGGACGACGGTGGTTTGGGTATCCCCAATATAACAAATTATTATAAAGCATTTCAGCTAAACAGAATTGTAAATTTGTTAGTAGAGAATAAGGATGAATTAGAAGATATAAATCAGTTGGAATATAAAAAATTATTCTTAGAAACACAGGTTAAGAAAATACAATTAAATACTAAGACATTAAGAGAATTATACCAATTTTGGAAGGGAATAAAAGAAGAATTAGTCAGAGGAGATTCTCCAATATTAGAAGTGACGGATTTTGCGGATTGTCCATTAAATGAGATAAAGGATATGAAAAAGAAATTAAGTTTGAATAACTTAATACAAATTAATGACTGGATTTCAAAGGGGTCTACATCCCAATTGAGGGAAGAAATTTATCGAAAGTTAGAGTTAAATTGGTTTCAAAAAATTCGGTTGGAAAAATGGGATAGCAAAATAAGAAAAAAAGGACAGAAATTTAGAGAGGTATCAAAGTATGAAGAATTGATATACAGCTTAAGAAAGGGGATTGTAGTTAAGAGTGGAATGGTAAGTAAATTATATAAAATAATAAACAAAAAGGAAGATCCACAAAGATTAATAAAGAATTGATGGGAAGAAGAAAAATATATAAAGATAAGTGAACAGGCATGGAAAGGAAGGTGGAGTCAAAGAATAATGAAGCAGTTATCAATGAGGGAAAGGGAACATAACTTTAAATTAATTTGGAAGTGGTATTTGACCCCGGTTATTTTACATCATATGGATAAAGCAAGATCAAATAAATGTTAGAGATGCAATAGAGATTTAGGTACCTATGTTCACATGTGGTGGGACTGTGACTATACACAAAACTAGTGGAAGATGCTAGAACAGGAAATAAGTAACATCTTTAATAAAAACATAGTATTGAACCCTAAAATTGCTTTGCTGGGACAGTTAGAAGATATAAATATTGATAATAATGAAAAGGAGTTGCTATCCATTCTTCTTACTGCAACAAGGCAGATAATTGCTTTGGAATGGAAGAACAAAATAAATAAATGCAGAAAAAGATGGTCTAAACAAATATGGCGGTTGGCATTAAATGATAAACTAACATCAGAAATGAGAGTAGAAAGAGGTGAAGTTAAGAGTAACCTTTTCTGGAAAATTTGGAGACCTTGGATAGTATATGGTATGCCAAGTGAAGACGGAATAAAACCTGTACAAGAAGAATATGAATTTTGGGTGGATTTATAAACTTATAAATAATAATTGAGCGACAAGGGTAGTTATTTTTTTTTTACTTTATACAGGGTTGGGCATGGGTTGGGTGGTGGGGGTGCTATGTTGTATCCATTGTATGTAATGTTATTTTGTTGGATGTATGTATTGTAAAGTAATTAATAAAATTTAATATAAAAAAATCTAGTATGTTTGAACCACAATTGGGTATACCCTGATGTCATCCCGAGCGTGCCGAGGGGCTCTCCAAGCACCATGGATTTTGAAGTAGGGAAGGCTCTGAAAATTTCCCCAAGGCAGCGATCCACATCCCCAAAGGCTGCTGAAGTGCGGGGACCAAGCCAGAGGCTGCTCGGAGCAGTTGGGACAACACAATCGCCGCCACTGCCACTAATGTCAGGCTGGATTAATAAAATGCACAGGCCTAATTGGGCCCACAGGCCGTAGTTTGGACACCGCTGGACTACAGCAAGGTCTTTGACTGTGTGGACCACAATAAAATGTGGCTTGCAATTAAAGAGATGGGAATACCAGAACACCTTATATGCCTCGTAAGAAATCTGTACAAGAGTCAAGAAGCAACAGTTAGGACAGGATGCGGAATCATGGAATGGTTTGGAATAGGAAAAGGAGTAAGACAAGGCTGCATTTTGTCACCCTGCTTATTCAACTTATACACACAGCACACAATGTGCAATGGAGGGCTAGATGAATCAAAAGTTGGAATTAAAATTGCTGGAAGCAACATCAACAATTTGAGATATGCAGATGACACTACCCTAATGGCAGAAAGTGAAAAAGACCTAAAGAAGCTCTTGCTTAGGTTGAAGGAGGAGAGTGCAAAAGCTGGCTTGAGACTTAATATCAAGAAAACCAAGATAGTGGCAACAGGCCCTATTACTCTCTGGAAAATAGATGGGGAAGAAGTAGAAGCAGAGACAGATTTTTCATTCTTAGGATCCAAGATCACTGCAGAAGGAGATTGCAGCCATGAAATAAAAAGTTGACTAATTATTTGGAAGCAAGCTATGAGAAATTTGGGCAACATAGAGATATCAGCTTGCAAACAAAAGTCTGCATAGTCAAAGCAATGATATTTCCAGTGGTGATGTATGGTTGTGAGACCTGGACCATAAGGAAGGCTGAGTGCAGAAGAGTGCCTTTGAGATGTGGTGTTGGAGGCGAATTTTGACAGTACCCTGGGCAGCAAGGAGAACAAATAGGTTGATCTTAGAAGAAACCAACCCTGACTGCTCCTTAGAAGGTCAAATAGTAACGATGAAGCTAAAGTACTATGGACATCAAATGAGAAGAAAGGATTCTCTTGAGAAAGCCTTGATGCTGGGAAAGGTGGAGGGCTAAAGCACAAGGGGGCAGCCAAAAATGAGATAGCTAGATGGTATTGTAGATGCAATGGGCACAGAGCTGGGTGGGTTGAGGAGGATGGTGGAGGAAAGGGGTGCCTGGAGTGTGGTGCTCCATGGGGTTGCAAAAGTTCGGAATCGACTGTGCTACTGAACAACAACAACAACAACAACAACAACAACAATTATACACCTGCTGATGAGAATCTTCAGACTTGTATAAATTGCTTTATTATGACTGACTATGCCATAAAGTGGTTCTGGTAGAAAGAGAGAGCTTGCAAAACTCCAGGCCAAATAAATTTTAATGAATAATGTAGTAAAGATAATTAACTACTAATGCTGTGTAATATACGACCTTACCCAAGTCCATGTCTGACTAAAGTCACACATTGGCATCTAATTCACAATGGAAAATGTTTCTATGAGGAAAATGTTACAATGTTTAGAATAATTTTTCATGAAGAAGTTCCCTGAGGAAAGTAGAGTGGGAGTTATTCCTATAGATCAAGAATCTTGGGTCACCCAACAAATGTGAAAATGGAGAAATTCAGAAAAAAGAAAATAGCTTGATTGATTTAAACTTGTATCCTGTCCATCTAAATATCCAGTTATTCTGGGAAGTGTCAGCATAACAAGTAACCAAACCCAATGGAAAAAAGAAATAAAAACCTGTATAAAGAAACACAAACACCCAGAAAAATAACAAGAACAATAAAATACTAAGAAAAATAGATACAATGGTAGAAGCAAAATAGTTTGGGCAGAGGAAGAAAAGCAATAAAAATGATTAATTGATTCTTAAAAACATGCTTAAACAATTCAGCTTTAGTCACCTTGAGAAAAAGAGGCAAATATGGTGACAGACGAACATGTGGTGGAAAGGCATTTCACTGTGTTGGAACTACAATTGAAAAGGACCTGTTTCTGGTACCTATCTTTCACACTTCTCTTGGGGTAATCACCTTTAGATCTTTGACTATGAAAACAGAGTTGTCCAGACATGATTTATCAAGGAGAGCCACTCCAGCATATATTGAGATCCTAAATTATTTAGGGCTTTATAGGTTATTACCTATATTATTACTGTGTTTGTTATATTGTATTTTTTCCTTTTTGTGATATTGTGATATTGGAACTGTACTTTTATTGCATTGTATTTTCATGTTGGATATGCCCTTTTGATATATTGGTTGTTATTATTCTGACATGTTGTGCTGAGATATTGTATTATTATTGTGGAATCTATTGTAAACATATTGAGTATTTATTTTCTGTATCATTATATTGTTATTGTACTTGTTTTAACTTGCTGTAAGCCGCTCTGAGTTGGCCTGTGCTGAGTAGAGCGGGGTATAAGTCCAATGCATATAAACATAAACATTACTAAAACCTTAAATTGGGCAAAGAAGCAGGGCAACCAATGCTGACTAAGTCCCAAGATGCAGCCTGAATTCCAACTGAATATAGAAGTGCAATATTCCACATTTAGAAATGGGAGAGTTTTTGAAGAACTTTTTTTCTCTGTTTGGTTAATTTGGGGTAAAAATTCTTGGTTTCTTAGGTTATTGACTTTAGGGTTACCTCTTTAAAAATATGTGCTTCCAGATGCTTACAACCATCATATAAGCTAAATGTCTGGGGGAAACTAATAATGTTCCTATTTTCCTGTACTATTTGAGGCAATAAAATTTGCCCAGGAGAGAAATCAGTGCAGAAACACCTACACAAGGTATGAGTATAATATTTAATCTGATTACCAGCCCTGCTGAATAGAAGGGTACAGTGACAGAAAATCTTTGTGTTTATCAATAAGGATTATGTCATCTGTTTGCCATATGAGAGGCTTGCTTCTTTGAATGACAGCTTAACTACTCTAAATACAGCATTGCATTTTCATCTGCAGTACCCTTATTTGAAATTACTGATAGCAAAATCAGGAGAACTGAGTTTTTATTAGATGTTGCCATTCAGTAGTTTTTATGAAGTAGACTGTGTCTAGGGAGGCATCTCTTTTCTTTTATGTTGGATGTAGCATGGAAGCAGGCAACTACAGGTCCTTTTTGGACTCTGCATGTGCTCTTAAGCAGAGCTGCTGCTGAGGAGAGCCAAACAAAGGAAGTGAGCACTGGTAAGTTTTGCAGTTGGAGTAGAGCTGCTTTAGAGGCCTCCACTAATTTAAATTGATAATTTAAACTGCTGAGAGCCACCTCTGTTCAAACAGAGGAAGCAGTTTGAAGCTTCCAGAAGCAGGGGGCAGAGCCACACCAGGCCCTTCCCTGAACTGTGACTCATAGGGGCGGAGCCACACTAGCCTTTAAAAGTTCTGAGCTCTTTCAGGGTCAGCCCTTTTGACTCTGCATGTGCTCTTAAGCAGAGCTGCTGCTGAGGAGAGCCAAACAAAGGAAGTGAGCACTGGTACGTTTTGCAGTTGGAGTAGAGCTGCTTTAGAGGCCCACGCGCCAAATGGCGCGCGAGATTGCAAACTAGTAACAAAGGAAGCATATAGTCTTACTAGGTAGAAAGGTAGTAATCGTGTACATTTTTTGAGGCCCAGAATACTGCACTTGTTAAAATGGATTCTGAGGGAACAGCTGTAGTTACCTGCAATACTTGTGCCATGTTTGTGTTCTTGCCAAAGCATATGGAGTACTACACTTGCAGCAAGTGCAAGCTGGTTGCACTACTAGAAGAGAAGGTCTAGCAGCTAGAGGCCCGCATATCTAACCATCAACAAATTAAGGAGCTTGAGGTGTTCTTGGACAGAGCAGAGCAGACTATGCTGGACAAAGAAGAGACAGGGCACAGGTCTGAGGGAGAAGGCCCTTCACTAACTCAGGAGGGAGATGTTTGGAGGAATGTGACTCAAAGGAGGAGGAGAGTAGGGGATCACTCTGAGAGTCTGAAATTACAGAATAAATTTGAGGCTCTTTCCCTCATCACACCTGATGAGGAACACACAGAGGAACAACTGGTTCCACCTGATGATCTCTCCTTCATCACACTTGATGAGATCCAGGAAGATAAACAACAGGAACAAACTGAGGTTCTCTCCCTTAATATGGTTGATGAGGTGCATGTAGATGAACAGATTGCAGGAGAGAGGCTCCTTGTACTAGGCGATTCAATAATTAGAAATACAGAGAAATGGATTTGTGATGCACATGATAACCGTATGGTGACTTGTCTGCCAGGTGCAAAAGTTGCAGACATCACAAGAAATCTAGATAGATTGTTAGAGAGAACTGGGAAGGAGCCAGTTGTCATGGTACACGTTGGTACCAATGATGTTGGGAAGGCCAAACGGTCTGTCCTGGAAGCCAAATTCAGGTTGTTAGGAAGAAGATTGAAGTCCCGGACTTCCAAGGTAGCATTTTCAGAAGTGCTGCCTGTCCCTCGTGCAGGACCTACCAGGCAGGCAGAGCTCAGAAGCCTCAATGCGTGGATGAGGCGGTGGTGTCGAGAGGAGGGTTTCAGATTTGTCAGGAACTGGAGAACATTTTGGGACAAGCCAAATCTGTTCAGGAGGGATGGGTTGCATTTGAACCATGATGGGACCAGATTGCTGGCACTCAACATCAAAAAGGCTGCAGAGCAGCTTTTAAACTGATAACTGGGGGAAAGCCGACAGGAGCTGGGCAGCATCCGGTTCGGGAAAGTGTGTACTTGGGTAGTGAGGAGGATGCAAAAATTACTGAGCAGAGCGAGGAGCTAGTCACTAGCATTCTAGCAGAAGGATGCAAGAGGCAGTCTAACAATGCAACTGGACACAAAAGACTGTGTCAGAAAAGCATATATAAATGCTTGTATACAAATGCCAGAAGCCTCCGGAACAAAATAGGGGAGCTGGAATACTTAGCAATAGATAAGAATATTGATATTATTGGTATCACTGAAACCTGGTGGACGGATGATAACCAATGGGATACAGTTATCCCAGGCTACAAACTGTACAGGAAGGATAGGAAGGGGCAAACGGGAGGTGGTGTAGCCTTGTATGTCAAAGAAGTGATAAAATCATATGAATTGGAATATCTAGGTGATTTGGAGTCACCATTAGAAGCTCTGTGGGTAAGAGTACCAGGCCACAAGGATGGTCTAACAGTAGGCATATACTATCGGCCTCTGACCCAAACTCTTGAGGGAGACTGGCAGTTGGAGAATGTTGTAAAGGAGGCATCCAAGAAGGGAAGCCTGGTTATAATGGGGGACTTCAATTACCCTCACATAGACTGGGTGAACTGTTGTTCAGCACATGATAAAGAGATTTTAGTGTAAGGGACCAAAGACAACGAAACAGCCGAAGGGTTGGCTTAACACAGGTTTATTGCATGAAGATCCGGAGGAACATGTGGTAATGGCGGATGGGTAGCTCAATATATACAGCTGGCTATACATTTGAATGTGGCTCGTCGACAGACTATTGGTTGCTGCCTGCGTGACGTCGTAGAAGGTCACGCCCTTCTTGACCAGGTGAAGAGGTGGCGGGGAATCTTCCCGCGCTGCTGAACCAGGTGAATCTGAGCCATGAGAGCTGGACGCTCGCTACTGCCATCTGGTGGTCACTAGCTCGCGTCCCCTTATCAGGTTTACATTGATACAGCTGATGGTTATAATGTTGCACACAGAAAGGTTACAATGATAACACATGGCAAAGGTACATTGTTAAAGGCACAGCTTTACAGAACACAACATCCCTCCCCCCTAGGATGAGACGAAGTCTCTCAGCCAAGATGGCTTGTTGCATGTGCGTTTGGGCCGTGACGAGGGCTGCCCCCCCGGGGGCATTATTGCTTCTTTGTTCCCTGGTCCCTTGTCCTGAAATGAGAGAGGGAGACTTGTTAGTGGCTTGCCGCTGTCTGGCGGCCTTAGGGGAAGGGAAAAACTCCATTGTGGGCAGACCGGGGGCAGTCGGGGCTAACGAAAAACCCCTCTTCTCGCTTGGACTGGTGGGGGACCACTCCGAACCCCCCCCCCCCGGTTCTGAAAACCAAAATCTAACTTAGTAGGGGTATCCGCATTTGTGGGGACCTTCCGCGAGATATGTATGGGGTCGGGTTCCTCCTCCTCGGAAAGATCCCCCAGGGTATCTACGAGGATATCCTCCTCCCCCCTTGGTGGGGGCCCGCGGTCCCCCTTCCCTCCCCCTTGGGCTGAACAGGTGGGGGAGAACCCTAATGCTGACTTTTTCTCTGCTTGGTCTGTGCCCTGCTCATCGGAGACCCTGCGTCGGAGCTGGTCCGCGTGCCGCCTCCACAGGAGTCCTGTATTGGTTTCCACGCGGTACGACACGGGGCCGGTTTGTTCCACAACTATGCCCGGCACCCAGGCTGGGCCCGTGCTGGCGTAATTCCTGCAATGCACGGGGGCGCCTACACTGAAACTCTTTGTGGCTTCCAGCCCGATGTTCCTTCCTTTGTCCTCTACCCTCGTGGGGTCTAGCCTAGTAAGGATGGTGGTCAGTTTCCTGCGCATTAAGAGCTCTGCGGGGGAGTATCCTGACGCCAACGGGGTCACCCTGTACCCTAGCAGAAACTGACACACTTGTTGGTTCAGGTCCCCTGGGCCCATGCGCCGCAACGCGTCCTTCGTGGTGCGGACGAGGCGCTCTACTTGGCCATTGGTGGCTGGGTGAAACGGGGCGGAGGTGATATGCCAAACGGCGTTAATCTCCATGAATGCCCTAAACTCGGAGGACGTGAAACAACTAGCGTTGTCGCTAATTAATGTGTTGGGTATGCCGAACGTGGAAAAGAGCCTCCGCAAGTGCCTAATGGTCTGGGCCGAGGAGGTGCTCGTGACTGGGATAACCTCCAACCATTTGGAGAAAGCGTCCACTACAAGAAGGAACAGGGTGCCTCTGAACGGGCCCGCGAAATCAACGTGCACCCGGGACCACGGCCCCTTAGCCGCGTCCCATTCCCTGTGGGGAAGGCGGGCCTCCTTTGGTCTGGAGCATTGGCAACTTTCACAAGTGCTGACCATGTGCTCAATGTCGGCGTCCAGCTGGGGCCACCAGAAGTAACTCCGGGCCAGCGCCTTGGATCGCACGATGCCGGGGTGGCTGACGTGCAGCAGTTTGAGCACCGGCGGCCGAAGGGAAGTGGGAATCACCACCCGCTGCCCCCACAAGAGGCACCCCCTCTCTAGGGACAGTTCTAGCTTTTTCCTGAAAAATGGAGTGAACTCCTCCGCTGGGGAGGACGCGGGCCACCCTTTCTGCACCCAGGAGCTTACTGCCGCTAACGTCTTGTCCTTCTCTGTCGCTTTGGCAATTTCAGCGGGCACTACGGGGGGCGAATCCAGTACCTCTATCATGAGAACCTGATGGTCCCGCTCCCCCTTGCTCACCTGGCTGGGCGTTAGGGGGAGGGGAGACCTAGATAGAGCGTCCGCATGGCTGATCTCTTTCCCGGGACGGTAGACCAACGCGTGCTGATACGCGTTGAGAAAAATGGCCCACCTGAGCATCCTCGGAGACAGGATCTGTGGGGTGGGCTTATCCGTGGTAAAGATGCCTAGCAGGGGCTTGTGGTCTGTTACAATGGTGAAGGGGCGGCCGTACAGAAAATCGTGAAATTTTTTCGTCCCCGCGACTATTGCTAGTGCCTCCCTGTCTGTCTGTGCGTAGTTTCTCTCCGCTTGAGACAGGGACCTGGAGTAAAATGCTATCGGGGCCTCCCTTCCGTTCTCCAACACGTGGCACAGCACCGCTCCCACCCCCACTGGAGATGCATCACAGGTCAGGACTACTGGGCGTTTGGGGTTGAAGTGGGTCAGTATGGCATCGGACGCTAGGAGGCTTTTTAGCTCACTAAATGCCCTTTCCTGGTCATCGCCCCACTTCCATGCCTGGTCTTTCTTTAGCAGTTTGTGTAGCGGTTCAGCCACCGCTGCCTTCCGGGGGAGGAAGGAGTGGTAAAAGTTGAGCAGCCCTAGGAACGACTGCAGCTCAGGCTTGGAGGTGGGGCGGGGGGCTTTCTTAATGGCTGCCACCTTGGACTTGGATGGTTTTATTCCCTCAGGAGTCACACAAAACCCTAGGAACTCAACCTCGGTTGCGAAGAAGACGCATTTGTCCTTCCGCAGTCTCAGCCCCGCTTTTTCGAATATTGTCAGGACCTTCCCCAACCTCTTGGCCAATTCAACCCGACTCCCCCCCGTTATTAACACATCATCAAAATAAGGCAACACCCCCTCCAATGCCTTCAGGAGGCGTTCCACGAGTGACTGGAAAATTCCAGGCGCTGAATTCACGCCAAACTGGAGGCGCGTCACCTGGAACGCCCCCTTATGGGTGACTATGGTCTGCGCAGCAGCTGCGGCAGGGGACACCGTAAGCTGCTGGTAGGCCTGTGCTAAGTCGAGCTTAGCGAAACACTTTCCCCCGTGTAACCTGGCCAGCAGATGGCTGACTACCGGCACCGGATATGCATTCGGGCGGATCGCCTTGTTGATGGTGCACTTGTAGTCGGCGCATATGCGGACCTCCCCATTGGCCTTTAGGGCGGTTACAATTGGAATTTCCCACTCCGCAGAATCTACAGGCACAAGGATCCCCTGGCCCACCAACTTGTCCAGTTCCGCCTCTATCTTGTCCTTAAGTGCGAACGGCACCCTGCGTGGTTTAAGGCGAATTGGGCGGACCTCCGGGTCCAGGTCGAAAGTCACTGGGGGCCCCTTGAATTTTCCCAGTCCTTTTTTGAAAACCTCGGGGTGCGCCTCGCACACCTCCTGAATTGGATCAGTCCCAACGGCGTGCATCCCAACAGCGTGCACCCCCCAATAAACAACCCCAGGGGCTGGAACCATTGAGTCCCGAGGAGGCTGCAATCTCCCCCTTTGAGCACGACTAGGGGAAGGGACGCGGCGTGCTCCTTGAATTTGACCTGAAATTCTCCGTCCCCCAACACTGGAATGCTGTTCCCTTGCACGTCCCGTAGTGTGGACCTCAATGCTTTGAGCTTGGGTCGCTTGTGGGGGGCAATTCCCAAAAACTCCCTCTGGGAAATGATTGAATATGAGGACCCCGAGTCAATTTCCATCCTAGTGGGAACCCCTTGGACTAGTACCTCAACAAAGTAGCGGGGGTGTCCTGCAGACACGCTGAACACTGGGGCGTCGTCCTCGCTGCCATCGGAGATGCGGCCCATGCCGTCCTGCTTCCGCGTGGCCTGGGCGCCGTCCTTGGGCAAAACAGTGGCAAATGAGTTTCAACATTAGTAAGTGCAGAGTGATGCATGTTGGGGCAAAGAACCCCAATTACATTTATAAACTGATGGGGTCTGAACTCTCTGCGACAAACCAGGAAAGAGACCTTGGTGTCCTGGTGGACAACTCAATGAAGGTGTCAACTCAGTGTGCCTCAGCAGTGAAAAAAGCAAACTCAATGCTAGGGATCATTAGGAAGGGTATAGAAAATAAGTCAGCAAGTGTCATTTTGCCTCTTTATAAATCTATGGTGAGGCCCCATCTGGAATACTGTGTACAGTTCTGGTCGCCATACCTCCAGAAGGATATTATGGAGCTGGAAAAAGTGCAGAGGAGGGCAACCAGAATGATTAGGGGACTGGAACACCTTCCTTACCATCTGAGGCTGCAACGACGACGTCTAAGAGGTGACCTGATTGAAGTTTATAAAATCATGCACGGTGTGGACAAAGTAGATAAGGAAAAACTGTTTTCCTTATCGCATAACACTAGAACTAGGGGACACTCCATGAAACTTTTGGGTACTAGTTCTCAAACAAATAAGAGAAAGTACATTTTCACCCAGAGGATTACTGGTCTATGGAACTCCCTGCCAGAAGAAGTGGTGACAGCTGTCAGTCTTGACAGCTTTAAGAAAGGATTAGACAAGTTCATGGAGGACAAGAGTATCAATGGCTATAATTATGGATACTTAAGGACAACCTCCGGGTTGGAGAGATAGGCAGGATATCTCTCAATATCATTTCCAGGGAATCCTAAACAGGTGAAGGCATCTGCTTGGGAATACTCTGAAGGAAATGGTGAGCCAGTGTGTGAGACAGAATGCTGGACTGGATGGGCTGTGGCCTGTTCCAGCAAGGCTGTTCTTATGTTATGTTCTTATGTTAAATACAGTACATTGTATTAAGATTGTAAATAACAAAATCTAACATTATTCCTTTTTTGTGTGTGTGCAGTGTAACTGTACATTTTAAAGTTATCTTTACAGTTAAAGGAGTGTAGTCTGTCTTAAAAATGGAGAAGGGATATCACAAGGTTCAAATGCTGTCTTGTGCCTTATGCTCAGTTGTTTGTTTTGAAATGATGATATAGTAGAGAAGACGAGAGTACATTTTGTGTCAATTGCCAGGTTTTTAAAATAAAAATTAGCATGAATCATTTTGGGAATTTACACCAGTGTAAGTTAAATTGTATAATTTAAGGTAGTTAATTGTCACTAATTAAGAAGTAACTGACAGTAATCCTGTTAGTGTGCCAGATGACCATGTCTAACAACCAAGAATACGAGCAGCAACTCATTATTTAACAATGCCTTCTTGCCTTGATTTATAAAATTGCATTTATCTTCTTCTGCTGCTGCTGTTTCTGAATCCTAATATTGACAATCCTCATGGTGATCAGCCATGAAGACTGTTCTGAGAATATAAACCAGTTTGCCAAGAGTGGGATTAGATTAGATTACAGCAGTGGCCACTGAGTCCCCCTGTAAATCACTTTCATGGTGATTTCTGTAGAGGGATACAACTTGGTGAACCACCAGGAATCATAAAGGGTACCTTCCTGATCTTAGAGTAATTTACTCTTCTAGTAAGAGTAAATTCAACAGTTTTTTTAATTGTAACTGAGCAAGTAGCTCTAGAACAAATCACGTTTGAACTGTCTGGAGGCAAAAATGATGAAGCTGAACCTGCCCTACTTGAGATACATTATGAGAAGGCAAGACTATCTGGAAAAGATAGTGTTAAGAAAGGTAGAAGGCAGGATAGAAAAGAGGAAGACTAAATATGAGATAGATTGACTGTGTGAGGGAAGTCAAGGTCTTGGGTTTGCAAGAGCTGAGCAGGGCTGTTGAGGACAAACAGGAACGGAGATGAGTATATTGAGATGAATGTTGAGACATTCTAATTCCTTAATTTGAGTTTGAAATATTGAATTACAGTTTGGTTGTCAGATATATATCCTACTAGAAATACTGGTTCATTTGTTTGTGAGTCCAGTCACAGATTACTGTGCTATCACAGTCATTTAATAATCCTATTTTAAGGTATACTTTTAGTTTGTTTCTGGTTTTACAGATGGTGTCTAAAATTGTTAGGCCTTGGAGGTGTATTCCAGAGAGACCAGACTTTTAAAATCATGTCAGAAACTCACACAGGTACTTTCTCGAATGGAAAGATATTTGCTAGAGGAACTCTGTTCAGGGGATGCCCAAATGATATTTGCTAGAGGAACTCTGTTCAGGGGATGCCCAAATGAGGCTCCTTTCATATTCCCACCAAAGTGGTCACTATTTATCTACTTGCAATTTCTTGCTTTCAAACTGCTAGATTGGCAGGAGCTGGGACAGAGACGGGAGCTCAAACTGCCATGCGGTACTTGGGTCTTGAACTGCCAACTTGCTGACCTTTCAGCTAACAAGGCAAGCTTCTTAACCACTGAACCACCACAGTCCCTATCAAGTTTAGTGAAGATGACATATACACTGGCCAAAATCCTGTTGGTCAGTTTTAAGCCAATATGATAAGTTTTGGTCTGTTCCTTCCTGGTAAACAACCTGTTCCGGCCAACATTCTCAGGGGTGAATATGTACCCTGTGAATTATGGTGAGGTGCTTTGTTTATGAGGGAGGAATTGACAACAAGTTAGAATTGGGTTACTGTTGTATATTCAGGCACATTTGCAAGTAGCGCAGGCAGGGCCTTTGCAAGAGGAAAATGGCAGTTTCCGGCCATCTAAATTAGGAACAGAAAGTGGCACAAAAACCCCTGCACAGGGTGCACTCATTATGCTAATCAGAGTCTTATGATTGGCTACAGTTTTGGATCCTGTTCTCCAATGGTTAAATACATATATTCCCTGTTATGATTGGCTAGTTACAGTTGTCTGGCAGGTCGCTACTTTGTATCAAGGACCCACTGCCGGGGAGACATTATATAAACCCCACGGGTAAACAAGGGTAGGGCTGGACCAGATCTATACTTCCCTCTCCGTACAGGTAGCCAGCAACGTGCTAGCCTGGGTCTCTTCTATTCTAAATTAGCTAGGTATTGCCTCCTTCCTTGGCACAATCCAGAGGAACTGATTCTATGGGACTGTATAGCCATCTCCATGTCTGGAACACCTTGTAAGCTCATCTTGAATAGACTGTTAAATAAAGACTTGTTGCTGTTTTGTTCATTGTTCTCTGAACTATTGCTTGCAAGGGCCGGACATAACAGTTACACTAATCAACAGGATTGCATCCACTGTGTTGTTCACAAATGAATTTGGCCAAAAGTTGTGGGAAATGTACTGCTGAGGAAGAAATCTCGATAGGAAATAATTGTCTATCATTCATTTTCTTGGGTCATGATGGTCAGAGACCCATCAAAATGTTTTCTAAAGGGCTTATTGACTTTCACTCTGGGCCTTTTAAATTTTCAGAGATGTAGTTCTTGGGTATCATCTGCCAATATTATTGTACAGGAGTTTCCAGGAAATCAGATAAGAAGCAAGATGCATTACTTCAGCTCTCCTGCTTTCTCACACAGATTACCTTCAGGATGTCCTTTTAAAATCTAAATAACTGTGATGAATGTTTAATGAGTTCAGCATGCTTCACTTGACCTTGTCTGAATATTTGTATTTCCATTATTCCTCACACATTATCCTTTCTTCTGCTGCAAGCATTTCTGCTCTCCAAACTTTCCAGAATCAACAGGCCATACAAGTGATCATACGAGAAAAACAGACACTAAGCTAAATGTTAAAATCATTGTCTCTGACTGTTTCTTCAGGCATTGACTAAATGATTACCATAAGTTATGTATTCCCCCCACCCCCAAAGGTAAAGGTAAAGGTTTCCCTTGCTTGAAAGCCAGTCATATCCGACTCTAGGGTTCAGTGCTCATCTCTGTTTCAAAGTCGAAGAGCCAGCGTTGTCTGCTTCTGCAGATGTTTCCATGGTCATGTGGCAGGCATGACTAGACACCAGACCACATGGAATGCTGTTACCTTCCCACCGAAGTGGTCCCTATTTATCTACATGTAATTTCTTGCTTTTGAACTGCTAGGTTGGCAGGAGCTGGGACAAAGACGGGAGCTCATTCTGTCCTACAGTACTCAGGAATCGAACTGCTGACCTTCCACCTCCCAGTCAGCATCTTAACCACTTGAGCCCCCCCAAAAAAAAACACAAAAAAAACTGTCCATGAAATTCTTTTGCACTAGACATTAAGTTTTGACATGATCAGAAATATAATTGTTAATGGAGAAATATAATTGTTAATGTACAGTACTTCATTAAACTCATTTATTTTTGGCCTCAGTTGCCTTAAAATGTGTGGGCATTTATCTGTAATATCAGCATTTCAAACATCTCACAGAAAAAGAAATTTCGTAGGAGGACAATCCTAGTTTCTATATAAGAGATTTATTGTCTATTTTCTCTACAAACCAAAATGTTAAAGTTCAGTTAAGCATATAAACAAATATAAAGAGAAGATGTTTGTTGTTTATGTTTATTCAATTTTATATCCCGCCCTACTCAACACATGGCCAACTCAGGGCAGCTAACAACATATAAATGACCCTGGGACACCCCACAGGGTTTACATAAAGATACAATATTCAAATTATAATAATAAATACAATGTTATAAGTAAATACAGTATAAGGCAAGACAGTCAACAATAATACAAATAATACAAATATCAGCACCACATCAAAATAATATATCAATAATTACAATAGAATCACAAAGGATGAAAACATCATGTAATATAACAAAATTACCAAAGTACCAGATGCGCCAGGAGCCAGGTGCGTGGCGGCAAAGTTCCTCCCGGCACCCCTCGCCTTTTAAGTCCTAGGTGAGGGGGGAGGGTGGAGCCCCAGAACGCCAGCCGATGTAGTGGCTGGCAGGACCTCTTCGCCCTCGCCTGGGCCGAGCGCGCGGCAGCGATGTTCCTCCTGGCACCCCTTGCCTTTTAAGTCCTAGGCGAGGGGGGGAGGACGGAGCCCCAGGACGCCAGCTGATGGAGTGGCCGGCAAGACCTCTTCACCCTCGCCGGGGCCGAGCGCGCAGCGGCAATGTTCCTCCCGGCACCCCTCACCTTTTAAGTCCTAGGAGGGGGGAGGGAGGAGCCCCAGGATGCCGGCCGATGGAGTGGCTGGCAGGACCTCTTCACCCTCGCCGGGGCCGAGCGCACGGCGGCGATGTTCCTCCCGGGACCCCTCACCTTTTAAGTCCTAGGCGAGGGGGGAGGGCGGAGCCCCAGGACGCTGGCCGATGGAGTGGCCGGCAGGACCTCTTTACCCTCGCCGGGGCCGAGCACGATAAACTACTAACACTTTGCACATGAGAAATGTATTTGCTTTTTTAAAATGTAAACCACTTCTGTATAAAAGAATTAGCAATGAATCAGCAAAAATAATCCAGAAAAATAAATATTGAGATTTATGTAATGCTAAGACATAATGTCAAGCACAGGTTCATCATTAGCCATATAAAATGAAATCCAATAATAAATGGAGTAGGTACATGAAATCAATGGAATGCCAAAGGAATTGATTCATTGAATACTCACTATTTCAATGAGCCTAATTGTGACTTACTACTGAATTTTAGCTACTGAATTCCTCAGATTATGTTTAAATTCGGTGTGCCTTTATTCATTCTAGGCAATTTAATTTGCTTCGCAAAAACTACTACAGGTGTTATCTTTATTTGTTGTTATGTGCTGTCTAATTTGTCATGAACCTTGAGTTGTCATGGCAACCTTATCACTTAGCTACTGAAGCTACTTGTAAACACATTCCTACATTCCTTTCTGATGAGCAATACTGCACCTGCAGATAGAGCTGTAAACACATTCCTTTCTGATGGAATCAACACAGCTGCATTCCCTCAAAGGAATGTACACCTGCAGACACCTCGAGGGAGGATGACTAATACGTCAGGTGGCAGAGTGATGACAGAAACATCTGACTACCCCACGAGGGAGAAGATGCCTCCCCCCTGTCAATCAAAACCCCGTGACTCTGAAACACCTGCAGATTGAGTCAACCTAGGAATGCAAAGGTGGGAGGGAAATCTGCTCCTTTTTGTGTATAAAAGCAGAGCCCTTTCCCTGAGTTCTTCAGTCCTCTCAGGTTGAAGGCAGAGATGTCTCCTTGAGCTGGACTCTAAACATTTATGATCTGAACCCCTCAAATCTAAGTGGACTATAAAATGTTATGCTATGTACTTTGTCTTTTGTTTCTGTCTTTGTTCTTTTCCAGATACTAAAGGAAAATAAAACTCTATGTGAGTAACATCAACGGAGTGGATGTCAATTTATCAGGCTATTTCTAAGTGCTTTGCTCTATGCTCCCACATGCTACCAATATACTAAACCACCGCATACTCCCTGTAAGTGACAGGTGGAGTTCTTTGAAGCTGATTGGGAAGCGGTACGGTGAGGCGACCTTAGGCTGCACTGGGAGTGTGTGGATAAAGGAAATTATCGCAGCCTCCTGTAAGCCAGCGCCCAGTCGAGCTTTCAAGACATAATTGAACCCTATGAGATCTAGTTGGAAACTCACCATCCACAGGTTCAATATTCATGGCTTCAGTCATCTGTGGGTCTAAAAATATTAAATTTTAAAAAAAAATCCTGAAACCATATTACAGAGTGTCCCAAAGGCCGCCATAAATAGGGAAAATGGGAAATTGTAGCTAAATGTACCTTTACTGAAAAAATATTCTTTACATGTTGGCCACCTCTATCTTCACACACACATAAAAGACATCTCCCTCACTCACAGTGAACACATGTTCCAAGATATCTATTGCTATGTATGACAACTTTTGGAACACCCTGTATATATGTATTTCTATGACACATTATCAGAGCTGTCCACTAGAGGCCACCATCTGCAATGTAAAATATAGGGTTCACTGTTATCTATGGTTTCAGGTATCCATGGTAGATCTCACAATTTATCCCTGACAGGTATGGGGTGAGTGACCTATACATATGGAGTTTTACCAGTTCCACTCTCCAAGTAAGTTTCATGGATGAGCAGTTGTTTAATAAAAATAACATCTAGCCTAGCTTTTTATAAGAAAATGTTGTGTAAGGACCACATAGCTTTATTTGCTTGCCTACTTTGCCTTAAATCCCACTCAGGCAAGAAAGGCAGGATCTAAAGTGGATGAATAAATAATTATGCATTAGCAAGCATGTGGCTTAAAAAAAACAAATTTGCTTTTTTCCATACAACTACTAGCAGTTGAAGAGGAAGTGATTTGTCCTTAAATAGCATGAACTTTTTTTTAAAAAAAATCTCTTCACTCACTCAGTTCTTTTCAATATCTAGCAGGTAATGTGTTCAGAAAGACTGCTAGAACCCAGAGATGTACAGCAACAATCTAGGGATTATAGACCAGCAGTCTGTTGAGATGTTGCCATGGCTACAATAATATGTCATCATCACATTATGTCCTGTCATTTCTGAGGCAACTGCAGCTCTATTTCATGTGAGGATGGCGGAAGCCTTATGCACCTGCTGCTCCAGGTGGCTAGTATCCTTTTATGTCTTGTAAAGGCAATTGCATAATTGGGGCCCCTTTACTTCAGTGGATGTCCTTTACATGCCTAGTTTCACACTGATTATGAGACCAATTGCCTAACCAGTTGTCTGAACAGTTGTATAATGAGGGGCCAATTGCATATACACACAATTGTCTTCTGCTCTGAAGTAAGATAATAATAATTATGTGTTGTCAGGTCAATTCTGATTTACAGCAACCATTTCCAAAGTCTATTAGGTAATTTACCATTCTCTTCTTCCCAGAGTGCCCTGGGATTGTGCAGCTTGCTTATAGCTGGACTGGCTCACTATTCTCCTGGGAAGCAATTAAAATGTCAACCTCTTGCCCCACAGACAGACACACAACTCAGAGCGATCCAGCCAGCTATTACCCAAGAAATAGAAGTGAGCTACTGGTTTCATGTCGGGGCTGAGGTGGCTCAAGTGGTTAAAGATACTGAACTCAATTACTGGAAGGTTGGAGTTTGATTCCTGAGTACTGTACGACGGAGTGAGCTCCCATCTCTGTCTCAGCTCCTGCCAAGCTAGCAGTTCAAAAGCAAGAAATTGCAAGCAGATAAATAGGAACCACTTCAGTGGGAAGTGTTGAGGCATGCCTGCTGCATGCCTATAGAAATGTCTGTAGACACAGACCGCACTGGCTATAAACAGAGATGAGCACTGAACCCTAGAGTCAGATACCACTGGCATTCAAGCAAGAGTGGCCTTTACCTTTACTGGTTGCACAATGAATCATTACAAAATGGCAAAGAATTTTGGAATTAGAATTCTAAGAGATTTCTGAATTCCAAAATTAGAATGTGGATTCCAAAGAAGATACTCATCTTTGATCTGAATTCAGCCAAGAAATAAATCAAGACTTTATGGAAATCTTTTGTCATCCTGTTATATCTGTAGTTTGGGAGGGGGAACACATTTTTTGGACTACAAGTTCCAGCATGATGTAACCAGCATGGCCTCTGACAATACTGGCTGGGAGTGGGTGGGTTTGGGAGTTGTGCTACAACAAAAAGTAGTATTTTTGAAGTTAGTGTTGCAGGGCTGTCTGAATTAAGGACCTGTATTGATTTTTAAAAAGTTGTTTTTGCAAATGTGAGAACTGTCCTTTAGATTAAACATAGATAACTTTACTCTTGCAAGGTAATTCTTGCAAGCAAAGAAAATGTTTACATGTTGCACAGTATAACTGAAGAAGTGCCTGAACTTTTTGGGCTGCGGGCCAGTCATGTGGTTCAGTGGGCCAGTCACATGGTTCAGTGGGCCGGTCATGTAGTTCCTCCCACCAGAAGTGGAAGTAAAACACACCTTGCAATCTGTTTTGCAACAGATATGTTTTGCAACACGATCAGATATATTTTAGGCTGCAATTTTCTCTGCTTAAACTATGGGCGCCCAAACTACAGCCCGTGGGCCAGATCCAGCCCCCAACCCCAATTCATCCAGCCCGCACCGCCCTCATCACTCCTGGAAGTGGAAGTAAAATGTGCCATACAGGTGCATTTTACTTCTGCTTCTGGAAGCAACAAGAGTGGGCCGGGCCAGATGAATTGGAGTCAGGGACCAGATCCAGCCCATGGGCCATAGTTTGGGCACCCTCTTCTGAAGATCCTTGTGGTTTATCCGCAGACATGAATTGGCAATAACCCTCCCTAAAAGGTTAGGGTTCGGCCAAACATGACCTTGAGCCTATATAGCTCGGTGGGGAAGGAAATTGGGGAGCAGATTCATATAGTCATAGTTATGATTCACAAGTGCCCAGCTGGCCATTAGCTCGTATATGGGCAAATACCAAAGGCCATACGGTGGTGACCTAAGATAAACATGTAATGTATATCTCTCATCCGCAGACTCTCTAAGCCAGAGAGCAAATCATGGTGTAGTTGATTAACTCAACCCCAGATGGACTCCAAGATAGGCAAACAATGGATTGTCATCCCCAAGTTAATTAACTGATAAGCATGTTTCCTGGAACATCCTGGTAACTCATTTCCCTTGTGCCAGATCATCATGTCTGTATGAATGCAATGGTTTGGGGCAAAGAATAAAATGCCAGCAATCCAAGTGGGCTGCACTGGACTTTCACCTCAAGCTCTGCCTCGCGTGCCTTTCTTCATCCAGTCACTATGCACCCAGTGGGCCATATCTGGCCCACCATTACAACAGATCCTTTCATATTAATTGCAAGATTTTTCATTGTGGCAGTTTAAAGCTGAAGGTCTATCACTCACTTCTCTTCTGTTTATTAGTAAGCCATAGAAGAAGCCACTTCTCTTCTTTGAGTTGTTCCTGAGAGGTTTTCTTTTTAAAAAGCACAATCTTCTGAGTTCCCTACATCTGTTCACACAGTTCAACAGCTGCCTGTCATTAACTAATGCATTTTTCATACCTTTTCAGGAAAGGTTTGTAGTTTTCATTTGAAAAGCAACCCTGCATATTTTTTTTAAACCCCACTTTAAGATGCCTCAGGGATAATTGTATTATGGTTAGACAACTAGCAAATGCAGAAGTTTTACTGTACACCTAGATACATTATATGCCATTGTCTTCAATTTAAGCAGTCTTACTTCCCGAAAAGGTCGGAATTGCTCGGAAGCCATTCATGTCTGACTCTAGTGGTGGTGCTCATTCCTATTGCCTGCATCTGCAGATATTTCCGTGGTCATGTGACAAGTGTGACTAGATGCTGGAATGCCGGCCCGCCCAGAGAGCAGAAAAAGGGGAGATACCGCCGTCGCGGAGAAGGACTCCCTGTCTTGCCCGGGAGCCCATGCCACCAGCTCCCGGGAGTGGAGACAGGTGGGAGAGCCACCGCCCCCCCCCCCACAGCTGACTTCGCTCTCTGGGCCGGCCCACCCAGAGAGCAGAAAAAGGGGAGATGCTGTCGTCGTGGAGAGGGACTCCCTGTCTCACCCGGGAGCCCATGCCACCGGCTCCCGGGAGTGGAGACAGGTGGGAGAGCCACCGCCCCCCCCCCCCACAGCTGACTTCGCTCTCTGGGCCGGCCCGCCCAGAGAGCAGAAAAAGGGGAGATGCTGCTGTCATGGAGAGGGACTCCCTGTCTTGCCCGGGAGCCCATGCCACCGGCTCCCAGGAGTGGAGACAGGTGGGAGAGCCACCGCCCCCCCACAGCTGACTTCGCTCTCTGGGCCGGCCTGCCCAGAGAGCAGAAAAAAGGGGAGATGCCGCCGTCACGGAGAGGGACTCCCTGTCTCGCCCGGGAGCCCACACCACCTGCTCCTGGGAGTGGAGGCAGGTGGGAGATGCTGCGGGTTGTCCTGGCTGGCCCCCCGGGATGCCTCGCTACCATCTTCTTATTGTTGGCTAGGACTTGGGGTCAGCCACGGTGGGCGGCTGGACTTGCCATGGTCTGGGCCTTGGTGGAGGTGAGGAGACTGATCGGCTTGGAGCTCCAGGACTTGTGCATGCTTTTGTCCCACCCACCCCACTTCAGGAAGGACTAAAAGGGCTGTGCTGGGTATATTTTTATATTGTTATTTGACGTTTTGAATTTTTTTATATATATATTGTGTACTCTTTGATGTGATTAAGTGATGTTTAGGATTTTATTGTATTGTACCTTATTTGATGTATTGTTAGAAACTGTATTATAGTGCACATGTAGTGCATATTGTAGTATATATATATATATATATATATATATATATATATATATATATATATATATATATATATATATATATATATATATATATATATATATATATATATATATATATATATATAATTTTTACGGGCAGAGATTTGTAATTGTACTTTTGGTGATTGATTTTTTTGCTGTATTTATTGTATGTTATGTTACTATATTTTGTATTATTGTCCGCTATGTAAACCGCACTGAGTCAGGTTCGCCTGAGTGAGCGGTATATAAGCGTGAAAATTAAATTAAATTAAATTAAATTAAAGTTACCTTTCTCATCAAATCAATATCTATTTATCTACTTGCAATTTCATGCTTTTCAACTGCTACATAGGTCGGAAGGAAATGGGACAGATGACAAGAGCTGACTTGGTCATACAGCACCTGGTTCTCAAACTACTGACCTGCTAACCTTCCAGTTCTCAAACTCAGCATCTTAACCACTAAGCCACACTGGAATCACTGTAAATGTGCTTAATTATTCTCTTTTCTTATATATAATCTGTATTGTGCTTCTACACCTCTTTTAGAGAATTAATTCTTTTCAGGTTTACTAATTATGGATTTTCATTTTCCAAAGGCATATGCCAAGATTCAGTGATAGAAATAATATGTGATATTGGAAACAGAGTAGAACAGCTAGATTGAAACTGATCAGTTATTCTTTGAAAGCAAAACCTTACTAAAATTTTGGAATTTCCCTTTTTATATACATTTTGATTTGGATGCAATGCTTTCTTTTTTTTAAAAAAGAAGAAGCAAGTATCACAGGCAGAGAAGAAGATGTCAGTACTTCTTTCCCTGTAACTGATTAATAAGGAAATAGTGGAAGGGAGCAGCAATAATACTCTCTGCTCCATACACTGAAAAACATGATTTTGATTTGCACCTGTATCACAGTGTCCCTGCATAGATCTGGTTCAATCAGATCAGACAACCTGAAAAAGCAAGGTTCCTGATCCCATGGAACCTTTTCTACAAGCAAATACTTGTGCACAGATGTCAATTGAAAATAGAATCTAAAAAGTATGGGAACTGTCAGCATATGCTATTTATTAGTCATGTTACAGGTGGACAGTTATCCTAATGACTGTGTAGGGCTCAGATCTACTGGAATTAGAGGTGCAAGAACCTTCTGAATCAGGCTCATAAGACCTTTGTTGGATGCTTCAAATCACTCTCAAAAGAGACCTGATCATCCAAATTGCCACACATTCACAAAGGCAGGCAACACTCTGTAGCATTTCAGAAATACAAGTGTAAGAACTGGAGGGTTAAACATGAAAACAAGTTTAAGTCTCCTAAGGCAATAGCATGTGATAATGTTGAATAATGGTTTTGTTTTCTGGCAAACCCATAGTTGTACTGCTTGAAAGTACAGGGACTGGAAGATGAACCTGTCCCTCACTTAGACTTCCTCCATATCTCCCTTCTTCTCTCCCCCACCACCATACCCGTATGTTTTCTTTGCCACCCATCATACAATCTTAAAGTTTCTTATACAGTGTTTTAAATTTTAAGTGGTACAAACATTATCAAGGCATGAAATCAATAAAAAGCTGTGATAAGATAACCAATACACATACATAATGATTGGGGATTCAAGCCACTTCACCATCCCTGCTCTAATTTGAAATGCACCATTTCTCCTTCATGTATTTTTTCAGGTGTGGTAGTTGAAGGTCATGATGCCATAGCATGTCAGCCAGTCTTCTGTGTTCAATTGGTATGTAGAAATGATTGCATTCTGCTCCCCCCCCCCCAAAAAAAAGTGTTATACAACCCTTCCAATTAATTATGACTGTGGAGGTGATGGTACCAAACCTGGTTGTCTCATTAAACCTTGAATCATTGACTTGCCTTGGATCATCTGGGCAAGATCTCAGGCCTTCACCTTTGCTATACTGTTTCAACTCAAAGATAATGGCAGGATGAGATGTAGAGAAGAAAGGAGCCGGGGATACTGAAAAGAAAAGGGCCATTTAAGGAATTCTCTGTATGACCACTGCTGTGGATAAAACAGCAAGACAATTAAAGGCTGTAATCCTGTGAGCATAGCATATTAATGTGTAATGTGTAATATGCAAGCGCGGCACCAAAATGGCCGCCGCGCCCTTTGCGGGCCCCCCCACCGGACGAAGATATCCGGGTAGTTAGGGGGCGTGGCCAGCACCCTTATATAAGGGGCGGCCACGAGGCAGCCGAGCTGCCATTTTGTGAAGCGACGGAGCGGGGAAGTTTTTCCCTCTTGCCTCCGTCGCTCATGCCTTGCTTAGGGAAGCCTCTGGCTGCTGATTTTCTTGACTTTTTCGGCTTCCCATCGTGTAGCTGCTATGCCCTCGAAGAAGAAGGCGACTGCGAATGCGGCTCGTTCTGCACGGAGCCGCCAGCCGGGTCGGAGGACCGCGGCTGCGCCTCCCCAGCAGCCTCCTTTGCCTGAGCCCACCGGGACCGGTGGGATGTGGTTAATTACCCCTTGGCCCGAGGCGGGGGGTCCACGTACCGGCCCAGCTGGGGCCACGGCCCCCGGCCCGCAAGCAGTGGCCACTGCCTCTGGCATGGCCCATTCTGCGGGGCCTTCTTCCGTTGGTGCACAGCTTCCTGCGGGGGGTTTCAGCCATGGGGTGTGGCTGGTTTCCCTCCCCTGGCAGGGTACCCCCCCGGCCTTGCAGGGGCCGGGCCTGGGGTCGTGGCCATATATGGGCCCCGGGGTCCAGGGACCTGGACCGGCGCCTGCACCCGGTGGGCCGGCTGGCCCTTTGCCCCCACTTGGCTTAGGGGGCTACGTTAGTGTTGAGGCCCTTCTGGCCCGCGTTGCGGCCCTCGAGGCGTCCCTCGCGAGGGTTAGCCACCCGGGGGTGCCTTTTGGGGTGCAGGTTGATCCATTGTCTGCCGGTCAGCGGCAGGCGGCAGGACGGGTCGAGCTGCCCGAGGCACGTGGGCCGGCTTCGGCCACTGCCTCGCAGCTCCCCACTCAACAGGCTGATGCTGGTCAGGCCCCGTCGACGAGCTCAATTGCGGTCGTGAGCTCCGACGCCCCCAGCGGACCAGAATCCCCGGTGGGGGTGGCCTGCGGGGGTGCTGCATGTGAGTATGCGGTTCAATCAAGTGCACCCACACACCTGCCCACGTTGGGGGGGGGCATTCCAGTGGCCGTGGCCTCGCATGGGTGGTGCGACGGTTCAGTCGCCGACGTCCCACCCGGCGACTTCACCGCTCACCCAGGGCCCAGTTTTGGGTGGTACATCTTATTCAGTTGGGAATGTGTTAGGGGTGGCCGGGTTGGTCCAGGCTCCTTTCCAGATCCCCGTGGTTCCCACTGTGCCGGTGTCAGCATTGCCGACAGCGGGGTATTCCTTGCCCCTGGGGGATCATTTGGCCCAGGCCACCAAAGAGAAGATCTGGCGTGGGGAGTATGTCGACATCTTCTCCCTTCTTAACAGAGAGCCCACCAAAGAGGAGAGGGAGGGGCAGGATGAGAAGGATAAGGAACAGGCACATCGTCGTAAGCCGCCACGTATGTGGGCCAATTGGTTGCCGGCGTACCTTATATACATGGCGGTCTACCTCAGGGCCCGGCCGGATTTGGCAATTCCGATGGTCCAGTATTTGGACAACATTTACCGGGCGATGGTCGACTTCCCGGGCCCGTCATGGTTGGCTTACGACGAGGAATTCCGTATGCGGATTCCCCTGCACCCTGAGATGAGGTGGGATGAACCCTGCCAGAAGCTGTGGCTTCTGTATATGACTCCCACGCGCCCTGCGCCTGGGGACAGATACCATTGTGGACATGCGGTCCAGCGAGCGGCCCCAGCGCAGGCACCCCGCCAGGTGGCGGGTCAGGGGGTTCCAGCCCGCCTGCTCTGCTGGACTTTCTCGTCCAATGGTTCCTGCAGTAGGAAGAATTGCCGGTACCGGCATGAGTGTCCCTCTTGTGCTGGCCCCCATGCGGCCTCCGCTTGCCCCAGGCCTGGAGGGGTGCGGGGCAAAGATAGGGGCGGACAAGGGGCTGGCAAGACTGCCGCAGAGGGAGCTGGTCCACCGAAAGGCCCCCTCCCCAATTAATGTGGACATGCTGGAGCATTGGCTCGCATCGTACCTGAAGGAGGCAGATGCGGTTTACTTGCTTCAAGGTTTTCGACTGGGGTTCCGTATTCCTTCCAGGGTGATAGGTTCCCCCAAGATGCCCCCAACCTTTTGTCCCTTAAGGGGAGGGAGGAGGTGGCTGCCGCCAGCATTTCAAAGGAGGTTGATGCGGGCAGGGTCGCTGGCCCTTTCCCTGCACCCCCGTTCCCCAACCTTAAAGTGCCACCCTTGGGCTTGGTGCCCAAGAAGTCACCGGGCGAGTTCCACCTGATCCATCACTTGTCCTACCCAGCCGGACGATCGGTCAATGATGCTATCCCTGATGACCTTTGCTCGGTCAGGTATACATCTTTTGACCAGGCGCTGCGCATGGTGCGCTCATGTGGCCCGGGTGCGATGTTGGCTAAGTGCGACATTAAGTCTGCGTTTCGCCTCCTGCCGGTTCACCCGGGTGACTTTGAGTTGCTGGGTTTTAAGTTCAGGGGTGAATATTATTTCGATAAGGCCATGCCTTTTGGCTGTTCCATATCGTGCTCGGCCTTCGAGCATTTTAGCACCTTCCTACAGTGGGCTTTTGTCCGCAGGTCAGGGTCCCGGTCTGTAGCCCATTACCTGGATGATTTTTTATTCGGGGGTGAACGGGGCTGGGACATGTGCACACGTCTCCTCAACACATTTCAGATGCTAATGGAGGAACTGGGTGTCCCTTTAGCGCCCGAAAAGACCGAGGGCCCATCTACACAGCTAGTCTTCCTGGGGGTGGAGATTGACACGGTAGCGCAGGCTTCTAGGTTACCAGGGGATAAGGTGTCAAGGATAGTGGCCCTTATCTCGGACTTGCTTGCTAAACGCAAGGCATCACTGCGGGAGCTGCAGGTGTTGCATGGTCATCTCAATTTCGCTTGCAGGGTGGTCGCACCGGGCAGGGCATTTGCCCGGCGCTTGTGCGACGCAATGACAGGCTTGTCCAGGCCCCACCATAGGGTCAGACTAACCCAGGGCATTAAGGCAGATATGCTTATCTGGCTCCAGTTCCTGAAGGAGTTCAATGGGGTGTCATTTTGGAGGTCTGACCTTCTGGCTTCCCCTCGTTTCCAGATACAGTCCGATGCCTCTGGGTCCCTGGGTTATGGGATGTACTTCAATGGGAAGTGGGCCTATGGTGGGTGGCCACCAGCCTGGTCAGGTATGGGGCGCCTGCGGGACCTCACGTACCTGGAATTTTTTCCCATCCTGGGGGCCTTGATGCTATGGGGTGATGAGTGGGCCAACTCGGTCGTTCATTTCTGGTGTGACAATGCGGCCGTTGTCCACATTGTCAACTCACAGACTTCCAAATCACCCAGGGTGATGGACCTGGTGCGCCAGTTTGTATTGTGCAGCCTGTGCCTTAATGTACTGTTCCGGGCCAGGCATGTCCCGGGGGTCAATAATGATATCGCTGACGCTTTGTCCCGCCTGCAGATCTCCCGGTTCCGCGCCTTGGCCCCGGATGCAGAGGAATTTCCCTCGCCGCTCCCAGACGAGATATGGACCTTTGGCAAGGAGAGGTGAACCGGGCGATCGGCATGTCGCTAGCGCCACGCACCTGTAAGGCGTATCGACACGCATTCAATTCTTTCAGGGCATTCTGTGCCCAATCCCGGCTGCCAGATACCTGGCCTATCCCGGTGGCCCATATACTTCAATTCATGGTTGACCTGCATTCTCAGGGCCTTGCACCTCGAACCATAGCATCCAGGCTGTCAGCGCTGGCTTTTATGGCCAAAGTAGGCGGACATGCGGACAGTACCGCAGACTTCCGCGTGAGACACGTTTTGGAGGGGTGGGTGCGGGAGCGTGGGCGTAGCCCGGACGACCGCCACCCAATTTCCCCAGGGGTTCTTACCCAACTGGCACGGGGCTGGCAGGACCTATGTTTTGATAGGTATGAGGCAGCCCTGTTTCATGCGGCTACAACGATGGCCTTTTTTGGAGCGCTCCGCATCAGCGAGCTTGTGATGCTGTCTAAGGCGGATGCTAGTCGTAGGGCACTGGAACTCGAAGATGTCTATGTGGCCAAAGATTGGGCTCAGTTGAGGATACGCTCCTCTAAGACGGATCAGCATGGCGTAGGCAGTGGAGTAAGACTGCTACGGTGTTCTTTGGCAGACATCTGTCCGGTTGGTGCCCTACAGGAGTTCCTTGCACTGCGTGGCACGCACCATGGCCCGTTTTTCTGTCACCAAGATGGGTCTCCCCTTACTAAATTTCAATTTTGGAAGGTGACCGGCAAAGCGCTGGCCGGTGTTGGCCTCCCAGGGGCCCGTTACGGCACCCATTCATTCAGAATAGGGGCGGCTTCCACGGCGGCTGCTTTTGGGTACTCCAGGTCTGAGATACGCCGTATGGGGCGGTGGGGATCGCAATGTTTTCAATTTTATGTCCGCCCTCTTTCACCGTGAGTACCAGTCGAGTCACTGTACCTTTTCTCTATTCGTTTTTTCCTTGACAGACCCTGGGTGTCGTATTACGCCGGTGACAGTATGGCTGGTGGGCCATAGCTACGTGCACAGGGCAGCGCGTTACGCTGCGGCGACAGAGTGGGGACCCCGACTGGGACTGGGTGCATACGCAAGTCTCACATGGTATGGTAAGCCCGGGATGTTGTGGAGGGAGCTGTTGCCATTCCTTTTCTCGGGCCAGAGAGCTGACCCGCCTGACATCCTGATCATACACCTTGGGGGCAATGATTTAGGTCAGGTCACCGGCCTATCGCTCAAGCATGCGATTTGCGGTGACCTTGCCTACCTGCATTACGTGTGGCCCGCCACAACCCTCATTTGGTCAGATATGGTGCCACGGCACGAGTATAGGGGAGGGTTCGACCTCCAGGCCCTGGACCGGGCTAGACGCATGGTGAACAGGGCTGTTGCCCGGTTTATTGTCAGCAGGGGTTGGGGGCGGGTCAGTCGTCACCCCTCCATTAGTCTGCAAAATTATGGCCTGTATGCAGGGGATGGGGTCCATCTGTCGCGAGGAGGTATGGACCTCCTGTTGGGTGATTGGCGAGCAGGCCTGTTGACCGAGCTGACGCTCTGGGGGGGGGCGTCGAGCCTTCTTTGAAGCCCCTCCATGTGGCGGGTAGCACTGGTAAGGTAAACATTTATGACCCACAGGTATCCGGCAGGTTCGCAATTGACTGGACAACACTAGACAGGTATAAGTTGGTTAAACGTTGTCCGGTCAACGACGAACCAGGCGACGGGGTGATGGCTACAGCTGGACAGCATGCATCACCCCGTGATTTTACGGATACGCGTCAGAGGGTGGGGTCATTAGTTAGATATTGACTACGGTCAACAATTTGTTGTCAACAAACAAATTGATACAAATAGATACATTGTAACAATTGCCGTTGGCAATTTTGGGTGGTACCTTACCAGTGTTACTTCGGCCTGCTTGCCTTAAGAATTATAATTGGTCAATTACCAATAGAAATTTATAATTCGGACTAGGGCATGAATCAATAAATGTGGCCCAATGCCGTTATCCACTTTCATTGGTGTCTGAGTCCTTTATTGGGGGGTGCGCCTGCAAAGACTAGCCTGACATCATCAAATATTATCCCCCTGGAGGGATGATAAGCCTCCCATGTCTACACTGGGTATGAGTGAGTTAACATGCTTAAGGCAAGGTAATTTGCTCAGAAGAGAAAGCCCTGTGTCTCACTGATCTACCCTTGCTTTTTTGAAAACAGGAGGTGCCAAATAGTCCAATGTCAGGAAACATAGGGAATGAGTTTCTGCAATGGTAAGTGATGAAGGATCAAGGTCTTTGATTTTTTTCATTTTTGCAGACAATACATAAAATTTAAGATCCCCCCAATGGATGAAATTACATGAGGGTTTGTACATTTTTGTCATTTTAGCACTTTGCCCACCCCCACCCCCAAGTAAAGAGATGGACACAAGATAATGGGTTTAACACAACCAGGCCACTATTGAGCATAACCAAAGTGACCAACCTAAACTACTGCAATGTGGCCATGTAGCACAGGACAAAGGCAGAGAGCAGGATGGGACATTACTGATCCTCTCCCCACAGTTGATACCCCATGCTTGGAGTTCCGAGCTTCCTGGGTGAATCTCCCTGCCATTACTTCTGGTGTATAATAGCACTGCTATCAGTGTAACAGCCCCTAGGACACACAGTTAGTCTGACAGCCATGAACCAAACCTTTCGGATCATTAGACCAGACTGCCAGGCACCCCCACGGCCCTATCCAGAATGTAATTGGGTCTTCACCATTTACCTTTTCCTGCACTACCCGCCAGCTAGCATTAGTGAAGCAACCACCACCAGTATGGCCATGAAACATACCCCTAAGAGTCGGTGTGGGATGGGCCAAAAAAAAAAACAAACTGTCCCAACGGTCAATCAGGAACAAGAGCAAAAAAATTCCCATCCAGCCTGGACACAACCAGCTAATCTCACACTGAGAGATGTGGGGGGGAGGCACTGTTCTTCCTGTTGAGTAGGTTAAAAGAGGGCCAGAGAGGGAGTCACCAGCCCTAATAAGGATAATCACAGGCTCCTCCCTCCCCTACCAGTACACACAGCATGTGGGGTCTTCTCTCTCCCTGGGGAGGGTGGGGCAAATCACCACCCATGGGCATGCACCCATGGGCTGCATGCCTTCTGGTTTAAAAAAAAAGATAGAAATGGCTTTTGTGCAGTAAACCTTGTGTCTTACACAGGACATTGTGTATTTTAAGGAAAATATGCATTTTAATGCAAAATATCAGGTTTTTAATTTTAAAAATATTGATGATAAAACTGTTTGCCTGTTCCTTTCCATTTAGGTGCATGTTCAGAAAATTGCACAAACATTTGAAGCTTCACTGTAGCAAGTGACAGAAAGCCACTACTATCTTTACTGGACAATGCTGATCTATAAGATTCTAGATAGAAACAAACATATCTGTGCTTCTCTCTGAAATTCTTTAAGCTGAAGATGCCACAAGTTCAGTCTTGCCAGGAAAAAAAACATGGATTGAGCAATTGAACTGTCACCCTGAAGGGTCTGTAAAGTCCCCTTATCAGTAACCTGCTCTTTTTCCTCAAAGAAATGGCTGTAATAATGGAAAGATAAAATGCTACTAAAGTCCAGACAGAAGCTGGATGATAAGATATAGAGTCTTAATGTGGTGAATTGTTGAGAGGGAAATGACATCTTGTCATTCAATTACTTTGTCTGAATCTTGCCTGTAGATAAAATTCACTGGTTTTAGAAAAGCTTTGGAAACCAAGTTGCTCAAGAACACAACATATATTGACCCATTGTAGTTCGTTCACAAATCAAAAGAGAGTAGTGGTTTTTCCATCACAGGATGGCCTAATGAAAAAGGGTATTGAAGAGGTTGAGTGATTTGCTTAAAGAATCATAAGGAATAGTATGGATCACCATATTAAAAGAGCAGCTACACAGAGAAGGAGATTGAAGTGGACTTGATGGAAATAAGACACTTCTTCTGACAGTTCCGGAATTAGACTCGAGGATCTTTCCCTGCTCCATAATAACCTTTTAACTATCCTGGTTTGTATTAATGAAAACAGTGATATCAGAATTGTGAACCTTCCAGGGACCTGATTTAAAAACTTCAAAGCTACCCAATTTAATCTTGGTATACTTGCTGGTCATTACCTTTAAAGCCCTACATGGTAGTGGGCCAGGATACCTAAGAGACCACATCGCTCCAAGAACATCTGTCTGTCCAACCAGAGCAGACCGGAAGGGCTCTCTGCTTGTACCATCTGCTAGAGGGGCCCGTCTCTCTAGCACACGAAGGAGGGCGTTCTCTGGGTCCGCTCCGGCCTTGTGGAACCTCCTGCCAGTGGAACTAAGGCTGCAGATGGAATTGCTGCCCTTCAGGAAAGATCTGAAAACATGGCTGGCGGGGCAGGTGTGGGGTCCTGAAGATGTTGTGACCCCTACCTGCTGGTTGGGTTAATATCAAAGTAATCTTCCACTTTTTAATGTGTGGAGGTTTTAGCGGGGTAATTTGTTTTAATGGGGTTGTTCTTGTTTTAAGGGTTTTAAGATTTTATGCCACCCAGAGTCTTTGTGAGTTGGGCGGCTATATCAATATGAATATAAATAAATAAATAAATAAAATACTTCCCTGTATAGTTGCAACTGTAGTGCCCAGACAATCGTTGGCTTTGTGGAAGATGATTGTAATTGCAAGGCGTTTAGTTTGATATTTCCCATTTCCCCCCTCCAAGGTCTGAAAAGGTTAAAATCATATAAATGTGTATTAGAATAGTAGAATATGTTTGTTGAGCAAGTAATGCATTTAGACTGTTTTGCTGATTAGAAAAGGAAGGTTTCCCATGGAACTTGTCAGGTAGACCATATGGAGAGTTTCTTTGGCAAGAGAACACAGAGGAGATATGATGACTATAAACATCTGTGTCTTTGACATTATAGCACCAGCAAGGTTTCATGATGGGCAGGAAGTTCCAGTCTAAATAAGGAAGGAATAAGGCAGGTCACAGTGACCCTTCTCTATGTTCCCAGCTGGTAATGAGTGGTGATGCGGTAATGTCCTAGCTGCAAGAACAAAGCACCACTTAACAGATTCCAGATGGCTATTGATGAGTTTGGACATCCTCTGAGCAAGTGGGCATAGAGCCACGCTTTAGAGTATGCTAGGAGGAAGGCTTAGGTCCAGACCTTTGGAGCTCTTTGAACATCAGAAAATCCCTTACCAGGTTCCCAGGTGGCTGAAGGAGAGACAGAGGGAATCCATGCTGATAGATAAATATAGCTTAGTTGCATTTTGTTTCTTGCCTTCTTTGTCTCTGTTTCTGATATGTTTTGCTTGTTAGAGAATTGTCTAATAAAGCAATGTCTCCTCACCCACAAAGTGCATATTATCTCTGAGATTCTAGAAAGAACCTGAAGTTCATCATGCCTGGCCAGCCTAAGGTGGCAACACAGCATCTTTAGTTCAAAATCAATACACAACATACAGTCAAACCTCGAGATAAGAATGGCTCAAGTTAAGAAAAAATCAAAATACATCTTGACATCTCAAGAAAAAAGCAAGTTTAAGATATAAATTTTAATAGTATTTTTTGAGATAAGAAATTCAATGCATTCCTATGGGAAATTCAAGATAAGAATTTTTTGAGATACAACCAACCTCAAGGAACAAATTAAATTAGTATGTACAGGTTTGACTGTATTGATCTTGTCTTCATTGATGTTTGCCGTGGCAAGGCCTCTGATATATTAAAGAATTATTCCCATTGTTTTGTGGCTCTTTAATGTAATGAGATAAGAGAAATCAACTGTGGAGGCTGATTTTGGTTTCTTGAGCTTCAGTTATAATTAAGAGTTTGAGTAGATGGGTGCCTTTTACCATAGACAGTACAAAAATTGTGTTCTCTTGCAATCAAATTAGAAAACTACTCAGGTTTATTGTTTTATGATCTGCTTCATCAGACCTTCTCAAGATGGCAGTTCATCCATTTGGGTAGATCACACAACCATGGTGGTAGCAGTTCATTACATGGATTAGTATTCTTCTACTAGATAGAGAATTTTGGGCATTATTTATACTCACACCATGTCTCTTTCATTGAGTAGGAGAATATTTAATATCATCTAAGATAACATCTAAGATAAACATAATAACATGTAAGATAAAGCCATTATTTTTAAAAGCCAGTCAAAAATTACTGTCCCATACACCTCTTCTTTAGCATTTCTTCATAAAACATGTTATAATATTGTTACACATGATTGGGACAACAATGGTGAAGATAGTTATCAAAACAGCTGCAACTACTTTTCATACATTTTAGTAATTGCCCTTGCTAATTACAGTTGGGATATAGAACTGGAGATTGTATTACATTAAGACTGAAGAAATTAAAACAGTAATTTTATGGAATGATTATGTTCTTTTGGGGGATGTGGATCTTAGCAATATGTTAGCTAATTAAAAACACCAGGATATTTCCTGAAGAAACCAATAAAACTAAGGTTTCGTTTCACACTTGATTGCTACATGTCAAAATATTTTGCCTCTGTTTTGAACTTTTTGTGGCATGTATTATATATTGTTATTACACACAGGGAATTATTCTTTGTGCTTGGTTATGATATAGAGATACTTTGGATTAATTGATTTTATTAGAAGATTTTGTAGCACTTCACTGTTTCAGCACCATCTGTTGTATTTATACATTTGTTTTTTCTTTCTTGTTTCATTTCATTTCCTCTTGATAGTCAGTCTTTTGAAATGTATTTTACTTGAAAAACAACTTTAGAAATAAGATATATCAAACTTTGTAATGAAAAGGATGAAACAGTAGATCATCTAATCAACAGATACAGCAAAAATTTACAGAGTGAATACAGGTATTGCAGGCACACCCCCCAAAAAAGGACTCAGACACCGGTATAAGTGGATAACGGCATTGGGCCACATTTATTGATTCATGCCCTAGTCCGAATTATAAATTTCAATTGGTACTCAGCCAATTATAATTCTTAAGGCAAGCAGGCCGCAGTAACACTGGTAAGGTACCTCCCAAAATTGCCAATGGCAATTGGCTACAATATATCCATTTGTATCAATTTGTTTGTTTACAACAAACAAATTGTTGACCGTAGTAAATAAACTATCTACTGACCCCACCCTCTGACGTGTATCCATAAAATCACGGGGTGATGCATGCTGAAGAGCTCCTGCCATCACCTCATTGCCTGGTTCGTCGTTGACCGGACAACGTTAACCAACTTGTACCTATCTAGTGTTGGCCAGTCAATTGTGAACCTGCCGGATACCTGTGGGTCATAAATATTTACCTTACCAGTGCTACCCGCCCATGTGACCAAAGTCAATATCAAAGCCCCTATATCAAACCGTAGCAACAGTGTGGGATGGGCAAAAAAGCCAGAACCAGTGAGCCAATTGTAGGTTCCAGCCAAAAATTCCCACCCGGCCCCGAAGCGACCAAAATATCACACTGTTCTCTAGGGAGGAGGTGGAGGGAAAAACTTCTCCTTCTCCGTCGCTTTCACAAAATGGCAGCTCGGCTGCCTCGTGGCCACCCCTTTTATAGAGGGGTGGCCATGCCCCCCTAACTACCTGGATGTCTGAGTCTGGGTGGGGGGCCCCGCAAAGAGTGTGGCGGCCATTTTGCCGCCGCACTTTCATTGCAGGCGCACCCCCCAAAAAAGGACTCAGACACCGGTATAAGTGGATAACGGCATTGGGCCACATTTATTGATTCATGCCCTAGTCCGAATTATAAATTTCAATTGGTACTCAGCCAATTATAATTCTTAAGGCAAGCAGGCTGCAGTAACACTGGTAAGGTTCCTCCCAAAATTGCCAATGGCAATTGGCTACAATGTATCCATTTCTATCAATTTGTTTGTTTACAACAAACAAATTGTTGACCGTAGTCAATAAACTATCTACTGACCCCACCCTCTGACGTGTATCCGTAAAATCATGGGGTGATGCATGCTGAAGAGCTCCTGCCATCACCCCATTGCCTGGTTCGTCGTTGACCGGACAACGTTAACCAACTTGTACCTATCTAGTGTTGGCCAGTCAATTGCGAACCTGCCGGATACCTGTGGGTCATAAATATTTACCTTACCAGTGCTATCCGCCACACGGAGAGGCTTAATAAAGACTCACCGCCCCCCCCTCGACCGTCAGCTCTGTCAACAGGCCTGCTTGCAAATCTTCCAAAAAGAGGTGCATACCTCTGGGCGACAGATGGACCCCATCCCCTGTGTAAAGATCATAATTTTGGAGACTAATGGTGGGGTGTCGGATGACCCGCCCCAAACCCTTGTCAGCAAAGAACCAGGCCACTGCCCTGTTCACCGAGCAACAAGCGCGGTCAAGGGCCTGGAGGTTGATACCCCCCCTGTAAGCGTGACGCGGTATGATGTCCGACCATAGCAGGGTTGTGGCAGGCCACACATAATGCAAATAAGCTAGGTCACTGCAGATCGTATGTTTTAAAGAAAGGCCAGTGACCTGGCCCAAGTCATTGCCCCCGAGGTGCAGCACCAGGACATCAGGCAGTTCAGCATCCCTGATGGAGAAAAGGAATGGCAACAGTTCCCGCCATAACATTCCGCGCTTACCATACCACCTGATACATGCGGATGCATGTAGTCCAAGCTGGGGTCCCCACTCTGCCGCTGCAGCGTACTGTGCTGCCCAGTGCACATAGCTGTGGCCCACCAGCCATACTGCCACCGGTGTGCGGCGACACACAGGGTCTGTAAAATAAAAAGAGACAGGACAGTGACTTAACTGGTACTCATACTTGAAGAGGGCGGACATATAATTCAAAACACTTCTATCCCCACCTCCCCATATGGCATATATCAGCCTCAGAGTACCCAAATGCAACCGCAGTAGAAGCAGCTCCTATTCTAAAAGAATGGGTGCCGTAACGAGCCCTGGGGAGGCCAACACTGGACAGTGCCTTACCGGTCACCTTCCAAAATTGAAATTTAGTAAGGGGAGACCCATCCTGGTGGCAGAAAAATGGGCCAGGGTGCGTACCACGCACTGCAAGGAACTCTTGTAGGTCACCAACCGGACAGATGTCTGCAATGGAACATCGTAGCAGTCTTACACCACTGCCTACGCCGTGCTGTTCAACCTTTGAGGACCTTATCCTCAACTGAGCCCACTCATTGGAAACATAGACATCTTCGAGTTCCAGTGCCCTACGTGCCGCATCCGCCTTAGACAGTAGCACCAGCTCACTGATGCGGAGCGCTCCAAAAAAGGCCACCGTGGTAGCCGCATGAAACAGAGCTGCCTCATACCTGTCAAAACACAGGTCATGCCAGCCTTGTGCAAGGTGGGTAAGAACCCCTAGAGAAATAGGATGGCGATTGTCCAGGCGGCGTCCACGTTCCCGTGTCCACCCCTCCAAAACATGTCATATACGAAAATCATTCGTGCTGTCAGCAGAGCCCCTCACTTTGGCCATGAATGCCAGTGCTGACAGCCTGGATGCTATGGTGCGGGGAGCTAGGCCCTGACTGTGTAGGTAGACTATAAATTGGAGAACGTGTGTAACTGGAATGGGCCACATCTCGGGCAACCGGAGTTGCGCACAAAAAGTCGTAAATTGACTAAATGCATGGTGATACGCCTTACGTGTGCGGGGCGCCAGTGACATGCCGATCGCCCGGTTCACCTCTCCTTGCCAAATGTCCAAATCTCGTCCGGGAGCGGCGAGGGGAATTCCTCTGCGTCCGGAGCCAAGGCGCGGAACCGGGGGATCTGCAGGCGGGATAAAGCATCAGCAATATCGTTATTAATACCTGGCACATGTCTGGCCCTGAAGAGCACATTGAGGCGTAGGCTGCGCAACACAAACTGGCGAACTAACTCCATGACCCTGTGTGATTTAGATGTCTGGGAATTGACAATGTGCACTACCGCAGCATTGTCGCACCAGAAATGAACCACTGAATTGGCCCACTCCTCGCCCCATAGCATCAAAGCTCCCAGTATCGGGAAGAACTCAAGGAATGTAAGATCGCGTAAACGATCCATGCCCCTCCAAGCTGGAGGCCATTGGCCGTAGGCCCACCTCCCCTCAAAGTAAATCCCATAGCCCAGGGACCCCGAGGCATCCGACTGAACCTGGAACCTAGGGGAAACCAAAAGGTCAGATCTCCAAAATGACACCCCATTGAAGTCCCTCAGGAACTTAAGTCAAACGAACATGTCAGCCCTCATGCCCTTGTTCAGTCGGACCCTATGATAGCGCCTGGATAGGCCAGTCATGGTGTCGCACAAGCGTCGAGCAAAAGCTCTGCCAGGCGCAACCACCCTGCAGGCAAAGTTAAGGTGACCATGGACAACCTGGAGCTCACGAAGTGACACCTTGTGTTTGGCCAGTAAGGCCAAAATCAATGCAGTGATCCGGGTAACCTTATCCATGGGTAACCTGGATGCCTGCGAGACCGTGTCAATTTCAATACCCAGAAATGTGAGCTTAGTTGATGGGCCCTCGGTCTTTTCGGGCGCTAAAGGGACACCAAGTTCCTGCATTAGCGTCTGAAATGTGTTGAGGAGACGCGTGCATGTATCCCAGCCCCATTCACCCCCGAACAAGAAATCACCGAGGTAGTGGGCTACAGACCGGGACCCGGACCTGCGAACAAAGGCCCACTGAAGGAAAGTGCTAAAACGTTCAAATGCTGAACAGGAAATAGAGCAGCCAAAAGGCATGGCTTTATCAACATAAAATTTCCCTTGGAATTTAAAAGCCAATAACTCAAAGTCACCCGGGTGCACTGGCAACAAACGGAATGCCGACTTAATGTCACATTTTGCCAAAAGTGCACCCGGGCCACAAGAGCGCACCATGCGCAGGGCCTGGTCAAATGATGTATACCTGACCGAAGAAAGGTCATCAGGAATGGCATCATTGACCGAATGGCCCGCCGGGTATGACAGATGGTGAATTAAACGAAACTCCCCAGGGGTCTTTTTGGGCACCAACCCTAAAGGGGAAACCTTAAGATTGGGAAAGGGTGGCACGGGAAAGGGGCCAGCAACCCTACCTGCATTAACCTCCTTTGCAATACTGAGGGCGGCCACCTCCTCCCTGCCCTTCAGGGAAAGTAAATTAGGGGCATCTTGGGGGCACCTCTCCCCTCTAAATGGGATGCGGAAGCCCCGCTGGAAGCCCTCGAGGAGATACCTAGCATCCTCCCTCCTCGGGTACGTTGAGAGCCACTGCTCCAACATAGCCACGTTAACCGGGGAGGGGGCCTTTTGAGTGACCAGTTCCATCAGCGGCAGGTCTGCCCGCTCCTTGTCCACCTCTACCTCTGCCCCGTGACCCACCGGCTCGTGGACACTCAGCGGCGGCGTGGGGGCCAGCGCAAGAGGGACACTCATGTTTGTATCGGCACAGTTTTCTATTGCATGCCCCATTGGCCGAGAAACTCCAACACAGCAGGCGGGCTGGAACCCCCTGCCCCGCCAGCTGGCGGGGGGCCTGAGTAGGAGCAGCTCACTGGACCGCATGTCCACAATGGTACCTCTCCCCAGGCACCGGGCACGTGGGGGTCATATACAAAAGCCACAATTTCTGACAGGGCTCATCCCACCTCATCTCCGGATGTAAGGGCACTCTCATTCTAAATTCCTCATCGTAAGCCAACCACGATGGGCCAGGAAAATCCACCATTGCCCTGTAAATATTGTCCAAATATTGGACCATAGGAATGGCCAGGTCAGGCCGAGCCCTGAGATACACCGCCATATAAATGAGATATGCGGGTAACCAGTTGGCCCATGTACATGGTGGCTTGCGACGGTGAGACAGCTCTTTATCCTTCTCATCCTGCCCCTCCTTCTCTTCCCTGTTCAATAGGGAGAAAATATCGACGTACTCCCCCGCCAAATCTTTTCCCTTGTGGCCTGTGCCAAATGATCCCCGAGGGGCAAAGAATAGCCTGCTGTCGGCAATGCTGACACCGGCACAGTACTGACACGGGGTATCAGGAGAGGTGGCTGGACCGTCCCTGCGCCACCCGGAGCAGCCCCGGGGATGGAAACCCCCCCCACCCAATGTCACGCCAGTATAAGACCAAGCTGCACCCGGGCAAGCCAGGAACTGATGCCCTCCCCCCGCCCCGACATTGCGAGGCCATGACCACTGGAACCCAGCCCCGGAAGTGGAGTGTGATGTGGGCACATTAGCTTGAACCTGATACTCACTGGGTGCACCCCCGTGGGCTGCCCCTACTGGGGGTTCCGGCCCGTGTAGGGCGTCGGAGCTCACGACTGAAATCGAGCTCTGAGGACACATCCGACCACTACCTGTCTGTAGTGCCTGCTGTACGGGGAGCTGCAAGGCCACAGCGGGCACAAGCCTGCGCGCCTCAAGCAACTCAACCCGACTGGCCGCCTGATGAAGGGTGGCAGCTGTAGCGGTCACCGGCTGGCAAAAGGGGGCCCCAGATGGCAATGAAGCCCCCCCCATGGGGTTATTGGTGATCCCTAGGGATGCCTCTAGCGCCGCCATGCGGGCCAGTAATGCATCCACTGTCGCAGATCCCCCTGCATAAAGGGGGCCAGGTGGGCCGGATGGCCCACTGGGCAATGGTCCAGGGCCCATGACTTGAGAGCCTGGCCCTAAATATTGCCATGCCCAAAACTCCGGCCCATGAGGGGCCAGGGGTAAGCCCTGCTGTGCAACCGCACCAGGCCCTCCCCCCTGCTCAAAGCCCATGGCCGGTAACTGCGAGCCGGGGGCCGAAGCCCCAACCGCACCAGGCCCTCGCCCCTGCTCAAAGCCCATGGCCGGCAACTGCGGGCCGAGGGCCGGAGCCCCTGTAGGGCCGGTCTGAGGCTGGAGAGCCGCGGGCCATGGCCTAAGCTGCCCCATCCCACCGGTCCCGAAGTTGCCATAGCCTTCTTCTTAGTAGGCATAAGCAAGGCAGATCCCTTTCCAGGGATCGGAACGATGGCTGGGAAGCCGAAGATTAAAAGATGCGAAGATCGCACTAAGATTTCTGCTGCCCAAAAAGGCTTCCCCAGCAGGACGAAGAGCGACGGAGAAAAACTTCTTCTTCTCCGTCGCTTTCACAAAATGGCAGCTCGGCTGCCTCGTGGCCACCCCTTTTATAGAGGGGTGGCCACGCCCCCTAACTACCCGGATGTCTGAGTCCGGGTGGGGGAGGGGCCCGCAAAGAGCGCGGCGGCCATTTTGGCGCCGCGCTTTCATTTGCAATACCATGACAGGGTTGCAAAAATTATTCATTGGAAACTTTGTCAAAAGTTTGGACTTGAATGCTGCAAAAATTATTGGGAACATTAGGTAGAGAAAGATTTGGGAAAGGAGAGAGTCAAGATCTGACCTGATATAACTATTGTTGAAAAGAAGATGACCTGGTTAACTGAGATTGATATACCAGGAGATGCATGAATTGAGGACAAACAACTGGAGAAAATCACAAAATATCCTGATTTTCAAGTTGAAATTGAGTGCTTATGGAGGGGAAAGGATCTGTTGTTGTACCAATAGTAATCGGAACCCCTGGAGCAATATTTAAAGGACTCCATAGATATTTGGAAATTTTGGATTTATTGGACTTGAATATCAAACTTTACAAAAATCTACTTTACTAGGAACTGTATATATACTTCAACATTATTGTAACAGTTCGTAGGTCCTTGGTTAGATCTTGATTGTGAATCTAATGGTCGTTGTTTTTATTATAGTCATATACTTAGATATCAGAGAGTAAACAAAAAGACAAAAAATGTTGTGGCTTGATCCACAAAAACTAACATTGAAATACAGAAGTTAGTCTTTAAATTGCCACAGTTTTATCTTTTTGCTTTGTTTTGTTTATTCTCTGATATGCCTGCACAGATTAACATGGCTACCACTTCAAAGATATACTTAGATGTTACCTTAACAATTCTTAGGTCTTTGTTTAGGTTTTGAGCTGTTAATTTTATACCAGTCTTCAACTGTGAATCTAATTGTCATTTTTTTACAATAATGATACTTGGAGTCTGGCCAGGTTATTCTGCTATGGTAATAAAGTAAATCATACTGCCAATGACTTTACACTGATCATCAGTGGCTAACTAACCTGACAATTCTGATGACTAAAAATTTTGGGTGGCAATGTCCATAGGGAAGGGTGATGGTCCTCAAGTAGATTAAATCCCACTTCAATCCATCTTAATGGAGGGCAGCAGGTTCAACAATACTGGTCTGTTGCTAATGAGGATGTTGTGTGCCAAAAAGGCTCAGGACCAGAAAGTGACTCATGGAACTGGATCAGTATTACAGGTATCACACTGTGATGCAGAAGGCAAATGGAAGTCCACTGCATTATATTGTTGCCAGGACAATCTTCATGGCTGATTGTCATGATAATAACCAATATTCGGAATCGGATATGGCACTTGAAGAAAGAAGAATACTAAACGTAATGTCAGGTTAATTATCCCAAGGGTTTCCTAGATTCCACGGACTGCAGTGGCTCAAGTGGGTAAGATGCTGACTGGGAGGCGGAAGGTCAGCAGTTTGATTCCCGAGTACTGCAGGGTGGAATGAGCTCCCGTCTTTGTCCCAGCTTCTGCTAACCTAGCAGTTCGAAAGCAAGAAATTGCAAGTATATAAATAGGGACCACTTTGATGGGAAGGTAACAGCGTTCTGTGCACTCTGGTGTCTACTCATGCCTGCCACGTGATCACGGAAATGTCTGCAGAAGCAGACAGAGCTGGCTCTTCGGCTTTGAAACAGAGATGAGCACTGAACCCTAGAGTTGGATACGACTTGCTTTCAAGCAAGGGAAACCTTTACTTTTACCTTTACTAGATACAGAGTACTCAGAATTGATTTGTTACCATTTACTGGGGGCATTTTGGGATTGTGTAGCTTGCCTGAGGTTACACAGGCTAGCTCTTCTCCAACAATGCAAAGTGGGGATTGAACTTCCAGAATCTTTTTCCAGAGGCAGATACTTTAACTCACTGAACTATTTATCACCTTTCACATGGATTTTGCTCAGATTCAATCAATACATTACTTCCAGAAGTTCTGCTTTTAGTCACATGTGACAATGAATAGTAGCTTCAGTCCTATGTAGGAATGTGAAAATCACTCTGTATTTCTTACAAGTACTGTATTTGAATTCTATCTGTGTTTTTCTGTCCTTTACTCAATTATGTGTGAGAATTTTGTGATGCATTTTTTCACAATCCAGATGTAATAAATGTTCAAATATAATGCTTACATATGTAAGGACATCTGTGTGTCACCATATGTGTTTTTGTATATACATGTATTTGTGTGTGTGCATATTTCTATGTGTTGGTTAACCAAAAATAAAGATTCTTGCTTGACAAGTCTCCATATGAGCCAGCATCCATCAGACTAACTGAATTACACCTGAAGAAACCAGCAACAGAGAAGAGCAAGGCCACATGCTTCCCTGCTTGCCTGTTGACGAGAAATGGGCAAGTAATGCCTGAATAGCCATTATCTCAACTGATTCTAGTCCACGAGGTAATTTGTACAAAAAGAAATAGAAGTCGGCTTGCATATACTAACCTAAGCTTCTTGGAGAAGAATGCTATTTTATTTATAGACATCATACATAAAAAGTGAGAGAAGCATGGTTGATTAAGCCCAGAAGAAAGGACAATAAAATATAATGTACAACATTTCCATGTGTCTTTTAAGGAAAGCGCCTCCTAAGACGACTGCTTCATCTCACTTGTTATTTGATATATGAGATGCTTTTGCCAACTAAATTGAGGAAGGTAGTTATCATATATAGCCTTGACAAATTTATGGGTTGCCTTTGAATGAGTGCTTCAAAGATTTGGGGATAGATCATTGCTGTGTTTCATGCATGTTTGCTGACCTCTGTAAAATGTACATTGCTCATGGCTGATAGATCTTGGAAAGACTCAGGTCTTATTACCATAAAATAATGTTGACACAATCTAGCTACTCAATGCTCATACCTGCTATTGATGAAATCTTTCCTCTCTAGTTTTTAGATCTCATTGTGTAATAAATGGTCAGTTCTTTTTGCATATGTGCAAAAAGTTAGGTACCAATGATAATTACTGTCAACAGAATTTCAAGGAAATCTTATTGATATGGGTGAAAACAGAAGATGAGGTATGGTGTTTTTATTTGTTTTACACACATTTGCTATAACATAAATCATGTGCTGCAAATCAGTCATGACTTATAGCAGTCCTTTACAGGGTTTCCTATGCAGAGAATACTTAGAAATGATTTACTATTCCCTACTCCTGCCAACCTAGCAGTTTGAAAGCAAGAAATTGCAAGTAGATAAATAGGGACCACTTCTGTGGGAAGGTAACAGTGTTCCGTGTGCTCCGGTGTCTAGTCATGCCTACCACATGACCACAGAAACGTCTGCAGAAGCAGACAGTGTTGGCTCTTTGGCTTGGAAACCGAGATGAGCACTGCACCCTACAGTCGGATACAACTGGCTTTCGAGCAAGGGAAACCTTACTTCTGAGTATCTACTATGCTCTGGGACTGCATTAAGAGAAAACCATAACTTCAGACAATTATAATAAGAAAGAGCAAATAAAATACTTTTGAGACAGACATAGCGACTTTGCAAATTGAAGTACCTTGAGGTACCTTACATTAGTATCAAGAGGTTGTCTCAAAAGCTAATATGAAATCACTGATAAAGGAGATGGAAACCATCAGGATAGAGTATAAAGGCTTTCATTGAAAGAGATAGTCTTCACCCCCCTCATTTATTCATAGAGGAACATGATAGACACCAGTCATCATAGTAGTAATAATTATTAACATTTGAAATTCTCCCTTTATTGTTTCAAAGTTTGTTTCAGCAAGCCTTCCCCTATATAGAACAATCTCAAATAAGCTTATTTTTCATACAGGTAGGAACAGATCCCTCAAGTGAGTAAGTAAATATTGGCTAGAAAAGGTCACTCTGTTGAGTATTGGATGGAATAAACAATTTTGGTAAATACATATTGACTGGAGAGGTTCTTCAAGCAGGTATGGGTCTTGGTGCTGGTTACATATTGGTTAGAGCAGGTTTCTAAGGCAAGGAAGTATTGGTGAGCACTAGACCCTCTAGTGAATAGGTGTTTTTTCAGGTCTCTCTGTCTATAGTGTGGCATCAGGAACATGCAGCAATGTGGTTTCGGGTACCTGGCTTACCAGACCCTCAAACCCATAAGTCTCACAGCCTTGGGTTTCCTTGGTGGGACCTACAAATGTTCCCTGGGGGTACATCTGCCTTGCCCAGATGGACACCAGGGGCGAGAAGGTAGAAGGCAACCATGGTGGCCCAACTTCCACTCCCGCTGCCTTTGCCGAAGCCCCCGTCACCACCGAGATCATCACCACCTGTGTTCAGGTCATTGCGGGGATGAGGAGGGGGGGGAGGAATTGCTCCCAGCTGGAAGCCTCGGAGGTTTAAAGACTGCTTCTGCCACCACCTCCTCTTCGGCTCTTGCCTCGCCCAGATGGACACCAGGGGCAAGAAAGCAGAGGGCAACCAGGGTGGCCCATCTTCCACCACCGCCACTTCCGCTGCCTTTGCCGAAGCCCCTGTCCCCACTGAGACCATCATCACCTGTGCTCAGGTCGTTGTGGGGACGGGGAGGGGTGAGGAATTCCTCCCAGCTGGAAGCTTCCTCCTCACCAACCACTCCTCCTGGACCCCCTTTGGTGAGATTGTCAAAGGGGGGGTAGAGTGAGTGGCTGTGGGTTCGGGGCCCCGTGATATTCCAGGAGCTACCAATCCTTCTCCTGTACCTGTCCCCTTGCAGGGTGGTAGATTCCTTGCCTGACATCCTCGAGGTGGTTGCAGCGTTGGCGTTGGAGCTCCCAGGGCTTATGTTCCTGGGTGATTTCAATTTGCCTTCACTGGGACTGACTTCTGAGGTCGCTCGGAAGTTCATGGCTACCATGGCACCATGTGCCTGAATCAAGTAATTCAGGGTCCCACCAGGGGCAGTGGTCACACCCCTGACTTAGTTTTCCTGTTGGAGCAGTGGCTGAGTGATCTGAAATTACAGCATATAGTGATTACACCAGTGCCATGGTCAGATCACTATCTGGTGTCTCTGGATTTTCAGGGAACGACACCAATTAAACTGGTCTGACTCCGGCGACTGATGGATTCCAAGAGATTCCAGATGGAGCTGGAGCCGCTTCCTCTGGACCGACTGTGCAACTCTACCGAGACCGTAGTCACTCTTTGGGAAAAGGAAGTGACATGTGTCCTGGATACAATCATGCCATTGCAGCCTCTCCCTTCCCACAGGCATCGCAGTGGCCCCTGGTACACATGGGCTGAGGGAGCTAAAGTGGGCTAGGAGACACCTAGAGTGATGTTAGGTGAGGACGTGGTGTGAGTACAACCAAACAGAAGTTAGAGCCACTATCAGAGCCTACCTCGTGGCGATGAGGGTGGTGAAGTGCCAGTACTTCACCACTCTCATCGCCTCTGCTGATAATTGCCCAGTGACCCTGTTCTGGGTTACCAGGTCACTCCTGGGTAGGGGGCGGGGCCTGGGTGGTAGGGCTCAGCTGACGATTTTGCAGACCATCTGGCAGAGAAAATTGCTCGCAATCCCTCAGGGTTAAATCCTGATGTGGAGTTGGCTTGCCTGGAGAGGACCTTAGCAGTGTCTAGCCTTGTTATATGGGATCAGTTTGATCCTGTTTTCCCTGATGAAGTGGACAGGCTCCCTGGAGCTGGGTGGGATGCCACTTGCTTATTAGATTGCTGCTCTGCCTGGCTGAGTAAAGTGGCCAAGGCTACAACAGTCAGCTTGGTCGGTGTGATGGTGAATGCCTCCTTGTGGGAGGGGGTGTTTCCAGTGGCTTTCAAACATGCGCTGGTGCGCCCCCTCCTTAAAAAGCCATCACTCGACCCTACAGTTATTTCAAACTTTAGACCAATCTCCAACCTTCCCTTTCTGGGGAAGGTGTTGGAAAGAGCAGTGGCACAGCAGCTCCAGGGGGTTCTGGATGATATGGAATGTCTGGACCCATTTCAGTCAGGATTCAGGCCTGGTCATGGTACTGATACTGCATTGGTTGCACTCATGGATGATCTCTGGTGAGAGCAGGACAGGGGACATCCCTCTGTTCTCACTCTCCTTGACCTCTCAGCGACTTTTGATACCACCAACCACGGTATCCTTCTGGGTTGGCTCTGAAGATTGTGGGTCCAGGGCATGGTGTTTTCCTGATTTTCCTCATTTCTGAGGGACCGGACCCAGTTGGTATCTTTAGAGAGTGAGCTGTCCAGCCCTAGGCCACTCCCATGCAGGGTGCCTCAGGGCTCGGTATTCTCGCCTCTGCTGTTCAACATCTACATGAAACCATGGGGTGAGGTCATTCGTTCCCATGGGGTGAGGTACCATCAGTATACTGATAATACCCAACTGTACATCACAGCCCGTGGGAACCTGAGTGATGCAGTCAAAGTCCTAACCAGGTGTCCTGGCAAAACTGAGTGGCTGCGGGTTCGGGGCCCCGTGTTATTCCAGGAGCTACCATCTTTGGTACTGGATGGGGCAGCACTGCCTCAGACAGACCCAGTGGATTATTGTAATGCGCTCTACATGGGGCTGCCCTTGATGACCATTCGGAGGCTCCAGCTGGTCCAAAATGCGGCTGCCCAGGTAGTGATGGGGCGGGGCCGTTATGCTCATGCCTCGCCGCTGCTCTGAGAGCTGCACTGGTTTCCAGTGTGCCTCCGGGTGCAATTCAAGGTGCTGGTTTTGACCTTTAAAGCCCTTCATGACAGTGGACTGGGTTACTTACAGGACCGCATCACCCCAAGGCATTCTACCCATCCTACGAGGGCAGACGAGAGAGGCACTGTGGTGGTCCCTTCGACGAGAGAAGCACACCTGATGGGGACCAGGAGAAGAGCCTTCTCTGTGTTTGCCTCTGGCCCCCAGCCCTGTGGAACCTCTTACCACCAGAACTGCACCTCCAGATGGAGCTACTCCTCTTTAGAAAGGCACTCAAGACTCTGGCTATGCCAGAGGGTTTGGGATCCAACATGTGGAACGGCCCAGGTCCGCTGGCTGGTTTAGCTGCCTTAGGTTATCACTGTGATGGTCAGAATTTTGTACTTTGTCTGTTTTTATGCTCTTTTTATGACTTTTATCTTTTTATCTTTTACTATTCTTCTCTTAAGGGGTTAGGGAGGGACTGGAGGGTTCTAGGTTTTTAAAGATTGTGTAGGTATTTAATTGTATCTTTTATCTTTTGTATTATGCATTGTGTTGTGTGGAGATTGCTTTCTTTTGGTTTTAAAGAGCTTTCTCCTTTTATATTGTTAGCCACTCTGGGTGGCGCCTGCGCCAGAAGGGTGGGATATAAATACCCCTATAAATAAATAAATAAAATAGAAAATGTCAGCATGCTGGTCACCAGCTCTGCTCAGGCACTGGGAACCAACCAAAATTGGTGATTTCAGGCATCTCAAAAATAGATAAATGAGATACTTAGAGATATACCCAAGCTCTCTTCCTTTGAAAGCATTTTCTCCCTTCTGTAAAATTGCTTTCAGCCCTCAAGAAGGTTTGTGCTGGGCTCCTTTCAGGGATGGAAGCCCCTTTGATTAAGTCTTAGACCCACCTTCATCCTGGTATGGCCTGTTGGGCTACTGATACACCAGCTGCATGATAATAATGAGGAGGCCCATCTACCACCAAGGCTTCTCTGTTTTCCTCAGTAAGTAGAATCAAAGAGTTGGTGGCAAGTCTATGAAACTACGAGGAGTGGCACTGGCAAAACTATTTAAATATCTCACTTTCATTGAAAATCCTTTTAGGGTCACCATAAATGAGATGCAACTTGACAGCTTATAGCACACACATGATTCTAACAGCACATTAAAATGTCTTAGATGTTTTCATGCTATTTTCAATATCAGAGTTTGACCAGCTGACCATATTAAAGTATAATTAATCTACGGTAACTGAATCTTTTGAAAAAAACTTCATAGACAAGTTTTGAAGGGATACATGAGGCAAGACTGTGTTCATTGCACTTGGCTGTCCTTTCAACCATTGTCAAGTATGGAATTATGCCCCTAAGAAGACAGAATGTCATTATCTCTGAGAAAGTGATATGAAAAGTGTTCTTCAGAGACGTAGTCCTTGAGATGATAAAAAAAACACAGAACATTTCCTATCAAACTGACCTGTGACAATAATTGGTATTGCTGGCTTCCTGGCAAAAATGCATGTCCCTTTCCCAGGAAGTTACAATATGGCTCAGCAACCTAAGATTCACATTATGTAAAATAAATAATCTGGAACTAGGATTTTACTCTAGAGTAAGTGAACTCAAATATGTTGCAACAAAAAATTGCTGGCAATTAACTATTGTTTGACTGCCAATCTTGCTGGCACACAGCTAACCATGGTTACTTACCTTTTTAATTAGGCACCTTGTTAATTAGCTGCTGTTTACTGCCAAAATGTATGTGATTTCATTTACATTAAGGAAAATTTGGTTAGTCTCATGATGATCCCTTTTCACATTTTTATGAAATGCTGGTCACCTAATTTATTAACTTTAATTAAAGGTTACTTTTAAACATCACTAAAATTGAGTGCCCAGCTTGTTGGGGAGAATTTTCTCTTTCTCTTGAATGGGAGCAAGGAATCTCACAATGCTGAAAATTATTTGTGTGGTGTGTTTTCAAGATGTCATCTTGGGGTGTGTGGCTAAAATGCTGCCTGGGTAACACGTATTCTAATCAGCTTGCGCTATTAATGTGATTTTAATGTGGTAATTAGAAATGATTTGGAGACAAACTTTCAAGAAAAGAGCTGCCCTGAAGTCCTGGATGCTTTTGATTAAGTTTTTGGGTGAAATCAAGGTTGGAGTTTGGTGCTCAGGCGGTGAGTAAAGTGCGGCGCAGGCTGGGCTGAATGAGCCATCCTGAGGCCAGATGGGACCTCGATCGTTCGAAACTAAAGAGGGGGGCTTCGGAGCTCTATAATAAATCAAACGAAATGGCGATGGACAAGGGGTCATGGAGTGGATGGAGGAGAGAACCTGAGGAGATTAAGTAAGTATCGAAGGAGAGTGGAAGTTGGAGGTCCTAAGGAGGAAGGAGGAAGGAGGAAGGAGCGGGGGTGAGAAGGAGTAATGGCGGTGAGCTTTGTAAAGATCGAAAGTTAGAGAAAGTACAGAAAGATGACCCAGAGTTAAAGTGACAAGATTGGATTGGTGGTTCTGGAGTTGGAGTGAAGGAGTGGTGGTATTTGGATGGAAGGATATCAGAAGTGGAAAAGGAAGGATTAAAATAAAGGAAGGAGGTGAAAGAAGTAAGGAAAAAGAGGGTTGCTGAAGTGCACCGGGCTCATTGAACGGAGGTGGACCTTGCTTGGAAACCACCGAGGTTTGGATTAAGATTTTTCTTTTCTTTTTAATATACATTTTGGAACTGAATAGTTTGATCTCCATAACAGAAAAGATTTTTTATTATTATTACTATTATTATTTTTTTTGTTATTCTCCCTGGATCACCATTTGAAATTGGTTGGAACACTGATTCGTCATTTTAAAGTTTAGTTTCATCTTAGCCTTTCCACTGTCCTGCATTTTCACAGTTGCCATATTGTTGTAGTTTTTGGATTTTGCTCATTTTAAAAGAGACATTTGAACCTGGTATTTTGGGAATTGGATATTTGGATAGATTATAAATTTTTATTCGGAAACTGACGCTGCAGTTTGAATTATAACTGTGGAATAACTCTTTTTCTTTTCTTTTTTTCCTCCCCCCTTTACATACATCACATTTGGATCAAATAGTTTAATTTTTTTGGTTTCAAGGGTGAGGGTTTTTTTTTAAATTGAGATTCTGGATATATAGTTGCTGGGAACATTTAAATGAGTTGAGGACATTTTGAAGCAATATTACAATAGGATTATAATAAGGATAAAAAAGAAGCTTTCTTACTTGGTTGGATAATAACACATGGATTATAATTATTGAAAGTGTGCAGCTGTGTTCAGCCAAATTTTTTTGCTTTGGATCTTGAAGAATTAATAGAAGTCACAACTCTATAAGTTTACTACATTTAATTGAATCTTGAATTTGACCAGGAAGATGGATTTGGAGGAAATAAAGGGTTAGCTGCCTTGAGACTATTATTTGAAGTTACAATGGAAAAACCTGGAAAAGGAAAGGGAAAGGATGAAGAGGTGGTGAAACCTAAGAAGATGGATGTGAAGAAGGATGAGAAAAAAGATAAATCAGCAACTGAAGAAGCACCCCCATCAACAGCAGCATCAGAACCTGCACCAATGGACCAAACGCAAATTATGGTTGAGTTGGGTAAATTATTTAAGAATTTTGAGAGGATGGAGGAGGCAAATGTGAAGGGTTTTCATGAAATTAAGGAAACAAGGATAAAAAACAAAGATGAAATTATGAAAAAAACAGGATAAGCTGGTTGCAATGTTTACTGATTTCTCTAAGAAGGATATGAAATTGATGCAGGATGACATGAAAGGGTTACATGAGGAAGAAAAGGATACTAAAATGAAAGTAGAAGCACAGGAGAAAAGGATAGACATGATGGAAGAGATGATGAGAAAACAGAACATAGTAATTTGTAATCTTATGGGAAAAAACACCAGACCAGCTGAAGGAAAGAATAGTTAATTGGCTAAACAGTTTGAAAATGGAGAAAATTTTTGAGAATGAAGATATTGCAAATGTTTATAGATTGGGTGCAAGGAAAGGGAAAAGCATTCAAAGAAATGTTTTGGTTAAGTTTGCAAATTGGGGGGATAAATTAAAGGTGATGGTCTTTATAAAACAAGCTGGGTCTGGCATTTTAAAAATTGATGGGAATGATGTTGAGGTTTACAATGATATATCAGTGGAATAACGTGGTTGGTGATATAAAATGAAACCAGCAACAAAAAATTTGATGGAACGTGGGATAAAATATAATTGGAGATGTCCACAACAATTGAGATTTTTTTATGATAAGAAAATACATACAATTGATGCAGAGATGGGTGTTTTGGAATATTTGTGTTTAATTGGTTTGGTTAAGGTGGCTTCACAAGAACGGCTCGGATTAAGGAAAGCTTTAATAGAATCCGTTGGAATAAAAAGAGACTATGGAAATTTTTGAAGAGACGGGTGCTACAGGAGGAACAGATGTGGATTCTAAAGCATTGATGGTGGTCAATGAAGGGTGAATCAGGATTTAGTGGATGGAGAAGATAATGGAGTGATACAGGGGAGAGAAATAACTTTTATAAATGTTTGTGTATTTTCAAAAATAAGATTGTGTGCTGGAGCATTAGATAGTAGGCACATCTTGCACATTTCCCCCTCCTCTCTTTGATATTCAAGGGCTACTTTTTGTAGAAAGAAGTGGGGAGGGTAGGTATGAATGTTTATTGTTTTAGCTGTTGTTATTTTTTATGTGTGGTGGAGGGAAACACGGCCGTAGGAGGAAGAAGAGGTCATAGAAGATGGTTTTTAAGATTAAGATATGAGAAATATTAAGGTGTTATCATGGAATGTGAAAGGTACTGGCTCTCAACTGAAGATGAGAAAGAATAGAATCAGCCCTGAGGAAGGATAAGCCTGATATAGTCTGTTTACAGGAAACTCGTCAAAAATCAGGGGATACAAACAAGATTTTTTTAGGATGGATGCAAATTTATGAAATGTCCTATGGTACTTCAAAACCAAGAGGGGTCACGGTTCTGATCTCAAGTAGACTAGGTTTCAAGATGATAAATAGTATTTCCGACCCAGAAGGTAGATATTTAATAATAAAAGGGAAGATTGATGATGAGGAAATAATCTTAGTGAATATATATGCACCAAATGATCATCAAGGGGAGTTCTTAGATAAAATTATGGTATGCTGGAGAAAGAAAAAGCAACAAAAATGATTGTAGCTGGAGATTTCAATTTAATAAAGTCGAACTTAGATTGTACAAATATAGCAAGAAGTGGAAGAGGATTTAAAATGCAGATTCTTGATAAATTGATGAAATCTCCAGGCTTGAAAGATACATGGAGGGAGTTTAAAGGGTCAGATAGGGCTTATACATTTTTTTCACAGGAGCATAATACATACTCCAGAATAGATTATATATTTGTAACAGAGAGTATGATCAGGAATATAGATGAGGTGGAAGTGGGAATTTTTAAAGAATCAGATTATGCAAAAGTGTTGGTGGAATTAAGTATAGAGGGAGTAAAGAAAATTAGAAGGAATTGGAGATATGATGCTAAAGTTTTTAAAGTCCATAAATGTAAAGAGCAAATAATTGAAAAATGGAAGGAAAATTGGTATTGGAATGATACGGATGAGGTGAGTTTTAATATGGTATGGGATGCCACGAAGTCTGTTTTTAGAGGGGAGAGTATTAAGTTGGCCATTATTAGAAATAAACAATTTAAGGAAACACAAGACAAAGTTGAAAAAGAGATAAAGCGGTTACAAGAAGAGCATGTAAAGACAAATGATAAGAAGGTTTTTGACAGGATGCAAAGATAAAAGACGGAATTGGTAGGAAAGGACATTGAAAGGTAAAAAGGGACTTGGTATATTTAAAAAGGGAATATTTTGAATACAGTAATAAGAATTCAAAATTATCAGCAAGAGCTGCTAAAGAAAAGAGAAATAAAAGGGAAATTGGAATTTTGATTAATAAAGAGGGAATAAGATGTAATAGAATTAGGGATAAATGTAAGATTGTCAAAGATTTCTATCAGGATTTATATGCTAAAAAGAATATAGATTTGGGGAAATTAAAGGATCAATTGGGGAAACAAATAAAAAATAAAACAGGAACATAGAAATAGAATGGAAGAGCGAATAATGGAGAAATAAATAAAAGAAGTAATAGCCAACTTGAAGTCAGATAAAGCCCCGTGGGAAGATGGGTTATCAGCGGAATTTTATAAGGAATTTAAAGACATTGTGGTTCCAAAATTGATGAAATTATATAATTATATTTTGGAAGGAGGAAAAATTCTGACCTCATGGTACAGAACTATAATTGTTTTATTACCAAAACCTGGAAAAGATCTAGAAAAAGTGGAATCATATAGGCCTATTTCTCTGATAAGTCAAGATGCTAAGATTTTTACAGCAATATTGGCAAATAGACTGAATAGTTTTATGGGTAATTACATAAATGAAGGTCAAACGTTTTTTTTGAAAGGGAGACATATGGCAGATTTGACAAGGAGAGTTTTAGATTTAATAGCTATTGTAGGACAAACAAAAGAGAAAGTTGGATTATTATCACTAGATATTTTTAAGGCATTTGATTCATTACAGTGGGTAACAATTAACAAGATAATTAAATGTTATGGGTCTGGAGAGAAATGTGGGTGAAGTGGATGATTTACATCTGGAAAATAATAAAAAAGAATTATTGTTATCCTTATTGATGGTTGCCAGACAGCTAATTGCCAAGGAATGGAAGAGTGGAAATAATATTAATAAAGTTAGATGGTACGCAGATGTTTGGCAATTGGCTCTCAATGAGAAATTAACTATCCAAGTTCACCAGAAAAAGGGGTTACCAATAAAGACACCATTTTGGGAGATTTGGGGTCCCTTTGTCAACTTCGCTTTATTAGGTGATAACAAGTTTAACCCAAGCCCTGACATGATCCAATTTTGGAAACAGAATTGAAGGTAAATGGTCAAGAAACCCCTGCCGACATTCCCCGACAGAGCACAGGTGGTCGGGTTATATTGTTTTATTGCTTTAGATATTTTTTATAATGTATAGATTTGTTACTGTATTATTTTTTGTATTATTTTCATTATTTGTTTTTGTATTATTTCAGTTCTTAATAAAAGCTAAAAAAATTTTTAAAAAAAGAAGATAAGGATATTGAAGGAATACTAGGAAATAAGATAAGTTTGTATGCTGATGATACTTTGATAACAATGAAGCATCCTAGGAAGGCACTAGAAAGAATACAAGAGCGGTTAAAAGATTTTGAAGAGATGTCAGGTTTGAGAATAAACTGGGAAAAGTCGGAAATGATACTGTGTAATATTGATAAAGAGGAACAACAGAAAATAAAGGGTAACCTTAAATTACAGGTTAAAAATAATTTGGAGTATCTGGGAATAAATATTTCAAATAAATTTGATGATTTTAAGAAATTGCAATATCAAAAAATGAAGTTGTCTTGGATCGGCAAGATTGCGCTATGTAAAATGATGTCGTTACCGAGATTTATTTTTTTGTTTGATGCCCTGCCGATCCAATTAAATGATAAGGAAATTAAGGAATTTCAAAATTTGTTAAATAATTTTTGTAATGGTGGAATGAAACCTAGAATTGTAAAAAAATGTGGTACTTATCTCAGAAAGAAAGAGGACTAGGATTGCCAAATTTGAGGAATTATTACAGAGGTTTTCAAATTAAAAATATTGTGAAAATTTTAGCAAGGGAAAAGGCAATATGGGAAGAAATTGAGATGAGGGATCTACATCAAATGGGGAAAATGGTCTTTTTAGATAGTAATATGGGGAAAATTGTTACAAAAAATAAAATGTTGAAGACATTATTAGGAGTATGGAAAAAGTTGAGGATGGAATTGACTGCAGATACATCTCCTATAGTAGAAATAGAGGATATCAAAAATTTTCGAATACAAATTGACAAAAGGGTGAAAGAAGATTTGTTTAGAAATGATATTTTCCTGTTGAGAGACTGGATACGGGTTTGTAAAGATGGAGAGAGAAAAGCAGAGGTTGAACTGGCTCCAGATAGTGTTGTTAAATAAGTGGATTAGCAAATATTTCACGGAAGTCAGTTTGGAAAGAGGTATGACCGAGTTTGAAGAATTGATATCATAGATAAGAAAGAGAGAAAGGGGTATTAAGGGCTTAGTAAGTAAAATATATATAATGTTAAATAAAGAAGGTAATCCACAAGAAGTGTTGAAAATAAATTGGGAACAAGAATTGAAAATAAAGATTGTAGATGAGGTTTGGAAAAATAAATGGAAGAAAAGGATTATGAGAACAATGTCTGTTAGAGTGAAAGAACATAATTATAAAATGTTGTGGAAATGGTACTTGACCCCAGTGTGCAAGCGCGGCACCAAAATGGCAGCCGCGCTCTTTGTGGGGGGCCCCACCACCCGGACTCAGACATCCGGGTCAGTCAGGGGGCGTGGCCATCCCTCTATAAAAGGGGTGGCCATGAGGCAGCCTCGCTGCCATTTTAAAGAGAAGTGACGGAGCGGAGAAGTTCGCTTGGACGCTTCTCCCCCCGGCTTGATCGCCTTTCTCTTTTTGCAATTTTGATCGGAGGATATTTCTCCCCCATTCAGCGCGGCACTGCTTGGGTAGCTATGGCACCCAAGCGCAAGTCTCAGGCGGCCCATAGGCCACGACCTAGGGGGAGGGCTCGGCCCACCCCCTCGACCCCCACCGGGCCGGAGGGCTCGGGAGGCCACCCCACAGGGAGGTGGCAGGGTTACAATCCCCACTGCCACCCATGAGGGTGACCAGGCCTCTGCCTACCCGCCCAGTCGGAGGACTCAGGCGGGGGCTGCGCAGGCCTGCTCCCCTGGGGTTTCTACCCTTATCCAACCTTTGCCCAGCATGGGGCATAGCAGCCCATTTGGGCGCAGCGCGTGATTGCTCCCCACCGTTACACCGGCCCCCCATGGGCCGGATTATTGGGCATGGCCCTATTCTGGCCAGGGATTGCCACACGGTTTTATCCCTCTGCCCGCTCATAAATTGCCAGGCGGGCCATCCGGCCCATCCGGCCCACCTTATTCTGGTGGGTCTAACGCTGTGGATGCTCTCCTTGCCCACATATCGGCACTTGAGGCATCTATAGGAATTGCTCCACCACCTTCGGATGGTGGGCTTGGCAGCTCTTCAGCTCCGGCCCACATGCCGGCCACGGCCACGCAGCGGGCTGCCAACAGGGTTGAGCTGCTGGAGGCCATCAGGCCAGTGCAGGCTAGTGCCTCGCAGCTCCCCATCAGGCCATTACAGCAGGGCATTCCACTGGGGGCCAGTCCTGCTTTGCAGGGACGCACCTGGACACAGAGCTCGATGGCCATCGCGAACTCCGATGCCCACCGCGGGCCGGAAGCCCCAGTGGGGGCGGCCCATGGGGGTGCACCGAGTTAGTATCCTGGTCAAATCAGCACACCGTGACACTAGCTCATAACACTGGGGGGGGGGGTTTAATGGCCATGGCTGCAACAGGCCAATTACCCCCTGTTTCTTACAGGAGTGACCGCCCCAATGCTTCCGCCTAACTTCTCGGGGGTCCGATAGGGGCTATTATGTGTTCCCCCACTCCAATCCGTGCCAACAGTGGCCCTCCCGACGGCCGGTTACTCCCTACCCCTGGGAACATGTATCCCAGGCTACTAGGGAGAAGATATGGCGTGGGGAATATATTGACATTTTTACCCTCCTGCACCGTGAACCCACTGAGGGGTAGAGGGAGGGGCAGGACGACAGGGACAAGGAGTTGTCCCATCGTCATAACCCGCCTCGCACTTGGGCCAATTGGTTACCGGCCTATCTGATTTATATGGCAGTATACCTAAGGGCCCGTCCTGATTTGGCCATCCCAAATGGTCCAGTACCTGGACAATATTTACCGGGCCGTGGATGATTTCCCTGGCCCGTCATGATTGGCCTATAACGAAGAATTTAGGATGAGGGCGGCCCTTCACCCTGAGATGAGGTGGGACGAGCCCTGCCAACAGTTGTAGCAGCTATATATGACCCCCACACGGCCAGCGCCTGGTGACTGGTACCACTGTGGCCATGCCCGCCTGCTGTGTTGGAGTTTGTCTGCCAACGGAGTGTGCAACAAGCGCCAGTGTAGATTTAGGCACGAGTGCCCTTCTTGTTCCTGCCCTCATGCCACCTCCTCGTGCCCATGGGCCGGTGGGTCATGAGGCAGAGGAAGGGGTTTTCAGGGGGCAGCCAGAGCTAATTCTCATGGTGCTACCCATTCAAAAGGCCCCCTCCCCAATTAATGTCTCGGTGCTCGAACGATGGCTGCGCGCTTATCCTAGACAGGATGATGCGATATACCTGCTTGAGGGCTTCCAGTTTGGCTTCCGCATACCCTTTAAAGGTGTTCATGGGCCTCAGGATGCCCCAAACCTACTGTCTCTCAGGGGTAATGAGGACATTGCTGCAGAGCAGATAGCCAAGGAAGTTAAGGCACAGAGGGTGGTGGGGCCGTTTGACAACCCCCCATATCCTAACTTGAAGGTATCCCCTCTAGGTTTAGTCCCTAAGAAGTCCCCGAGTGAATTCCGTCTAATTCACCACATTTCTTACCCTGCGGGTTCCTCTGTCAATGACGCTATACCGGATGACCTTTGCTCTGTCAGGTATACATCCTTTGACCAGGCCTTACAGACGGTACGCTTGTGTGGTCCCAGGGCGCTATTGGCAAAGTGTGGTATCAAATCGGCATTCCGATTGTTGCCAGTGCACCCGGATGACTTTGAGCTGTTAGGTTTTTGTTTTTGGGGCAAGTTTTATGTGGACAAGGCCATGCCTTTTGGCTGTTCAATTTCCTGTTCTGCCGTCGAACAATTCAGCACCTTCCTCCACTGGGCTTTTGTTTGTAGGTCGGGGTCCCGGTCTGTAGCCCACTACCTTGATGATTTTTTGTTCGGGGGTGGACATGACACGGGCACGTGTGCATGCCTGCTCACCACATTTCAGGTGCTTATGCGGGAACTGGGTGTCCCCGTAGCACCTGAAAAGACAGAGGGCCCAGCCACCACCCTTACCTTTTTAGGTTTTGAAATCGACACCATCGCTCAGACATCCAGGTTGCCTATGGAAAAGGTGACTCGGATCTCTGATGCGATTTTGGCAATGCTTGCCAAGCGTAAGGTGTCTCTCCATGAGTTGCAGGTGCTTCACGGCCACCTCAAATTCGCCTATTGGATATCCATGGCAGAATATCTAAGGGCCCAACCTGATTTGGCTATCCCAATGGTCCAGTACCTGGACAAAGTTTACCGGGCCTTGGTTCATTTCCCTGGCCCATCATGGTTGACCTATGACGAAGAACTTAGGATGAGGGCGGCCCGTCACCCTGAGATGCGGTGGGACAAGCCTTGCTAGCAGTTGTGGCTACTGTATATGACCCCTACGCGGCCAGCGCCTTGCTCCATACAAAGAGTCTATTTGCAGGCAACTACCTCCGTGACTTTCTTTGGGGCTATGAGAATCAGTGAGCTGGTCACACTTTCAACAGGGGACATGTTCTGCAGGGCACTGGAACTGGAAGATGTGTTGCTTGACCGGGAGTGGGCTCTGTGGAGGATTCGCTCCTCAAGGGCCAGTCAGCGGGGAAAGGGTAGTAGCATGATGCTGCCATCTGTCCGGTTGGTGCCCTACATGCGTTTGTGGCAGGGCGTGGTTCATGCCCTGGCCTGTTGTTCTGCTACCAAGATCAGTCTCCCCTTACCAAATTACAATTCTGGAGGGTTACCGGGACGGCGCTTCACAGTGCGGGGGTCCCTGGGGCTCATTACGAAACCCATTTATTCCGGATAGGCGCTGCATCAACTGCGGCTGCAGTTGGGTACTCGGAGCCTGACATACGTCGCATGGTCAGGTGGGGATTTGCGCCTTTTTTCTCCGTCTATTCGTCCTCTCACTGCATGAGTGCCTTGGTATGCCCTCAATTCTCTCTCCTTCTCTTACAGACCCTGTGTGTTTCCGCACACCGGTGCAGTGTGGCTGGTGGGCCACAATTTATGTGCACTGGGTGGCACAGTACGCTGATTCATCAGAGTGGGGACCCCATCTCGGGCTACATGCAACCGCGCGTATGCAGTGGTATGGTGTGCACGTCATGAGGTGGCGGGAACTGTTGCCATTCCTGATGTCCATTGGGGATGCTGGACTGCCAGATGTTTTAATTCTGCACCTCTGAGGCAATGATCTTGCACAGATCACTGGCCTGGACTTAAAGAATTCTGAGTGCAGTGACCTAGCGTTTCTTTACCATTTATGGCCGTACACATGGTTGCTATGGTCAGACATCGTGCCGAGGCACTATTATAGTTGGAGGCATTGACCCCCGTGGTTGGACCGTGCCCAGCGGTCAGTGTACAGGGCTGTTGCCTGGCTTCGGGGACAGCCATTCGTCATCCGGGGATAGGGTTACAGGATTTTAGCTTGTATTCTGGAGATGGGGTTCACCTGTCAGCAAGAGGATGCACCTCTTTTGAATGACGTACACGCGGGCCTGGTGACTGAATAGTCGGTCAGGGGGCGCGGATCTCTGATGCGATTTTGGCAATGTTTGCAAAGTGTAAGGTGTCTCTCCGGGAGTTGCAGGTGCTTCACGGCCACCTCAACTTTGCCTGCAGAGTGGTGACGCTATATTTAGCATATTTAACGCTATGGTGGGCCTTTCTAAACGACAACACAGTGTATGGCTGACTAGGGGTTTACGAGCAGACCTTTCGGTTTGGCTCACGTTCCTAATGGACTTTAATGGTGTATCCTCCTGGAGATCTGAGCTTATGGTCAGCCCCCTGTTTCAAGTACAGTTGGATGCCTCCGGCTCCCTGGTCTATGGGATTTATTTTGAAGGACAGTGGGCCTGTGGTCAATGGCCTCAGGCATGGCAGAGCACGGATCGCTTATGCGATCTTATGTTCCTGGAGTTTTTTCCAATTTTGGGGGGCCCTTATGCTCTGGGGGGACAGGTGGGCTAATTTGGTGGTTCACTTTTTGTGTGACAATGCTGCGGTAGTGCACATTGACAATGCCCAAACGTCTAAATCCCACAGAGTTATGGCCTTAGTTTGCCACTTTGTTCTTAGGTCTTTGCGCCTTAATGTGCTCTTCATGGCCAGACATGTGCCAGGCATTAATGACAGTATTGCTGACACTTTATCCTGCCTGCAGATCTCCCGGTTCTGTGCCTTGGCTCCAGACACAGAGGAATTTCCCTCTCCACTCCCGGCCGAGATATGGACATTTGGCGAGGAGAGGTGAACCGGGCGATCGGCATGTCTTTGGCACCTCGCACGCGTAAGGCGTATCAGCATACACTCCTTCAATTTAGGACTTTTTGTAGGCAAAGGCAGTTGCCTGAAATGTGGCTGATACCGGTCGAGCAGGTTTTACAGTATATGGTGCACCTTCATGATCAGGGGTTGGCCCCACACACCATCGCCACCAGGCTTTCCGCCTTGACATTCATGGCCAAGGCACGGGGCTTTACTGACTGGGTGAGTGACTTCCGCATATGCCGTGTATTGGAAGGGTGGACACGTGAATGTGGCCGCCACCCTGACACACGTCACCCTGTTTCACCAGGTATTCTGACCCACCTTGCACGAGGTTGGCATAGACTGTGTTATGATAGGTATGAGGAGTCTCTTTTTCATGCAGCTTACCACCGTAGCTTTCTTTGGAGCTCTGAGAATCAGCGAGCTGGTCCCATTGTCAAAGGGGGACGTGTTTCGTAGGGCACTGGAACTCAAAGATGTGTCTATCAATCAGGAGTGGGCTCAGTTGAGGATTCGTTCCTCGAAGGCCGATCAGCATGGAGTAGGCAGTGGTGTTACACTGCTATGATGTACATTTGCTGACATCTGTCCGGTTGGTGCCCTACATGCAATTTTGGCAGTGCGTGGTACATGCCCTGGCCCATTGTTCTGCCACCAGGATGGGTCTCCAATTACCAAATTTCAGTTCTGGAGGGTGACCGGTATGGCACTTCACAGTGTGGGCCTCCCTGGGGCTCGTTATGGCACCCATTCATTCAGGATAGGCACTGCATCAACTGCGGCTGCATTTGGGTACTCTGAGGCTGATATATGTTGGATGGGCAGGTGGGGGGTTCACGCGTTTTTCCTTATATGTACGTCCCCTCACTGTATGAGTACCTAGTTATGTCCTTAATTCCGTCTCCTTCTTTTACAGACCCTGTGTGTCTATGCACACCGGTGGCAGTGTGGCTGGTGGGCCACAGTTATGTGCACTGGGCTGCGTAGTATGCTGCATCGTCAGAGTGGGGACCCCATCTCGGGCTGCGTGCATCCGCACGTATGCGGTGGTATGGTATGCGCGGCATGAGATGGCGGGAACTGTTGCCATTCCTGATGTCCATCAGGGATGCTGGACCGCCTGATGTTCTGATTCTGCACCTCGACGGCAATGATCTTGCACAGATCACTGGCCTTTCCTTTAAAATGTTGGTGTGCAGTGACCTGGCATTTCTACATCATTTATGGCCGTACACACAGTTGCTATGGTCTGACATCGTGCTGAGACACTGTTATAGAGGAGGCATGGATCTCCGTGGTTTGGACCGTGCCCGGTGGTCAGTGAACAGGGCTGTTGCCCGGTTTCTTGTTGAGAATGGCTTGGGGACAGCCATTCGACACCCGGGGATAGGGTTGCGGGATTTTAGCCTGTATGCAGGAGATGGGGTCCACCTGTCGGCCAGAGGTATGAACCTCTTTCTGGAGGATGTGCAAGCGGGCCTGGTGACCAAGCTGTCGGTCTGGTGGGGGCGGTGAGTCATCATGGATGCCTCCCTGTGTGGCGGGTAACACTGGTAAGGTAAAGATTTATGACCCATAGGTATCCGGCAGGTTCGCAATTCACTGGCCAACACGTAGATAGGTACAGGGGAAACAGGATTGGCCGGTCAAGGGCAAACCATGAAAGGGGTGATGCTAGGAGCTTCACAGCCTGCATCACCTTGATATTTGGACGGATACACGTCATAGGGTGCGGTCAGTAGATAGTATATTGACTTCGGTCAACAATTTGTTTGTGTCAACAAACAAATTGATACAAATTGATACATGTAGCCAATAGCCATTGGCATTTTGGGTGGAACCTTACCAGTGCTACTGCGGCCTCTTGCCTTAAAGAATTACAATTGGATGATACACCAATTGAAAGTGATAATTCGGACTAGGGCATTATTCAATAAAAGTGGCCCAATGCCTTTAATCCAATACCGGTGTCTGATTCTTTATTTGGGTGGGTGCGCCTGCAAAGGTTACATCAAATAGATAAAACTAAGGATAAAATGTGTTGGAGATGTAAGGACACACTGGAAACATAGGAACACATATGGTGGGGTTGTAATGTGGTAAAGGATTTTTGGGGAAAAATTGAGAAAGAGATTTGTGCTGTTATGGGTATGAAACTCAAATTGGGTCCAAGTACTATTTTGTTGACAGATGTGGAAAATATGGATTTAAATAAGGATAAAAAAAGAAGTATTGTCAATAATGTTGACAACGGGCAGACAGGAATTGGAAAAATGAAGCTATTTTGAAAATAGAAGAATGGTATAAGGAGATGTGGGATCTTGCGTTGAATGATAAGCTAACATGGGAAATGAATAAGAAAAAGGGTATAGTTAAAAAAAATAGATTTTGGAAAATATGGCAATTATTTGTGGATTACTCATTGAAGGGGGATAAAGGGAATAGACCAGTACCTGATCAAATGAGTTTTTGGGGTTAGAAAATGACTGTGATACTCCGTTTTCTCCAGGGCATTGTAAATAACACTGGGTGTATTATGTGAAAAGTGTTTAGTGAATTTTAATTATTGTATTTTTACTTTGACTTAGTAGTTGTATTAAACTGATGAGTTTGAATATGTATATTATAATAACTGCAAGAGTATTATAATGTATTAAATTTTTTGGAAATATAATTAAAGATGTATGGAAGAAAGGGGAATGTAGTATATTACTAAGTCGTAGTTTAATTGTATTCCCATGTTTTTTTCTTTTCTTACTTTTTGTCATATATATTGTAATTGTAAGTATGATGTCTGTATTTTTATTCATAGTCATTGTTTTTTAAGTTGTATTATTGTTTAAAAAATTATATATATATATATATATATATATATATAAGTTGTCATCCCACCCCACCCCACCCTTTTTTTTGCAACAAGCAATTTAGTGAGCATTCTTTATATTTCTACTCAAGTTCTGTCATTCTAGTGAAAGGGCATTTTCTTCAAAAATCATGGAATGCTAAATTTAGCAAAGAAATCTGTGCCAGGGGATTTGAAAAAGAAAGTTTATCATATGAGTTAGACATAATGACCTTTAAAGCTTTAGTCCATGGCACTGCAATCTTGGAAAGTGTCCAACAAAATATTACATATAAGTAACAAATCAGTCTTTTAATGAATGAGAGAAAGTTTCATGTGTACATGGATCATGTCATTGCTATCCCACCAGTCATATTTGGTAGGGTGTTGTGGACCATAAAATTAGAAAATAGATATAGTAGCTTCATTCAGTGAACACAAACCATAAGAGAAAACCTAATGTTCCTGTGTGGATTGTGATGGATTAAATCTGAACAGGCTTTTAAAAACCCACTTAATTTCCCTCAAGTTCTTTTCTTGTGTGTGTGTGTGGGGGGGGAGGCTTTTTAAATGTGTTAGTGCTCCCCATGCAGATCATATTATACCAGAGGTTTGAGGACTACCTGAGAATACAAATACTGTACTTGCATTTATAGAACTTTTATTTCCAGCATTTATAGAGGTTTTATTTACAATATTGAACTGACTTCTCATGCAGTGTTTTAACAGGCAACTAAGAAGAAGCTGGAAGCTGGAAAAAGCAGTGGTTCAATTAAAATAATGAAAATTAGGGCAGAAATTTAACAGTATGACAAATATAATCAATAGAAATTACTTTGGTTCCTGTTTTTATTAAGCCAATCAAGTAATTCCATTCCTATATTTGAAATGTAACTTTGCTATATCCTTCTTATGAAAAAATAATAAAAAGGAGGCAATTATGTTGCTTTGAGCTTGTTTCTGGGCACAACCATGAGGCCCTCCCATTAGGCAAAGGTAGGCACCACACAAAGGCTATAAATGTTTGATGAAGTGAAAAATGCTTGTGTGACTTTTGTCCCTAAGGTGCTGTAATAACTTAGTAGGCCTTGGGTTCTATTTAAAACATGGGCTTAACCTAAAAAATAATATTAACCTAAAATTATATGTGGCCATTTTTTCCATTAGTTTCCCCCCAAAATAATAATAATTGCATGCTATACTCATGTGGAACTAATGTGAAAATCAATGGCTAATGGTCGCAAAAAATTACTTGTTCCATTTTCACGGGATATTTTACAAGTTCACTCCCTGTACAGGCTTCCATTTCATATGCTGTTTCTACCTGCCTGTCAGTGACTAAAATAATTAAGTTTTTAATTGTTACATTGTTAACATTTAATGCCATAACATTAATCCATTATACAGGTTAATCTTATACTTTCTCCAGATTTTATTGTATAGATAGGAAATTTCTTAGGAAATATAATACAGTAAAACCCCTACTAATGAAAAAAATTCTGTTCCGTAGGCTTTTGCTTAAATCAAACATTTTTGTAACTTGAAACAAACCCATAGGGGGGGGAATTACGTAACTCAAAGCAAACCCATAGGAAAAATGAATTTTTTTGTAAATCGAAGCAAACCCATAGGGAAATGAATTTTTATGTAACTCGAAGGAAACTCATAGGAAAAAGAATATTTATGTAACTCGAAGCAAACCCATAGGGAATCGTGTAAATCGGGACATGGTTTTAGCATAAAAACCAAGTCAAATTTTATGGAACTGGAGATATTTGTAAGTCGGGGTTTTACTTCAATTACATGTTTGAGCCATCCAGATGGAGGTTCTCAAGATGCAAGCTACTATGTTTCAGCCAGATAGAGGGAAAAGTTCTATGACCTTGGTTCAAACATTGGCCAAAATGGAGACTGCAGCTATGGAATCAGAAGACTGAAACTTGGAAGGGCAGCTATGAAGAAACTAAGTTGCCCTTCCAAAAGTTCATCAGGCATAGGGATGTGTTACTGGAGAATGAAGCCAAGAACATCTGCTTTATTTTGTTCCTAGTTACTAACTACAGAAGCCAAAGCTGGACTTATTCAAAATATGGTGCTGGAGAGGAGCTTTGTGTGTATCTTGGACAGCCAAAAAGTTGAATAAGAGGGTGTTACATCAAATCTAGCAAGCAAAAATTTTAAAAGTTGAAGCTATTGTGTTTTGGGCACATCATGAGAAGATAAGGTTTGCTGAATAGGTCAATGATGCAGTGAAAAGCTAAAAGCATCAGCAAAACATGACCCAGGCTATACAATGATGACATAGCTGACCCTTGAATCATGGAGTCTATTTCCCTACATGTTTTGTTTCTGTTTCATCTGAACAATATTGATTTGGGATAAAATTCTTGATGTTGTTGTTGTTGTCCAGTCGCACAGTTGATTCCAACCCTTCATGACCCCATCGACCACCACACGATAGGCTACCCTATCCTCCACCATCCTCCTCAGCCTGCCCAGCTTTATGCCCATTGCGTCAACAATGCCATCTAGCCATCTCATTTTCTGCCGCCCCCTTCTTCTCTTGCCCTCCACCTCTCCCAGAATCAAGGCTTTCTCAAGTGAATCCTCTCTTCTCATTTGAAGTTATCCTTGATGTTATCATGTGACAATTCAAAGAGTCCTTCAAATCCTATGGTAATTTCTCCCTCCTGGTCTGATCTTTTTAAATTTATTTCAGCAGCTGAAATAATCACTTCCCAATTATCACAGAAATATATTACAGAGGCCGCCTGACTGTTCTGAAAACACACTTGTCAATCATAATGGCACAGTTGGAGATACATACGTATTCCAGCACCCGTTAGATTTATTTTCTCTTCTCATCTGCTCTTTGAGAGAAGCTGCCAAAACTGAATAAATCACATTTATATTTAGTTAGAGAAGTGCTCCTTTTCTTTTTCTTTTTAACAGCAGCTAAATCTGTTACAGTGGCAACAATTCCAGGGTCAGGATGAAAGGATTTCCTTTCATTCTGCAAGATAATTTTTTTATCAATATAAATGTGGGACTTTTATTCATTCCTGGGTGAGTCTTTCCACTAAACCCTATGTGGCATTTTAAAATAGGATAATTTGAAAGCATGACCAGGCAACGTGTGCTAGCTTTTCCTACAGTTTATCAATGTTTTCATGTGAAAAAGGACAGTTTGAAGGGAGGACAGTCTGCTGAACATGATTAGGAATCCTGATTTTCAGGATTCCCCCATAATGTGGAACAACTTTGTAGCTGAAATCCTATTGTTTGTCATAGTAAGTAGTACTAAAATAGCTCCACTGAATCACTTGAAATTTAGTGAGTCACTATCTCAATATGTTCTATTCCAGAAGCAACTTAGATGGTATACATTCGTACACAGTCCACTCATTAAAGTTGGTTGGAGCACATTGCTCTGATCATGTGCACATGTTGGCCAATATACACCAGTATGCACCAATTTAACCCAACCCACTCTATTTTGACACTCCATCAGGAAGTTCAACTAAATTGACCCATGTATTTTATCCCACCTTAAACATAGGTGCACATTGGGAATAAAAACAGAGCACAGTGGTACATAGCTGTCAAGTATCCCTTATTGGCTGGGAAAACCCCTTATTTTACCCTCTTTCCCACTGTCATCCCTTATTAATTAGACTGCAATGCCCTATTGCCGCCATTGGAGGGCAGCACAGGATTAGCATAGCTATCAAGTATCCCTTATTTGCCAGGAAATTTCCCTAATTTCCAAATCCAAAACATGACAGGTATGCAGTGGTAGGAGTCACTTCCCAGTTGATGGGGGAAGTACTGATGTGGGAATCAATTCCCACATCAGCTGGGAAGAGGGGAAAATAGCTGCTACAGCTGCTATGGCTTCTTTTGGGGAGTAAGATGCTGTCTGCTCACAGAGATTGCACCAAACAGCATTTTGCTCCTCCCCTTGACCTTAAGCAGCTCTCAAAAGCTGTTTTAGCCTATACTAGTAGCAACTTATTACAGTTGTAAGTAGTATAGAAGGGACTGTGGTGGCTTAGTGGTTAAGATGCTGAACTTCATGACCAGAAGGTTGGCAGGTCGGCAGGTTGAAACCCAAGTGCTGCATGATGGAGTGAGCTTCCGACTTTGTCCCAGCTCCTGCCAACCTAGCAGTTCAAAAGCAAGAAATTGTATGTAGATGAATAGGGACCACTTCAGTGGGAAGTTAAACAATGTTATGTGCACTCAGTGTCGAGGCATGCCTGCAACATGTCCATGGAAACATCTGCAAATGCAGACAGTGCTGGCTTTTTGGTTATAAAGCGAGATGAACACTGAAACATAGAGTCAGATAGGATGGGCTTTCAAGCAAAGGTGACCTTTACCTTTACCTAAGTAGTATAGGCCTATTTGAATTTATGGAACTTACAAAGAAGTCGACAGACCTAATTCCTATCTATTCAGTGGAACTGTTCCAGTGTAAGTTACTCACTAAGGAAGGGTTTCAGCCTGTATGGAACAGATGCTTTTATCTTCCAACAGTTCTGATGGAGCCAGCAACAGGTAGGGACAGGGTTAGAACTCTTTCTAATTCACTCCTTTTTAAATGCTTGAAAATGACACTTCCCTTCCAATCAGGGTGTATTTAAATGATAAGAAAGGAATATGTTTGATCACACTAGAATGGATTGCTTTGTTGTGAGTGATCTTCCTTAAAGTAACTCTTCCATCTGTGCAGGAACTGCCTTCAACTGGTTCAACTGGTTCTGGACCAAAAAGACCAAGCCTGAGCAGAGATCAGAACCTATGTCCATTGGGAAATAGCTTGCACTGGAACATGCCACAAGTGATCCAAAATTTGAGTTATTTCCCCCTATGATCTTGCACTTAGTTTCACACCAAGACTGGAGGTTGATGCAGATGGTCAAGATGCAGCCTGATTTCAAGAATATCATAAATGTTTTGAACAAAAAGAAGCAGGGGGTACAATATTTACTACCTAATGCAGTATCTGATGCATTACATATATTCAAGTATATATCTGAACAGTAAGGATGGAAACATTCTATCTGGTGGCTTTCAAAGGAAAATGCAGGAACATAAATGACATAATATTCAATCTACTGTATTTTAGTGACAAAATAAATCCACTGAAATCACTGGATGTAACCTTGTCCTAACCTATGAAATCTATCTCTAATCTCTAATCCTGCCAGTTCTCAGTCTTGTGTTCTACCATTTCAAAAGTATGTCATAGAGGAATACTATAATAAGACACAAAATTCACCATAGTATGAAAAAAAAGCTAGGTTGTGATTTCATACCACAATGAAAAGCTTTTCCCCTTTTAAAATGTTCTTTCAACCCTTACAGGTAAGGGATAGATGGAAATAATGACTGAAATGAACCACAAAATAAATAAAAAACAACAGAACTTGCAGAACAGATATTTCTTGGCACAAATTCCCAAGGGTTATATCAAAGGCCATTATTAATTTCAATTACATTGATCAACTGTAAAAGCTTGAATTCAGTTATATATTACTGAAAACATTACCAGTCTTTACCATCATAGTTGCAAGAAGGCCATCACTTTTGAATAGCCAGGAAATGCTCATAGAAATGGAAAAAAACGTGCTAGACTTAGCTTGGTCAATAACAAAGAAAAAGGAGGGTTCTAAATATAATTAAGTCACCGGCCCTATGAAGATATTGTGAAGTCCAGTATGCTAAACACACATAAAGGGGAGGACTTAGTCTCAACAAATCTAAGGTTCCTGTCTACCAGTGAGCAATGGCAAGTCTTTAGAGGAGAAGTTTATGCTCATTTTTAGGCACTTCATGTTCTGGTAAAACAACTCTTTAAATAGCTCTCACATAGCTTGAAACCCTTATTAGTCTCATCATAAAGCAGATGCAATTTGACAATACATAACAACAATCACTATCAATTGAGACTATAAATCAGTGACGGTGAACCGTGGCACTCCAGGTGTTCCTAAACTTCGATTTCCAGAAGCCCTGCTCAGCAGGAGTGCTGAATTGGGCTTCTGGTAATTGAAGTCCAAGAACAGCTGGAGTGCCAAGGTTCGCCATCACTGCTATAAATAAATACTTTAAGAAAGCAAATTTCCAACTTCTACATGAGAAACAGTAATAATTTCATAATCAGAATCAGGATTATAAACAGAAGAGTTGAAAAGGCGTTTGGAGAGCAAATGACAATCGAAAGGAACAATGGTGGCTTAGACAGGCTAGGTGGCTTACTCGCTGCTTTATGTCTGTAGAAGGACAATAATGAAGGAGAAACAACAATGTCGCTTACATTCTGCCCAACACATTTTAATGTATTGATAGGCTAGCATCTCTCTAACTTACTTTTCATTAATTTATCAGGAGTATGTGACATTTTCAGGTTAAGGATAACAATTTGGTTGGTATCATCTATGTCTGGAGTGAATGCTGTGAGGCATGACCTCATATATCCTTTGATTCACTGGAATGATGCTTTGTTCTGAAATGTTTATGGACATTTCCTGTAGCCTCTGCTCTGTCTGCTGGCATTGTTCTGTGAAAGAAAGCTTCCAGAAATTTGTTTTAATTAGATAGCTGGGGAAATCCTTACTACCGGGACATCTACAGATGGCATATGGCTAAGGTGACCCTTCTGTTTTTACTGTGCTTCCTGCATAAATACTCCATGTTTCACATTTTGTAAGACAGAGTCTAATATATACGTTTTAGATTCACAGAACAAAATAAATATGTCTCTCAAAATATTAACCAGATCACTGAGTTGGAGATGATGCAGACATAACAAAATGCAAACATGAATTAGGTTTGTCTGGGTCAATTTCTACTTTTTTACATATTTAGGTTGATGCCACCAGAGATGTACTTGTATTTAGGTCCTTCTCAAACATTTAGTGTGTGGCAACAGTTAGAGTTGAACATGGACAGAAAGAAAGACATTCAGTGATGGAACTCACTGGTTGATGTCAGGGCAATTAATGTATTTCAGACTGATATAACTCATGAGTTTCTTCAGTCAGGTTATGTAGTCTGACACCTGAACATCCTCTTAAAAGCCATATTGCACTTTATAGACTTCTAAAGAAAAATAATTATAAGCCTGTGTTTGTCAAAACTGGCATTTATCTCTTTGGAAGTTAATTCCAGAATAAAATCAGAAAATCATTTCCAATCAGATCAAACTTCATCTGAATATCAAGATATTGGTATTTTATTGTTGCAATTATTTATTTTATTATTTTACTTGTTCAATTTATATGCTGCCCCCTTGCATCGCAACTCTGGGTGGCTAACAAGGAATCACAAAGTATCACAATTCCCATAATACAATAAAAAGAATTACAGGGTATCACATAAAAAATTCAAACCACAACAGCTATGTCCACTTCCATCCAGGCTGGGCAGGCCAAGGGAAGGAGTCCAGTGGTGGCAGCGGCATTCTTATGGGCGCTGAGCCATAACAGCTGCTCCACTTCCCTTCAGGCTGGATGGGCAGAGGGAAGGAGTCTGATGGCGGCAGCAGTGGCGTTCTTATGGGCACCGACCCACAACAGCTGCTCCTCTTCCCTCCAGGCCAGGCAGGCAGAGGGAAGGAGTCCAGTGGCAGCAGTGTTGGCGTTGTTCTTAGGGGCACTGAGCTGCAACAGCTGCTCCACTTCCCTCCAGGCTGGACGGGCTGAGGGAAGGAGTCCGGTGGTGGTGGCAGCGGCATTCTTATGGTTGCCAAACCACAACAGCTGCTCCACTTCCCTCCAGGCTGGGAAGGACAAGGGAAGGAGTCTGGTGGCGGTCACAGCAGCATACTTATGGGTGCCAAGCTGCAACAGCTGCTCCAGGGCTGAAGGAAGGAGAGGATTATTCCAGGCAACATCAGTTTGTCTAATTCTGCAATCTTCACTCATCTGCATTTCTTCTATATTCCATATGTACAAAAATACTTCAAAGTTGTGAAAGACAGCCACAAGTCCTACAGCTATGAAAAAAACTATAGGTACAAATGCTACCTATGAAAATTAAATCTATGAAAATTAAACATATGAAAATTAAATCTAAATTTTGGAAAAAAATATTAAAGTTATATTTCAATCCAAAATACAGGATCACAAACGTCATAGTAACAGCATGAAGGAGGGGGAGGATCAGGATCAAGGGCCTGGAAACCAAGCCCTATGAGGAAATACTAAATGAGCTGGACATGTTTAGTCTTGAAAAGAGGTGGCTGAGAGGAGGTAATGATAGCACTATTCAAATAATTTAAAAAATAGCCATAAAGATGAGGGACAAGATCTGTTCTCGATCATCCCAGTGTACAGGATGAAACTACAAAAATCTATATATAGGCTGAATATGAGGGAAATATCTGAATTGTCCGAGCAGGATAACAATGGAACCAATTACTTCAGGAGGTAGTGAGCCCTCCAGTGCAAGAGGGATTCAAGAGAAAATTGGACAACTTTGGATTCATGCTTTATGCAGGGGGGTGGACTTGATAGTCACATAGACCACTTTCAACTTAGCTATTCTCTGATTCTCTGATTACATGCCATAATGGATAGATATGCTTTCTCTTCATCCTGGCAGAAACTGAATCAAGCATAAAGGCATATGAAATTCAAAGGGAATATTCAGATGAAAGGTTACTGAAGCTCTCTGCTATAATTATGGGAATAATAAAATGATAACACTCTTTGGAAGGTTTACTCAATAAAGCCAAGATAAAGGTTATCAACCTCTGTGCTTCAGGGATAAGTAACTGTAGTCTAATTTTGAAATTTCTTGAAACTAAATGAAGCAACAGAGAGAATCATGAGTATATTGCTTATTTTTCAGTTCAGTTGTGTCTCTAACCTTGAAAGTGATACTAATAAACTCTGTTAACTGGCCAACGCTTAGTAATTTAACACTATCTCATATGTGTAGTATTTTCAGTAGTATTATAGTTGTCTGATTGCATCTCAAACTAACAAGAATGGCTGATATAAATTTACTATAGTCTTGCCTAAGTTTTATACAGAATCAGAAGTTTATGTATAGTATTTTGTAAAGGTTATTTTTAGTGTGCTGCTGGATTCATAATGGGCAGTTGGAAATATACACTTCTTGAAATGGATAGAATTCCACCTGGAGAAACACAGAGAAAAATTAGACCAAGTAAGCATATCTATTTGTCAATATGTGGTTTTATTAGTGTACAAAAAACAACCCTGAAATTGTAAATTGTGCTTTAAAAAATGGGATGTGAACAGTAGTTTACTAAAAATGATTGCAAAACAACCAGCCAGCTCTCCAGTCTAGAAGCGAGATCAAGGTAAAATAACATTGTCTTACCAAAGAGCTCTTTTATGGTTGACAGTTGTATGTATATGCAAATTATAAGGAAATGCAATACAATTGAGACATAAAGCTGTTCCAAAGTGCAGTGAAATGGTACCAACCTACTATCCCCATAGGTGCAGGTACATAGATTAAAAAGGAGGGCTCTCTTTTGGGTGGGTACACAAATTCTTTAAAGCAAACTAAAAATCTGATCCAGTCACAGAATACAATAGGCAAACAATTTAGAAAAGCCAAGACAGCTGATTATATATCAACTACACACCTTAAGCACAGGCCCTTCATTTTTCTTAATGTAGTCAATCATTGCCGCCGCCGCTGCCGCCGCCACCACCACCACCATCAACCCTGCCCTAAGTAAATACTAGACTCTCTTTCTCCCAGACCCATCTCTCATTTTGTGGGTTTTTGTTTTTACTTCTTACCTTCATCTTCTTTTTCCGCTTTTTTTAAAAAGAGCTTGCCTCCTTCTCTCAGCATTTGGTTGTGACTCCCACCCATTTGAACAAATATGGGGAAGGCTAAATGATAAAGTGCTAAGAGACATGGATGTTGCTGGGAAAAAGTTGAGATGGGGACATTTCTGCCATGGTCTTTTCTTAGTTCAGAGGTGCCCAAACGACAGCCCATTGCCCCAATTAGGTCCACACGTGTTGTTAATCTGGCCCAGGCTGAGAACCCAGGCCCTCTCTGGACCGCCACCCACCCACCCCCACCACCTGACATAGCAATACATCACCTATGGCAATGGCGATTGGGCTTCGCTCCTGCTGGTCTGAGCAGCCTCTGCTCAGTCCCAGTGCTTCAGAAGCCTTTAGCAACATGGATTGATGCATTGAAAAAAATTCTGAGCCTTCTCCATTTCCAAATATGTGGCGCTGGAAGGGTAAACCTGCTGTGCCAAGGCTGACATCAGCACGGTGTGCCAGGTTTACCCTTCCAGTGCCACAAATTTTGAAATGGAGACGGCTCGGGAAAAATTTTTCCGATGCAGCGATCCATGTTGCTAAAGGCTTCTGAAGCACTGGGACCGCATGGAGGCTGCTTGGACCAGCAGAAGTGAAGCCTGACTTCCACCGCTGCTGCTGCTGATGTTGAAATGGTCATCAGTGGGAGCAGCCCGCCTCCAGCCCCCACAGCTGCATGTTGGGGGTGGGACTGGCCCATAGAAAAAAGTTTGGGCACAACTGTCTTAGTTAATTAACCTGAGAAATCAAAGCCATGGTAGGAGACCATTCCCTTTCTACTTTAGCCTATCTCTTTGGTTGCTAACCTTGGCACTCCAGCTGTTCTGAAATTTCAAATACCAGAAGCCCAAGTCAGTACACCTGCTGATCAGGGCTTCTGGGAATTGAAGTCCAAGAACAGCTGGAGTGCCAAGGTTAGCCAGCACTGGCCTATATCATACTTTGGCAAGAAAAGAGAAATGGTTGGGAAGTGTTCCATCCATCAATGTTCTATTATGGCCAAAATCCTTCCTATAGTAAATCGCACTAGAATAGTGTCATTGGATGAAGGAGATTTAGAGCGTCACCTTTTCCAGAAGTTCTGTTGATTCAAATTGGTCTTTTCTAACTGTGACTTGCTCTGTTAAAGTAAGTTATATTTAGAGTAGGATTAATTTAGATTGATGAACAATAGGATGTACAAAGCAATGCAATGAAACTTGTAGAAGAGTTGACACACCAAATCCCCATTGATTCAATTGGTCTGCTGTACTAAGCAATAGGATTTTAGTCAATAGTTACCTGTAATAGTATTTTGTAGCAAATGCACTGTGCTACTTGTCTTTGGAAAGAACAGCATATACTGTACATGAAAATAAGAAAGAAAAAACTTAATTATTAGTAAAAATTTGCCTGAAACTCAACTTCAAAAAACCCAAGATCATAGCATCTGGCCCCATCACTCTCTGGCAAATAGAAGGGGAAGAAATGGAAGCAGTGACAAACTTCACCTTCCTGGGATCTAAGACATTACCCATCCAACAAAAGTCCATATAGTTAAAGTGATGGTCTTCCCAGTAGTAATGTATGGCTGTGAGAGTTGAACCATAAGGAAGGCTGAGTGCAGAAGAATAGATATATTTGAACTGTGGTGCTGGAGAAGACTCTTAAGAGTCCCTTGGACTGCAGGGAGATCAAGTCAGTCAATCCTAAAATAAATAAACCCTGATTGTTCCTTCTTCTTCAGCTGCCGACTCTGTTCTGGATATTGGTTATCATCATGGCAATAGTCTTCATGTTCTTAACTCCTCAGAATAGGTCTTCTGAGGACATGTCACACTAGTCTCTCAGGTTCTTCAGCCATGAAGTCCATCTATGTCCAGGGCCTCTCTTTGCAGGGATCATTCCTTGCAGAGCGAGTTGGAGGATTCTATACTTTATGTTGTTCCTCATGATATGTGCAAGGTATTGGAGCTTGCTTTTCTTAATGGTCTTAAAGAGTTCTTTTTCTTTATCCATCCAGCGCAATACTTCCATATTAGTCACATGGTCAACCAATGATATCCTTAGCAGCCATCTGTAGATCCACATTTCAAAAGCTTTTTTTCTCTTTTCAGATGCTTTAGTCAATGTCCAAGCTTCAATTCCATGTAGCACCACTGGGAATACGTAACAACTGCTCCTTGGAAGGCCAAATACTGGAGCTGAAGATCAAGCACCCTGGCCACCAAATGAGAAGAGAGGACTCACTGGAGAACGCTTTGGAGTCTAAATCTATAGATTTAGAGATAATACTTATCTGATTCTGACTCCTGGCTTTGTATTAGAGGCAGCAAACCTCAAAACATTAGAAATGTATAAACCTGCATAGCATATTTTGAACTTTCTATTTTAACCCTTCTCTGTTTTCACATTCTGTCTCAAGATGCTTGTGATATTCTTGGTGAGAGTTTGTATTATGTTGCTGTCTATGAAATGTTATCTCTGCAGGAGCTAAGATAACCCATTGCCTCAAAGCGTACAAGCTTCTGATTTTTCGCCTGGTGGGATTTCTTTCCAGCAAAATCAAAGTTCCCACTGAGTATACCACAAAAAGCAAATTGTAAAGTAAAAAATAATGTTTGCACCAGAGAACCAAAAGGAAATCTGATTTTTTTACAAGCACAAAGTTTGATGGAGTCACTAAAATAAAAAGGTCACACTTCGAATATGATCAGTGCATCACTGATTTGTTTTGATGTTTCTTGGTCTGTGAGAGGAAAAGGAAAGTGAGGGGATGGGGTCAGAAATAGTATAAACTCACGTAGATGGCTTCTTGCTGTAATGCAGAGATTACAGAAAGATTTGATTTTGCCTATCGAAACAGTTGAAAAGGAAAGCAATAGGAAATAGTAAAACAGTACTAGAAAATGTAATTTTCCATTTCCAAAATGGAACTTAATGCACCATATCATGTAATGTGTGGAAATGCACATGTGTGAATAAGCATAGGTGTGTCCAAGGACTCTAGCAAATTGCAATTGGACCAAACAACTAAAATTGTTCCTTTTTAAAGAGGCTTTTAACAATGTACTGCCAATGGCCAAGCAATCGTTTGTGATTAACTTTTCCTTCACCAATAGGTGTTTTTGTTCCTGGCATTTTTTAAAAATGTTGGTTATTGTTTTTGTTCTTGTTGATATTTATAATGTATTCAATTTATTATTATTATTTAAATGTGTTAGACACTGCACAGAGTGGACAAATATCCCAGATGGGTGGGATATAAATGCAATCATCATTATCACATTATGGTGTGAATTTGTTTAAGGTGCCATGAAGTGACTCAAACAATTTGATCATGGAGCCATATCCTGTGGCATGTATGAAATGAGACATGCAGCAGAATTTAACACTGGGACTGCAATGGACTGCCACAGCCTTGAGGATACTATCTAGGTGTGCCTTCACAGTCAGTCCATCTTGCATGGCTTCTTCCACCTCCATGACCATTGGGAATCAGAGTTCCTCCTCCACTCATTTTGCCATTGGGCCCAATATGATGGTTTCCAGTGGCATTTGCTCCACTTAGGGGATCATCACCCCACTTAAAGGGGCTCTTCCACACATAGCCATTGGCTCCTTTAGGGAATCAGGTTATTTACCAACACTTGTTGTTGTGAATCTGTATGGTCTACTTCATTACTGTAGTGGGATGTCCAGCCAGACACCCAATAAATGCAATAAATAAAGAAATGCAATAAATAAAATAAATAAATAATAGGTCTATTGAATCAATGAAGATTTAATGAGTTATCTCCTATGTAGGTTCTGTTGATTCAAACGGCCCTAATTCAATTGTGACTTATTTTTATTAGAGTTGGCCCATTTCAGTCAATGGAACTAATGAAGTAGTTGACTCACCAATTCCATGATTTTTGGGGCAGTATTTAAAAGCACATCTACTTCCTGCAAATGACAGAGCAACAGATGTGTTTTGTTACTTGAAATTAGCTTCATCTTCCTATTTATTCCTGCATAAGAGTCAATCAGCTGTAAATAGTTGTTGAATCACCCAAAGTGGCATTAGTACAGGAATTTATCTACAATACACATTTCTGGTGGTTTGATACCAGCTTAACTGTCATCACTTCATCCAATGGAATCAGGGGACATAAAAGGGGTCTCCTTGAGAGAATGGAAAGGTTTAAGAGTACACTTGTATTTCCTGGGCAATGATGTAGAGCTGGCCAATCCTTCCGATCCAGAATTGTTGCACAATAAATTTGTTGCTGACCCAAAAGTTCCTTCCACAAATGACAATATAGAGGGCATCTTTTCATTTGAAAAGGAATTCTTATTTTCACTTTGCCACAAACAGAAATGGAATATCATGTTTTTCAAGAAACTCGCAGAGGAATCAATCAGCACCAACCAAAAGTTCTTAGGATGTGTTTAAGTACTGAGAAGCACAACAATCAAGAAAGGAATATTAACGGAATATACTGAAGAGGACAACATAGAAATCTTGATGGTTGAACTGGCTGTATATATAATAAAAATAACTACCTGCCGTCAAGTCAGTTCTGACTTTTGCCAACTCCTTCCAATGTTTGCTGCATAGAGAATACACAATATTTGTATTCTTCCCATAAAGCTCTTCCTGGAGCACAGCAAGCTAATCAATTGGAGCTTCCCTTGATAGGAGGATATGTTACATTTGATAAAATTTACTGGGTCAGGCAGGGGACCATGGTGGCTTAGTGGTTAAGATACTGAATATGACGACTGGAATGTAGGTCGGCCGTTTGAGACCCAAGTGCTGCACAATCCCAGTTCCTGCTCAACAATCAGTTTGAAAGCAAGAATTTATTTTTATTTTTTGTTATTGTTCAGTCGTACAGTCGATTCCAACTCTTTGCGACCCTATGGACCATTGTCCTCCACTATCCTCCTCAGCCCACCCAGCTCTGTGCCCATTGTGTCTACAATACCATCTAGCCACCTCATCTTTGGCCACCCCCTTCTTCTTTTGCCCTCCACCTTTCCCAGCATCAAGGCCTTCTCAAGTGAATCCTCCCTTCTCATTTGATGTGCAAATAGATAAATAGGTACCACTTAGGTAGGAAAGGTAACAGCCTTATATGTGCTCCATTGTCTAGTCATACCTGCCACATAACCACAGAAACATCTGCAGATACAGACAGCACTGGCTTTTTGGATGTAAATGGAGATGCACCCTAGAGTTGGATATGATTGGCTTTAGAGCAGGAGAAATCTTTACCTTTACCTTTTTACTGGGTCAGAGCACTATAGCCAAGCCAAAGGGATATGACAGCAAGACCAGATGTCAAGCTGCTCAGATGAATCCTCAACACTGGTAAAGCAGTGTCTTGCTGGATCATTCCACACTTTGCAATGATCTGATCTTATCAGCTCAGTGTAAGGTAGGGTTTTGATATATGTGTCAAAATTGTGACAATTTGTTCAAAATCTGAGCCTTAGTTCTACATTGTTAAAATGTAGAAAATGCAAAGTGCCCATTATAAAGCATCCCCATGGATTCACCCAGATGGTGACTGTAGAAACGTGATCTAGCCCATTACCTCCTGAGGACTTTGATACAATTATAGCAAGACATTTTCAGTCACTTTTGCTCTGCTAATTGCAGTCAGGAAATGGTTTCTGTCAACACGGTCCTAATGGCTCCTAAGTTGCAACTTCCATCTGAATCTTGTGAAAGAGATGCTCTCCGAAAAAGATTGTAGTGTGAGAAAATTTGAATTTATGTCATCAGATTAGAATGGTAGTGGAAATGGTTGATAATCTGACAAAGTGTTCAATTTTTCATGTTGCAAATAGGTAAAAAAAAAAAACAGCCTGGAAATTTTTTCCCCAAAGCTTGAACAATATTTTTATAAAGGAAAATGTGGCACAGGAAAAGATACAAACAAAACAGGTTGAAGGATAGATGGTATTTCTTCCCTTGTTTGAATATTTCCTGTAAATTGTATGATAAAGTACAGTCCATTATTCCAACTCTGATTCTGTGCAAATTGGTTTTATTGTCATAATTTGTTCATCTATGCCAAGTCACCTCCAACCTTCTTATTTCATGAAGTGATAACTAGAAACAAAATGAAGCATTCTTTTAGTGTATGCAAACCAAGACACGGGACACAGCCTCGGGCTGGGTTAACTCAGGTTTATTGCATCGTGGACAGAGGGAACATGAGGTAATGGCGGATCAATAGCTCTTTATATACAGCAGTAATACATTTGAACGTGGTGCCATGGTAGCCCATTGGCTACTGTCTGCGTGACGTCATTGCAGGTCACGCCCTTCTTGTCCAGGTGTAGGTAGTGGCGGGAAAACTTCCCGCGCTGTTGCCTTTGATGAGTTCGGACCAAGAGAGCTTGGACGCTCGCTGCTGCCAGCTGGTGGTCATTAGCTCGCGTCCTATTACAGGGCTTATATGATACAGCTGAAGGTTACATTGTTGCTATAGGCAAGGTTACATTGACTCAGATACATTTCAATCCATGTGTACAGTAAAACCATCAGAACACAACATCCCTCCCCCCTAGGACGAGACAAAGTCTCGAGCCCACCTTAACACACTCCCCCCCCCTTATGAGACAAAGTCTCTCAGCCAAGATGGCTTATTTCGAACACGCTGGGGTCTCGGTGCGGGCTGCCTCTCCCTGGGATTGCTACCTTCTCTTTGTCCCCTGGTCTCCTGTCCTGCAATATGAGAGGGAGACTCGTTAGTGACTTTCCGCGGCTCCGCGGCGCTGTTGGGAGGTGTGCTCTTTCTTAGGGAGGAACCGGGGGCACTGGGGGCTAACGAAAAACCCCTCTTCTCGCTTGGATGGGTGGGGGAACACTCCTGAAAACCCCCCCGGCTCGCCAAATCAAAATCAAAATCACTATCGGGGGCAGCGGTCGCGAACTCCTCTCCCCCTTCCCCGGCCCCTGCTAGAGCTGGCGTATCAAAGGGATATGAGTCGGGGCTGCTGCTTCTGCTTCCTTCCCCCCATGCTTGGGACTGTTGTCCACTGCTGTCTCCCCCTTGGGTTAAGCGGGTGGGGGAGAACCCTAACGCTGAATCCTGTTGCTGAGCTCCACTGACTGGCCCAATCACTCTGTGCCTCAGTTGATCTGCGTGCCTCCTCCAGAGGAGGCCGGTGTTCGTCTCGACCCGGTACGACACTGGCCCCGTCTGTTCTACAACCGTCCCTGGCACCCAGGCTGGCCCTGCGCTGGAATAGTTCCTGCAGTGAACAGGGTCACCGGCAGCGAAACCTTTCGAGACTGCCAACCCCACGTTTTTTCCTTTATCCTCGACTCTCGTTGGGTCTAGCCTGGACAGGAGCGTGGTCAGTTTTCGCCGCATCAAGAGCTCTGCCGGCGAGTAGCCGGATGCCAAAGGGGTCACCCTATACGCTAAGAGGAATTGGCACACTTGGTGATTCAGGTCCCCCGGGCCCATGCGCCGCAGCGCCTCCTTCGTTGTACGCACCAACCGTTCCACTTGGCCATTCGTGGCCGGGTGAAACGGTGCGGACGTGATATGCCGAATGGCGTTTGTCCCCATGAATGCCCCGAACTCAGCGGAGGTGAAACAACTAGCGTTATCGCTGACTAAAGTGTCGGGTAAACCGAACGTGGAAAAGACTCTCCGTAGCCGGCTAATTGTCGTGGCGGAGGACGTGCTTTTTACCGGGATAACCTCCAGCCACTTGGAGAACGCATCCACGACTAGGAGAAACATGGTTCCTCGGAATGGGCCAGCGAAATCTACGTGCACCCTGGACCATGGTCCCCGTGCTGTGTCCCATTCCCTATGTGGGAGACGGGCCGCCTCAGGGCGGGACCCCTGGCAAGCCTCGCAAATGCCAACCATGTGCTCAATATCCGTGTCCAGCTGCGGCCACCAGAAGTAACTCCGGGCCAGCGCCTTGGAACGAACTATGCCCGGGTGGCTGACGTGCAGCAGTTCGAGCACCCTCGTCCGCAGGGGCGCAGGGACCACCACCCGTTGGCCCCACAGAAGGCACCCCCTCTCTAGGGACAACTCTAGCTTTTTCCTAAAGAATGGATCGAACTCCGTACTCGGGGACGACCCCGGCCACCCCTTCTGCACCCATGAGCAAACCTTCGCCAGTGTCCTGTCCTTTCCTGTCGCCCTAGCAATGTCGGCTGGCACTATTGGGGGAGCGTCTAAAACCTCAATTAGCAACACCTGGCGGTCCTTTTCTGCTCTCGCCTTTTGGGCGTCCGACAATGGCAAGGGGGATCTCGAAAGCGCATCAGCATGGCTGATCTCCTTTCCGGGCCTGTACTCCAACTCATGTTGGTACGCGTTGAGGAAAATAGCCCATCGCAGCATTCTCGGGGACAGGATCTGCGGCGTGGGCTTGTGCGCCGTGAAAATCCCTAACAGCGGTTTGTGATCGGTCACGATTTTGAACGGGCGGCCATACAAAAAATCGTGAAATTTTTTGGTCCCCGATACGATTGCTAATGCTTCCCTGTCGGTTTGCGCGTAATTCCGCTCCGCTTGGGACAGGGACCTTGAGTAAAATGCTACCGGGGCCTCCCTTCCGTCCTCCAACACGTGGCACAGCACCGCCCCCACCCCCACCGGGGATGCATCACAAACTAGGACCACAGGCCGTTTGGGGTCGAAATGCGTCAGGATTGCCTCAGATGTTAGGAGTTGCTTTAGCTCCTTGAACGCCCTCTCGTGCTCATCACCCCACATCCACGGCTCGCCTTAAAGTCGCTCACCTTCTTCGGAGCGATTATGCCCACCAGCGTCCGCTTGGTTTCCATCCCGAGCATTCTGGTGAGGATGGCCCTCTTCCTCTCCTCGTCGTCTTGTTTGACTCTGAGTTCCACCAGTGCCGCCTGGAAGTCCATCTCAAGCAGCTCCCAGTCTTGCGGTTTGGTGATGTTGAACCCGCTCGGTGCCCTGGCTGTTCCGTGGGGATCCATCATCCCACCTTCGTCGCCAATTTAGTGTATGCAAACCAAGACACGGGACACAGCCTCGGGCTGGGTTAACTCAGGTTTATTGCATCGTGGACAGAGGGAACATGAGGTAATGGCGGATCAATAGCTCTTTATATACAGCAGTAATACATTTGAACGTGGTGCCATGGTAGCCCATTGGCTACTGTCTGCGTGACGTCATTGCAGGTCACGCCCTTCTTGTCCAGGTGTAGGTAGTGGCGGGAAAACTTCCCGCGCTGTTGCCTTTGATGAGTTCGGACCAAGAGAGCTTGGACGCTCGCTGCTGCCAGCTGGTGGTCATTAGCTCGCGTCCTATTACAGGGCTTATATGATACAGCTGAAGGTTACATTGTTGCTATAGGCAAGGTTACATTGACTCAGATACATTTCAATCCATGTGTACAGTAAAACCATCAGAACACAACAATTCTTCATTTTCCTATCACAAACACAAACTTTGATTTCCCCCTCCCCCCCCAAAAAAAAACACCCCTAAACACCCTGACCATAATGTTCTGGGATGTTCCACAAGAGTTGACTCTAGAGGCCTTTTCAGATGCAGCCAGTGGTGGGCATTAGCAGGTTTGCACCATTTCGCCAAAACTGGAAGCAGAAATTCTGGCTGGCCCCACTCATCAAAGTTTTGAAATAAAGTAGTCCTAATTAAGGTTCAACGCAGGGCTTTCCCCCTGGCCATGCCCACCATACCACGCCCACAGTGTGGTATAAATTTTTTGGGGGGAGCCAATCACTGGATGCAAACCAACTAGAAGCCACTTAAAGTAAAGAAAACACATCCTCCTGCCATCACAACTATATATATAGCATATTTTGCCCGGCAGTGCCAGGCTCTTTAAAATGGTTTTTGGAAGGTTTTTGTTTTATGTTTATGCAAATGAGGTTAGTTTTTAATTGTGGTTTTTTAAATTTTTATTTTTACGCATGGGCTGTTATAAACAGTGATTTTTTATTTTTTGTTTTTAAAAAGAGGAAAGGATGATATAATTTTTTATAATTATTGTATTTAACCAAATAATGTATTACTATGTGAAATTTTTTTAATAGTTGTACCTTGGATAATAATTTTAAAATGTGTAAGAATATGTTTTTTAAAAAAAAAATCAGTGTTTCTATACTGTGTTTAGATGTTTTGTTTTGTTTTTTGAGTGAAAACTTATTTCTTTTTTTAATTATTTGTGATTAGTGTGAATATTTTTGAATGTTTTGATAACTTATTTCAGTAATTTGGGAATTATTTGTAATTGTTTTGAATATTTTTGAATGTTTTTTTCTCTTGTGGCCTCTGGGTGGGGCTTCTTCTTCTGGTAAGTAGTCTCTTTCTTTCCTCAGTTTAGTTCTGGTTGTCATGGAGTGAGGACGTCTCCTGGTAAGGTCTCTGGTTGTTGTTGTTTTGGGGGGGGGTTGTTTTGGGTTTGGGTGTGTGTCTGGGTGTTTTTTATAGTTTATTTTTGGATGTTTTTGTGTTTCCTTTTTCTGTTTTTTATTTTTGGTTTTGATTATTTTTGACTGTTTTTGGATTGTGCTTTTGGATGTTTTTGTGTTTACTTTTTCTCTTTTTATTTTGGTTTTAATTATTTTTTACTGTTTTTGGATAGTGTTGTTTTGTTTTGGGGGTGGGGTTATTTCCGTGGGCCGGTCTCAGGGGCTGGACCACGGAAATACCATGGTCACTTGATGCGGCATTGGGGTGGGGTTTTTTCATGGGCCGGCCTTGGTGGCCGGATCACAGGAATCCCATTGCCGCTTGATGCGGCATGGGGTGGAGGTATTTCTGTGGGCCGGCCTGGGTGGCCGGACCACGGGAATCCCATTGCCGCTGTATGCGGCAGTGGGGGTGGGGGTGGGGGGTGGGGTTTCGTGGCCTGCCTTTTTTATTTTTATTTTTCGCACGCCGGCTGCCTCAGCATTCTGCACTCCCATGGTGCACAGGACGCTGGGGCTTGTAGTTTGGCATGTGCATTTTTGGCTTGTGTGTCTTTTTTTTCTGTGGGTTTGATTTTGATTAGCTGCGGTGCGTTTCTGAATGTTCCTTTTGCTCGCGCCACTCAGCCTGATTGGCTCTGGTGCAGCACGGCGCAAGGACCGTTGGGAATTGAAGTTCCCTTTTTTTGTTTGCATCCAGGGAGCTCCTGCCCCACTGGCGCAAAATTCAACCCGACAGTTACCTGTGAATCCCGGTCGGGCAAGTGCACGGAGGCTCGGACGGGGCTAGTGGCTAAACATTGTTTGTCACATTCCAACAGTTAACGCACCATTTTATAGGTATAGACTAGCATAGGTTGCCCGGCATAGGTTGCCCGGGCTGTTATAAATTGTGTTTTGCTTTATTATTATTATTTTTTTGGGGGGGGCGTGTTAGTTAAAAATCAACAGAGGATGCTATGATTTTTTTTATTTTTTATTTAACATATGTTTGTTATTTGCATAAACTTTTGATTTATTGTTATTTTTTGATTTGTTTTTACTCTTGTGGCCTCTAGGTGGGGCTGTTGTGTTTTTGACTTGTTTTTAATATTCCAGCCTACAGGTGGGGCTGTTGGTTTTGATTTCATTTCACATGTTTTTTCTCTCCCGGCCTCTAGGTGTGGCTTTTTCTGGTAAGTAGTCTTTGTTTCTTCATTTCTGTTCCGGAGTCATGGAGGGAGGACGTGTTTGTGAGTTCTCTGGGTTTTTTTAATCTGGTTTTTTTTTTGGGGGGGGGACTGGTAGGTGTTTCTGTTTCTTCTTTTGTGTTTTTTTTGGGGGTTTCAGATGTGTTGAATTGTTTTGCTTATTTCTGGTTGGTTTGTATATCTCCTTAAGACACTGGGCAAAGCAAATTTAGGATGTTTAAATTCATGTAACATCTTTGCTTCCATTTAATGATGTAATTTGTTTTATTTGCGTAATAGGGCCCTTGAGATTCAGCTGAAACTACTTAATTCACAAGTTCTGGCACTTGGAAAGATTCACTTAAATCCTTTCTTTTACATATTGGGAGGCTGGAGGTTTATTAAATGTATTTTCATTAGGCAGAAATATCACTTCCAAACTACCAAAAACACTCAGGCTGATTTCGGACCTGGAGATAATCCAGCAACGTATTAGAAATATACTTGTTTTCCTTCTTATCCCTCTTGTTTAATTTAGGTCAAAACTGTTTTGTTTTGTGTGTGTGTGTGTGTGTGTGTGTGTGTGTGTGCATGCGTGTGAGTGGGTGGGTGGGTGGGTGGGTGGGTGTGGGTATAAGACATTATCAGGAAAAGTGGCAAAATCTTTTTGCGTCCCTTTCAACAATTACTTTAATTTTTATTTCCCACAATGACATATTTTAAGCCCATCTCATGGTTTTCTTGAAGAAAACACACAAAACTAGACCTACAAGGAAGACCTTCTGTGGTTCAGTTACCTTTTGCTAATTTTGCAAACTTCCAGTACCATCTATTAGGATTGTCATGGGCATGGCAACTACTTGCTTCTCCCAAAGGAGAAAGTGGGGCATGAACTGTCACAAAAGTATACCTGTTTCCATACCTGTTCAGAACTGAAGGCAGGAACTAAGAGGGCACAACATCCCATTTGCCCTGATGTATGCCTCTCTGGCTTCAATAGGATTTGGGCCTCCCAATCTGTAAGGTTAGTGCAAACCACAGATGGTCAGGGACTTCTAGTCTACCTTCACGTGCAGATAAAAAGGTATCCAGGAATCCCGCACAAACCCAATAAATCTTGCTGGGACATCATTAGGTGAGCCACTGTATAGAGCAATGTTACACATCTGATTATACACGGTAGCAAGTACTGTAACAAAATAACATGGTACTTTCAAAATATTATTTTTCAAAGATTAGTGACTTTGATGTTCGGGAATTGAAGAGAAGCAGCCAGCATAAAAGGGCCAAACATAATTTTATTGTAAGCAAACCGAATATGAACAGCAATGGTGCAACAGCTCTTTATATATACACTGTACAATGGATACATTTGGGCAGGAAACAATATGATTGGTTAGGAGAGGAGTGGGGTGATTGTGAGGTTACCGGACCTGAATGAAGACTTTGTGTGTCTTGTTAGCAAGGGTGGGAATGCAAGTACCATGATAGTTCAGTACCAAGAAGAAGACAAAATGGAGGATCACCCTTATCCCATAATAACAATTACACAACGTTACAGCAATAATTAAAGTTACATACACAACAGTGACATAAATCCAGTTGTCTGTTGTTTAAAATAAGAGTAATTATAACGTTAATGCTGAAACATTTTTTCCCAACCTCCGATCTACATATTTAAGTCTTCCATGGGTTTGTGATCCTGACCAACAGACTGAGCCGAGGCATTCTGAAACATAGTAAGAACAGAAAAACACTGTTCCAGTGACTTGGAATCCCCTCTGGAATGATGCAACTTTATATGTGCCATTATATCAGTGGTACCTGATGTAACCACAATATTTTCTTGATTGAAATGGGACAATGTAAAGCAGATATATTTTTTAAGTCAGAAAGAATGGGAATCTGCCATCACTCAGTGAAATAAGTGTGTCTCCTGTAGCAAAGTCAGAGATGAAAGTTGACATCAGGCAACTGAATCAGTGAGGATTTAGAGATTCAACTCTGGAAGTTCCATTTATTCAATGAGGGTACTCTACTTATAGTTTACTATGCTAAGCAATAGGATTTTAGTCCACGGTAGCATGATTCATAAATCAAATCTTTCTTCTGGATTCTTGTTTTTGTTTTGCTGTAGCAAAGTTGAAGAAGAAAGAAATGGAAACTTTCTCTCCAAATTTTAAACAATACTTGTGATGATTTTTTTTACAAGCCCAATAATGAACAATCCATCTTCTAGATATCCACAGTCAGCTATGCTATCTGTTCTCTTGGAAGATAGCCAGTTGGCCTCTTACCCTTTTACTGTGTTAACAGATCAGAGGAAGGAAAGAAACCTGATTGGTGAAAAGTGTCCATGTCTGTTCTAATCTGAAGAAAAAGGATGGAGGGCAGTGGAGGTCACTCATATCACTGGAGGTTGTGTTCCCAGACTGTTCTTGTGATCAAACGATTACACATGTTGTGAAAAATTCCATTGGAGCTGAGGAATTCCTGGTGATTCTATTTTCTCTAAGGATGTATTAAATTCCAGAAGTAATTCAGATGGAGTTAATTGCTGTTTGAAGTAGTTCAGACTCAACAACAACAACAAAAGCCTATGCTTGAAATTTTATGCAGTTTATCGTAACTCAAGTTAAATTCTAAATATATGGATATCTACCAGTAGATTTTATTTCATTGATTCCTCACCTGGGGATTCTGGACCTCCAGTAGCCAGTCTTCTCTAAAGATACAGAAGATGGACACTGGTTCCTTCACCACCTCCACCCACTCCTTCCCATCAGTATCCATTAATTCTTTCATCTTCCTCCCCTTCCTTCTTTAAGTCCGGGACATGCCAACTTAGTCCAGCTTCTGCCCCAGCCTGCAGGCGCAGCTTTTCAGCCTCTGTCTCCTTCCTCTAACCTTGGGCCTCACTCCTGCTCTCAGTCAGGCTTTCTATCATCTCCAGCAGTGCTACAATGGCCTGGAAAACAAAATTCCACTTCAGATCATAGAGGACAATGACTGTAGCTAAAATTAGTAAAGGTAAAGGTTGTCCATGCTTGATAACCAGTTGTATCTGACTCTAGGATACATTGTTCATCTCCATTTACAGCCAAAGAGCCAGTTCTGCCTGTGTTGGTAGGCATTGTTATGGCCATGTGGCAGGCATAGCTAGACACTGGAGTGCACGGAATGCTGTTACTTTCCCACTGAAGTGTTAACTATTTATCGACTTGCAATTTCTTGCTTTCAAACTGTTGGCAGGAGCTGGAACAGAGACAGGAGCTCACTCTGTCATGCATCACTTGGGTCTCAGGCTGGTGACCTGCTGACCTTCCAGTCATCAAGTTAAGTGTCTTAACCACTAAGCCAATGCAGTCCCGTTGGCAGCTAAAATTAGTCAATCATTAATGGTGCTGCAAAAAATTGAGTATAAATTGGCTCTGTAAAATTGAGAAACCTTACTATATATAAACCAAATGAAAATATTATCAAGGGAAAGAGCCATTTTTTTACCTTAGCCATCTCACAGACATTTTGAATAACAACCTGCAATGATGAAGGAGCAGATAGTTTTAACAAATGTTGTTCTTCTGCAAAGAGGAAGGTGGGTGAATAAATTCCATGGAACTTGTGTGATTGACTTTTTCTTTTTCATAGCTCTGTTTATTGTTGTTGTTGTTGTTCTGGTTCTTCTGGTTCTTGTTGTTCTGGTTCTGGTTCTGGTTCTTGTTACTGATGGCATGTTCATGTGAGAATGAACATGAATGGCAGTCAACACAGCTGCTGCTGACTATGCTCAAAATAGTAATCACACACAGTCATTTGAACTCACTGTCTGAAATGAAACCTATTATATCACAATGCCATGGGAAAAATCCCCAACACATTTCTCTTGTAGCCTGAGCAATCCAGAACACAACAGAACCGGAAGAACTGCCTTGTGGCATTCATTAGTTCAGTGACAGAAGATCAAAAGTCAATAGTCTATTTTCAGTAGACAAAACTAGTTAAAATAATCTTATGAGAATGACTGTGAGCATCTGTAGCTGTGGTAATGCTCCTAAAATTCTATATGGTAGATAGGGATGGGTTTAAGTTTAAAATTATCTATGCCATTTTCATATGTATTCAATCAAGTATTCTATCCAATTAATTTGTAATTTTTGGAAAGATATCTGCACAAAATTTGCACTAAACACATTTTTAAAGATATTTTCTCTCAAAATAAGATATTTTCTTCTGGATGACAACCCCAGAATTCCCTACCTGGCATAGCTATGCTTGTTTTGGAGTTCTGGAAGTTGTAGTGCTGCAAAATATGATAATTTGAGTGAAAACTGATGCCGGAACCTGTAAAGAGTGAATGAAGCTTACATTCTGTTATCTGTCTGATACTATTTGTGACTTGAGGTGAGGAATTAAATATGTGAAGGCTCAGCCACATAAAATAGGCATACTTTCCTATGAATACTGCAGTCTTTATTATCTTTATTGATCCCATTTTTATGTTGCTGCTACATCGTTGTTTATAGCCATCTTGTTGTGTTCCGCATTCCCAGAACATAACACCAACCTGTAGCACAGGAGAATTCATACTTTATAAGATTATTAAAATGTTATATACTAAATGCATGGGGGAAAATGTAGTATGTACAAAAAGTAGCATGTACAAATTTCTTCATGAAAAGGGAAAGTAAAGGCTCACAAATTCATATGGTACTGATATAAGAATAGAATACTAAGGAAAACACAGAAAGACAAGTATTCACAGATGTTTCTATACATTCCCAGAATACTTTGCGACTGAACAGGAATTGGAACCTTTGGTCGGAGTTCAACACTCTAGAACAGGCATCCTCAACCTATGTCCTGTGGGCTGGATTCAGCCTGCAGTGCCAAATCATGTGGTCCATGCCCTTGCTCCAGCTACCACTGGTGCCGCTGCTGTTAGAAGTGGCTGTGGAAGCATTTACGGCAGCCATAGGCATGTTTATGACAACTGCAGACACATTTACAGCAGCTGTAAATGTATTTACGGCAGCTGGAAATGTGTTTATGGCTGCCACAGATGCGTTTATGGCAGCTGTAAATGTATTTACAACAGTCGCAGATGCATTTAAGGTAGTGTTTATAGTGGGGGGACTACCAGTCTGGCCCCTTCAACTGTCTGAAGAAGTGTGACCCAGCTCCTGACTTAAAAAGCTTGAGGGCCCCTGCTCTAGAAACTGGACTCATCCTCTCTTGAATACTTGCATGATGATTGTAGGCTGCCCTCTCTCTTAATTTTCTACTTCTTCTTCTTCTTCTTGCACATCTTCTTCTGTGGCTAGGCCAAACATGAAACTGCCAAAATGAAGGCAACTCTTGGAGAATTTATTCTTCAGTTGCCTTTGCCTGACCTAGTGTGAGAAAGATTAGCAAGCAACAAAAGGCTACTGTTACCAGGGTATGGCTGATTGTGGTTCAAAAATACCACACTCTTTGAGGAGGCTCTTTCTGGGTACCCCATTTTCAACTTGTAATGTTACCATTTTATAAGGGTGAATACTCAACATCCAATACATTGTGTGCATTTTGAATTGGTATGATTCAGCAACAAATACAAGTGAAATTTCTGACCATTTCTGCATCATTTCCTTGTAGTATTATTGAGATATTAGAAGTTAGTGGAAGAAAAGTCAATTCATATATACCAAGGGTTTAATGAGATCCTATCAAAGAATAACATAAAATGTTAAGCCGACATACAGGGTTTTTAAATGTATAATTCCTTTTCCCCATGTCAGTCTCTGAATCCTTCAAATGAAAATATAAAAACTCTGATGATGTGAACATTCTCAAGATTTTAAAAGAAATAGAAACAGAACACAGCTCTAGCATTTTTTGACATAAGAAACAAGCAAATCTTTAATAGGGCTTTGCATGGGTTATTTAGGACTTTGACATAGATCCTGTTTCGATACAATGTACCGTACATTAATTTGTCAAATGGCATTGACTTGCATTGGAAAACCAAATGGCCATTAACTTATTTTTGATTTTTGCCTAGATGTACAGGAATTTGGGAGACTGGATAGAACATAAAGAGAGGAACAAACCTGGCAAACTTTTGATCACTGACTTCAGAGATTTCCAAAATAGGGAACTTTAATGTTAGAATTTTTTAACAACAGCAAAAGGCTGAAATTATTTGTGTTCTGTAATAATAAATATATTATTTTCTAATGTAATGTAAATACAAACATTCATTTTGCTACACCCAAGGACCAAATCTGTCAACTCTGCTCTCATCTAGACCTCATAGGAATTCAGGCTCCAGAAAATTCTGGTACACAGCTCTAATTTCTAGTCCTAAAAATAGAGAGCTAATATCCTTTTAGCAACTGTACTTGAGACAAATTTAATGCAAGCATTGTGTTAATTCATTCCATGGTGTTGACTGAATGACATTAGGGTAGAGGATCTGAGTCTATTCAAGTACCTAGAAGAGGTTTATTGGAGGAAATTTACTTATACTTTGGCTTGATGATCCTCCATCTTTTGATCCACATATGTATATACATCTCTTAATTAGACATGATATATAGGAAGTAAGCCTCTAGTATTTATTAAGAAGATTAACTGGTTCAAGCTATAGTTGATTGATGAATGTTCAGTAATTTTAAAAACGAAACCCAAGGGCATACTGCTTCATTTTTGAGGCTAGTTTGGTTTAGAATAATTAGTTACATCTGAAACAGGCCCCTTCTGTATGCTAGCTTTTATTAAATAATAAACTACTATGTGCTCCCTTCAGCTATTTCAATGCAGATGTTTCAGATGTTGATGGTATGCATAGTATATTGAAATATAATCAATGAATCAAAGGATGTTGCTTTAGCAACTGGCCTTACTTTTTGTCTGCAAAATAATGCTTTGGGACGTGCGGTGGCAAATCGGCTGCCGCACGCTTTGCTGGCCCCGCACCCATGGGAGACGGCACAGGGTCAGCACAAGGGGCGGGGGCCGAGCCCTCCTTTAAGAAGGGAGGCTCGGACCACCCCCATCGGCAGTTGCTCGACTGGGCCAGGCAAACGTTTGGTCTGCCTGCTCCAGCCAAGCATTCCCCATGCGGCCTAAGGCTTCCTTTTGCTGCATGGCTTTCTTTGCGGCGCTTGGCTGCATTTCTGCTCCATGCTCAGCTCTTCTCTCCCGGCTTCTACCCGTAGTGATTGGCACTTGGGTGGCTTTTAGGTGCAGCACCATGGCCCCCAAGAAGAGGGCGTCCAGGCCCCTCGGAGGGCGACGGGTTCAGCCATGGGGTTCTGCCCCAGTGCCCCCTGCTTCCGTGCAGGGAGCCGGGGCTTCACCGGGATGCAGGGTATCGGCCCCTCTCCCGGGCCCGCCTCCAGCATGAAGGCCTTGCACAAGGGCCATTGTCCAAGCCTCCACGGGGCCAGCCCGGTGTAGCCCTGTGCAGGCTCAGCCTGGGCCATCTCGGCCTTCAGACCGGCTTTTGGCGCGTGTGGGCTGGGAGGGAGATGCAACCTTAATTGCCTGCATAGAGGCCCTCGAGAGGGCTGCAGGCTTGGGGCCTTCGCTACATGTCCTTGGGCAGGCCGGGCGGTGCACTGGAGGCTGCCGTGCCTTGGTGGAGGCCAATGGGCCTCAGCTTCCGGCCCTCCTGGAAGGGAGGGTTGAGCAGCTTGAGGAGGCCCTCACCTCAAACGCAGTATGGACAGTTGAACAGGTGGCGGAGCGGTCTTCAGGGGACACCCCGCCTCTGTTTTGATTGAGAGCCCCAACGCTTGCCTGCAGCCAGAACCCCCGGTGGGGGCAGCAGCCATAGGTGCACCTGGGGAGTATCCAGGTCAAGTTAATGCACAACTTACTGGGTCCTTTCCTTATGTTTCAGCTGGTCAATGGCCTTGGCCCCAACAGTATAATTTTTCTTGGTTGGCCCAACACTCTATTGCACAGGGCATGGGAGCCACACCAGCTAATGTGCTGCCTCAGTCTACTGCATGGCGCGCACCTTACCCTCCCATACCACAGGGTGTTCCACCGGCGGGTCTGAATGTGCCATACCCGATATGGCCATATGGTCTGCCTGTGAACACCGCTTACCATACCGCCCCATTGTCGGCATTACTGACGGCTGGCAGGTCTTTGCCTTTAGGGGATCATCTCTTGCCGGCCACTAGGGACAAAATTTTGGAGGAAGGAGTATGTGGATATATTTAGCCTTCTTAATCGTGAGGCCACTAAGGATGAGAAGGAAAGGGAGGATGACCGGGACAAGAAATTGGCCCGGCGTCATAAGCCCCCTAGAACGTGGGCCAACTGGCTCCAAGCATATTTTATATATGCAGTGGTCTCAATCAGGGCTCATTTGGATGTGGCCGTTCCTTTGTTCCAATATCTTGATTTGATCTACCGTGCTATGTGGATTTCCCGGGCAACTCTTGGTTGGCCTATGACGAGGAGTTCTGCATGCACGCGGCGCTACATCCAGAGATGCCGTGGTATCAGTTGGACCAGTTTCTGGGGCTGCTCCACATGACGACATTCCCGCCCAGTTTCTGCTGACTGCTATCACTGCAGTCATGTGGTACAGCATCCTGGCACAATGCAGTCTCCCCGCCAGACGGCAGGGCAGGGGGTTCCAGCCTGCGTGCTGTGTTGGAGTTTCTCATCGCCAGGGGGTTGTACTAGGAAGCCGTGCAAGTACAGACACGAGTGCTCTGCATGTGGTGGATCTCACCCCGCATCTGCTTGCATGAGGAAAAATGGATCACGGGGTCGGGGCTGCGGGCAGCAGGGCCTGGGCTGGGCCCCCAGTGATCAACCTTCAGCTTCTAAAAGGCCCCTCCCCAATTAGGCTTCAGGTGCTCGAGCGTTGGCTTTGGGTTTATCCCAGGTGAGTGGACACTGATTACCTTTTAGCAGGTTTTACGGAGGGGTTTCGTATCCCTTTTGTGGGTGTACGCGCACCTCAGGAGGCGCCTTACCTAATGTCATTACGGGGCAAGGAAGGCTTAGCTAGGGAAAATATATTTAAGGAGGTTCATGAGGGGCTTGTGGCAGGCCCTTTTGATGAGCCACCGTACCCAAATCTGAAAATATCCTCACTGGGATTGGTCCCCAAGAAGGGTTCAGGCAAGTTCCACCTGATACACCATTTGTCATACCCGGCAGGCTACTCAGTCAATGACGCTATACTGGACGAACTTTGTTCAGTGCGGTATACGTCTTTCGACCAGGCGGTTCGCATGGTACGTTCCTGTGGCCCAGGAGCGTTGATCACGAAATGCGACATTAAGTCCGTGTTTTGGTTGCTCCCGGTACACCCGGGTGATTTTGAGTTACTGGGTTTCAGGTTCGAGGGCCAATACTTTGTCAATAAGGCCATGCCCTTTGGCTGTTCTATCTCGTGTGTGGCCTTCGAGCATTTCAGCTCCTTTTTACATTGGGCATTTGTTCGCAGGTCCGGTTTCAACTCAGTAGCCCACTACCTGGATGATTTCTTATTCGGAGGAGCACAGCTGTCTGGGACATGCGAGCAAATGCTTTTAATGTTTAAGGGGCTTATTCTGAGTTAGTGGAGCCTTTAGTCCCAGAAAAGACAGAGGGCCCAGCCACAGTTCTGACTTTCTTGGGTATCGAAATTGATACGGTTAAGCAGACATCCAGTCTCCCCAGGGATAAGGTAGTTCGCATTTCTGATGCAAATACGACCATGTTGGCTAAACGCAAGGTTACCCTCCATGACCTGCAGGTGCTTCACGGGTACCTGAACTTCACCTGCAGGGTGGTGGCACCCAGCAAGGCGTTCGCCAGGCATCTATGTGACGCCATGGTTGGTCTATCCAGGAAGCATCACAGAGTCTGGATAACCAGCAGCTTCAGGCCTGATTTGCTAGTGTGGCTTGCATTTTTGACTGAGTTCAATGGGGTATCCTTTTGGTGCACAGAGCTCGCATCTGCTCCCAGGTTTCAGGTGCAATCTGATGCTTCCGGGGCATTTGGCTACAGCATCTATTGGCATGGCCATTGGTGCTGTGGCCATTGGCCTCAGGCTTGGCGGGGCACGGAACTGCTCCGGGATCTCACGTTCCTGGAGTTCTTCCCTATTTTGGGTGCACTGCTGCTCTGGGGGCATGAGTGGAGGGATTCTGTGGTGCATTTCTGGTGTGACAACACAGCAGTTGTATGCATTGTTAATGTGCAGACATCCCGCTCACCTAGGGTCATGTCTCTGGTGCGCCATTTTGTTCTGTGCCCCTTGTGCAATAATATTGTTTTTAGGGCCAGGCATGTCCCTGTTATAGACAATTCCATCGCTGACGCTTTGTCCCGCTTACAGATGACACGGTTTCGGGCTTTCGCGCCAGAGGCCAACGATTTTCCCTTGCTGCTCCCCGGCGATATCTGGACTCTTGGCAAGGTGAAGTTTGCCGGGCGATACGGGTCGTACCCGTCAGGCCTATTTTGCTGCTTACCACTACTTTATGGCCTTTCGCAGGATGGCGTTCCTTCCTGATGCATGGCCTTTGCTGGTGGACCATGTATTGCAGTACATGGTTCACCTGCATGATAATGGGTTGGCTCCTCACACCATAGCTGGATGCTTGTCTGCCTTGGCCTTCGTTGCCAGGACAGGGGGTTACCCTGATTTTACGGGGAATTTTAGGGTGCGCAGGGTTATTGAGGGCTGGAACAGGGAGCGGGGCCTGCACCCTGACACTTGCCAACTGGTTTCCCTGGCCCTTCTGTCCAGTCTGGCACGCGCCTGGTCCTCTCTTTGTTGGGACCAATATGAGGCACTGCTTTTTCATGCGGCTACTACAGTGGCTTTCTTTGGGGCCTTGCGGGTCAGTGAGCTGGTCCCCCTTTCAAAGAATGACCGGTCACATTGGTGCTTGGAAATGGCGGATGTTACTTTTTCACAAGGTGTGGCCCAGCTTCGTATTCGTTTCTCCAAGTTGGACCAGCAGGGCAGGGGTTGCGCAGTTACTCTGCTTAGCTGTAGTATCCCAGCTATCTGCCCGGCGGCCGCCCAGATGTCATTTTGCATGCGCGGGGTTCAGCCCCTGGCCTGCTTTTCTGTCATCAAGATGGACAGCCACTTACTAAATATCAGTTCTGGTGGCTGACTGGAGTGGCTCTAGCTGACTTGGGCCTCCCTGGGCTAGGTATGGGACACACTCCTTCCAAACTGGGCAGCGTCCACGGCTGCCCTTTATGGTTATTCTGATAGCGATATCCAGCGGATGGGTAGGTGGGATTCTATTCGTTACAGGCTATATGTTCACCCTATGTTGCCTTGAACACATCACTGGCACATGTTTTTCTTTTCTTTTCTTTCAGATCCTGTGCATGGTCACCGTGCGATCCGTGTTCGGCTGGTGGGCCATAGTTACGTTTTTTAGGAGGCTTGCCACGTGGTGGCATCCCGATGGGGCCAACATCTGGGACTGCAGAACGGGGCACACTTTTATAATAATAATAATAATAATAATAATAATAATAATAATAATAATAATAATAATAATAATAATAATAATAATAATAATAATAATAATAATAATAATAATAATAATAATAATAATAATAATAATAATAATAATAATAATAATAATAATAATAATAATAATAATAATAATAATAATAATAATAATAAGTTTATTTGTACCCTGCTCTTCTAGTGCACGCACCACTCAGAGCGGCTTCCAACAATAAATAATAAGCAATATACCATACAACATAATAAGAATACAATAGATATAAGCATATCATACATAAGATTACAATTTTTAAAAAAATCACATCAAGAAAATAACACATACATTATAAAGAAAATTACAAAATTAAACCTCAACCACCCAGCAGCCACAAAAGCACCCCAAGATTCAAACGTCCGTGAGGGCAGCTGCGTCGGCAGCAATTGCTCCTCCTGTCTATCTCTCTTTTCTTGGCACGGCATGCGTGGGATGCGGTGGCACCAGGTTTTCCCATTTCTTTTATCTTTGGGGGACTTTTCCCCTCCTGACATTTTGCTCATTCATCTGAGTTTCAATGATTTGGGTCAGATCACAGGTCTGGGCTTGATCATTGCCATATGCAGGGACCTTAAGCTGGTGCGACGCAGATGGCCACAGGTTAGATTGGTGTGGTCTTACATCATCCCACATTCCTTTTTTGGGGGGCGGTGACCCACACCGCATTGACCAGGCCCGGCGATCAGTTAATCGAGTCGTTCGTATGTTTGCAGAACATGGTTTGGGTACCGTGGTGGAACATCCCTCGATACGCATACAGGATGCGGGCTTGTATCGCAGGGATGTGGTACACCTATCAGCTAGAGGCACGGACAGGTTTTTGGCCTCTTTGCAAGCGACCGAGTTGGAGGTCAGGGGGGGCGGTGAGTCGTGGTAGACTCTTCCCCATGTGGCAGCTAGCACTGGTAAGGAGGTACTGTATGACCCCTACAAGTCCGGCAGGTACGCACTTGATTGGCCACAGGAAGCATAAGATAGACAGAAACTCAAGGTGGCCAATCAGGTGCAGACCAGGAACAAGGTGATGCTATGCTAGACACAGCTTGCAAAACCTTACAGTTCACCGGACATACGTCAGAAGCAGAGGTTAACCATTTGCGCTTCTGTTTTGGGTTAATTATAATTGGTTAATCAAATAAACAAATTGGATACATTGTATCAAATCAATTGGATACATTGTATCAAATCAATATTGGTAAATAACCATTAATCCTTACCAGTGCTATTCCGGCCTGCTTGCATTATTGAATTTTGATTTAATAAAGTGGCCCAGTTTTAAAATCCAGCACAGTTGTCCGTCTCTTTATTGGGGAGTGGGTACGGCAATGAGGCGATGCATAGAGAAAGGTTTTACATTATTTTTTTGATGATGCAAACCATGAAAAAAACCACACAATTATTCCATCAGGAAACATTTACAGTGGAACCTCATACAACAATCACCCTGTATAGCAACGAAATCGCATAGCAATTAGTTTTTGGGGGAAATAGTGTCCCGCATAACAATTTTCCCTATGGAAAAAAATCGTAGAACAATTTTACAATGGGAAAAACCACTTAGCAAAAAAATAAATCATTGTACGATGCGTCCCATAGGGAAAATCGCTATATGATGCATGCATCGAATAGCAATTGTTTTGTACTACAACGAGCCCCGTGGAATGAATTAAGATCATTGTATGAGGTGCCACTGTGTATGGAAAATCATAAGAAGTAGAAGAGTATATGGGTTGTACCTTCATGGTATCAATTAAGATTGTGTTGTGATTGCATTATCTATATCTCTGCACTCAACATTTCTATATTCATGTTTACAAAACTTGAATCAAAATCCATGGTTAAAAATTAGCAATAACAGGTTTAATAAGAGTAAAATACAGCTACCATGAAAGAAGAAGAAAAATACCAGTCACAACTAGAATGAAGAGACTGTGGTATATGGAAATAGGCTATGAATGCTTCCCTTCCCAAAATACTGACTGAGATAAGGAATTGCTTAAGATTTATTTAGGAATACCAATATACAGCCAAAGTAGTTTACTCACTGTTTCAACCAGCAATTGCCTGCTATCTTTATAGGGCTGAATTTGAAAAGTGCAGAACGTAGGAAGACTAATATATGATGGGATGGTTTCTAGAAGAGATCTCAGGCTATGTATAGCTTTTATTGATAAGCACCAGTAACATTAATTGGATCTGGAAGCTAACTGGAACTGTACAATTGGTTGAACACTATTTGCCCACTAGCATGCATACAAATTCATGTTTGAAATGCATGGTCCTTGTGAAATTTGGTGTCATGCTTTTGAGTACACATACATTTTGCATATTTTGTTTCTTTGAATGCAAGAATGATGTAGTTCTAAAAGGCCCAAACAAATATTGATGGCCAGTTTGATCCAATTAGGTCACATAATATTTACCTCCAGAATTCATTGGAGACTATGATAAGAACATGAGAGCAAATTTGCTGGCCATAACTTTACTATGTACTGGTTTCCAAATTTGAAGACATATATAAATATTGCACGTCAAAGGATCTTTTTATAATGCATATGTGTAGAACTAAATTCAGTGGTGAGTATGATGTCTGTTGCTCATGCCTAAATAGATAACTAAGCAAAGTCAACTTTCCTGCAAGCAATAGAATTTATTATTGTGATTGAGACTTAGCAAAAATCAGCATACAGCTTGAGATCTGAACTACTAAACCTCAGGAGAAATTAGTTTTACACTCCCTAAATAATAAATTTAGGGAGTGTAAAACCGGTGATAAATTTTTAGCACAGCACTGCTACAGAGAGGATATCATTGACAGTGGTTTTATACACAACTTCATTTCTGAGCAATTAGATGTGTTAACGAAACATATGTCTAACAATCATAAACCAAAGCATGCTAATTTACAAGATAGGGAGCTGAGAAAGCTCATGTTAGGGCAAGCAGAGTGCCCTAACAACATGGAATAGTGTGCAGTTTCACCCACAGTTTTGTATCCAAATGCTAACTTCCTGCTCTATCTTCTTATGGCTTATTATTTTTAAACAGAATTTAGTCCAGACAATTCTGCAAATAGAGGATGCCTTCCAATAATGGTGCATCCTCTGACATTCCTTTAAATAAAGGATGTCCTCTGTAAAGTAGGACACAGGGCTATTCCTGAGTACAAATCAAGCAGATTGTAAAAATGGATACTTTAGTCTATTTTTTGTCTGTTGCTTTGACATTTTTGTATTTTCAGGCCATCAACTCCATTTTGTTCTCTTTTCCACATTAACCTATGGCCATTGTTAATTCTGTTGCTATAAATGCTTCCTCAGCAAATATATCGTTTGAGAATTTTAATGAATTGATTTCATTCAATAGGACAGGGGAAAATAATTCCAAATAGACTTTACATCTGGCTGTTTGCAGTGCCAGATTAAGCCAGCACGGGGCCCATAGCAAATCATGTCAAGGGGCCCTTGCTCAGATTTAGGATTTAGAATACCTATGAAATAAAACACCACTAGTAAAAACAAACTTTTCTCGATTTAATTTGGGCAAGTTTAGAGGTAACACTAGTCAAATCAATTTATCTAAGTAAATCACATTCAATGCTCATTAACATGAGGTTATTTAGATGATCTTGCCCCATTTTTATCTCATTTTTTATTCACAGAGATGTGGGGGCCGTAGCATTTGCTACTCTTGCTATATGGCTAATCTGGCACTGGCTGTCTCAAAGACCCTAGTCTTCTCTACAAATCTCCCATGTTTTCAGATCTGTAGAAGATGCCTTTCTCTCCATCAGGCCATCATTAGAGGCATATTTAGTGATGACAAGAAAGAAAGTATTTTTCATAAATTATCTCCTTGCAAATATAGAACTCCTTGCAAATACTGTATATGCTAGGCTGCCTCTTCCCATCCTCCAATGTCATTCCACTAATATATAAAAAGGTCCCAATTGAGAAAGACCTTCAGCAACTGATGGAGTGCTACAGATAGGGACCTTAAGAATGTATCACACTTGACTCTTAAGAAATCACACTTGACTCTTAAGTAATCACTTTCAAGGATATTTAAATTGCCTTTTATTTAAAATTTGTAGCAGATTTAATTATGTTTTAATTTTTTATTTAAACAATTCAATTGTATTAGTTTTTAAATCATTCTGTATACCACCTTGGGTCATAGTTTTAGGAGAAAAGTGTGATACAAGTCAAATCAAATCAATGAATATGTTAGTTAATAAAGAGCTTCTGCACCCATATATTACTAATCTCTCCCACCACCAAGAAATGAAAGAAGATTGGTACATGCTCAAGACCTTTAATGGCTTGCTCTTTAATCAACACAGAAAATCTGCTTTGAAGGATGCTGTCCCTCCCACCTTGTTCAGTTTCTGTAGCTGTTATTTTCTTTGATACATGGCTACAGTCCTTTAATTTATAGGTTATTGCTACTACTTACTGGACATTTCAAGGATATACACATTGAGTGGCACTCTGGGATAGGTTGACAGTACAGCTGAGCCACAGACTTTTGTGTATACTTGCCTGTAGTCCTTGGATGGTAAGATATCAAACAGATGTCACAGGTACACTAAACATTTTCCCTAATAGCAACAGCTGTACTTCTTTGCTGAACACTAGCTTCCACCTGATGGAAGTACCTATACAAAGATATATAGTATATTTAATTGTCTTTATGCTTTATGAAGCATCTTCTTCATAAAGAGCTTTTGGCTACACTTTTGAGTGTGATTTCAAAATAGTGTTTGCCTTAGTGTGACAAACATGTACTATATCAGAAGTTCTCAACCTTTTTAAGCTGGGGGCTGGGTCACGCTTACTCCCTCAGTCAGTTTCAGGAGCCGAATGGCCATTTGTCCTTCCTACACCACATGGCACTTCCTGGTGTGATGGAGGTGGTGGTGGTGGGGGCACAGATTGAGAATCCCTGAACTAGATAAACAGAGAGAAGGAGTGGTGTAGTTTGGGGCCTCAAAAAAATTAAGGTGCAAGAGGCTCAAGATCAGGACATTCTTTGTGTTTTATACAGTATTTTAGATGAGGGGGCTGAAACTGGGAGGGAAATGCGTGGTTAAAACTATAAAGAAGGTTGTTCAAAGAGATAAGATCTGAATGCTCCTTTTGCATTTTATACCGCTGTGAAATTCATCAGAATTATTTAACTGAATCTATGACAGGGGTTCCCAACCATTTCAAGCCAGGGCCCGGGTCACACTCTCTCAGTCAGTTTTGAGGGCTGGATGGCCATTTTGCCCTGCCTACACAATGTTGATGGCCATTTTGTCCCAACAGTTTCAAAGGGGTGGCCATTTTGTTTCTCAAATGCCCCGGAAAGGTGGGCGGCCTTAGGTTGAGAACCCCTGATGTAATCGTTTCACAGTTGGGATTAATGATTACCAGTTTCTGCAAACCTTTGTACTAGTGAAGATCTACTGAAAGGAGGTGGTTGTTGAAATCTGATTATGAAAGCAACAATCTATGTGAAGAAGAGGAACTTGGGGAACATGTTTGAGAGTTGAAAGAATTTGTTGCAATGGTATGAGGGAAACAGAAAAAGACCAGAAAGATCAATGAAATGAGATATAAACCCACTAAGGGCAAGGTAGAAGTGATTGGTCAGGAAATCAATTGAGGGTGAAAGTGGGCTGAGGAGGCATTCAAATCTTATGTGTGGACTTCTACCCATTGTACAAGATAAGATGAGTTTAAGTTTAACCTGTTCATCTTTTATGGATGCTGCTCACCATAGTAGTTTTGGGACTTAATTAGTGTCCCTGTTCCAGAATTATTGTGGTATATATTTTATGACAATTGTATTGCTATAAAGTTTAATCTTGTATTATTCAGCTTTGCAGGCATTTTTAATGGAATAGTATTTACTAAACAGCAGGGAAGGTTTTTAGACTTCATCTCACTTGAGATCCAGCATTAGCAGTATTGGCAACTTGTGAGAGTTGCAGCTCAAAATATCTAGAGAGCTAAGCATCCTTTCCCATGTGCTAGATAAATATTCAACATAACCCCAATGGCGTATTTATTTGTAAAAAGTATTATTTTTGCAAGTTTCAGCTTCCATAACACCATGGAAAGTTAAGCTCTTGTTCACTATATATTAGAATTTGGAAATGTAACTTTTTGGCTGTAACCCCCAGAATTCCCCCCAAAAACCAGGCCCAGAGAACAGTGGTGGTAAACCTATGGCAAGGTAGCACTTGCAGCCCTCTCTGTGGACACCTATGCAATCACCCAAACACAGTTTGCCCCAACCCAGCCCTCTGCTTAGGAGCCCAATGGGAGTGCCTCCTCCCTCCCCCAGCACAGAATTTGCCCTGCTCCTCTGCCAAGCAGCCCAATGGGAGCATTTCCTTCCTCCCCTGTTGCTGTGTTGCCACTTTGAGATAAATAAGTGAGTTTTGGGATGCAGTTTGGGCACTGTTGTGTTCTAATGGTTTTACCTTCCACAATGTATCTGAACCAATGTAACCTTGCATATAGCAACAATGTAACCTTCAGCTGCATCATATGAACCCTGTAAGAGGACGCGAGCTAATGACCACCAGCTGGCAGCAGCGAGCGTCCAAGCTCCCTTGGTCCAAACTCATCAAAGGCAACAGCGCGGGAAGTTTTCCCGCCATCACCTACACCTGGACAAGAAGGGCGTGACCCGCAATGACGTCACGCAGACAGTAGCCAATGGGCTACCATGGAACCACGTTCAAATGTATTACTACTGTATATAAAGAGCTATCGATCCGCCATTACCTCATGTTCCCTCTGTCCACGATGCAATAAACCTGAGTTAACCCAGCCCGAGGCTGTGCCCTGTGTCTTGGTTTGCATACACCAAATTGGCGACGAGGATGGGATGATGGATCCCCACGGAACAGCCAGGGCACAGAGCGGTTTCAACATCACCAAACCGCAAGACTGGGAGCTGCTTGAGATGGACTTCCAGGCGGCACTGGTGGAACTCAAAGTCAAAGGAGACGACGAGGAGAGGAAGAGGGCCATCCTCACCAGAATGCTCGGGATGGAAACCAAGCGGACGCTGGTGAGCATCATCGCTCCGAAGAAGGTGAGCGAATTTAAGGCGGACGACATCATGAAGCTGCTGCGAGAGCGCTTCAGTCCCTCGAGGGCAATGTTTCCCGCTCGGAGCGCGTTTTGGAGGCGAGTCCAAGCGCCGGACGAGTCGGTTGAGACATTCGTGGCCGCCATGAGGATAGCCGCCGCCCCCTGCAAATGGGACAACATCCTAGAGATGGCCCTCAGGGACGGCGTGCTGTGTGGCCTGAAAGACAAGGAGGTGCAGCGCAGCTTGATGAACAAGGAGCCGCCACCCACGCTGGCAGAGGTCATAGAGGCCGCGGAAGCCGCAGAGTCCACGAATGCTGGAGTAGACGAGATGCACCAGTGGCGTGAGTGGCGTCCTAGAGCCGGCAAGGCGGCAAATTCGGTGCACGGGAAGTCCGGACAGGCGGTGCACGCAACTCGACGGGCCTCAAAGTCGTCTACGGAAGGCAGCGACGGCGAGGAGGTCCAGAAGGTCCGAAAGGGTGGTCGACGCTGCGATGGTTGCGGAGCGGCCCATGAGCGCGCGAGATGCCCATTCAGGAAGGCCGAGTGTTACACCTGCGGCCGTCGGGGGCACATCGCCAAGGCATGCAGAAAACGGAAGGAGGGCCGGAGGCAGTCACAAGACCGTCCGGCCAGACCGGACCGTCCAGCGAGGCCCAAAGATGGCGCCCAGACCACGAGGAAGCAGGATGGCGTGGGCCGCGTCTCGGACGACAGCGAGGACGACGCCCCCGTGTTCAGCGTGTCCGCGGGACAGTCCCATTACTTCGTTGAGGTACTAGTACAAGGGGCCCCTATTAGGATGGAAATTGACTCGGGGTCCTCCTATTCTATAATTCCCCAGAAAGAGTTCTTGAGAATCGACCCCCACGTGCGGCCCAAACTTAAAACGTTGAGGTCCACGCTACGAGACGTACAGGGAAACAGCATTCCGGTGTTGGGGGTCGGAAAATTTCGGGTCAATTTTAAGAGACATTCTGCGGAACTGCCCCTAGTTGTCCTTAAGGGGGGAAGTTGTAGCCTCCTAGGGACGCAGTGGTTTCAGCCTTTAGGTTTGTTCATAGGGGGAGTGCATACAGTGGGGGTGGACCCAATACAAGCGGTTTGCGATGCGCATCCCGCCGTTTTTAAGAAAGGACTCGGAAAGTTCAAGGGACCCCCTGTAGCCTTCGACCTAGACCCGGAGGTCCGCCCGATAAGACTCAAACCGCGCAGAGTGCCGTTCGCACTCAAGGACAAGATAGAGGCGGAACTGGACAAACTGGTGGGCCAGGGGATTCTTATTCCTGTTGATTCCGCGGAGTGGGAAACTCCGATTGTAACGGCTCTAAAGGCTAACGGGGAGGTGCGCATTTGCGCTGACTATAAGTGTACGATTAACAAGGCGATCCGCCCTAATGCATACCCGGTGCCGGTGATCAGCCACCTTTTGGCCAGGCTGAATGGGGGAAAGTGTTTCGCTAAACTCGATTTGGCACAAGCCTATCAGCAACTTCCTGTGACCCCCGCCACGGCCGCGGCACAAACGATAGTTACACATAAAGGGGCGTTCCAGGTGTCGCGTTTACAGTTCGGCGTGAACTCGGCACCCGGCCTTTTTCAGTCGCTTGTGGAACGCCTCCTGAAGGGACTGGAGGGGGTGTTGCCTTATTTTGATGACGTGTTGATAACAGGGGGGAGTGAGGCTGAACTGGCAAAGAGATTGGACAAAGTACTAACCGTGTTCGAGAAAGCGGGGCTGAGACTGAGGAAGGACAAATGTGTTTTTTTCGAAACTGAGGTCGAGTTTTTAGGGTTCCGGATCACACCCGAGGGGATTAAGCCATCTAAATCCAAAGTAGCAGCCATAAAGAAGGCCCCTCGCCCCACATCCAAAACCGAGCTACAGTCTTTCCTGGGGCTCCTCAATTTTTACCATACATTCCTCCCGCGGAAGGCGTCCGTGGCCGAACCGCTCCATCGGTTACTTAAAAAGGAGGAGACATGGATGTGGGGTGACGAGCACGAGAGGGCGTTCAACGAACTAAAGCAACTCTTAACATCTGAGGCAATCCTGACGCATTTCGACCCCAAACGGCCGGTGGTCTTAGTCTGTGATGCATCCCCGGTGGGGGTGGGGGCGGTGCTTTGCCACGTGTTGGATGACGGAAGGGAGGCCCCGGTAGCGTTTTATTCAAGGTCCCTGTCCCAAGCGGAGCGCAATTACGCACAAACCGACAGGGAGGCATTAGCAATAGTAGCGGGAACCAAAAAATTTCACGATTTTTTGTATGGCCGCCCGTTCAAAATCGTGACTGATCACAAGCCACTGTTAGGGATTTTCACGGCAAGCAAGCCCACGCCGCAGATCCTGTCCCCGAGAATGCTGCGATGGGCTATTTTTCTCAACGCATACCAACATGAGTTGGAGTACCGGCCCGGAAAGGAGATCGGCCATGCTGATGCACTTTCGAGATCTCCTTTGCCCTTGTCGGACGACCAAAAGGCGAGAGTAGAAAGAGACCGCCAGGTGTTGCTAATTGAGGTCTTAGACGCACCCCCAATAGTACCAGCCGACATTGCTAGGGCGACAGGCAAGGACAGAACGCTAGAGAAAGTTAGTTCATGGGTACAGAAGGGGTGGCCGGCATCGTCCCCAAGCATAGAATTCGACCCATTTTTTCGGAAAAAGCTAGAGTTGTCCCTAGAGAGGGGGTGCCTTTTGTGGGGCCAACGGGTGGTGGTCCCTACGCCCCTGCGGCCGAGGGTGCTCGAACTGCTGCACGTCAGCCACCCGGGCATAGTTCGTTCAAAGGCGCTGGCCCGGAGTTACTTCTGGTGGCCACAGCTGGACGCGGACATTGAGCACATGGTTGGCACTTGTGAGGCATGCCAGGGATCCCGACCAGAGGCGGCCCGCCTTCCGCATAGGGAATGGGACACAGCAAGGGGGCCATGGTCCAGAGTGCACGTAGATTTCGCTGGCCCATTCCGAGGAACCATGTTTCTCCTGGTGGTGGATGCGTTCTCCAAGTGGCTGGAGGTTATCCCAGTAAAGAGCACGTCCTCCGCCACGACAATTGGCCAGCTAAGGAGAGTCTTTTCCACGTTCGGTTTACCCGATACTTTAGTCAGCGATAACGCTAGTTGTTTCACCTCCGCTGAGTTCGGGGCATTCATGGAGGCAAACGCCATTCGGCATGTCACATCCGCGCCGTTTCACCCGGCCACGAATGGCCAAGTGGAACGGCTGGTGCGTACAACAAAGGATGCGCTGCGGCGCATGGGCCCGGGGGACCTGAATCACCAAGTATGCCAGTTCCTCTTAGCGTATAGGGTTACCCCCTTAGCGTCAGGCTACTCGCCGGCAGAGCTCTTGATGCGGCGAAAACTGACCACGATCCTGTCCAGGCTAGACCCGACGAGAGTCGAGGATAAAGGAAAAAACATAGGGTTGGCAGTCTCGAAAGGTTTCGCCGCCGGCGACCCTGTTCACTGCAGGAACTATTCCAGCGCAGGGCCAGCCTGGGTACCAGGGACGGTTGTAGAACAGACGGGGCCAGTGTCGTACCGGGTCGAGACTAACACCGGCCTCCTCTGGAGGAGGCACGCAGACCAACTGAGGCACCGAGTGAGTAGGCCAGTCAGTGGGGCTCAGCAACAGGATTCAGCGTTAGGGTTCTCCCCCACCCGCTTAACCCAAGGGGGAGACAGCAGCGGACAACAGTCCCAAGCAAGGGGGGAAGGCAGAAGCAGCGGCCCCGACTCATACCCTTTTGATACACCAGTCCTATCAGAGGCCGGGGAAGGGGGAGAGGAGTTCACGACCGCTGCCCCCGAATGTAATTTTGATTTTGATTTTGCGAGCCGGGGGGGTTTTCAGGAGTGTTCCCCCACCCATCCAAGCGAGAAGAGGGGTTTTTCGTTAGCCCCCAGTGCCCCCGGTTCCTCCCTAAGAAAGAGCACACCTTCCAACAACGCCGCGGAGCCGCGGCAAGTCACTAACGAGTCTCCCTCTCCAATTACAGGACAGGAAACCAGGGGACAAAGAGAAGGTAGCAAACCCGGGGAAAGGCAGCCCGCATCGAGACCCCAGCGTGTTCGAAATAAGCCATCTTGGCTGAGAGACTTTGTCTCCTAGGGGGGGGAGTGTGTTTAAGTGTGGGCTCGAGACTTTGTCTCGTCCTAGGGGGGAGGGGTGTTGTGTTCTAATGGTTTTACCTTCCACAATGTATCTGAACCAATGTAACCTTGCATATAGCAACAATGTAACCTTCAGCTGCATCATATGAACCCTGTAAGAGGACGCGAGCTAATGACCACCAGCTGGCAGCAGCGAGCGTCCAAGCTCCCTTGGTCCAAACTCATCAAAGGCAACAGCACGGGAAGTTTTCCCGCCATCACCTACACCTGGACAAGAAGGGCGTGACCCGCAATGACGTCACGCAGACAGTAGCCAATGGGCTACCATGGAACCACGTTCAAATGTATTACTACTGTATATAAAGAGCTATCGATCCGCCATTACCTCATGTTCCCTCTGTCCACGATGCAATAAACCTGAGTTAACCCAGCCCGAGGCTGTGCCCTGTGTCTTGGTTTGCATACACCAAAGGCACTCAGTCTCTAAAAGGTTCATTATTACTGCCATAGAATCATTCATTCCACCCAAAGAAAAAGAAGTTTCATTTTTAACAAGCTTTTAGCAACCAAGTACAATAAACCCCTGGTTAATGATGTGTTCAGACAACGTCATTTTCGGTTAACGATGCGTTTTTTTAAAAAAAATTACTCCCCTGGACAATGATGTAATGTCATTATCTGGGAGATCGTGTTTGGTCTCATACTTGTTGACGCTGGTTGGAGATGAAAAAAATCACCATCTTCGGGTCCCTGTGTTCGGCTCTCTGCTTACCCAGGAGTGTCTGGGAGGCTAGGAGGATCTATCCTGTACTGTTTCTGCCTTCCTAGCACCTCCCTGGCCCACCCAACAGCTGTGAAAAGTTGTGGTTGCCATCTTGTTTTTGAAAAATAAAAAATAAGATGGCAGCCGCATCTTTTTACAGTTATTGGGTGGGCCAGGGAGCTGCTAGGAAGGGGGGAACAGAGCAGAATAGGTCCTCCCAGACACTCCTGGGTAGTCAGGGAGCCCGACACAGGGACCCAGAGATGGCAATTTTTCATCTCCAACTAGTGTCAACAGGTGGGAGACCATTTTTTGGGGGTGGGCAGAGTCACCCTGGGTGCCTCTGTTAGGCTCCAGGCCGGGGAGGCAATCAGGGCTGGTTCTGACCTCCCCCGATCTCCCCCGGGTGATGGTGCGAGCGAATTGGGTTTTCCTCTTTCATATCAGGGGGTGGGAGGATGCGATGCCCCTCTCTGCCAGGTGCCCTGGGTTTGAAAGGGTTGGGGGAAAAAGGGGGTCTGCCTCCCCAACCCTCCCAGACCCAGGGAACCCGGCAGAGAGGAAAATCCCCCTCAAACACCCCATTTTAAAGAGAAGAAACCAAACAATTTCTTCTCTTTAACAATGGAGAGTTGGGGAGGGGATGGATTCAATCCCATCTCCTGGTTTCCCTGGGTTTGGGAGGGTTGGGCAGACAAAAGGGGTCTGTCTCTCCAACCATCCTGGACCTAGGGAACCCAGCAGAGAGGGGATTCCCCCTACACCCCATTTTAAAGAGAAGAAACCAAGCAGTTTCTTCTCTTTAACAATTGAGTGTTGGGTAGGGGATGGATTTGATCCCATCTCCTGGGTCCCCTGGGTTTGGGATGATTGGGGGGCAAAAGGGATCTCTCTCCCCAACCCTTCTGCCCCCAGGGGACCCAGTGGAGAGGGGCATCGCAACACCCCACCCCCTGATAATTTTGGGGAAAACCCAATCGTGTTTTCTTCTTTCATATCAGGGTGTGTGTGGATTCGATCCCCTCTCCCGGGTCCCATGGGTTTGGAGGGTTGGGGGCAAAAGGGGTCTCTCCCCCAACTCTTCCAGACCAAGGGGACCTGGCAGAGAGGGGGATACCAACCCCCCACCCCCTGATAATTTTGGGGAAAACCCAATCGTGTTTTCCTCTTTCATATCAGGGGGCGTGTGGATTCGATCCCCTCTCCCGGGTCCCATGGGTTTGGAGGGTTGGGGGAGGAAAAGGAGTCTTTACCCCAACCCTTCCAAACCCAGGGGACCCAACGGAGAGGGGGATCACAACACTCCACCCTCTGATAATTAACGGGAAAACCCGATTGGGGGGGGGTGAAGGGAAACAGGAAGTACCTCCCAGTTAACAACATTTCCCGGTTAATGTTGCAATGTTGGGAACCAAGAAATGTCATTAACTGGGGAATTACTGTACAATGTTTCAAGATATACCAACCTAGCAGTCGCCATCCTGTTTTTGTTACATGTTATCAAGTCATCTCCAAGTCATGGTGACTTTATAAACGAGAGATCTCCAAAATCTCCTGTTTTCAACAGCCCTGCTCAGTTTTTGCAAACACAATATTTGGCCTTGCTTATTGTGTGCTCACTCCCTTTCCACCCATCGCTAAAATGTCAGGGGGCACATTTTACATTTCTTATGCATCACATCATTCCAAAGCACTAATTAGATTCTATTGCCAACACAGGCCTTACAGTCTGATTCAGAGAATAAGTTTGTAGCTATATAAAGCCAAAATTGTTTTTGTACTGCAATACCTTAGAGACTTACTCTTGGAGTTATGAAACTATACCTGTGAGGTGAATACTTCCCATCCTACCAGTGTTGGGCATCAGCCAGTTTGGACCGGTCCGGGCATACCCACAAAGTAGGCCATGCCCACAGTGTGTTAGGGGAAAAAATTGGAGCCCACCATTGCATCCTACCCACCCATATGGAGTGAGGGAGAGGGAGATGGTTATGGCTAATGTTTAGAAAGACTGGGTGCACCAAGTTTCACTAAGTAAAACTCAATGAACCATCAATCATTCTCCTTCTTCCAAAATCACAATATTAGCTCATTCAATCACAGGGAGGAGTCTGCTTATAATAAAGTTCACTTTTATCATAGAGAATTGAACTAAAATCATATTCTGCATATAGTGCATTTAATTAGATAATATGGTGAGAAAAATCCAGATCTGTTTGTACAAATGGTGTGGTATGCAGAAAAAGGAACCAAGCCAGGAAGTGAACACAGCAAGAAAATCATTGGAAAGACTGTATGTTTGCTGGGATGTTGTGGATTTATATGCTTCATTTACTGCCTTGGCCATTTGAAGACATTAAGCAAAACCATTCTGCTGAAAAACAGCTAGGTTTGGTTTGAAATTTCCTATGCATTAAGGAGCACAAAAGTTCAAAATATGCCAGATGGTATGCAGTGGAGAGAAGAGGAAAGAGATGATGAGGGGAACTTCTCAACTGTTGAGTCCTGCAGCTCAACATGTTGCCTCATGCTGTTTGCCAAGACAGGCTTTTTCTAGCTTTTAAGGCTTCTTAAAGCATCCAGAGCTGCAGGCTTTACTTTGCATTAGCATCCCCCCCCCCCATGGAACATTGGGTGAAATACATCAAAAGTGACCTTATTTGACAGACAATTGGCACTTCACTTGATAAATTATTCTTTCCCCAAACCCCACAGATGAACTATTGTCTGGAGTCTAGAAAGGGGTTTTTTGACTGTCAGAGATGCATTTCTTTCCCTTTTAATTTTGAAATTTTCAATTGCCAAATGTCAGTGCCTCCATCCTAGACTAAAATGCCATCTTCAATCATTGTATCCATAAACTCCAAACTCCTGGAGTTGCTTGAACTTGATTTTATTAGGGCTGAGGAGTAGGGTACCCCCCAAAACAGGACACTATCTCCCAACCACACCAGAAGTCACTTAGGGTCCATAGTAGTCCATTCTCTGTCCAAGTATGAGTTTCTGTCGTAATTGTGTGAAGCAGTCACTGCTGTACCCTTAGTGAACCATCTGTCCCCCTCCCCAGATATCCAAATAAGAGATCCTCAGACTCAACTACTACTGGATCCAAGACTTGTCTGGGGCAGGAATAACAGGCATAAGAAAGAGGGGTGGGTGGGATCTGCATCAGATGGGCACCACCTGAGGAAAGATGAGAGGAAAGTATCTTGCATCTGAGGCCTTGGAGAAGACAAAAGAGGCCAAAGTGAGAATTAATTTGACCTGTACTCAACCAGGAACACTTCTTACTCAGTGAAAGATGGTGCCTGGGAGGAGTTAATGCCTGGGAGAAGATGGGAGAGGCCCTGAGTGCTGAGGAAGTTGGGGAGGCAGAAAGACACTCAGACTACATATATCATGAGGACACCCTGGATAGAAGTCCTTGTTCAATTATCTCCAGGACTAAGCAGAAGAATTTAGGAACCTGGCTCAGTCCCCTGCTTCCTATCCCACTGCTGATTGTGCAGGGATAGGCAGGTCCTGTGCCCACCCAAAGGTGATACTGGAAATGATGTAAGCCAAATGAGCAGCAATGGGGGCCCCAGTAGTAATGGCCACCACAGCAACCACCCCCAGAGAGCTTCAGGTCTTTCTCGAACTGTGGATATATAAGCTCTCCCTCTTCAGGGCTCCCACATTTGGTTCCCTGTGGAGACCTATGTTGAAGGAGAGCAAAGACTCATTGGCACTTGTAGAGCTAAACTAGGATCCAGACAAAACTTTTACTTAGTAGGGGCAACAGTTATTAAATTTGCCCTTCAGGAAAATGGCAGGAGTAAACTCTTGAGGCTGTTATGTTCCCATCCCCTATTACAATAAATGTTGTTGTGCTTGAGCAAGTTCATGTAGGGTAACTAGATTTGGGCAAGGAGTACCCCCACAATGGGGGTCAGCAAGCAGTGAGGAACACTGGTCAGAATGTCCAAAGTTGATTGGGGATATTGAGACTTTTGCACAGACCAACTCCAAACCTTTTAGGGAAGGTTCATGCTGCTGACTGCTTAATGGTGTACATACAGATCCTCCTAAAGTTGCTGCTGGTGCTCATTTTGCCTATTGTGCTTCTAGGATCATTATTGGGTAGGGATGGGAGCCAGGCGTCAACCACACAATGAGATCGCCATGGATCAAATGGGCACTGTGTTGATACCAGTGGGGTAACAGTAGTGCTCCTCTCACTCATATGTTGTCTATTAAGACCTCTACAAAGACTAGGTTACAGGTTCTTTACAATTATGTAGTACACATTCCCTGACACACACAAAAATCATGTCATGCTTTTCCACAGCTTTATCCCAAATCTCCTTCTTCTCCAATCTGGTTGTATGTCCTTATTCTGTCTTTGTGTTCTCTTTGCGCTTCCTCTCCTTCATTTGGTGCCTGCTAGCCTTGGCTCCTGCCTCCTTGCCCAAATGAGCTCTGTCAGCTGTCTCTGCTTTGTCTTTGCTAGGGTCCACCTTAGGCAGGCCCAAGTGCTGCCACTCCTGATGTTCCCTCCAGAAAGTGTGAGATGAGGGTATCACACCATTTATACCTTCCTAATTTTGAGGAAAGAATTAAAATAACTTGTATCTGCTAAATGCAATCTCTTATTCTGAAGGATCCAGAAATGTAGTACTCATCTAATAGTCTATTCATACTTCACACACACTCTCTCTCCATGAATGATGTGATGTTCTTCAAGTGATATGCACAAAATGTTTCCTGCCCAAAATGGCTTCTTATATGAATGTACATGAAATGGTAGCTCCATATCTGACTATGTTGATACTGCGATGTTTTTTCCTGTTTTTCAAGTGGGAGGATATTCAAGCTAGTGTGTGGTAAAGAACAGATTGTCACAGCATGATTCAATAGACCATACCCGTCAAGTGTGGCTCCTGGAAATACAGCAACTGCTCTGGCCCGGGTGTGCATGCACCGCAACAACTCATCCGTGCATGCACAGAACCCCTCTTCGCATACACAACCCATTTGTGATGGGTGCGCGTGCACAGTAACTCCTTCCCCCACCTTTCAAATATGGGATGGTGGTGGGAAGGGGGAGGAATGAGCGGAGAAATACAGGAAATCCCAACCAATCTGGGATTTTTGATAGGTATGCAATACACTTCAGTTCAGGCCCGCGCTCTGTAGCACCTTTTCAATGTACCCAGAACAATCACAATAAGACTCAGCTGTAAAATTCATTCAGGTAATAAAGTGACATTACAATTCATTTTTCTATGGTTTTCAAGTTGGTATTTTGAAAGGTCAGTTCAACTGTCACTTTGTTTGTAGACTCTATATTGGTTGTTATGTGAAGGTGAACTGATATGATGTCTTTCCATAGTAACCCATTTGCATTTGGAGGTCTTAGATCATACTATGAAGGCTGCCTAGCAATGATGTTAGTACCTTTATCTAAATAAATTGCATATTCATTGCCAGAAGAATTGATATATGGTCCCTTAAGATGAGCCAGCAGTTGGCCAATGGTTTCTTGACACAGACATTACTCTGAAATGTTCATAAATGAAGAGCATCATCTGAGTGCAGGATAAATTATATACAGTATCATTCTTCCTGCAAGCCATTGCTTTACTACCTCAGGTTTGAGCAACACAAGAAGAGGAGGAATTCTAATCTTGTTTGAGGTGGCTTGCATACTTGAGCACCCATCTCCTCCACATTGTCAACTTATGCCAGAGTTCATTGACTCTATGAAATTGTGTTAGTGTATGTGTTGTAAATATAGCCTTGGTTTATCCAGAAATCCATACTAGCTTTCTCACTCTTTCAGCTGCACTCATAGTATGGTGTATTTGTAATACAAGAGACTGTCCCTTGTGACATTACATGGGTTTTGACCTGGAAATATCAAGGCATAGTCAGATGCTGACTTGACAAGCCAGTGCCGTGTACATGTGCACACACTACACACTTCTTAGGATATTTTTAGTCTGCTTATGGAACTGCAGTTTTTGAGGAGAGAAAAGCTGCAGCAGAGTTCTTAATGGGAAGGTTTCTGTGGCATGGAAGCACCTCTCTCCGGAGACCTGATTAATTTTATGATGTTTGTCTTCACTTATGCTTGACTTGTGTGTTTGTGAATAAGTCAGATCATATGAAAGCACTTTAAGTCTCTAGTAGTCTCCTCACTATAGCACTGTCCCTGAAACATGTCATCCCTTGAGGAAGAAAAATAACAAGAATTTCCCTGAGTCTCTTTCTCAGGGAGAAAGTTCAAATAAAACATAAGGAGAGATTATTCTCTATTTCAGTTTCTTTGGCATTTCTATTGTTTTTCAAACATATGTTTAGTGCATGATTTCTGCATGATTACATTAAATAAAACCTGAATTTATTATGTATTTGATACACATTTTTATGCACACAAAGATTTGTATATATTTTTATGTAGTCTATGTGTTTTCAACCAATCTTTAATCTGAAAGGAGCATTATAAACTTTATAGAAGCAAGAAAATATTGATCCTAGTCTCATTATTATTTAGCAACTTGGAACAAGCCTAGACGATGCTTTCATGCTTAGGTTTCTGAGGGCTAGGAAGTCTGATTACAATTGGGCACTTCAACAGCTTATGAACTACCACTGCTGTAGAAGACCTGAGGCTTTTCCTAACCTGAAGTCATCAGCTATGAAAAAATATTTGTTTGCTTTAAAATGTGTCACTGCTCCATTACCAAATCAGACCATCACACAATAAGGTATAGTTGGGCAACCTCTTGTTCACAAGATGTTTAACTGGTAGGACAGAAAGGAATTATTGCACCGTATGGTAATGACTTGGTCACAAGGATCAAATTAATTTGGGCACAGGACTAACTGGAACAAGTTCAGAGGAAGATAACAATGATGGTTAGGGGAATAAGACCAAGCCCTATGAGGAAAGACTGGAAGAAATTGACATATTTAGCCTTGACAAAATGAGACTGAAAGAAGGTATACAGAAAAGAGGCAGGATCTGTTTTCAATCAGGCATGAGTCTTCATCATTAGGTCCTGTGAGAAGCGCATTGAGCAGCAAGTGTTCTCCAATGATTTATACCTTCTTTCAGTCTCATTTTCTCAAGACTAAACATGTCCAGTTCTTTTAGTCTTTATTAATATGGCTTGGTCTGAGGGTTCTCCAATGGGAAACTAATGGTCAGTTGTTCACAATAACTTCAACATAATCCCAAGAAAAAAGAATGGTTTTAAGATCTTAAGTGTTTGGCACCAGGTTTTCTGAGGCTAGCCTCATTTCCTATTTCCTCCAGGAGGTATCAAATGTAGTGCAATTTTCAAAAGCCACACTTTGGGCATGCATAGGATGTGGCCAAAAAGTTGCATCCAATATTCATTCACAGTTCTCAACAAGTGTTCTGAGTCTGATCTTTGTAGTACCTTTTCATTATTAATATGATCATGATATGAGATGTGGAAGATTCTTCTCAGGCAATGTTGTTGCAAAATATTTAACCATTTAATCATTTTGGTTTGTGCATTTCCTTGTTTCACAGGCATTTATTGCAGCTGGGAAGACAACACTCTTGAAGAGTTTTGTCTTTGTGGTAATGCTTATGGCTAGATAAATGTAAAAATTGCCCTTGCTTGAAAGCCAGTCGTATTCAACTCTAGGGTTCAGTGCTCACCTCTGTTTATAGCCAAAGAGCCAGCACTGTTTGCATCTGCTGACATTTCAGTGGACATGTGGCAGGCATAACAAGATGCCAGAGTGCACGGAACACTGTTTACTACTGTAGATCAAATTGGGTGCATTGAATTGGGTGTTTTGAAAGAAGGCTGACATCATTCCAATTTAACAACCAGTGTCTGTGCCTCCATCAATTGACATAATACTGTCAAGGAAGGCAAATTGTTAGAATTGCTCTATAAACTGGCCATAAACTGTTATAAATGTACTATGCTGGACACTTTTGAACCTGCATAAATTTAGCCTTCTCAATATGTATGCATAAGCCAATCTTCTCCAGAGTGCAGGGCTCAAGTTACAGGAAACCAGACATAGGATTAATATCAGGGAAAACTTCTTAACTGTTAGAGCAGTACACCAATGGAGCCAATTGCCTAAGGAGGTGGTGAACAGCCCAATGCTGAAGGTATTCAAGAGAATAATTAAACTATTATCTGTTAGATCTTTGATTTTGATTCCTGCCTTGATCAGGGGGTTGGACTTAATAACCTAATTGGTTTCTTCCAACTCAGTTATTCTATGATTCATCTAAAACAATAAAAGATCTCTTTATGCCTACTTCATACAAAGAGAATGCAAGCGCGGTGCCAAAATGGCCGCCGCGCTCTTTGTGGCCCCCCCCCACTGGACTTGGGCATCCGGGTAGTTAGGGGGCGTGGCCAGCACCCTTTAAAAGGGCTGGCCATGAGGCAGCCGAGCTGCCATTTTGTGAAAGCGACGGAGAGGAGAAGTTTTTAGCTCCGTCGCTCTCTGGGCTGCAGGGAAGCCTCTTTTTGGGCAGCAAGCTATTTCTTTATCAGGCTTCCTATCCAGGATCGATGCCTTCCAAAAGGAAGGCGATGGCGAATGCAGTTCGTCTGACAAGGAGGCGGCAGCCAGGTCGGAGGACCACGACTGCGCCCCCTCAGTTGGCCCCCTTCCTGGGGGCGACCACCGGGACCGGTGGAATGGGGCAGATTAATCTGTGGCCCGAGGCTGGACAGCCTCAGGCCGGCCCAGCGGGGGCTGCGGCCCCCGGCCCGCAATCCTCGGCCATGGGCCTGGGTCAGGTGGGTGGGCATAGCGCCGCTGGGCCTCCGGCCCCTGGCCTGCACCCCCCGGCCATTGTTTTTTCTCAGGAGGGTGGGCTGGGGCCACTTCCTTGGCAGGGTATGCCCCAGTTACCTCAGGGGCCGGAGCTTCGACCATGGCCATACTCGGGCCCGAGTGCATCTGCACCAGCCCCAGGCATGGCGGCCAGTGGGTCGCACGCCCCCCTTGGCCCCCTTTGTGTTGGGGGCTCCGTGAACGTGGACGCCCTTCTTGCCCACGTGGCGGCCTTGGAGGCGTCCATAGGGGTATCCACTCAATCGGGGGCACCTTTTGGCCTACAGTTCACCGCGGCGCCGGCCACTCTTCAGCAGGCGGCCGGCCGGGTTGAGCTGCTCGGGGCCCGTGGGCCGGTGCCCGCCGCGGCATTGCAGCTCCCCGCGCAGCAGATACCTCCAGCTGGTGGTGGTCAGGTGTGTACACCGAGCTCGATTTCGGTCGCGAGCTCCGACGCCTGCCGTGGGCCGGAACCCCCAGTGGGGGCGGCCCGCGGGGGTGCAACTTGTGAGTATCCGGTTCAAACTAATGCACCCACACCTCCATCCAACATGGGGAAGGGCTTACAGTGGCCGTGGCCACGTCAGGTGGGACCTGGGGGACAGCAGCCCCCAGCGTGCACAGGTGCGGCCTTGCCGACGGCAGGCCCCACATGGGGTGGGGGTCCTCCTGTTACAGGTAGTGCTCCGGGGGTTTCAGGGCAGGTTGCAGCCCAAATTTTGATGCCCTGCACTGTCAATGTGCTGGTGTCGGCACTCCCCACGGCTGGGTACTCTTTGCCCCTTGGAGATCATTTGGCACAAGCCACTAAAGAGAAGATTTGGCGGGGGGAGTACGTGGATATTTTCTCCCTGCTGAACAGGGAACCCACCAAGGAGGAGCGGGAGGAGCAAGACAAAAAGGACAAGGAGCAGTCCCGCCGTCGTAAGCCAGCACGTACGTGGGCCAACTGGTTGCCCGCATATCTCATATACATGGCTGTGTACCTTAGGGCCCGGCCTGATCTGGCCATTCCAATGGTCCAGTATTTGGACAACATTTACAGGGCAATGGTTGATTTCCCTGGCCCGTCGTGGTTGGCTTACGACGAGGAATTTCGAATGAGAGTGCCCCTACACCCGGAGATGAGGTGGGATGAGCCCTGCCAGAAGCTGTGGCTTCTGTATATGACCCCCACGCGCCCTGCGCCTGGGGAGAGATATCATTGTGGACATGCGGTCCAGCGAGCTGCTCCAGCGCAGGCACCCCGCCAGGTGGCGGGGCAGGGGGTTCCAGCCCGCCTGCTGTGCTGGAGCTTCTTGGCCAATGGTGCATGCAATAAAAAACAGTGCCGGTACAAGCACGAGTGTCCATCTTGCGCTGGCCCCCACGCCGCTGCTGCGTGCCCGCGAGTGGGCGGGTTTCGGGGCAGGGGTAGAGGTGGACAAGGAATGGGCAGAACTGCCGCTGAGGGTTCTGGTCAGTCAAAAGGCCCCCTCCCCAATTAATGTGGTCATGTTGGAGCATTGGCTGGCAGCATACCCAAGGAGGGGAGATGCTGCTTACTTGCTGGAAGGTTTCCAGCGGGGGTTTCGCATTCCGTTTGAAGGGGAGAGGTCCCCCCAAGATGCACCCAACTTAATTTCCCTTAAGGGCAGGGAGGGGGTGGCCGCCCTTAGTATTGCCAAGGAGGTCCACGCAGGTAGGGTTGCTGGCCCCTTTCACGCCCCGCCCTTTCCCAATCTGAAGGTTTCCCCTTTGGGGTTGGTCCCCAAAAAGGCGCCGGGGGAGTTCCGGCTGATTCATCACCTGTCATACCCAGCTGGCCATTCGGTCAATGATGCTATCCCTGATGACCTTTGTTCGGTCAGGTATACGTCATTTGACCAGGCCCTGCGCATGGTGCGCTCTTGTGGCCCGGGTGCACTATTGGCTAAGTGTGACATCAAGTCGGCGTTCCGCCTGCTGCCTGTGCACCCGGGCGACTTTGAGTTGTTGGGTTTCAAATTCCAGGCCAAATTTTATTTTGATAAAGCCATGCCTTTTGGCTGCTCCATCTCATGCTCGGAACCTACAATTGGCTCTGGGTTCTGGCTTTTTTGCCCATCCCACACTGTTGCTATGGTTTGATACATGGGTTTATGACTGTTGACTTTGGTCACATGGGCGGGTAGCACTGGTAAGGTAAACATTTATGACCCACAGGTATCCGGCAGGTTCGCAATTGACTGGACAACACTAGACAGGCACAAGTTGGTTAACGTTGTCCGGTCAACGATGAACCAGGCAATGGGGTGATGGCACGAGCTAGGCAGCATGCATCACCCCGTGATTTCACGGATACGCGTCAGAGGGTGGGGTCAGTAGTTAGTTTATTGACTACGGTCAACAATTTGTTTGTTGCCAACAAACAAATTGATACAAATGGATACATTGTAACCAATTGCCTTTGGCAATTTTGGGAGGTACCTTACCAGTGTTACTGCGGCCTGCTTGCCTTAAGAATTATAATTGGTTGAGTACCAATTGAAATTTATAATTCGGACTAGGGCATGAATCAATAGATGTGGCCCAATGCCGTTATCCACTTTCACCAGTGTCTGAGTCCTTTTTTGGGGGGTGCGCCTGCAAACAAGGATCTAAAAAAAGGGTACACTTTTCTTCTACTAGACAGATAACAACATGATTGTCACAGGTGATTTATGCACACCTGATAATCACTGCAGCTTCTCCATGTATTAGACTCATCAGTCTCAAAGCTTATGAAAAGGGAAATTAAAATTCTTAGTACTTTCATTTTCTCCAGTTACACCATCCTCATTAATAGGTAAATGTAATTGTACAAAAACAGAGATCAATTTTTCTTACAAGAGTGCATGAATTCTTTATCTTGGGAAATGCAAGTTGTGTGAAAGAATTTTTCAAGTTGTGCACTAGAATTTTGGCTGGTCTCCCTGCCCTTTAATTAGTGATTTGAAGCCTGCTCAATAGAGAATTAACCTTAATCCACTCTCTTCCGAGTTCTCTTAGAGAAAATTAGAGAAAATAGGTTAGGAGTTTAGACTGGATACACAGAGGATGCAGAAAATTCTTGCTGTGGATAGTATTTTAGGAGGAAGAAGACAGAATGAAGCCAGGAAGATAGCTTGGAATACATTATGCTGGATTCTGCATGCATGACTATCGGGAGATAAAATGTTTAATGGAAGAAGAAATGTGCATAAAATAGAGGTGCAGGGATCAGCCTCAGGACAGTCACTAGGGTGGAGCAATTAAGGCATTGTCCCAAGATGCCATAGTATATGGGGCACCAAAACCTTAAGGTGAAGCTATTGGTGAGAGCTAAGGAAAGGAACTGCAACACCTTTTGGTCCTATGAAGCATAAAACATTTCTTGAGAGTGGGACACCACATATATATATATATATATATATATATATATATATATATATATATATATATATATATATATATATATATATATATATATATATATATATATATATATATATATATATATATATATATATATATATATATATATATATATATATATATATATATATATATATATATATATATATATATATATATATATATATATATATATATATATTTCTTCCTTTTTCAGGGAGACTCACATCCATGCCTCACAGCAGAATAGATGAGAGAGGTGCCAAATGGCTAATTACAATCCCAATCAGTCTTCTTTGATCAGTATGAGTTATTTCTCCATGCGTTCAGTCATGAGTTTCCCCCCAAACTGGTTTAAAAAACAAACAGCATGAAATAAAGCTTATAGGTTTGTATACGTGTCTCTCTAAAATGTTCACTTTAATGCATTTCCCCCTAAAATATGTATGTTATGTTTATCTTTTGGCTTAGAAGTGCATCATACTCTTTTCATAACTGCCACATACAAAATATACATATATCGTGATGTGTAAATTAGGAGAGGAAGCACAGGTAAAGTCACTTCACTTAGCAGACCAAACTAAACTCTTGAGCATTCCCTAAGCTTTCTTTAGTTTCAAGATAAGTCAAGGTCTCCGTTGCTTGAAAGCCAATCATGTCTGACTCTAGCGGACAGTGATCATCTCAATTTACAGCCAAAAAGCCAGGGCAATCTGTATCTGCATACATTTCCATGGTCATGTGGCAGGAATCACTAGGCACTGAAGTACATAAACTCTGTTACATTTCCTGCCAAAACAGTACCTATTTATCTACTTGCAATTTCTCATTTACAAACTGCTAGGTCGGCAATACCTGGGACAGATGATGGGGGCCCATCTCATAACATAGCACTAGGGTCTCAAACTCCTTAAGTGTTGACCTTCTGGTCAACAAGCTCAGTGTCCTAACCACTAAGCCATGTATCACACACTAATTTTAGGGATTATTTGAGTGTTGCAAATCAGTATTTTGTTTGTACCCATAACATTTTATCCATCAAAAACAGGGTGAATAAGTACCTCATGTCAAAAGACAAGCTTGAATGATGTGAGCTCCAGCTTTTGGAAGCCTCTTGGAAATGGTGCCCTCTAGAGGAGAATATCAAAACAAAAGGCAAAACAAGGGGATGCTCAGCACAGTAGATCTGAAAAAGGGGAGGGGCATGAAAGGGGTAGGAGAAATATAGTGTTGCAGGGAACAATACTGCATAGGGACATAGAATGTGAGATCTATGAATCAAGGAAAACTGGAAGTGGTTAAAAAACGAGATGGAAAGAATAAGCATTGACATCCTGGGCATCAGTGAGTTAAAATGGACAGGGATTGGTGAATTCAGCTTTGGAAACCATCATATCTGCTACTGTGGGCAAGAAAACCTCAGAAAAAAATGGAGTAGCCATAATTGTCAACAAAAGAGTGAGGAAAGCAGTAATGGGATACAGCCTCAAAAATGATAGAATGATGTCAGTCAGAATCCAAGGCAAACTTTTCAATAGCACTGTAATCCAAGTCTATGCACCAACCACAGGTGCAGATGAAGCCACAGTTGACCAGTTCTATAAGGATCTACAACACCTCATAGAACAGACACCAAGAAATGATGTCCACATTATTTTAGGAGATTGGAATGCCAAAGTAGGAAATCTAAAAGTAAATGGAATAACAGGCAAGTTTGGTCTTGGAACACAGAATGAAGTAGGGCAAAGAGTGATAGAATTCTGCCAAGAGGATGCACTAGTCATAGCAAACACCCTCTTCCAGCAACACAAGAGGTGACTTTACACATGGACATCACCAGATGGACAGCATCAAAACCAGATTGATTTCATACTCTGAAGTCAAAGATGGAGAACCTCCATTCAGTCAGCAGAAACAAGACCTGGAGTAGACTGTGGCTCAGATCACAATCTACTGATCACAAAATTCAGGCTTAGACTAAAGAAAATGGAGAAAACCAGACAGATATGACATACACAACATCCCTAAAGAATACATGGTGGAGGACATGAACAGATTTAATGTCCTGTACCTGATAGACAGAGTACCAGAAGAATTATGGACTGAGATGTGGGACATCATGCAGGAGGCAGCAAGAGAAAACATATGAAAAGAAAAGAAGCATAAGAAAGCAAAGTGGTTGTCTGATGAGGCCCTTAAAATAGCAGAGGAAAGAAGGAATGCAAAAGTCCAAGGAGAAAGGAAAAAGATACAATCACCAGAAGTGATTTGGGATTTTAAAATCTGTTTTTATACGTTTTTAACTGTTGTATGCCACCTTGAGTTGGGTTCCCCTGATTGGGTGGCATAAAAATTAAAATTAAATTAAATTAAATACAGAATTTCAAAGAATGCAAAGGAGAGATAAGGAAAACTACCTGACTGAACAGTGCAAAGAAATGGAGGAAAACAACAAAAGAGGCAGGACTAGAGATCTTTTCAAAATAATTGGGGAAATCAAGGGAACATTTAAAGCAAAAATGGCCATGATAAGAGACAAAGATGGAAAGCAGTTAGCTGAACAAGATGGCAAGAGTACACAGAGAAACTCTACAAAAAGGACCTCAACATTCCTGATAATAACAATAATGAGAAATTTGAACTTGAACCAGACATTCTGGAGAGTGAAGTCAGAAAGGCCCTAAAAAGCACTGCAAACAATAAAGCTAGTGGAAATGATGGTATACTAGTTGAATTTTTCAAAGCCCTAAAAGATGATGGAATCAAACTACTGCATTCAATATGCTAGCAAATCTGGAAAACAAAACAGTGGCCACAGGATTGGAAAAGATCAGTCTACATTTCAATCCCCCAAAAAAAGGCAATGCCAAAGAATGTTCAAATTATCAAACAATTGCGCTCATCCCACATGCCAGCAAAGTGATGCTCAAGATAATACAGGATAGATTTCAGCAACATGTGGGGAGAGAACTACCAGAGGTGCAGGCCGGTTTCAGAAGAGGCAGGGGGACTAGAGACCACATTGCCAACATACGTTGGATCATGAGAAAACAAAGGAATACCCGAAACAAGTCTACTTTTGTTTTATTTACTATACCAAGGCTTTTGATTGTGTGAACCACAACAAAATGTGGCAAGTAATTAAAGAGATGGGAATACCAGAACACCTCATATGCCTCATGAGAAATCTGAACACGAACCAAGAAGCAACAGTTAGGAGAGAACATGGAATGACAGAGTGGTTTGGAATAGGAAAGGGAGTAAGACAAGGCTGCATTTTATTACCCTGCTTATTCAATCTATACACAGAGCACATAATGTGCAATGCAGGGATGGAGGAATCACAATATGGGATCAAAATTGCTGGGAGAATCATCAACAATTTGAGATATGCAGATGATATCACCCTAATGGCAGAAAGTGAGGAAGACCTAAAGAACCTCTTGATTGGATTGAAGGAGGAAAGAGCAAACTCTGGCTTGAGACCTATTATCAAGAAAACCAAGATAATGGCAACAGGTCGATCAGTCCCTGGAAAATAGATGGGGAAGAAGTAGAAGCAGTGACAGATTTTACTTTCCTGGGATCTAAGATCACTGCAGATGGCGACTGTAGCCATGAAGTAAAAAGATGACTGATTATGGGGAGACATGCTATGAGAAACCTGGGGAATATAGTGAAAAGCAGAGACATCACCTTGAAAACAAAAATTCGCATAGTTAAAGCAATGGTATTCCCGATAGAATTGTATGGGTGTGAGAGCTGGAATATTAGGAAAGCTGAGCGCAGAAGAATAGATGCCTTTGAAAAGTGGTTTTGGTGGAGAGTCCTGAGAGTCCCCTGAACAGCAAAGAGAACAAATAGGTCAATATTAGAAGAAATCAACCCTGACTGTTCATTGGAGGAACAAATAATGAAGATGAAGCTAAAGTACTTTGGACATCAAATGAGAATGGAGGATTCACTTGAGAAAAAGACCTTAATGCTGAGAAATGTGGAGGGCAAGAGAAGAAGGGGTTGTCCAAAGATGAGATGGATAGATAGTATTGTGGACACAATGGGCACAGAGCTTGGTGGGCTGAGGAGAATGGTGGAGGATAGAGGTGCCTGGAGGAAAACGGTCCATGGGGTCGCAAAGGGTCGGAATCGACTGTGCGACTGAACAACAACAAGCTACATATTGTATCCTACTCATCATTTTATTTGCTGCTCATTTTCCTGCCATGTCCCTCTGGCTTTGTACTGCACGAAGGAGAGTCTAAACCAAAAGAAAAGGTAAAAATGGTAGAGGTCTTTCTCTTCAACCCCTTACTTCTCTGGTATTTAGGCATTTTAACTAACAGCAACCATAAAGAAGAAGTTCTGGGTTTGGCAATGGACCCTGTCTACCTGAATATAAAGTACAAGAGAAGAGGTGATATGATAGCCATCTTCAAATATCTGCAAGGTTTTAATGGAGGAAATATTTTCTTTGGGTCCAGAATCAAAACAGTGGTTTCAAATTATAAGAAGGAAGATGTTGACTAAACAATGAGAAATTTTTAAGTAGAGGGTAAACTGCAGAATCTTACATCTGCAGGCAGTTGTGTGCCAATTCTACAATTCTGTTGACTGTAGGTGAGAAACAAGAAATGTAGGAAATGGATGTAGTATTACTCATTTTTGTCAGATTGGACAAATATCCTGTTAGACCAGGAATTATCAACCTTTTAAAGTGAGGGACCAGGTCATGCTCCCTCAGACAGCTTCATGGACTGGACAGCCATTTTGTACTTCCTCCACCACATGGCACTTCCGAGAGTGGTTGAGGCAGTGTGGAGGCACTTGAAATGGTGCCACAGGCCACATCCAGCCCATGGGCCACAGGTTGAGAATCCCTGTGTTAGATAGATGGGGAAAAATTCCTTTCAGTGTAGTCCCTGTTCACCCTCAGTAACAGCTCCAGAATGCTGTGAAATCTATTAGAACAAAGTTTTTGTGCCTTGCTGGGTTAGAGAGGGAGAGAGAGAAGAACATTTTGCTATCAGTATAGTGTCCCTGTATGGGGAAGGAGGAAGCTGCCTTCTCAAGATCACCCAACAGGTTCTTAGATGGTTCCTGTCCATATTTGGTAAACATCAGGGGTGGCCGATGTTCCAGCTTTCCTCCCATTTGGCTATACTAGGCTGAAGTAGACTGTGGTACATCTGGGAGAAAGGCTACAATTTGCTCACCCTTGCCGTTGCCTTCCAACCTCCCTTGATTTTATCTATTAATGCACAATCCTGGGTGAGTAGGGAATTGCCAGTCACAACTTCAGAACTATCTGACTGAATAACTCCCCTTTCCATAATTGGCCATGTTGAAGCTCCACTGATGCACATCGATACCCACCTTAATAATTGTATGGCTGCACATAACAATATGGTGTGAGGAAACATTTTGTGTGCACACCCTTCTGCTGTTATAGGCTGAGCAAGCAACTTCCCTTTTTGGTGGTGCTTCCAGACAGTTAAGAAATGTTAACTGCTACTTGCTGTAGCAATAAATTTCATCACTCTTTTGACCTGAGACTGGAGCACTTAATGGACATCAAGAGCCTTATGCTTGCAAAACTAATTATGTGCCAATTTTGTATTGTGAAACAGAGCAATTAGCTGTTTTCAATACCATCTCAATTGTACTTACCTCATTTTCAAAGAACATTGCTTTCACATTACATCCATTATTTCTTAAACTAATCCATGTGCAGAATAATGAGGATATCTAATGATTCCTATGATTTAAGGCAGACATCAAAATAAAAAGCATTCGGATTGAGAAACATAAAGATTTTATAAAAAACAATTCCTTCCAATATACTGCTGGGTCATTTGTACAGCATGGGGTTTTAAAACACACATCTATAGCACTTATACTTTAAAAGGGATAAGCATTGATGGAAGAGTAAAACTGAAATTACTTTCTGAATTATTTAGAATAATGACAGGAGGTGAAAACTGCTTAGTGGTTTCCACCATGTGCATAATGCATCTTGATCGATAAATACAAACTCTCCTTAACTTGGAGCCTAAATTTATAACTGCATTAGTAACGAATTTTGAAACAGGCCAGCAGATTATTCAGGCTCCAGGACTCCATACATGCATTCATTTGTCTAGTGCTGAGAACATCAACAAAAGCTTTAAGGTCATGGCTTCTCTTCCTGCTAAGGGCAGACAAATTTAACCATTCCAGTTTCTTAGCAACTTTCCATTCTTTCTGAATTAAGGCTTGGCTCATTGAAACTTTGGGAATATTTCCAGGTGCAGGTTTCACTGATTTCAAACTCTGTACACAATTTTGAAATGTTTATTTGTGCAAAGAAGAAGAGTGTATTATTCTTTTAAAATCTACAATATAAATGCTGGTATGCACTGTTTGACTTAGAAACTCTAATGAAAAATATGGTACAGTGTCAGTTTTGAAGGGAAGGTGAGCTCCATCCATCTTCCTCCAGAAAGAAACCTCCCAGATAGTACTAGTAGAGGAATAGGCAGCTTAGGTGGAATTAGGCCTAGCTTTGAGCTTTTCTTTCAAGGAAGTCATATTTAGGTATCTGTCAGCTCTCTAGCTAATAGGGAATTATGGGATTTCTAGGTTAGGAAATTTAAAAATCCTATTCCTAGAAAAACAATTTGCTTCTTACTTTAATGAGAAGTTGTTTGATGTTGGACTTTCCAGTCATGAGGTGAACATGTTGTTCACATGATCCATGCGGTAATGTTGGAACAACTGTAAAGTCATCAATTCATGCATTTCCCCCCTTTATTTAAAATTATGGATGTAATTGCAAGGAAATGGCCTGATGTCACCACACGAAACCATTTCTGTATTGCCAGCAGGGGGGGAAATGCCAGGCTTTATATAGCAAAGGCCACCTGAATGTTCTTTATTTATTCATATCATATAATAAACTATAATTATATGAAATTATAACATATGAAATATAGATAAAATCAAAACAAATTAATATGATGAAATAATTAGACTATTTTTGACTAGAAATAGACTAAATCAACTACATCTTGGTTCCTTATAAGATCTACTTTGGTACATATGGTAGGTCCTAAATTCCTTTAACACAAATTATGCATTGATCAAAATTCTATCATATCACAGAAAATTTGTCCTGTAAACTAGTAGCCTCATTTTACCTGATTATTCATTGATCTTCCTAAATTGCTAGTAAAGGTAAAGGTTTCTCTTGCTCGAAAGCCAGTCGTATCCGACTCTAGGGTGCAGTGCTCATCTCTGTTTCTAAGCCGAAGAGCCAGCGCTGTCTGCTTCTGCAGATGTTTTCGTGGTCATGTGGCAGGCATGACTAGACACCAGAGCGCACAGAATGCTATTACCTTTCCCATCAAAGTGGTTCCTATTTATCTACTTGCAATTTCTTGCTTTCGAACTGCTAGGTTGGCAGGAGCTGGGACAAAGACGGGAGCCCATTTCCGTCCAGCAGTACTCAGGAATCAAACTGCTGACCTTCTGCTTCCCAGTCAGCATCTTAGCCACTTGAGCCACTGCAGTCCCTTGCTAAGAAGCCTATTAATTGACTTAATTTATCTATTCAGCAAGGCATGTTGTTTTTGTTCTCCATAGGTTTAGCCCAGTCTCTTCTGGATTAATATTTAGAGCAGAAGAGGTATGCAAAAAACTTTCCCTTGATTTTAGTCATCTTGGGGATTTGACACCATGAAGTAGATGAGTTAGGTGCTGTATTTACACTATTTCATTCATTAGCATTTCAGAGGGACACTGCCAGCCAAATAGTAGACTTTCAGTAAGGGTAGGTTTCAGACTGGCAACAGCATTAAGCACTACTTTCATTTAATTCACATGTATTTATTTATACTATTCAAAACTAGCATATTCTGCTGTGGAGCAGCACAGGGATAAAGCTGCTGTTCTTATTGTTTGTGGGTGTGCAGCCTTGTCTGAACCAGCCAGTTCAAGTATGCTATTTCTGGTGGCAACATTCTGTTTGGTGTTTGAACAATGTTTTCTGTAATCCAAGGTTCCATATAGAGTGATACCCAAATACTTCTAGGTAAGGCAATGTTCCAAAATCTTGCTTTCCCTGTTAACTCAGAGCTTCCTCTCTGCTTCTCTGTTCTTTATTTTGAAGGCACAGACCTGTGTTTTAGAGAGTAAGGTTTCAGCTAGATGTTTTTTATGACACAAGGAAAACTCTTCTAATGCAGATGTTAACTGGTGCTTAATCGACTCAAAGGGGGAAATCAATTAATTAATGGGTAGGCATTTTTCATTCCAATGTTGCCATAATGGTTTGAAAGATTTGTGTATGTTGATCATTGAGCAATATCCAAGGAAGAATTAAATAAATAACAGAACTTGTACCTTGACAAAGTTCAAAAATTGCTCCAGTACAAAATTAATAGGAACAATAATATTTCCCCAATTATTGGGCTGAACTAAATAATGGTTACACATGCAGATATGGGTGCTCCGCAAATAACAGAAAGACATTTCTTTTTTCAAGCTTAAACAATGTGAACAATATGAAATTGACAAGCAGGGGGGAAAGGAGATACTGCCTTGACTAATAAGAGGAAACAGTTATCCCTGTCATCATCCTGCATCTGTTTCTGAAAAATGTGGCACTTAACAATCACATATTTAGGTACTTTTTATGGAAAGTGAAAACATGCCATCAGAATGTTTTGATTTACATAAATATTATCTCTCCAGAATAATCCAATTTATCAAACATGTGAGTCACACTCTCTAGTGAAGCTCCTAGTTTCCTGTTGGGCACTTCGTGAATAGAAATAGGTGAAATATTTAGTGTGTTGCAATTCAGTCATCTCTGTTGTATCACATTTTAAAACAGATGAATGATTGAGGTCTATAGTACTGGAAGGCTGAGATACCAACTTATAACAACTTATCTAGTGCATCTTACATCTAGCAGCAGTCATCCTAGGTAAGGGCAATTCACATAATTTGTGCAATTGTGCAAATTTTTCTATTTATGAAGTTTTCCTTCCAAATGTCCACATTTTGTGTGTGCAAAACATTGTTCTCACTAATTGAGAGATCTACTGAGAGTTCTAGGAAGACCTTTGCTCTGCTTGCCAATGAGAAGAAAAATGTTGCAATTCATCTTGAGGAGTTACATATCCCTATTAACTATTTTGGGAATTTCTTTAAAATGAGCTGCTCTGGTTATGTTCAGAGGAATACTCAAGAAAAGCAATGGAAGCAAGATATCCATAGAAACACTTGACCTACTCTAATAAATACTAAAATCTAATAATAAATAAAGGTCTTGTAGCATTGTTTTATACCTTCAATGGCCTCAGATACACCAATACTGTCTTTCCATCTAGGATTTTTGAAAGGTCCTGCACATCTTACTCCATTAGGTATTTCAGGCACCTGTAAACAAAAGCCTTTGGCTCAGATGCTGCTGCATTATATCTTGTTTCTCTTGTTTTGCTGGGAGAGGGGGCAAGAAGAGCCATCTTCTGTATTGGGATGCACAAAGTATCTGATGTATATAGTTATGGGTGTCATTGGCTTATGAAGCTGTCTGGATGAGCTCATCATAGCATGACAAAAAGGTCAAAGGTAACCTTAAATGTAAGTGACTGTCCTCCCTTTATTCTTTACAGTGGTACCTCGAGTTACAAATTTTATGTGTTCCAAGGCATTTTTCATGTTATGAAAAATTTGTAACTCAAATTCCCCATATTGAAAACCAAAATTCATAACTTAAAACATGTTTTCCCATAGGAATGCATTGAAAACCAATTAATCTGTTCTGGAAAAATTCGCAACTCGAGCCATTATTTTCAATTGATTTTCATTCGCATTGTGAAAATTTTGTAACTTGAACCATTTGTAACTCGAGGTACCACTATATTTATTCTCTGAATGGTTCAGATGGAATATTATGTGGCTTCAAACAGACTGAGCTGCCACTAAGTGATTCTACTCCCACCATCCCCACTACTTATGATAAACCTATTTTTCTTCTTCCTCACACCCCCTACCTGTGAAAAATGTGTACTAATTTGTTCTGAGTGAAGCAGCTGATCTCATCACATTATGTAAAAGATCTGGACACAGTGGATATTTTCTTTCTAAATCTGTAAGTGCTGCCAACCATCAAGATAATATAGATGGATCTGAGGCTGGTGAAAAACTTAAAGTCTTGGAATGGGGAAGCTAATGAGAATCAGGAAGCAATTTGGTCCAAGCCCCATTAAGCTTCATTGCTTGCTGCTCTCAGACTTCTTTCTATATAATGCTACTTGAATTGGCATGCACCTCTACCAACTTTGTCTTGAATATGGCTGTCATGACATTTTGCAGGGCCTCCCGTAATTTTCTGTAATGTCATGCAGCTCACAACTAGAAGATAGTTTTGAATTCATCCCTTAATTCACCATTCTGAGCCTCTTGAATATTAATCTAAATGGGGGGGATTTTTTTGGGAAGAGAAAACTGGAAGCATTGCCTATAAACTAGTGACATTAATTATGGAAGCTTAGTGATGTGTTAATATTAGAGATGATTAGGAAGCAATGGATTGCTAGAAAATCCATCCTTCGGCTACAACTCATATCCAAGAATGCATTTTTCCTGAAGCATGAAAAATGCCATTGGCACAAATTTGTTTAAGGTAGATCCCACCTTGCCATGAAGTGACCCAAACACTATGATCTCAGAGCCATCTCCTGCAGCACAAATGAAATGAGACATGCAGGATTTAACACAGGGACTGCAATGGACTGCCACAGCCTTAAGGATATGGACAAGTTGTGCCTTTGCAGCCAGTCCATACGGCATGGCATCTTCCACCTCCATGACCTTTGGGAATCACAGTTCATCCTCTGCTCATTTTGCCATTGTGCCCAATATGATGGTTTCCAGGGGCATTTCCTCCACTGAGGGGACCACCACCCCACCTAAAGTGGTTCATCTGCCTGTAGTCATTGGCCCCCTTAGGGAGTCAGGTTATTTGCCTCTGCCCATAACTCGGCATTTAGTCACTGTCTGTACAGTCTACTCCATTACCATAGTGGCATATCAGGATGCCCAGCCAGACCTAAGCTAAAACATATTTAATTTACAAGAAAAAAAATTCCCTTGAGGTAAATAGTTGTAAGATAGGAATTAGAAAACAATAGAAAGGACACAGGAACACGCTAAGAACACATGACAGCATAGATTTTTTCATAAAGTAAATTTTAATCTGTCACATTTGCATTCCAATATGGAATGATAGAGACAAAACCATACACAAAGTGAAACACTGCAGTTATTAGTCAAAAGTCACTTACAAATATCTGAAATGTTTGAAGTGGTCGCCGTGTTAGTCTGTGCATGCATATCTGACAGAACAAACAGAACAAAACAGAACAGCAAAAATAAAATGACAAAAAATGTTGTGACACCTTAAAGACTAACTCCTTTATTTAAATGGGAGCTTTCATGGACCAAGTCCCTTTCATCAAATATCTGTGGCTTTTTAGAAGAAAGCATGCACAGTAGAAAAAGGGTGTATATTAATGCAAGTATAACACTATCTGTGGTTCTGGGATTTAGCTAACTCTGCAAAGGAACATTGCAAGCACTACTAGAACCTTGCATGAATTTATGTGTTTTGAAAACAGGTAGTACAAAAACAGCAAAGATGAAAATATTATTGGGATAATAGTAATTGCAGGCGCACCCCCCAATAAAGGACTCAGACACTGGTAAAAGTGGATAACGGCATTGGGCCACATTTATTGATTCATGCCCTAGTCCGAATTATAAATTTCTATTGGTAATTGACCAATCATAATTCTTTAAGGCAAGCAGGCCGAAGTAACACTGGTAAGGTACCACCCAAAATTGCCAACGGCAATTGTTACAATGTATCTATTTGTATCAATTTGTTTGTTGACAACAAACAAATTGTTGACCGTAGTCAATATCTAACTAATGACCCCACCCTCTGACGCGTATCTGTGAAATCACGGGGTGATGCATGCTGTCTAGCTGTAGCCATCACCCCGTCGCCTGGTTCGTAGTTGACCGGACAACGTTTAACCAACTTATGCCTGTCTAGTGTTGTCCAGTCAATTGCGAACCTGCCGGATACCTGTGGGTCATAAATGTTTACCTTACCAGTGATACCCGCCCATGTGACCAAAGTCAACAGCAGCAACAGAAAACCCCTATATCAAACCATAGCAACAGTGTGGGATGGGCGAAAAAACCAGGACCCGAGAGCCAATTGTGGTCCCAGCCAAAAATTCCCACCCGGCCCCGAAGCGACCAAAATATCACACTGTTAACTAGGGAGGGGGTGGAGGGGAAAAACTTCTCCGCTCCGTCGCTTCGCAAAATGGCAGCTCGGCTGCCTCATGGCCACCCCTTTTATAAGGGAGCTGGCCACGCCCCCTAACTACCCGGATGCCTTCGTCCGATGGGGGGGGCCCCGCAAAGAGCGCGGCTGCCATTTTGGCGCCGCGCTTGCATTGCAGGCGCACCCCCCAATAAAGGACTCAGACACTGGTAAAAGTGGATAACGGCATTGGGCCACATTTATTGATTCATGCCCTAGTCCGAATTATAAATTTCTATTGGTAATTGACCAATCATAATTCTTTAAGGCAAGCAGGCCGAAGTAACACTGGTAAGGTACCACCCAAAATTGCCAACGGCAATTGTTACAATGTATCTATTTGTATCAATTTGTTTGTTGACAACAAACAAATTGTTGACCGTAGTCAATATCTAACTAATGACCCCACCCTCTGACGCGTATCCGTGAAATCACAGGGTGATGCATGCTGTCTAGCTGTAGCCATCACCGCGTCGCCTGGTTCGTAGTTGACCGGACAACGTTTAACCAACTTATGCCTGTCTAGTGTTGTCCAGTCAATTGCGAACCTGCCGGATACCTGTGGGTCATAAATGTTTACCTTACCAGTGATACCCGCCACACGGGGAGGCTTCCCAAAAGGCTCACCGCCCCCCCAAGACCGTCAGCTCGGTCGACAGGCCTGCTCGCCATTCCACTAACCAGAGGTCCATACCTCCCTGCGACAGATGGGCCCCATCCCCTGAGTAAAGCTCGTAATTTTGCAGACTGACGCCGGGGAGGCTAATGACGCGTCCCCCGCCCTTGTCGAAAAGGAACCGGGCAATAGCCCCGTTCACGGAGCATCGGCTCAGTCAAGAGCCTCGAGGCTGAACGCCCCCCTGTAAGCGTACCGCGGTATTGTGTCCGTCCAATTGAGGGATGTGGCAGGCCACACATGATGTGAGTAGGGCAGGTCACTGCAAACCGCAAGCTTCTGCGATAGGCCAGTGACCTGCCCCAAGCCATCACCCCCAAGGTACATAACCAGGACATCGGGCGAGTCAGCATCCCTGATGTAGAAAAGGAATGGCAACAGTTCCCGCCATAACATGCCGCGCTTACCATACTACCTGAGACGTGCGGCTGCACCCAGTCCCAGTCGGGGTCCCCACTCTGTCGCCACAGCGTAACGCACTGCCCTGTGCACGTGGCTACGGCCCACCAGCCATACTGTCACCGGTGTAAAACGACACCCAGGGTCTGTCAAGGAAAAAAAGGGAGGAGAAACAGTGCAGTGACTAAACTGGTACTCACGGTTGAAGAGGGCGAACATCAAACTGAAAACATTGTGATCCCCACCCTCCCGTGCGGCGTATTTCAGCCCCGGAGTACCCAAAAACAACTGCAGTAGGAGCCGCCCCTATCCTGAACGAATGGGTGCCGCAACGAGCCCCAGAGGGGCCAACACTGTCTAGTGCCTTCCCGGCACCCTCCAAATTGAAATTTAGTAAGAGAAGACCCATCTTGGTGACAGAAAAACGGGCCATGGTGCGTGCCACACAGTGCAAGGAAATCCTGTAGGGCACCAACCGGACAGATGTCTGCCGAGGAACATCGTAGCAGTCTACTCCACAGCCTACGCCGTGCTGATACGTTTTAGAGGAGCGTATCCCCAACTGAGCCCAATATTGTTCACACAGACATCTTTGAGTTCCAGTGCCCTACGACTTGCATCCGCCTTATACAGCATCTCAAGCTCGCCGATGCGGAGCACTCCAAAAAAGGCTACCGTTGTGGCCGCATGAAATGGGCTGCCTCATCTTATCAAAACAGAGGCCAGGCCAGCCCCGGGCCAATTGGGTAAAAAACCCCTGGGGAAATCGGGTGGCGGTCGTCCGGGCAACGCCCACGCGTGCGCACCCACCCCTCCAAAACATGTCTCACACGGAAGTGAGTGGTGCTGTCCACGACTTGCATCTGCCTTATACAGCATCTCAAGCTCGCCGATGCGGAGCACTCCAAAAAAGGCCACCGTTGTAGCCGCATGAAATGGGCTGCCTCATCTTATCAAAACAGAGGCCAGGCCAGCCCCGGGCCAATTGGGTAAAAAACCCCTGGGGAAATCGGGTGGCGGTCGTCCGGGCAACGCCCACGCGCGCGCACCCACCCCTCCAAAACATGTCTCACACGGAAGTCAGTGATGCTGTCCACATGACCTCCCACTTTGGCCATAAAAGCCAACGCTGACAGCTTAGATGCTATGGTGCGAGGTGCAAGGCCCTGGGCATGCAGGTAAACCATGAACCGCAGAACATGGGTTACCGGGATCGGCCAGGTTCCTGGCATTTGAAATTGGGTACAGAATGCTCTGAAAGAATTAAATGCATGGTGATACGCCTTACGCGTGCGTGGCGCTAGTGACAGGCCAATCGCCCGGTTCACCTCTCCTTGCCAATGTTCCATATCCCGTCCGGGAGTGGCGAGGGTAATTCCTCCACATCCGGGGCCAAGGCACGGAACCGGGAGATCTGCAGGCGGGACAAAGCGTCAGCAATATCATTAGTAACCCCTGGGACATGCCTGGCCCTGAAAAGAACGTTGAGGTGCAGGCTGCGCAACGCAAACTGGCGCACTGGGTCCATAACCCTGGGCGATTTAGAGGTCTGTGCATTGACAATGTGGACAACAGCCGCATTGTCACACCAAAATGGACAACCGAGTTGGCCCCCTCCTCTCCCCATAGCATCAAAGCACCCAGGATAGGGAAAATTCCAGATACGTGAGACCACGCAGGTGACCCGTGCCTGCCCAGGATGGTGGCCACCCACCATAGGCCCACTTCCAATTGAAGTACATCCCATAACTCAGGGATCCCAAGGCATCGGACTGTATCTTAAAGCGAGGGGAAGCCAGGAGCTCAGACCTCCAAAATGACACCCCATTGAAATCCCTCAGGATCTGTAGCCAGACAAGCACGTCTGCCCTGATACCCTGGGTAAGTCTAACCCTATGGTGGGGCCTGGATAATCCTGCCATGACGTCGCGCAAGCGCCGAGCAAATGCCCTGCCCGGTGCGACGACCCTGCCAGCGAAATTGAGGTGACCATGTAGCACCAGCAGGTCCCTCGGTGATGCCATGCGCTTGGCCAGCAAGTCCGAGATAAGGGCCACTAGCTTTGACACCTTATCCCGCTGCAACCTAGAAGCCTGCGCTACCGTGTCAATCTCCACCCCCAGGAATACTAGCTGTGTAGGTGGGCCCTCGGTCTTTTCGGGCGCTAAAGGGACACCAAGTTCCTCCATTAGCGTCTGAAATGTGTTGAGGAGACGTGTGGACGTGTCCCAGCCCCATTCAGCCCCGAATAAAATCATCCAGGGAATGGGCTACAGACCGGGACCCTGATCTGCGAACAAAAGCCCACTCTAGGAAGATGGAGGAACGCTCGAATGCCGAGCCCGAATTGGAACAGTCAAAAGGCATGGCATCATTGCAATAATATGCTCCCCGGAACGGGGGCGCAGGGACAGGGCCAACGACCCTGCCCGCATAGACCTCCTTATCATTGCTGGCAGGAGCCCCCTCCTCCCTCCCCCTAAGGGATAAAGATTGGGGGCATCCTGAGGGGACCTATCACCCATGAAAGGGATACGTAACCCCTGCCTAAAACCCTGAAGGAGATATCCACATCCTCTCCCTTCGGGTACAATGTGAGCCAGCGCTCCAACATGTCCACATTAATTGGGGAGGGAGCCCTTTGGTGAACTAGATCCATCTGCGGCAGTCTTGCCAGCCCCCTGTCCACCCCTCCCTCTGCCCCGCAACCCTCCAGCCCTGGGACAGGCAGAGGCCGCATGGGGGCCAGCAAAGGGGGGACACTAATGTCTGTATTTGCCATTCTTCCTATTGCAGGAACCATTGGACGAGAAAGTCCAGCACAGCAGGCGGGCTGGAAACCCCCTGCCCCGCCCCCTGGCAGTGGACCTGTGCTGGGGCCACCTGCTGGACCGCATGTCCACAATGGTATCTCTCCCCGGGCGCGGGGCGCGTGGGCGTCATGTACAAAAGCCACAGCCTCTGGCATGGCTCAACCCACCTAATGTCGGGGTGCCGGGGAATCCGCATATGGAATTACACATCATAAGCCAACCACGATGGGCCCGGAAAGTCAACCATCGCCCGGTAGATGTTGTCCAAATACTGGACCATCGGAATTGCCAAATCCGGCCGGGCCCTAAGGTACACCGCCATGTATATGAGGTAGGCCGGCAACCAGTCGGCCCACATACGTGGTGGCTTGCTACGACGTGCCTGCTCCTTATCCTTCTCATCCTGCCCCCCCCTACTCCTTGGTGGGCCCTCTGTTGAGGAGTGAGAAGATATCCACGTAATCCCCCCGCCAGATCTTCTCTTTGGTGGTCTGTGCCAAATGGACACCCCGCGGTAAGGAATACCCCGCCGTCAGCAAGGCCGACACGGGCACAACAGGAACTGCTGGCATCTGAAAGGGGGCCTGTACTAACCCAGCCACCCCCAAAACATTCCCCACAGGGTAGAAAACACCCCCCACCACGGGGCCCTGAGTGGTAGTTGTCGTCGCCAGGTGGGGCGTCAGCGGCTGGACCGCCGCCCCACCCGCGCGAGGCCAGGCCATTGGAAACCCCCCCCCAACGTGGCCACGTGTGTAGGTGCACTAGCTTGGACTGCATACTCACGTGCTGCACCCCCGTAGGCCGCCCCCACCGGGGGTTCCGGCCCACTGGGGGCGTCGGAGCTCACAACCGCCGTCAAGCTCATCGATGGGGCCTGACCCACACTGGTCTGTTGAATGGGGAGCTGCGAGGCAGTGGCCCAGGGCGTGCCACGCGCCTCGAGCAGCTCGACCCGTCCCGTCGCCTGCCGCTGCCCAGCAGACGACGCGTCGAAACGAACCCCAAAGGGAGACCAAGAGTGGCTAGCCCGGGCCAGGGATGTCTCGAGGGCCGCAACGCGGGCCAATAAGGCTTCCATGCTGACATGGGGCAAAGGACCAGCCGGCCCGCCTACTACAGGCATGGGTACAGGTCCCTGCACCCCGGGGCCCGAATAGGGCAACAATCCCACACCCGGGCCCGTTAGGGCCGATGTAGCAACCTGCCAGGGAAGGGGACCGAACCACCCCCCAAGGCTGGAAGGCCTCGGAGCGAGCTACGCTCCTATAAAGGGAGGCCCAGCGGAATGAGCGACACCATGAGAGGTGCAAGCAAATGCGGCTGCTGGGGAGGCGCAGCCGCGGTCTTCCGACCCAGATTGCGCCTCCGAACCGCACGAGCCGCGCTCGCAGCCGCCTTCTTCTTCGCGGGCCTCTCAGCCAATCGATGGGAAGCCGAAATGAGAGAATTCAGCAGCCAAAAGGCTTCCCGGTAAAAGCCAAAAGCGACGGAGGTAAGAGGGAAAAACTTCTCCGCTCCGTCGCTTCGCAAAATGGCAGCTCGGCTGCCTCATGGCCACCCCTTTTATAAGGGAGCTGGCCACGCCCCCTAACTGCCCGGATGCCTTCGTCCGATGGGGGGGTCCGCAAAGAGCGCGGCTGCCATTTTGGCGCCGCGCTTGCATTCTGTATGCACTAACACTGGGTAACAGTGGAAGGAGACTTCACAGACTAATCTGATTATTCTTTACCACCAGCTAAATTGATAAAATTCTTTTCCACCTTTATACATGGTGCAGGTATCCACCCCTCTTTCTGTTTATTTTTTACTCCCATTGTTTCCTTGGTGCTTTGTTCTTCCTCTGACTATCATATCATCAAGCATGCAGGGACTTCATGTTGGAGATTCAACTTTTCACTTTACCCCCTGCTCAGACTGTAACTACAGATGGTAACTGTGAGATATAGCTACATGCAGAGATCAGCCTACCACCCACTGGCAGTCTTGGCCTCCAGCTCCCTGTGAGCAGAGATCTCTCCTAGACTGGGGAAAGGAGGATACTGAGGTGGCTGGGGCATTTGAAGTATCAAGTGGTTGGGGAAGAGAAGAAAGAGGAGGCAGTATTAGAGGGGAATGTCTGAGAGAGAGTGAAAGCAATGACTGTAGGGAAAGTAGAAAAAGGGATAACTGACATAGAGGAGGACAAAATAATAGAGAAGGAGGGAACAAGGGGAAAGGGAACTGGGAAACAGGGGAAGAGGGAACAAAGAAGGCTTCAAACAGACCTGAAACTCCTTTTTAATTATATTTTAGACTTCCAAACATGCATTCTCTAAGATGATAAGCAGGTAGGGTAGCTAACATGGGCAGCATTTTCTGATTTTCCTTTCCAAATTTATTTATTATTATTTTGTATGCTTTTATTGTGATCTGCCCGGAGTCGTTTTTACAATACAAATGTAAAAATTAAATTAAATTAAATTTATTTTATTTGTTGGATTTATATAACTTCCCTTATTGCCTAAGAAACCCAGGGCAGCTCTAAAACCTCTCCAATCTCCTTAAAAAGAAGTACACCCAGGCAGGAGTAAATAATGCAGCAACTTCACAGTATCTTCTGTATACCAGATGTGAAGTAGTACTGTGGTCTTTTACAAGGTGAGGAATAATTCGATTTGTTGCACTGGCCAGGATTTTAATAAGTCTACCGAATGTCATATATTACGATTTACTGCACCAGTTCAAGTTTAATGGGGGATTTCACTGCTTTCTGAGCTTGTGTCAGCAGTGTTCTCGGCATTCATGCTATTTTCATTTTTTTAAATGTTTTTGGTTGTTGTTTCAGCACATCTTGACTGAAACAGGATAGAATATAAGTAGCTGCCTTGAAGTGATGGATTATACATAAAGCTGTGAAAAATGTCCCCAAGGCCACCCTTTAACTGTTTTCTTATTTGTTTCATCTTGTTTTCAAAGCAATCCAAAAGGTATAGATCGAAACACATTAAATTCAGTGGCTCAGAACTGAACTTATACTGTTGGGGTTTTGAACACCTGAAGTGAATGTCTGAAACTGACTAGACATCACCTTCCTTGTACTCATGTAAAGTTGTGGCACATTGCTAGCTAAGACCATTCTCTTTGAAATTTTGAGTGTAGGCCACAAAGTTTACCAGTTGGTTGAGTGAGACTTTAGCTTCCTGTGCTCAGGAACCTGACTTAAGTAAGAATTTGAAAAATTCGCACCAATGTTTTATTGGTACAGAACATGGTGACTGAAATTTTTAAAGGCACAAATATTCCTTATACAGTTACTGATTCATGTGAGAGAGTAACGGTTGTTGTATTTGCCAATAATGCATATTTTTGTGCACAGGAAAAAAAAACAGTCTTACAAATGTACAGTCTTGTGGCCCCAAGCTGAGGAGAAAAATTTCCACATTTTCTCATAACCCTACAAAGATATGCTGGCATGGGTAACCTGCCTGACAGCAGCTTCAAAAATAATTCAAAGAAGTGGAAAAAATTAGGGGGTGGGACAGAGAAAGAAACAATCAAAGATGGAGACACAGAGGTAGGTGGGAAGGCATGCGGATAGTACACTCTAAGACAGAAAGGGCCAGGATCCTGTACTCTCACAAGTAATGACTGAAATTGGAAAAGAGGACTTCTTACTGGATTCTAGTCAGTCCATTGTATTATACAGATTTATAATTCTCACATTTCCTCAACATGCTGATTGCTTGCTGACAGCAGCTCTCAGAACACCACAGAATTAAAATTCCCAAGGTGATTTCGCAGGCACAGGGTGAAAGAAAAGTGGAAGAACAGAGGATAATGAAAGCGCAGTGCCAAAATGGCCGGCACGCTCTTTGCGGGCCCCCACCCCACCCGGACTCAGACATCCGGGTGTCACACAAGGTGTCACTTCGTGAGCTCCAGGTTCTCCATGGTCACCTTAACTTCGCCTGCAGGGTGGTCACACCTGGCAGAGCTTTTGCTCGACGCTTATGCGGCGCCATGACTGGCCTATCCAGGCGCTATCATAGGGTCTGACTGAACAAGGGCATGAGGGCTGACATGTTGGTTTGGCTTAAGTTCCTGAGGGACTTTAACGGGGTGTCATTTTGGAGATCTGACCTTTTGGTTTCCCCTAGGTTCCAGGTTCAATCGGATGCCTCAGGGTCCCTGGGATATGGGATTTACTTTGAGGGGAGGTGGGCCTACAGCCGATGGCCTCCAGCATGGCGGGGCACGGATTGTCTATGCGATCTTACATTCCTTGAGTTCTTCCCGATACTGGGAGCTTTGACGCTATGGGGTGAGGAGTGGGCCAATTCAGTGGTTCATTTCTGGTGTGACAATGCTGCGGTAGTGCACATTGTCAATTCCCAGACATCTAAATCACCCAAGGTCATGGAGTTAGTTCGCCAGTTTGTGTTGCGCAGCCTACGCCTCAATGTGCTCTTCAGGGCCAGACATGTACCAGGTATTAATAACGATATTGCTGATGCTTTATCCCGCCTGCAGATCCCCCGGTTCCGCGCCTTGGCTCCGGACGCAGAGGAATTCCCCTCGCCGCTCCCGGACGAGATTTGGACGTTTGGCAAGGAGAGGTGAACCGGGCGATCGGCATGTCGCTGGTGCCCCGCACGTGTAAGGCGTATCACCATGCATTCAGTCAATTTAAAAAAATTTGTGCGCAACTCCGGTTGCCCGAGGTGTGGCCCATTCCAGTTGCACACGTTCTACAATTTATGGTCTACCTACACAGTCTGGGCCTAGCTCCCCGCACCATAGCATCCAGGCTGTCAGCACTGGCTTTCATGGCCAAAGTGAGGGGCTCTGCTGACAACACGAACGATTTCCGTATACGACATGTTTTGGAGGGGTGGACATGGGAACGTGGATGCCGCCCGGACAATCGCCACCCTATTTCTCCAGGTGTTCTTACCCACCTTGCACGAGGCTGGCATGACCTGTGTTTTGACAGGTATGAGGCAGCTCTGTTTCATGCGGCTACCACAGTGGCCTTTTTTGGAGCGCTCCGCATTAGTGAGTTGGTGCTACTGTCTAAGGCGGATGCGGCTCGTAGGGCACTGGAACTCGAAGATGTCTATGTCTCCAATGAGGGGGCTCAATTGAGGATACGGTCCTCAAAGGTTGATCAGCACGGTGTAGGCAGTGGTGTTAGACTGCTACGATGTTCCATTGCAGACATCTGTCCGGTTGGTGCCCTACAAGAGTTCCTTGCAGTGCGTGGCAGGCACCCTGGCCCGTTTTTCTGCCACCAAGATGGGTCTCCCCTGACTAAATTTCAATTTTGGTAGGTGACCGGTAAGGCACTGTCCAGTGTTGGCCTCCCCAGGGCTCGTTACGGCACCCATTCTTTTAGAATAGGAGCTGCTTCTACTGCGGCTGCATTTGGGTACTCTGAGGCTGATATACGCCATATGGGGAGGTGGGGATCGAAGTGTTTTGAATTATATGTTCGCCCTCTTCAAGTATGAGTACCAGATAAGTTACTGTCCTGTCTTTTTTATCTTACAGACCCTGTGTGTCCCCGCACTCCGGTGGCAGTATGGCTGGTGGGCCATAGCTATGTGCACTGGGCAGCGCAGTATGCTGCGGCGACAGAGTGGGGACCCCAGCTTGGACTACGTGCCTCCGCATGTATCAGGTGGTATGGTAAGCGCGGAATGTTATGGCGGGAACTGTTGCCATTCCTTTTCTCCATCAGGGATGCTGAACCGCCTGATGTCCTGGTGCTACACCTCGGGGGCAATGACTTGGGCCAGGTCACTGGCCTTTCCTTAAAACATACGATCTGCAGTGACCTAGCTTATTTGCATTATGTGTGGCCTGCCACAACGCTGCTATGGTCGGACATCATACCGCGTCACGCTTACAGGGGGGGTATCAACCTCCAGGCCCTTGACCGCGCTCGTCGCTCGGTGAACAGGGCAGTGGCCCGGTTCTTTGCTGACAAGGGTTTGGGGTGGGTCATCCGACACCCCACCATTAGTCTCCAAAATTACGATCTTTACACAGGGGATGGGGCCCATCTGTCGTCCAGAGGTTTGAACCTCTTTTTGGAAGATTTGCAAGCAGGCCTGTTGACCGAGCTGACGGTCTGGGGGGGGCGGTGAGTCTTTATTAAGCCTCCCCGTGTGGCGGGTAGCACTGGTAAGGTAAATATTTATGACCCACAGGTATCCGGCAGGTTCGCAATTGACTGGCCAACACTAGATAGGTACAAGTTTGTTAACGACCGGTCAACGACGAACCAGGCAATGGGGTGATGGCAGGAGCTCTTCAGCATGCATCACCCCGTGATTTGACGGATACACGTCAGAGGGTGGGGTCAGTAGATAGTTTATTGACTACGGTCAACAATTTGTTTGTTTGTTGTAAACAAACAAATTGATACAAATGGATACATTGTAGCCAATTGCCATTGGCAATTTTGGGAGGAACCTTACCAGTGTTACTGCGGCCTGCTTGCCTTAAGAATTATAATTGGCTGAGTACCAATTGAAATTCATAATTCGGACTAGGGCATGAATTAATAAATGTGGCCCAATGCCGTTATCCATATATACCGGTGTCTGAGTCTTTTTTGGGGGGTGCGCCTGCAATGAAAGTGCGGCGCCAAAATGGCCGCCGTGCTCTTTGCGGCCCCCCCCCACCCGGACTCAGACATCCAGGTGAGTTAGGGGGCGTGGCCACCCCTCTATAAAAGGGGTGGCCACGAGGCAGCCGAGCTGCCATTTTGGAAAAGCGACGGAGAGGAGGAGTTTTTCCCTCCACCCCCTCCCTAGTGAACAGTGTGATATTTCGGTCGCTTCGGGGCCGGGTGGGAATTTTTGGCTGGAACCTACAATTGGCCTCCTGGTTCTGGCTTTTTTGCCCATCCCACACTGTTGCTACGGTTTGATACAGGGGCTTTGCTGTTGACTTTGGTCACATGGGCGGGTAGCACTGGTAAGGTAAATATTTATGACCCACAGGTATCTGGCAGGTTCGCAATTGACTGGCCAACACTAGATAGGTACAAGTTTGTTAACGTTGACCGGTCAACGACGAACCAGGCAATGGGGTGATGGCAGGAGCTCTTCAGCATGCATCACCCCGTGATTTGACGGATACACGTCAGAGGGTGGGGTCAGTAGATAGTTTATTGACTACGGTCAACAATTTGTTTGTTGTAAACAAACAAATTGATACAAATGGATACATTGTAGCCAATTGCCATTGGCAATTTTGGGAGGAACCTTACCAGTGTTACTGCGGCCTGCTTGCCTTAAGAATTATAATTGGCTGAGTACCAATTAGGGCATGAATCAATAAATGTGGCCCAATGCCGTTATCCATATATACCGGTGTCTGAGTCTTTTTTTGGGGGTGCGCCTGCAATATGAGATGGCATGAAATGTTTGTTTACCTATTTTTGTTGCTATGAATAATTTGTGCTTAAGAAGCTTTATTTCAGTAATTGATGAAAGAAAAAGAGAGACTCTGTGTGTGTGTGTGTGTGTGTGTGTGTGTGTGTGTGTGTGTGTGTGTGTTTTCCCATCAAAACACAATGATCTAATCCCCTTTATTTAATATTTATTCCCATATGCTTGTGCGTATTACCTGAAAAAGTATCATTTGTAAACTGTGAAGCTACTGACAAACAATTTGGATGTCCCTGTCCTTTAGCATTATGAGAAAGGGAAGTTGAGTAGGAAGGGTCCAATAATTTCTTTCTCAAGTCTATCTGTCCATTTTGTTTAAAATATCAGAATTTTTAACACACACACCCTTTGATCACATTTTTTGTCCCAGCTAGAAAAGCTTTGAACTTTTCCCATAAGGGAGATATTTTACCATTTTTCAATCATCCACATCTTCTGTATAACATACTGCATTTCTCTTCTCTTTATATTTCCTTTGTTTCTAGTGCATTATGGTGAACACTTCATCAACTCATAGGAAACCAATGGATCTGTATCAACCATTGGTATTTCAAATAAAAGAAAAAATGTTTTCTGGAAAATGTTCATTTAACTGGAAAGATCAGTATTTTATGGGAAGCTATAACATTAAAGTGATATGTCTTGTTTCTCTGAGTTGCTTAAGAATCCTTTAAAAATGTTTTTCCCCTGAGCTCAAAGATCATTCAATGCAGAGAAATAACTGTATGTGCAACATGGGACATATGTTTTACTTCATGTTTATAATAATGTATGGACATTTTGCAGTTTCCACTGAAGTCTTGAAAAACACCTGATATGGAATAAATTAAAATGGATAGGATTAATCTATTAAAAGGTAAAGTTATTAATTCTTAGGAGCGCAAGTTTCCTTTCAGTTTCTTTTTTAAGAATTTGCCACAGTATACAAGTGCCCTTCATATATGTAAATAACCTGCCTTTTAAAATCTTAATCTGAAAAAAAATGGTATTTCCCTCATTTTATTTACATGTAGGGGCTGTGGAACATTTCTTAAAGGAATTAATTATTATAACATTATTATTTCTCTCCATTAAGAATTTGCGTGGTTTTTACAGGGAATTTAGTTGTTAATAATGACAGGAGATTATAGCCATCTTTTATTTAAATTTGTAAAAAAATGAAACTCAGTAGTTTAGAGGCAGAGTAGTTTTAGCAGCAGAACTTTGATTCCCTCACTTGTTCTTCTTCCTAGAAACACAAACTAACAGATTGACTAAGCATGAAATGTAATGAACAGGCAGCTCACTGCTATAGTTCACAAAATCTCATCATTCACAACTAAATAAAGGTATCTAAGTATTAGAAACTTATTTCTAACAAGTTAAATCCATGTTGTAGGAAAACACCATCTAACTTATTGCACTACTGTTTCTGTTCAATGGAAACATACACAACGAAATGTATACTTACGTATCAGGGTAAGTACTATAAAAATAGTGAAAGTAAATAGTCAAATTACATTGTTGTGCAATACTAATGGATGCAAGGCCTTCTGGAAAAAATGAGAGAAATAGAGAAAAATAACAATCTAATTACTTTCTGAATTATTTAGGTACAGCATTGAAGATGAAAGTGAGTAAGTAGTTTCCAGTGTGTAGATAATGCATTAGGATCAATAAGAAACAGCCTTCCTAAAAGTAAAGCCATATAGATTAGCTGCAAAGGAATACATTGTTTAGAAAGCACAAGAAAAGTTTATTTGATTAGCTAAGCAAATGTTATGACACATTATAAATTTTTTAAGTTACCTTGACATTGCACTTTTTCAAGCACCTAAGCTGTGACTAAGAAATGCACCTGACTTAAACAGGGGGTTACAATTCAGAATTTGGAATGAGTTAGGGGCCAACATAGTTATATTCCTATACTCTTCACGATGGTAGGAAGACATGAAGTTGGAGTAAACCACATGTGGCATTTTACCCATTTCTGTACCCACCACCACTTTAACAATCTTTTTTTTAAAAAAAAACTCGTTCTTGATTCACCTTCAAAATAAGACATACAGCCATAGTACATGTGATTTCATTGAAAACATTTCCCACTAAAAAAAATGTGGTTTTTTAAATGAAAAATTGTCTACCAAAATGAGGGTAGGGAGAAAGTGCATTTCTGGCCACTGTGAGTTTGGTATCAAAGGTCTGGAGAGAAAACTGATTGCTAGACTCAACAATACCTCCTCTCCCCTCAGCTGTAGTACATTACCAGGACCTTTTATGAGACAATATTTCAAGTGATTGGTGAGATCCTCTGGGACCAAATCAACTTGGCTTGGATAAGCTAAGTGATTTCACAATTTAAGGGGAAATTGGCTTATTTTTGAGTCAAATTGAGTAGCTTTACTCAAGCCCATTGCACTAGCACTTCAGAAAACTGTATTTCCTAGAAGCTGCTTGAACTTACTGCATTGTGGAGCCATGCACCATCTGCTGAAGACAGGAGGGGGAAAAGGATAAAAATACCCTCTTGGTTTTCTATCTTCTTGCAGAAAAGCACATCAGTATGTGTTGGGATGGATGGGTTTGGAGAACCATTGTGGTTATTCTGGTTATGGGGAAATGGGGAAAAGAAACTTTATGAGTTGAGAACATAAGGACAATCACCATTAAATATTCGTTGTCACAATAAAACCTAAACCCAAGAATCAAAAAGTCATATTTCTTAGTTGCATTAAACATGACAATCACAAGGTTTAGATATTTTTTTTATTTTAGCTTGTTTTCATAATTGCCACAGAGAGGAGTTAACACAACATGATTTAGGTTTTCTTATAGTATATTCTTTTTTCAAGCATTGTCTGTTAGAAATTAATTCCCTACCATTTTTTCCATTTTCTTCTATGGATATCTACATAATTTACCTGAAAAGAGCTGAGTTTGAGCACAAGTTAACAAACATTCTTTTTGTAGGAGTGCAACAAACTTCCAAAGCTCAGAAAAGATGGTTAGCAAACAAAACTCAAAGCAATCACTGGCTGCTCACTTAGCTTGAATGAAAGGCTTAAGAAAAATACAAAACGCATCACACAAAACATTGCAGTTTTGGAATGGTATGATATCTGAAATAATATTCCATATAACTTTTTTATCAGAGATAGGAAAACCTCTGATATAAAAATTATGCAGATAAATCTGTATTCCTCTGTCAAGGTGGAAGATTTACAAATATTTTCTAGACAAGGGGTCAGCAAAATTTGTTCTCCAGATGTTCTTGGACTTCAGTTTCTAGAAGCCCTGTGGATATACTACTCCACCCTATGCCCAAATTGTTAGTTCAATGGAGTCAACCTGACTATCAGTTTGAGATTAGGACTTCATAAAATAAAGTGAACTTTAAGAAGAGAAGGAAAGAATTGGACACAAATACAGACATATATTGGTTGGCTGTAATCCTCTTGCTTAGTATAGTTAGCTGCACTGGAGTTGATCTGTTGAATCAGTGGAGGTTTGGTGAGTGAAGTCTTCTGTAAGTTCCCTTGATTTAAATAGTCCTACTATAGTTGCAATTTACTAATTCTACTAAATTATAATATACTGCAATAATTACCAACTAGAGTAGTGTTGAAGTGGGCCAGATCTGGCTGGTTGAATCACAGAAATGGCCCACAGAGGTCGGAGTGGCTGGACTCAAGGAAGGCATGCGAGGCAAAACTATGGTGAAAAGTCCAGTCCAGCCTGAGGTTTGGCTGGTGGTATTTATTCCTCTGAGTCTGGAGTTTGTACGTGTGGGTTGTTCATAACCTCATTCAGAGGGCTTTGCCTCTGTGGAAATTTACTGACCAGCCACATTTACAGAAGCTGCCCTGAGATGCTGATGAGCTTGTACATCATCAGGAAGTTCTGTTGCTACTGATAACTGGGGCTGGCGAGGACTATTGTTCTCCCCTCATCTTGGGATCTCCCGGGTCTAACTTAAGGTCATCCTGTTTACCACAGTTTGACCATACCCACGACCTGTGGGCATGAGTCATGTATTGTGTGTTATCAGGGGTTACCAGCTTGTGAGAGCTGCCTGCTTCTGACCCGGTCATCAGCCATGGTTTATGAATTAATAAGACTATCAAATAATAGCCCGAACCAATTTCTATTCCCTTGGAGCCAGGGTGGTTCTCAAGGTGGTTTTCTCAGCCGAGGAGACCACGTGGGAAGAGTTTAAGCCAATTGCGTGAGTGGGCAATCCACAGAGTAGAACTATTTAAATGAAGGGAACTTACAGAGGAGTTGGTTCACCAAATCCCCATTGATGCAATGGACTAACTCTGGTGTGAGATGATTTTGGCCATAGTTTATAGATTGGGGCATGGGAGTTCTAGGAAATCTACATTTAAATCTCAACTGAGTCATGGGACTTACAGGTTGAACTTGGACAGACACTGTCTTTATAACACAGTGATGGTGAACCTTGGCTCTCCAGCTGTTCTTGAACTTCAATTCCCAGAAGCCTGATCAGCAGAAGTGCTGCTGCTGCCTTTCAGAAAAGAATTAAAACCTGGTTGGCAGGGCAGGTGTGGGGCCCGGATGGAAGAGTGGCCCCCGCCTGTTGGCTTATAAAATGAAGCCTCCCCATCTTTTTAATGTGGGCAGTTTTAATGTGGTTAGTATTTAATAAGTGGGTGGGTATGTTGGGGTTTTAATTGTTTTTAATATGTATGTTTTAATATTGTTGTGAGCCGCCCTGAGTCGGGTTCACCTGTTTGGGCAGCATAGAAATTTGAATTATAAATAAATAAAAATAAATAAATAAATTGAAGTCCAAGAACAGCTGGAGTGCCAAGGTTCACCACCACGGTTATAACAGATTGCCGGGGTGTGTGGCTAAGATGGCCGACGAGAAACATCTCAATTTGGGTGCTCGCACTTATCAAAGTGGTAATCAATGAGAATAAGTAAAACGGAATAATTTTAAAGAGATATTTTGTGGCGATAAGACTCCTGCTTGCCTGCTTGGAAAGTTGTTGCTGGGCGGTTGAAGTTCGGGAGGTATCCCCGGTGGGAGAGGCGCGCGACGGAAGCTGTGGCTTCCCCAGCCGAGGAGCCGAGAATGGGACCAGCGAGACGGCGGAGATCCGAGGAAGTAGGAAAATCAGCAAGAAAGTGAGTTAATAAAATCTTATGCTGATGGGAGTTAGAGGCAACAGGGGATTTTGCTTTGAAGAGCCTGGACTTGGCAGTGTGTGCAGAAGTGGATAGAAGGTGGTGGTTGAAGCGATAATGGCGGCGGTCTTGCAAAACGAAAGTGGTTGCTTTTTGGACAATGGCTTTTTTGCGTCCCAGGAGAGCCGCGGCATGGTTTGGAGGCTTTGAGAAGCGGTTAAAGAAGAAACCGATTGGGTTCAAGTTTTTGGTTACTCCAGTGCTTTTCGAAGTTAAAATAAGGGAGAGCGTTTGTTTTTTTTTTAAAAAAAGGTTGCTGATTTGGAGAGGAAGAAGGGGGGTTTCCCCCTGAAGCCGCCACAGTCGCTGGGAAAAGGGTGCTCTGTTTTGTTTGCTCCAAGAAAGGGATTATCAACTTTTTTCACTCCTTCGCTGTGTGGATTATAGCTTTCAAATTTTTTTATATACTTCTCCTCTTCTTTTTTTTCATTACAAGTTGGAGCTTGGGATTTTTGGTTTTCCTTCCCTGCGGACCTTATACAAGTGTATATATTTGGGCATCTGTCTCCTTGGAATTCCTGTTTATGCTGTTGGGAGTATTCTATTTGTTTGCAAGAGGAGAATTCTGTGAAAGATTTAATTTTTTTTCTTATAAGGGCAAATTTTGCCAGCTGTTGTCACCTGGGCTGAATTGATTATTTTTGGGGACGAGTTTCCTGTGGATTATAATATTGTTTGGGTGTTTTTGGTTCCCACTCCTTTACGGATTACAATAATTAAATTCTTTGCTGGACCTCCTCTTTTCTTCAAGTTCCACCATAATTAATAGGACTGTTGTCAGTTTTGGCTGCATCGGAACAGGTTTAAGTGGAGTGTGCAATGAACTTACAATATGCTGCAGCATCAAAACTTTTTAGGGGTTTCTATCATGGATAAGGGCACAAGAGGAAAAGCAAAGGAGGAGGAGCCAGTGGTGAAATCTAAGAGAAAAGAAAAAGCACCAATGGAAGAGGTCCCTCCGTCGTCATCACCACCACCTGAACCTTACAATCAAACTCAAATCATGGTGGAAATTGGTAAATTGTTTCAGAAGATGGAGAAGATGGAGGATTCAAGAGTGAAGGATAGAAATGAAATGATGAAAAAACAGGATAAGGTGGTAAATACTGTTGTGGACTTTACAAAAAAATTAAGTTTGCAAAAAATAGAAGGAAATGTGAAATTGGTCCAAAATGAGGTGAAGGTTATGAAAAAGGAAATAAATGGGACTCAGGAGGCGGTGAGGGAGAATAAACTGAAAATGGATGAACATGAGAAAAGGATTGATGCTATGGAAGATATGATGAGAAAGCAGAATATTGTGATTCGTCAGGTGGTTGAAAGGACGCCAGACCAGCTGAGAGAAAGAGTGGTCCAGTGGTTAAATAATTTGAGCATGGGAAAGGAATTTGAACAGGAGGACATTGTAAGTGCGTATAGGGTGGGTCCAAGAAGAGGGAAAGCGGTTCAAAGAAATGTTCTGGTAAAATTTGCAAATTGGGGAGACAAACTTAGAGTAATCGCCTTCTTAAAACAAGCTGGCTCTGGCGCCCTGAAAATTGATGGTTCTGATGTGGAAGTATATAATGATATTCAATAAAGGAAAGAATCTGGAGATATAAGATGAGACCGGTAACTAAACTGCTGATGAGTAAAGGTGTAAGGTACAATTGGAGATTTCCACAGCAATTGCGTTTCTTTTATGAGAAAAGAATGCAGGTTATTGATGAGGGGACCGATCCACTGGAGTATTTGAGTCTGCTGGACCTTGTTAAAGCGGGTTCGGAAGAGTGGTTAACTCTTAGGAAAGATCTGTTGGAATCGGGGGCCATAAGAAGGGATTATGAGGGGGCAGATGCCAGTGGTGCTACGGGTGGAACCCCGCAGGGAAGAGAAGAAGAGGAGTTGTCATTGATCATGGTGGAGGAGGAGGTGAGTAAGGAGCACTGAGCAATAGGTTATGATGAAAAAATCTTTTATATTACTTAAGAATGTATAAAAGTGGGTGGCACGATGCATTAATCTGTACGTACATCTTTCATGTCCCCCCTCTCCCCTCTTTGGTTATCGAAGGCGTCTTTTTTCCCTGAAGAAAGTGGGAAGAGAGATATTGTGTGTTCTATGTACAATTTTGTGTTTTAGTGGTAAGGGGTTTGTGGTGGCATGCCCAATGGAGAGTTTAGAAGTCAGAAAAAATGAAATTTTAATAGATTATGGGAAATATTAAAGTATTAACCTGGAATGTAAAGGGTACAGGTTCTGTTCTTAAGAGGAGGAGGTTGGAATTGGCTTTGAAGAAAGATAGACTCGATATAGTGTTTGTACAGGAAACGCATCAAAAATCAAAAGATACAAACAAATTTTTTTTAGGATGGATACACAGTTATGAAATGGCGTTTGCCACCTCAAAAGCAAGAGGAGTGGCAATTATGATTTCTAAAAGATTAGGATTGGAGATAACAAAAAGTGTTGCCGATCAGGAAGGTAGATATTTGATTGTAAGAGGAAAAATAGATGATGAGGAAATAATGTTGGTGAATATCTATACTCCAAATGAACATCAAGCGGAATTTTTAGAAAAAGTCCGAAAAGTTGTGGAGTTAGAAAAAGTGGTAAAAATGATTGTGGCCGGAGATTTTAATTTGATAAGGTCAAATTTAGATTGTACGAACTTAGCAAGGTGTGGAGTTGGATTGAAAGGGAATGTTTTAGATAAATGGATGGTCGCGATGGGATTGAAGGATTCTTGGAGAGAGATCAAGGGTTCGGAAAGGGCATACTCTTATTTTTCACATGTTCATGGGTCCTACTCTAGAATAGACTATGTATTTTAAACGGAAAACATGATCAAAAATATTGAGGGAATGGAAATAGGGATTTTCAAGGAATCAGACCATGCTAAAGTACTTTTGGAATTGAGATTACAAAAGGATAACAGGAGAGGAAGAAGTTGGAGATATGATCCCAACCTATTTAAAGACCAAAAATGTAAAGAACAAATTATAGAAAGTTGGATGGAAAGCTGGCAGTGGAATGCTAACGAAGAGGTAAATTTTAATGTGGTTTGGGATGCCATGAAGTCGGTTTTCAGAGGGGAAAGTATAAAGTTGGCAAGTATAAAGTATAGAAGATATAAGGCAGATCAGGAGGAAAAAGAAAAAGAAATAAAACAATTACAGGAAGAACACTCAAAAAAGAAGGATAATTTTTTTTGCCAAATTACAAAGACTTAAGGCAGAATTAATGGGCAAGGATATAGATAAAGTAAAAAGAGATTTGATATATTTAAATAGAGAGTATTTTGAATTCAGCAACAAAAACTCAAGATTATTAGCTAAAGCTAAAAAGGAAAAAAGGGAAATTGGGGTGTTGGTTAATAAACAAGGGATAAGGTGCAATAAGGTTAGTGATAAATGTAAAATTGTGAAGGATTTCTATCAAGCATTATATGCAAAAAAAGAGATAGACGTTGGGAAGCTTAAAGGGATATTGGAGAGGCAGTTAGGGAATGGAATAAAGCAGGAACACCGGGGGGAAATGGAGGAACGGGTTACTGACAAGGATGTAAAAGAGGTAATTAGTGGTTTGAAGCAGGGGAAAGCCCCGGGAGATGACGGATTATCGACAGAGTTTTATAAGGAATTTAAAGATGTTGTGGTTCCAAAGTTGGTGAAGTTATATAATTATATTCTAGATGGCGGACAAATTCCAACTTCATGGTATAGGATCATAATTGTTCTGCTGCCAAAATTGGGAAAGAATTTGGAAAAAGTGGAATCATATAGACCAATTTCTCTTATAAATCAGGATGCCAAGATCTTCACAGCAATATTGGCTAATTGGTTAAATAGATTTATGGGGGAATATATAAATGTCGATCAAGTTGGTTTTTTAAAAGGAAGGCATATGGCTGATTTGACTAGGAGGGTGTTAGACTTAATTGATAATGTTAATCAGACGAAGGAAAAGGTGGGTTTAATATCTTTGGATATTTTTAAGGCATTTGATTCGTTACAATGGTCTTCGATTAAAGAAATAGTTAAAAACTATGGATTCGGGGATAGATTTAGAAGGGTAATTGATTTATTATATCAAAAAGGGAGTGCTAGGATTAGAGTAAATGAAGAGGTTACAGATGAGGTAAAGCTTGAGGCAGGCACTAGGCAGGGCTGTCCACTATCTCCTATCTTGTTTATTATGGCAATGGAAATTTTAGCCAAAAATATAAGGGAGGATTCAAGTATAGAAGGGATAATGGGTAATAAAGTGAGTATGTATGCAGATGGTACGTTGCTAATGGTGAAACACCCAGAGGCGGTAATGGATAGGATTAAAGTACAAATAGAGGACTTTGAGGATATAACTGGATTGATGATAAATTGGGATAAATCGGAAATGATGTTGTGTAATATGGGGGAAGAGGAGAGGGAAAAGATGGTGGGGTTATCTAATATACAAATTAAAGAAAAGTTGAAATATTTGGGGATAATTATTTCAAATAGATTGGAAGAATTTAAAAGATTGAATTATGACAGCTTGAAAGCAGAATTTAAGAATAAAATACAAAGTTTCCAGAAGTTGAAGTTGTCATGGTTTGTGAGGATTGCAATTTCCAAAATGATGTTGTTGCCAAGGATTAATTTCCTATTTGATGCACTTGCAATCCAATTGAAGGAAAAGGAGATTAACGAGTTCCAAAAGATGTTCAACAATTTTTGCAACGGAGGTAAAAAACCAAGACTTTCAAAGAAACTCTGGTATCTGCCACAGAAAGAAGGGGGCTTGGGAATGCCAAATTTGTTAGCGTATTATCGAGCATTTCAAATTAAGAACGTTGTGAAGATCTTGGCAAGAGGAAAAGTAATCTGGGAGGAAATGGAGATGAAAGATTATAAGAATATTGGTAAAATGATTTTTTGGGGAACTAAGGTTAAAACGACAGGCACAAGTAATACTATGATGAGGGGACTCATGAGGGTGTGGAAAAGATTAAAGAAAGATTTGATCCCAGATCTCTCTCCAATTTTGGAATTGGCAGATATGGCATGTTTTCCGATAAAAATAGATTTTTTTAAAAAGGAAATGCTGGATAAAAATGAAGTTTCCTTGGTGAAAAAATGGCTAAGGGTCTGCGAAGATGAAATTAAGAAGAAAAAATTGTTTGAACAGTTAAAATTGGATTGGTTTCAGATAATGAAGGTTGATAATTGGAATAAAAAATATAGAAGAGAATTATGTACAGATAGAGAAAAGACCGAATTTGAGGAATTGGTTTTAAAGATTCGAAAAGGTGAGAAAAGCATTAAGGGTCTAGTAAGTAAACTTTATATTTTAATAAACAAGGGTAGTGATCCACAGGAAGATTTGAAATTGAAGTGGGAACAGGACTTGAATATAAAGCTAGGAAATGATGAATGGAGAAATAAGTGGAAAAAGAGGATAATGAGAACAATGTCAGTAAGAATTAAGGAACATAACTACAAAATGTTGTGGCAATGGTACCTGACATCACTGAGATTGCATCAGATTGATAATAAAAGGGATAATTTATGTTGGAGATGTAAAGACACTGTTGGAACTTATGAGCATATGTGGTGGAGTTGTAAAATGATAAATGATTTTTGGAGAAGAATAGAAGGAGAGATACTGGAAATAATGGGTAAGAAAATTAAGCTGGCGTCAGGTACCATTCTGCTAACAGATGTGGAAGGTATGTGTTTGAATAAGGAGGAAAAAGAGTTATTAGAAATAATGTTAACTACGGGTAGACAATGTATTGCTAGAAATTGGAAAAATGATGTAATTATACAGACGGGAGAATGGTATAAGGAAATGTGGAATCTAGCATTGAATGACAAATTGACATGGGAGATAAAAGTAAAAAGGGATAAATTGAAGGAAAATAGATTTTGGAGTATTTGGAAGCCTTTTGTCGATCACTCCCTTATGGGTAGGGATAGTTTTACACCTGTACCATCTCAAAGTAGATTTTGGAGATAATACAGAGACTAAACTCTCCGGGGCAATGTAAATATACACTGGGTGATTTGTAATTTGAAAATTAGGAGTTTGATGGTTGCTAACAAACAATTGTAATATTGAAAGTTTTTATGAAGGTTATGGTTATAGTACTAACCCTTAATGTGGATACTCAATAGTGTGTGTACTATGACAAATAACTAGTTCAACTATCATGTATGTGGTTATTTTTCATGAGGTTTATGTATTATTGTTATGATACTTGATGTATTGTTTTTTGTATGTTTGTTTTTTCTTTTGAAAATAAATTAAAAAAATATTAAAAAAAATAACAGATTCCCATCTACTGTGTGCTCACTACTTGCTACCCCAATAGTGTTGTGATGGTCCACTCTATTGTAATTTAACTATGCTAAAATTTCAGCAAATATTCAGCAAAGTTTAGAAGAGTCAAAAAGATTAACCCAAGAAAAGTGATGAGGAAGAAACAAAGAAGAAACATACTTATGATTTACTGAGATCTGGGATTGTAAATGACTAAAATACTTGCAGAATCAAAAGGCAACATTTAGGTAAAGAGAAGATCTAAGGGGAAAAATGAAAAATTAAGTATAGAAGGAAGAAAGAGTTAAAGCTGGTGGAAAATGCACCAGGATAAATAAGGAGATTATACTTATTTCTGTTTTGTTTATTCTTCTGGTATGTTTATTCTTCTCATGTGGTAAGCTTTTAAAGCTTTTTCATAATGTGTTATATATATATATATATATATATATATATATATATATATATATATATATATATATATATATATATATATATATATATATATATATATATATATATATATATATATATATATATATATATATATAAAAAAAAACCTACTGTACTGCAACCAAAAGGTTGTGCATTCAATCCTAACCAAGATTCAAAGTTGACTCAGGCTTCCATCCTTTTGAGGATTGGGGGCAAAATGCTAATTAACTTTTGAACTGCCCAGAGAGACACTAAGTGCTTAGTGGGGTGGTTTATAAATGTAATTGCTTTGCTTTGCTAATCTGATGAGATTGGGAAGGACCACCCACTGTGAGGGCCAAAACAGAGTACTGTATTTACACCAGAGATGGGCAGTCTTGGCCCTCCAGCAGTTCTTGGACTTCAATTCCCAGAAGCCCAAGTCAACACACCAGCTGGTCAGGGTTTCTGGGAATTGAAGTTCAAGAACAGCTGGAGGGCCAAGACTGCTCATCACTGATTTAGACTCTTTCTCTGCTCATTGATATAACACATTTTACCAGTCCTTGACAATATGCACTTAGTAAAGGTAAAGGTAAAGGTAAAGGTAAAGGTAAAGGTAAAGGTTTCCCTTGCTCGAAAGCCAGTCGTATCCGACTCTAGGGTGCAGTGCTCATCTCTGTTTCTAAGCCGAAGAGCCAGCGCTGTCTGCTCCTGCAGACGTTTCCGTGGTCATGTGGCAGGCATGACTGGACACCGGAGCGCACGGAACGCTGTTACCTTCCCACCGAAGTGGTCCCTATTTATCTACTTGCAATTTCTTGCTTTCGAACTGCTAGGTTACTTAATCTTAATCTGGAAGCCCCATCATTTTCTCCTATCCATTATATAGGCAAATGTGCAATCACATCAACCCCATGTTTTGGAAAGTAGTCTGCCTCCCCCCATACTGTCAACTGTGGCTCCGGCCAATCTGGGACCTGCGCAGAATGGTTCTGCGCAGGTCGCCTTCTACGCATGCATAGAAGGGTTTTACACTTGCATAGCTCCCTTCTACACATGCATAGTCTTCTACGCAAGCAGCGTAGCCTTCTACGCATGCGTAGAAGGGTTCTACGCATGCGTAGAAGGGTTCTACGCAAGCGTAAAACCCTTCTACACAAGCGGTGTAGCCTTCTACGTATGCATAGAAGGCGACCTGCGCAGAAGGGCTGTGCAGTACCTCCTTTCCCCCGTTACCAACTTCTGGGGTTTCGGCAGCGTGGGGCAGAAAATGGCACAAATCGGTGCCGGAAACCGTGAAATCCCAGCCAATCCAGGAAGGTTGACAGGTATGCCTCCCCCCCCCCCATTTTATTCACAGTAAGAAGCCATTGCTAAATCTGTGGCTGAAACCAATTTTCCAGTGTGATGGTTAAAATCAATTAGGTATAACAGATTCCAAGGTCCCTGAATGCCTGAGGCTGCAGCCTCTGCAGAAAATAAAATGCAATGAAAATTTGAAGCCAACCTGAGGTTTATGTTTCAGGTACTCTCCAAAACTGTAAAAGAAAAGAAAAATCAGGTGTGTGTGTAAATTCTTGCACATATTAACACTGTTAATAAGCGTTGAGTTTACAGCAGGCAGCTCCATCATTTGTGTTTGTTTTGCATTATTGCAAGGACCAGCATTTTACAAACTTAGCCATTGCCTGTGTTTTAAATCAAAGCAGCCAAGCCACAGGCTAATTTTTTCTACCCTCCAAAGGTAACTGCTTTCCACTCTGTTTATATGCTGAGCTTGGTGTGTGGGTGGTGTAGTAGTTCAATCTGTGCTCCTATTCTACCTGGGTGTTCAGATTTTAACCCTAGTTCACTGTCTCTGACTCAAAATGTGTTTTTCTCAGAAAGTTAGTAACTCAGTACCTTTTGAGTTACTAGGCGCAGCAGAGACTGTATTTTTTGAGAACTCTAAGGAAAAACCATCTTCCGCAAAAGCTGCTGCTTGCCTTCTATCACTGCGCTATTGAGAGCATGCTCACTTATGGCATATGTGTGTGGTTTAGGGGATAGGATAATGTTGCACAGAATTATTAAAACAGTTGAGAGTATCATCGACTGTCCACTCTCCACTTTAGAACAAATCTACACAATCAGGTGCCACAGAAAAACATTAGATATAGTAGGAGACCCATCACATCCTGGCCATACCTGTCAACTTTTGGATTTGAAAGTAAGGGAAATTTTGGCCACACCCCTCTGTGGGTGTGGCCAAATCTGTGGGTGTGGCCAAATATAGCAATTTGACTTGCTGGGTTCTAGTCATGCCTGCCACATGGCCATGAAAATGTCTGCAAACACAGACAGCACTGGCTCTTTGGCTGTAAATGGAGATAAGCACTGCACCCTAGAGTTGGATACGACTGGCAGATTTTACTTTCTTAGGATCAAAGATCTGATGCTTGGGAAACAAGCTATGAGAAACCTGGGGAACATAGTGAAAAGTAGAGGCATCGCCTTGCAAACAAAAAATTGCATAGTCAAAGCAATGGTATTCCCGGGGGTAATGTATGGGTGTGAGAGCTGGACCATTAGGAAAGATGAGCGCAGAAAAATAGATGCCTTTGAAATGTGGTGTTAGAAATAGGTTGATCCTAGCAGAAATCAACCCTGACTGCTCATTAAAGGTCAAATAGTAAAAATGACTCTAAAGTACTTTGGACATCAAATGAGAAGAGAGGATTCACTTGAGAAAGCCTTGATGCTGGGAAAGGTGGAGGACAAAAGAAGGGGGTGGCCAAAAATAAGATGGCTAGATGGTATTGTAGATGCAATGGGCACAAAGCTGTGTGGACCAAAGAACCCATACAGGTAGCAAATGTAACACCAATTTTCAAAAAAATGATCCAGGGGTGATCCAGGAAATTACCGACCTGGCAGTTTGACATGTGTCCCAGGTAAAGTGATGGAAACCATCCTAAAAGATAGAATTAATAGGCACATAGAAGAGAAGGCGCTGCTAAAGGAGAGCGAACATGGCTTTTACAAGGGCAAATCATGCCTCACTCATCTGTTGGAATTTTTTGAGAGTGTCAACAAGCATGTGGATAAGGGGGATCCAGTTGACATTGTTTATCTGGACTTTCAGAAGGCTTTTGACAAGGTCCCACACCAAAGGCTCTTACCAGTCATGGAATAAAGGGACAGGTCTTGTCCTTGATCAGCAACTGGCTAAGGGACAGGAAACAGAGGGTAGCTCTAAATGGACACTTCTCCAAGTGGAGGGAAGTAAAGAGTGGGGTCCTCCAAGGTTCAGTACTGGGACCCCTGCTTTTCAACTCTTCATAAATGATCTATAGGTAGGAGTAAAAAGCAAGATAGCCAAATTTGCTGACAACACTAAATTATACAGGGTAGTGAAAACTGTGAGAGATTGTGAGAAGCTCCAGAGGGATCTCTTGACACTGGGGGAGTGGGCAAAACAGTGGCAAATGAGCTTCAAAATTAGTAAGTGCAGAGTGATGCATGTTGGGGCAAAAAAAACCAATTACATTTATAAACTGATGGATTCTGAACTCTCTGCGACAAACCAGGAAAGGGACCTTGGTGTTCTGGTGGACAGCTCAATGAAGGTGTCAACCCAGTGTGTCTCAGCAGTGAAAAAAGCAAACTCAATGCTAGGGATCATTAGGAAGGGTATAGAAAATAAGTCAGCAAGTGTCATTTTGCCTCTTTATAAATCTATGGTGAGGCCCCATCTGGAATACTGTGTACAGTTCTGGTCGCCATACCTCCAGAAGGATATTATGGAGTTGGAAAATTGCAGAGGAGGGCAACCAAAATGATTAGGGGACAGGAACACCTTCCTTGCCATCTGAGGCTGCAACGGTTGGGCCTTTTCAGTCTTGAACAACGGCATCTAAGAGGTGACCTGATTGAAGTTTATAAAATCATGCACGGTGTGGACAAAGTAGATAAGGAAAAACTGTTTTCCCTATCGCATAACACTAGAACTAGGGGACACTCCATGAAACTTTTGGGTACTAGTTCTCAAACAAATAAGAGAAAGTACTTTTTCACCCAGAGGATTACTGGTCTATGGAACTTCCTGCCAGAAGAAGTGGTGACAGCTGTCAGTCTCGTCAGCTTTAAGGAAGGATTAGACAAGTTCATGGAGGACAACGGTATCAATGGCTATAAGTATGGATACTTAAGATAGGCAGGATATCTCTCAATGCCATTTCCAGGGAATCCTAAGCAGGTGAAGGCATCTCCTTGGGAATACCCTGAAGGAAATGGTGAGCCACTGTGTGAGACAGAATGCTGGACAGGTTGGGCTGTGGCCTGTTCCAGCAAGGCTGTTCTTATGTTCTTATGTTAACCCTTTCCCCATTTCCTTGGGCAGCTTTTGTTTTGTTTTCTTTCTTGTTTGCTCAGTGGCTTAAGTGACTAAGATGATGACTGGGAGGCAGATGGTCAGCAGTTCGATTCCCAAGTACTGCAGGACGGAATGAGCTTCTGTCTTTGTCCCAGCTCCTGCCATCCTAGCAGTTCGAAAGCAAGAAATTGCAAGTAGATAAATAGGAACCACCTTGGAGGGAAGGTAACAGCGCTCTGTGTGCTCTGGTGTCTAGTCATGCCTGCCACATGACCACAGAAATGTCTGCAGATGCAAACAACGCTGGCTCTTTGGCTTTGAAACAGAGATGAGCACTGAAACCTAGAGTCGGATACGATTGGCTTTTGAGCAAGAGCGACCCTTTACCTTTACCTAACTCAGATCCCCTTACACAACCGTGCAAGCACACACACACACACACACACACCTCCCAAGTTAACTCTAGAACAGAAATGGAACACACACACCCTCTCTCTCTCATATAGTGTAGGAATCTCTGACTGTGATGGCGAATCTTGGCACTCTAGAAATGACTGTGTTTCGAGCAAGGGAAACCTTTACCTTTAGCATATAGTGATCAAGCAAATCCCCCTAGCCCCCACCCACCCCCTCCCAAGTTAACTCTAGAATAGAAATGGAACACACACACCCTCTCTCTCTCATATAGTGTAGGAATCTCTGACTGTGATGGCGAACCTTGGCACTCTAGAAATGACTGTCTTTTGAGCAAGGGAAACCTTTACCTTTAGCATATAGTGATCAAGCACTTCCCCCCAGCCCCCAGCCCCTCCCAAGTTAACTCTAGAATAGAAATGGAACACACACACCCTCTCTCTCTCTCTCATATAGTGTAGGAATCTCTGACTGTGATGGCGAACCTAGGCACTCTAGAAACGACTGTCTTTCGAGCAAGGGAAACCTTTACCTTTAGCATATAGTGAGCAAGCACCATCCCCCCCTCCCAAGTTAACTCTAGAACTCTAGAAACGGAATCCTCCAGCCAGGACAGAGGCAGGGGGCAGAAACAGCTCAATAAAGCATGAGAGTGAGAGAGAAGTCTCTGCCCTCAGACCAAGAGCTGATTTGCCCCTGCATATATGAAATATTGCTCACCTCTAGAGTAGACTCCCGTCCCTAGTCCCAGCATGAAACGAAGCAGCCATCTTGGCCATGTGACTGGCAGGAAAATGAAAGAGAAACTAACTACAGAACGACCCCCCCACCTTCTCTCTCCCCATCCACAAGCGAAAAGCCACACAGCGACCTCTGGTGACCAGAAAAAATTACTGCAGCTTCACCTGTTAGGGCTCCGGTCAGGATATTTCTTTTTAAAAAATAAGGGAAAATACAAGGAAATCAATTAAACGGGAGGGGACGGGAAGAGGGGTAAAAATAAGGGGTTTTCCTGGGTAAAACGGGATGGTTGACAGGTATGATCCTGGCCACTGCTTCTTTGAGCTTCTGCCATCGGGACGGAGATATAGAACAATGAAGGTAAAAACAAGCCATCTCAAGAACAGTTTCTTCTCCAGAGCAATTTTGGCCCTAAATGAAAACTCTGGACTCTGAAGTCATCTTATCTTATTTTGAATTTTTAAATTTTTAAATTTTTAAAATTTAAGATTTTGAAATTTCGAAGTTTTGAAATTTTAATTTTTTTAAATTGTACTGTATGGCACTATCTTAATTGGTGTTTCTGTAGCTGTTTTAAATTAAGAAGTATGCCTTATTCGAGTTGATATATAGCAACCGAGAAATTTCGTTGTTCCCACAAGGGGACAATGACAATAAAGATTTATCTATCTATCTATCTCTGTCTGCAGTGGCTCAAGTGCCTAAAATGCTGACTGGGAGGCAGAAGGTCAGCGGTTCGAATCTCGAGTACTGCAGGATGGAATGAGCTCCCGTCTTTCTCCCAGCTTCTACCAACCTAGCAGTTCAAAAGCAAGACATTGCAAGTAGATAAATAGGGACCACTTTGGTGGGAAGGAAACTGCGCTCCGTGTGCTTCGGTGTCTAGTCATGCCTGCCACATGACCATGGAAATGTCTGCAACAGCAGATAGCGCTGGCTCTTTGGCTTTGAAACAGAGATGAGAACTGCACCCTAGAGTTGGATAAGACTGGCTTTCGAGCAAGGGGAACCTTTACCTTACCTTAACCATCATTTGCTTGAGATATTTTTCTTCCTGCTTTTGCAACTAAAATGAAGTGAACTGTTGTATTATATTTTTATCATCTACATGAGAACTTTATTTCAGCACAAACCTTGCAAGTAATTTTTCCATTCTGCTAAAGCTTGGCCTGAATATTTGTTCAATAATTGAACTGAGAGAAATGAAATGGGGAATTAAGGTGAGCTTTGCATTTTCCTTTGCAGAATAAAAAAAAGAGGAGGGAAAGAAAAAAGAGAGAAAGAAATAGAAAGATGAAATAAAAAATGGAAAGGGAGAATAAAATCTGGATTGCAAGAGGAGGTCTTGGTAGAAAGTCTTTGTGTGGTAACACTAAGGCATAAACCAAGAATAAGAAATTTTGTGAGTATACACCACATCTCTAGAGAGAACACCCAAATTGTTACATGTGAAGAGTATATGGAATAAGCTCCAAATTTTACATTATGATGTATAAACTGCGGTTTGTAGGTGGATGAGACCCTTCTCTGCTTTCTACACATTGGAAAAAATAACTGAATTTATGAAAGATTAAAGAAGCATAATCAAAGTGTGTTAATCAAATATCTTCCAATAATATTTAAAGGCAGCATGCATGTGAATGATGACAAACAAGCTTATTTTTTTCCATGGAGTCAGCACTTCAGGGTTATTTATTCATGGGCACTAAGTATTCGAATGGTCTTAGGCAAGAGTCAGTACAGCAGTTCAGGTAACATAGGATAAAAAGCAGTTCATAACATTCCTTGAACAACAGCAGAAGACTATAGGTACACTGAATTAAACAAGGAGATGGCTGAAGGCCAGAAAACTGTTCAATCCAAAACATGTTCAATACAAACCTCTCCTAGCCTGTTAGAAATTGCTTGGAATGATCATGGCTATGACTTGGGTTGGACCAGATTCTGGTGTAACTCAGGACTCCATTCCTTTGCAGTTCTTCTGCTGACAGATCTCTAAGATCAGCTCTTAGAAGTGATTTCTACCAGCCCAAGGGCACAAGAAGATTCCACCCATTCAAAACCCCGTTACAGGTGCCATTTTTAAAATTAGAAGTGCAGTATTTAAAAGTTTCTGCCATTGATTTAGCAAGCAGTGGCCAGGACCCAACTGCAAAAAGGGTGGAGGAGGAACCACTTCATTATTCTGATTCCCAATGGTCATGGAGGCAGAAGAGGCCATGCCTGATGGACTGGCTGTGAAGGCTTACTTTGTCAATATCCTCAAAGCTGTGGCAGTCCATTGCAATCATGGCATTAAATCCTGCATGTATCATTTCTTATGCGCTGCAGGAGATGGCTCTGAGATCATAGTGTGTGGGTCACTTGATGACAAGCTGGGATTCATCTTAAACAAATTCACGCCAGTGGCATTTTTCCTGATTGCCTCTGCAGGTGAAGGTGGCCTAGAACCAACTGGCCTCCAAGACCAGGCCTCCCGGCACCCTAGTGCAGGAAAAAAACAAACAAATATATACTCAGATCGAGTTGCAGCCGACAATTAAATGTCATTACAGTAGCTGACTTAATTATGAAAATTAAGGCAGAGAGATGGTTTCTGGACATTAGGCATGGTTTTGTCCCCCTGTCCTACACTGCAACATTTACAAATTGTCTGCTTGCAGATTTGTCCTTTTATTGCCTCACTAGTTTTGGCAGCTATTTAAAATGATTAATGCTGGTTTGTAGGGGGGAAACTTTGCCATTGGATTTGTCACATTTTTAATCAATTCTAAAGACATTTAATTTGTATCAGGCCCTGACACTTACAGCTTTTCATCCCTGAACCAATGTTGCAATGGGTTTAAAGCAGTTACCCCAAATACTTGATTAGCACTGAGAGAGTACATACCCATGACAGAGAGAGAGAGAGAGAGAGAGAGAGAGAGAGAGAGAGATTTTCATACATTGCAGTGTTCCAAAAGCTTCAAGGCCAACCCATATTCTTCAGTCACTTTCATGCTAATTCCCTTTTCCAAATCCTGCATGATTTGATTACTTTCTCTTGCACCTGCTTGATCGCTGCAAAGTCTTTATGTGCTAATCAAAGCACAACATAATTTTCTAGATGAGCCATCAATAGATTGCCAAAATAAGTTCCAAGATTTATGCTCTCTATTCTGGCTTGCTTGCTGTCCTCCTCCTTTGTGCTACAGATGGTGGCATTTTTACTCAATACCATAAGATCTCTCTCCTGGTTTGTATCTCCAGCATTAATTACTATGTTTATCTTTGATTCTGAGCAGCACTGCTTCACTTTTGCCATCCCTGAGCTGCCTGTGTTCTTTCTCTCACCTTGATGTCAATTTGGGTCTTATCTGACTCTTCTATTGGCATGCCTTATTTATAGGCTATCTGTATATGAGACAATGGAGTGCATCACCACCTACTGTCTTTAGTAACTATTGCTCTAGGTCAGGGGTCGGGGACCTGTGGACTTGTCTTGAAGGGAGTCTGGAAATGAGATATTAGAGACTCAGCAAAGCTGATCTGTCTATGCACGAAGTAAGAGGTGTGGATTAGGTGTCACATCTCCAAAATTAGTTTATGTCACTGCAAAAGGTCTGCAATCCCTGCCTAACATTGTGGCTGCAAAGAATCGGCCTAACCACTGCCAATGTGAATTTTCCCAGATGTCATGCTGAATACCTGTGGAAGCAGCTACATGTGGTGGCGGAATGTCCACTAGAAATCTCTGATCAACAGAGAACAGATACAACGAACAGCCAAGTTATAGAATACCTGTGGAAGCAGCCTATCAGAAAGGTAATGAAAAAAGGAGACCTTTCTACCTTTCCATATACAGTACAATAATTAATCAAAGGAATAGACTCGTGATTAGAAGCACTCAGTAAGTAGCAGGCTCAGAAATAATAAATGAAAAACTGTGCCTATACCTTTAACAGCCTGTGTGGGAATTGAGTTGAATGGGAATGATGCATTTCTCTCAAGGTGGAAACACAGAGATGTTTTTCTACATGGTGGCATCTCACCAAGTCTGTGGCAAAGCTGAGAACACTGAGAGTCAACCGACAAAACCTAATAGGTGTCAGGAGAGTGCAGCAGAGATAGTTGGAAACTTTCAATGCAATGTTGTTCAGTTGCACAGTCAATTCTGGCCCTTTATGACCCCATGGACCACAGCACCCAGGGGTCGTCTATCATCTGCCATCCTCTGGAGTCTGCCCAGATCTACACCCACTGCATCAACAATGCTGTAGCCATTTCATCCTCTGCCACCCCTTCACTTTTTGCCTTCAATCTTGCCTATCATCAAGGTCTTCTCTAGTGAGTCCTCCCTTCTCATTTGGTGGCCAAAGTATTTGAGCTTCAGTTTCATATTTGTCCCTTCAAGGAGCAGTCAGAGTTTATTTCCTTTAGGATTGACTGATTTGATCTCCCTGCAGTCCATGGGATTCTCAAAGAGTCTTCTCCAGCACCACAGTTTAAAGGCATCTATTCTTCTGTGCTCACCCTTCCTTATGATCCAGCTCTCACAGACATGCATTACTACTTGGAAGACCAGTTCTTTCACTATGTGAACTTTTGTTGTCGGGGTGATGTCTCTACTTTTTATTATGCTGCCTTGGTTTTCCATAGCTTGCCTTCCTAGAAGTAAGTGTCATTTTATTTCATGGCTGCAGTCACCATTTGCAGGAATCTTAGATCCCAAGAAGATAGAGTTTGTCATGGTTTCCATTTCTTCCCCTTCTGTTTGCCAGGGAGTGGTGGGATTGGATGCCATGATCTTGTTTTTTTGGGTGTTTTTTTTACTTTGAGTTTCAAGCCAGCTTTTGCACTCTCCTCTTTCACCCTCATCAGAGGCTCTTTAGGTCTTCAATGCAATACCAGTGATCAATTCCTTATAGCCACTATTTTGTCAAAACTTTCTGTAAGAAATATTCCTTTGTAGAGCCAAAGAAAAATAAAGTGCAAGTGTTGCCCATTTATTGGATCAAGAGATTGAACTGTTGATTGGCTTCACTTCATAGGTGGAGAGTGTATGCATATGTACTAGATTAGGTAACATTCTGTTTAGCTATAACCACACTGCTGGAGCTTTTTGTCTGGCTAATATTTAGATGTTATTTGTGCATGACAAAATGATTGGCGAGTTGTAATGTTTTTGACAGATCAGCTGAGGAAGTGACTACTTATAATGCTATATTATTTTAAAAAGCAATCACAAGTGTGCTGTTGAATCAGCTTCTATGTCAGCACTGATTAACATTAGAAATAGCATTTGAATTAGCAGCTTCCCTATAGTACTAGGACACTAGGATTTGTCTGCTCAAAAATACCAAGAAAGAATGAATAATTTCATTTGATCAGAATAAAGTTGATGAGAATAAGAAAAGAAGACCAAATGCAAGCGCGGCGCCAAAATGGCCACCGCGCTCTTTGCGGCCCCCCCCCCCACAGGACGAACGATCCGGGTAGTTTAGGGCGTGGCCAGCTCCCTCATAAAAGGGGTGGCCACGAGGCAGCCGAGCTGCCATTTTAGCTAAGCGACGGAGCGGAGAAGTTTTTTCCCTGTGTCTCCGTCGCTCCTTACCTAGTTTGGAAGCCTTTTTGGCGGCGAATCTTCTCTTTCGGCTTCCTTTTGCCTTGAGTGAGATGCCTTCAAAGAAGAAGGCGCTTTCGAGTGCGGCTCGCACGAGTAGGAGGCGCAATCCGGGTCGGAGGACCACGGTGGCGCCTCCCCAGCAGCCGCCTTCGCCGGCACCCGCCGGGACCGGCGGGATGGGGTCGATCACCCCTTGGCCAGAAGCGGGAGACCTCAGCATGGGCTCGGTGAGGGCTGCGGCCCGCGCCCCGCATGCGGTGGACACCGCTCCTGGATCTGCTCATTCTGCTGGGCCTGCACCAGTGGTGGCGCAGCTCCCCCCGGGGCCTTCTAGCCTTGGGGGGTGGTGTGGCCCCCTGCCTTGGCAGGTGCCAACACCGACCCTTCTGGGCTTCGGTGCGGGACAATGGCCCTACTCGGGTCCTGGGGTACAGGGCCCTGTACCCGCGCCTCTAACAGGCGGGCCGGCCGGCCCTTGGCCCCAGGTTAGCGTGGAGGCCTTACTGGCCCGCGTGGCGGCCCTCGAGGCCTCCTTGGCTCGGGCCAGCCATGCTGGGGCTACTTGTGGGGTTAGTTTTGAGGCGCCGCCGGTCGGGCAGCAGCAGGCGACGGGACGGGTCGAGCTGCTGCAGGCACGTGGCGCACCTTCAGCCACTGCCTCGCAGCTCCCCGGCCAGCAAGCAGGTGTGGGTCAGGCCCCGATGATGAGCTCTACGGCGGTCGTGAGCTCCGACGCCCCCGGTGGGCCGGAACCCCCGGTGGGGGCGGCCTGCGGGGGTGCGACATGTGAGTATGCGGTACAAGCCAATACACCTACACACATTGCCGCTACGGGGGTGGCCTTTCAATGGCCTTGGCCTCGCACGGGTGGTGCGGTGGCCCAGCAGCCGGCGCCCCACTCGGCGATGACAACTGCTACCCTGACCACTGGGGTTGCAGGTGTTCCCTACCCTGCCGGGAATGTATTGGGGGTGGCGGGGCCAGCACAGGCCCCTTTCCAGATGCCCGCGTTGGCTGCGGTCCCGGTTTCGGCCTTGCCAACGGCGGGATATTCTTTGCCACTGGGTGACCACCTAGCGCAAGCCACCAGAGAAAAGATATGGCGGGGGGAGTATGTAGATATCTTCTCACTCTTAAACAGAGAGCCCACCAAGGAGGAGAGGGAGGGGCAGGACGAGAAGGATAAGGAGCAGGCACGTCGTCGCAAGCCACCACGTACCTGGGCCAACTGGCTGCCGGCTTATTTAATCTACATGGCAGTGTACTTGAGAGCGCGGCCAGATTTGGCTATTCCGATGGTCCAGTATTTGGACAACATCTATAGGGCGATGGTCGACTTTCCGGGCCCCTCGTGGTTGGCTTATGACGAGGAATTTCGCATGCGGATTCCCCTGCACCCCGAGATGAGGTGGGACGAGCCGTGCCAGAGGCTTTGGCTTCTGTACATGACGCCCACGCGCCCAGCGCCAGGGGAGAGATACCATTGTGGACATGCGGTCCAGCGAGCGGCTCCAGCTCAGGTTCCCCGCCAGGTGGCGGGGCAGGGGGTTCCAGCCCGCCTGCTGTGCTGCACTTTCTCGTCCAATGGTTCCTGCAATAGGAAAAATTGCAAGTACAGGCATGAGTGTCCCACCTGTGCGGGCCCCCATGCAGCCTCTGCCTGTCTCAGGCCTGGAGGGACGCGGGGCAGAGGGAAGGGCGGACAGTGGACTGGCAAGCCTGCCACAGATGGAGCTGGTTCACCGAAAGGCTCCCTCCCCAATTAATGTGGACATGTTGGAGCGTTGGCTCGCATTGTACCCGAAGGGGGAGGACGCAGATTATCTACTTCGGGGCTTTAGACAGGGGTTCCGTATTCCTTTCATGGGTAGTAGGTCCCCTCAGGATGCCCCCAATCTTTTGTCCCTTAGGGGGAGGGAGGAAGTGGCGGCCGCCAGCATTAATAAGGAGGTCACTGCGGGTAGGGTCGCTGGCCCTTTCCCTGTGCCCCCGTTCACTAACCTTAAGGTATCGCCCCTGGGCTTGGTTCCCAAGAAATCTCCAGGTGAGTTTCGCCTTATCCATCACTTGTCCTACCCAGCCGGCCGATCGGTCAATGATGCTATCCCTGACGACCTTTGCTCAGTCAGGTATACATCTTTTGACCATGCGCTGCGCATGGTGCACTCATGTGGCCCGGGTGCGCTGCTGGCTAAGTGCTTTTCGCCTCTTGCCGGTGCACCCGGGCGACTTTGAATTGCTGGGTTTCAAATTCCGGGGTGAATATTATTTTGATAAGGCCATGCCTTTTGGCTGTTCCATATCATGCTCTGCATTCGAGCGTTTCAGTACCTTCCTGGAGTGGGCTTTCGTCCGTAGGTCAGGGTCCCGGTCTGTAGCCCATTACCTGGATGACTTTTTGTTCGGGGGTGAACGGGGCTGGGACACGTGCACACGTCTCCTCAACACATTTCAGACGCTAATGGAGGAACTCGGTGTCCCTTTAGCACCCGAAAAGACCGAGGGCCCATCTAACAAGTTAGTATTCCTGGGGGTGGAGATCGACACAGTAGCGCAGGCTTCTAGGTTACCGGGGGATAAGGTGTCCCGGTTAGGGGCCCTCATCTCGGATTTGCTGGCCAAGCGCAAGGCATCGCTGAGGAAACTCCAAGTGTTACATGGTCACCTCAATTTTGCCTGCAGGGTGGTCGCACCGGGCAGGGCTTTTGCTCGGCGCTTATGTGACGCCATGGCAGGGTTATCCAGGCCCCACCATAGAGTCAGGATTACCCGGGGTATCAGGGCAGACATGTTCGTCTGGTTCCAGTTCCTGAGGGAATTCAATGGGGTCTCATTTTGGAGGTCTGACCTCCTGGCTTCCCCAAATTTTCAGGTCCAGTCTGATGCCTCAGGATCCCTGGGTTATGGGATGTACTTCAATGGGAAGTGGGCCTATGGTGGGTGGCCACCGGCATGGGCAGGCACTGGTCGCCTGCGTGATCTCACGTACCTTGAATTTTTTTCCTATCCTGGGGGCTTTGATGCTGTGGGGCGAGGAATGGGCCAACTCGGTCGTGCATTTCTGGTGTGACAATGCTGCGGTTGTCCACATTGTCAATGCACAGACTTCCAAATCACCCAGGGTTATGGACCTAGTGCGCCAGTTTGTGCTGCGCTGCCTGCGCCTCAACGTTTTGTTCAGGGCTAGGCACGTCCCAGGGGTTAATAATGATATTGCCGACGCTTTGTCCCGCCTGCAGATCTCCCGGTTCCGTGCCTTGGCCCCGGATGCGGAGGAATTTCCCTCGCCACTCCCGGACGAGATATGGACCATTGGCAGGGAGAGGTGAACCGGGCGATCGGCCTGTCACTGGCGCCCCGCACGCGTAAGGCGTATCAACAAGCTTTTAATTCTTATAGGGCTTTTGCTGCCCAATTTCATCTGCCAGACACCTGGCCTATCCCAGTGGATCATGTTCTGCGGTTCATGGTTCACCTGCATTCCCAGGGCCTCGCACCTCGCACCATAGCATCTAAGCTGTCAGCGTTGGCTTTTATGGCCAAGGTGGGGGGTCATGTGGACAGCACCTCTGACTTCCGTGTGAGACATGTTTTGGAGGGGTGGGTGCGCGAGCGTGGGCGTTGCCCGGACGACCGGCACCCTATTTCCCCAGGGGTTCTTACCCAGTTGGCCCGGGGCTGGCCAGGCCTCTGTTTTGATCATTATGAGGCAGCCCTTTTTCATGCAGCCACAACGGTGGCATTTTTTGGAGCGCTCCGCATCAGCGAACTTGTGATGCTGTCTAAGGCGGATGCAAGTTGTAGGGCACTGGAACTCGAAGATGTCTATGTCACCAAAGACTGGGCCCAGTTGAGGATACGTTCCTCTAAGACTGATCAGCAGGGCGTAGGCAGTGGTGTAAGACTGCTACGGTGTTCTTTGGCAGACATCTTTCCGGTTGGTGCCCTACAGGAGTTTCTTGCACTGCGTGGCACGCACCATGGCCCATTTTTCTGTCACCAGGATGGGTCTCCCCTCACTAAATTTCAGTTTTGGAAGGTGACAGGCAGAGCCCTCGCCAGGGTGGGCCTACCAGGTGCCCGTTATGGCACACATTCATTCCGTATTGGGGCAGCCTCTACAGCAGCTGCTTTTGGGTACTCCGGGGCTGACATACGCAGCATGGGAAGGTGGGGTTCACAATGTTTTCAGTTTTATGTGCGCCCGCTCCCGCCGTGAGTACCAACCCAGTCACCTTACATCTTTTCCCTCAATTTTTCTTACAGACCCTGGGTGTCGTATTACACCGGTGACAGTATGGCTGGTGGGCCACAGCTACGTGCAAAGGGCAGCGCGTTACGCTGCGGCGACAGAGTGGGGACCCCGACTGGGACTGGGTGAACACGCCAGTCTCACATGGCATGGTAAGCCTGGGATGTTGTGGCGGGAGCTGCTGCCTTTTCTGTTTTCAGGCAGAAGTGCTGCCCCGCCTGACATTCTCATCATGCACCTGGGGGGCAACGATTTGGGTCAGGTCACTGGCTTGTCGCTCAAGCATGCGATTTGCGAGGACCTCACCTACTTGCACTACGTCTGGCCTCCCGCAACCCTGGTTTGGTCGGACATTGTCCCGCGCCATTCTTACAGAGGAGGAGTTGACCTCATGGCCATTGACCGCGCTAGGCACGCGGTCAATAAGGCGGTGGCGCGGTTCCTTGCCGACAAGGCTTGGGGACGGGTCAGTCGTCACCCCACTATTGGACTAGAAAATTATGATTTGTATGCAGGGGATGGGGTCCATCTGTCGCGAGGAGGTATGGATCTCCTGTTGGGTGATTGGCGAGCAGGCCTGTTGACCGAGCTGACGGTCTGGGGGGGGGCGTCAGGCCTTCTTTGAAGCCCCTCCGTGTGGCGGGTAGCACTGGTAAGGTAAACAGTTATGACCCACAGGTATCCGGCAGGTTCGCAATTGACTGGACAACACTAGATAGGAATAAATTAGTTAAACGTTGTCCGGTCAATGACGAACCATGCCATGGGGTGATGACGATAGCTAGCCAGCATGCATCACCCCATGATTTCACGGATACGAGTCAGAGGGTGGGGTCATGAGTTAGATATTGACTACGGTCAACAATTTGTTTGTTGTCAACAAACAAATTGATACAAATTGATACATTGTAACCAATTGCCGTTGGCAATTTTGGGTGGTACCTTACCAGTGTTACTTCGGCCTGCTTGCCTTATGAATTATGATTGGTCGTTTTACCAATACAAATTTATAATTCGGACTAGGGCATGAATCAATAAATGTGGCCCAATGCCGTTATCCACTTTCAATGGTGTCTGAGTCCGTTATTGGGGGGTGCGCCTGCAATGCAAGCGCGGCGCCAAAATGGCCGCCGCGCTCTTTGCGCCCCCCCCACAGGACGAACGATCCGGGTAGTTTAGGGCGTGGCCAGCTCCCTCATAAAAGGGGTGGCCACGAGGCAGCCGAGCTGCCATTTAGCTGAGCGACGGAGCGGAGAAGTTTTTTCCCCTCCACCCCCTCCCTAGTTAACAGTGTGATATTCTGGTCACTTCGGGGCCGGGTGGGAATTTTTGGCTGGGACCCACATTGGCTTCCGGGTCCTGGCTTTTTTGCCCATCCCACACTGTTGCTATGGTTTGATATAGGGGTTCTGCTACGACTACTGTTGACTTTGGTCACATGGGCGGGTAGCACTGGTAAGGTAAACAGTTATGACCCACAGGTATCCGGCAGGTTCGCAATTGCCTGGACAACACTAGATAGGAATAAATTAGTTAAACGTTGTCCGGTCAACGACGAACCAGGCGATGGGGTGATGGCGATAGCTAGCCAGCATGCATCACCCCGTGATTTCACGGATACGAGTCAGAGGGTGGGGTCATGAGTTAGATATTGACTACGGTCAACAATTTGTTTGTTGTCAACAAACAAATTGATACAAATTGATACATTGTAACCAATTGCCGTTGGCAATTTTGGGTGGTACCTTACCAGTGTTACTTCGGCCTGCTTGCCTTATGAATTATGATTGGTCGTTTTACCAATACAAATTTATAATTCGGACTAGGGCATGAATCAATAAATGTGGCCCAATGCCGTTATCCACTTTCAATGGTGTCTGAGTCCGTTATTGGGGGGTGCGCCTGCAATGCAAGCGCGGCGCCAAAATGGCCGCCGCGCTCTTTGCGGCCCCCCCCCCACAGGACGAACGATCCGGGTAGTTTAGGGCGTGGCCAGCTCCCTCATAAAAGGGGTGGCCACGAGGCAGCCGAGCTGCCATTTTAGCTAAGCGACGGAGCGGAGAAGTTTTTTCCCCTCCACCCCCTCCCTAGTTAACAGTGTGATATTCTGGTCGCTTCGGGGCCGGGTGGGAATTTTTGGCTGGGACCCACATTGGCTTCCGGGTCCTGGCTTTTTTGCCCATCCCACACTGTTGCTATGGTTTGATATAGGGGTTCTGCTACGACTACTGTTGACTTTGGTCACATGGGCGGGTAGCACTGGTAAGGTAAACAGTTATGACCCACAGGTATCCGGCAGGTTCGCAATTGACTGGACAACACTAGATAGGAATAAATTAGTTAAACGTTGTCCGGTCAACGACGAACCAGGCGATGGGGTGATGGCAATAGCTAGCCAGCATGCATCACCCCGTGATTTCACGGATACGAGTCAGAGGGTGGGGTCATGAGTTAGATATTGACTACGGTCAACAATTTGTTTGTTGTCAACAAACAAATTGATACAAATTGATACATTGTAACCAATTGCCGTTGGCAATTTTGGGTGGTACCTTACCAGTGTTACTTCGGCCTGCTTGCCTTATGAATTATGATTGGTCGTTTTACCAATACAAATTTATAATTCGGACTAGGGCATGAATCAATAAATGTGGCCCAATGCCGTTATCCACTTTCAATGGTGTCTGAGTCCGTTATTGGGGGGTGCGCCTGCAATATAAGATGGACTAATTCCAAAAGGGAAACCATGACCTTAACCATGCATGAGTTGTGCAGGGCTTTTAATGACAGGACATTATGGAGATCTCATATCAGTCAAAGGTGGCTTGATGGTGTATATCAGCAGCAACATTTCTGAAACAACAGTCTTTTTAACAAATAAAAATCAATTTTTAAATATGAAAGAAACTTTCAAAAGCAGTTGGTGTAGTACCTAGAAAGGGCATTGTTTTATTCTCACTGGGCATTCTCAACCCTTAAACTTATTTTAAATTATTCTCTGGATCTCACACACATTTTCTCTCTCTCTCTCTATTTCTTAATTAAAGGAAAGTGAAGTCGTTATGTTAGAGCATTCCCCTAGTTTGTAAGTATAATAATTTTTCATTAATTCAGGTAGAAACTGTAATGTATAATTAGCTAGATGAGGTTTTATGATTAGTGAAAAATTGTTTTTTTCCATTACTCTAAGAATTGTTTATCTACCATGATCGTAACAAGTGCCTCTTATTTAAAGTAGTTGTATAATTGAGGTACTTGACTAGAAATTAGTATGTGTTACGTGATTGCTATTTTGTTTTAATTTGGCTGTTCTAGTCTTACATTCTTTGAAAGTAACACTATCATAAAATGTATATTCAACCTATTGGGAAATTGTTGTGTTTCTGGTTCTTCAAATCAATATATTTTGACTCTGCATGTGCTCTTAAGCAGAGCTGCTGCTGAGGAGAGCCAAACAAAGGAAGTGAGCACTGGTAAGTTTTGCAGTTGGAGTAGAGCTGCTTTAGAGGCCTCTACTAATTTAAATTGATAATTGAAACTGCTGAGAGCCACCTCTGTTATAAACAGAGGAAGCAGTTTGAAGCTTCCAGAAGCAGGGGGGCAGGGCCACACCAGGCCCTTCCCTGAACTGTGACTCATAGGGGCGGAGCCACACTAGCCTTTAAAAGCTCTGAGCTCTTTCAGGGTCAGCCATTTTGACTCTGCATGTGCTCTTAAGCAGAGCTGCTGCTGAGGAGAGCCAAACAAAGGAAGTGAGCACTGGTAAGTTTTGCAGTTGGAGTAGAGCTGCTTTAGAGGCCCGCGCGCCTAACGGAGCTCGAGATTACAAACTAGGAACATAAGAAGAATATAGTCTTACTAGGTAGAAAGGTAGTAAACGTGTACATTTTTGAGGCCCAGAATACTGCCCTTGTTAAAATGGATTCTGAGGGAACAGCTGTAGTTACCTGCAATTCTTGTGCCATGTTTGTGTTCTTGCCAAAGCACATGGAGAACTACACTTGCAGCAAGTGCAAGCTGGTTGCACTACTAGAAGAGAAGGTCCAGCAGCTAGAGGCCCGCATATCTAACCACCAACAAATTAAGGAGCTTGAGCTGTTCTTGGACAGAGCGGAGCAGACTATGCTGGACAAAGAAGAGACAGGGCACAGTTCTGAGGGAGAAGGCCCTTCACTAACTCAGGAGGGAGATGGTTGGAGGAATGTGACTCAAAGGAGGAGAAGAGTAGGGGATCACTCTGAGAGTCTGAAATTACAGAATAAATTTGAGGCTCTTTCCCTTATCACACCTGACGAGGAACACACAGAGGAACAACTGGTTCCACCTGATGATCTCTCCTTCATCACACTTGATGAGATCCAGGAAGATAAACAACAGGAACAAACTGAGTTTCTCTCCCTTAATATGGTTGATGAGGTGCATGTAGATGAACAGATTGCAGGAGAGAGGCTCCTTGTACTAGGCGATTCAATAATTAGAAATACAGAGAAATGGATTTGTGATGCACATGATAACCGTATGGTGACTTGCCTGCCAGGTGCAAAAGTTGCAGACATCACAAGAAATCTAGATAGATTGTTAGAGAGAACTGGGAACGAGCCAGTTGTCATGGTACACGTTGGTACTAATGATGTTGGGAAGGCCAAGCGGTCTGTCCTGGAAGCCAAATTTAGGTTGTTAGGAAGAAGATTGAAGTCCCGGACTTCCAAGGTAGCATTTTCAGAAGTGCTGCCTGTCCCTCGCGCAGGACCTACCAGGCAGGCAGAGCTCAGAAGCCTCAATGCGTGGATGAGGCGGTGGTGTCGAGAGGAGGGCTTCAGATTTGTCAGGAACTGGAGAACATTTTGGGACAAGCCAAATCTGTTCAGGAGGGATGGGTTGCATTTAAACCATGATGGGACCAGATTGCTGGCACTCAACATCAAAAAGGCTGCAGAGCAGCTTTTAAACTGATAACTGGGGGAAAGCCGACAGGAGCTGGGCAGCATCCGGTTCGGGAAAGTGTGTACTTGAGTAGTGAGGAGGATGCAAAAATTACTGAGCAGAGCAAGGAGCTAGTCACTAGCATTCTAGCAGAAGGATGCAAGAGGCAGTCTAACAATGCAACTGGACACAAAAGACTGTGTCAGAAAAGCATATATAAATGCTTGTATACAAATGCCAGAAGCCTCCGGAACAAAATAGGGGAGCTGGAATACTTAGCAATAGATAAGAATATTGATATTATTGGTATCACTGAAACCTGGTGGACGGATGATAACCAATGGGATACAGTTATCCCAGGCTACAAACTGTACAGGAAGGATAGGAAGGGGCAAACAGGAGGTGGTGTAGCCTTGTATGTCAAAGAAGTGATAAAATCTTATGAATTGGAATATCTAGGTGATTTAGAGTCACCATTAGAAGCTCTGTGGGTAAGAGTACCAGGCCACAAGGATGGTCTAACAGTAGGCATATACTATCGGCCTCCGACCCAAACTCTTGAGGGAGACTGGCAGTTGGAGAATGTTGTAAAGGAGGCATCCAGGAAGGGAAGCCTGGTTATAATGGGGGACTTCAATTACCCTCACATAGACTGGGTGAACTGTTGTTCAGCACATGATAAAGAGATAAAGTTCCTAGATATGCTCAATGATTGTTCCCTGGGACAGATGGTTGAAGACCCAACTAGAGGTACAAGAATCCTTGACTTGATCCTGAGTAATACTCAGGATCTGGTGCAAGATGTTAATGTGACTGATCCAATAGGGAACAGTGACCACAACTCAATTATGTTTAACTTGATCATAGACCGCAAGTCACTGATAAAATCTAACACAGAGACCTTAAATTTTCAAAAAGGAAATTTCCCAAAGATGAGGAAACTAGTAAAAAAGAAACTGAAAGGGAAAATTGAGAGAGTCCAAACACTCCAAGTGGCATGGAGGCTGTTTACAAAAACAATAACAGAGGCCCAATTGGAATGCATACCCAAAAGGAAAAAGGGCACTGCCAGGTCCAAGAGGACTCCAATGTGGCTTACAGGAGCTGTTCGGGAAGTGATCAAGAGCAAGAAAAGCTCATTTAGAAGATGGAAGGCTTGTCCGAATGAGGACAGCAGGCAGAAACATAAATTCTGGCAGAACAAATGCAAGGCAACAATCAGGAAAGCAAAGCAAGACTTTGAGGAGCGTATAGCTAAAAATACTCAGAGAAATAACAAAGACTTCTTTAAGTACATTAGAAGTAAGAACCCAACTAGGAAGGCCATTGGACCATTAGATGACAATGGAAGGCAAGGGGTTATTAAAGAGGAAACAGAGATTGCAGAGAGACTCAATGAATTCTTTGCTTCAGTATTCACTGAAGAAGATAGAGACCACATGCCCAAAACAGAACCTATCTTCGTAGGGAGGGAAACCGAAGAATTAAGCAAGATAGAAATAACCAGGGAGGAGGTCCTTGCATGTCTTGTTAAGCTAAACACTAACAAATCCCCAGGACCAGATGGCATCCATCCACGAGTTCTCAGGGAACTTAAAGATGAAATTGCTGATATCCTAGCCAAAATATATAATCTTTCCCTCAAATCAGGCTTTGTGCCTGATGACTGGAAGGTAGCGAATGTAACACCAATTTTCAAAAAAGGATCCAGGGGTGATCCAGGAAATTACCGGCCTGTCAGTTTGACATGTGTCCCAGGTAAAGTGATGGAAACCATCCTAAAAGATAGAATTAATAGGTACATAGAAGAGGAGGCGCTGCTAAAGGAGAGCCAGCATGGCTTTTGCAAGGGCAAATCATGCCTCACTAATCTGTTGGAATTTTTTGAGAGTGTCAACAAGCATGTGGATAAGGGGGATCCAGTTGACATTGTTTATCTGGACTTTCAGAAGGCTTTTGACAAGGTCCCACACCAAAGGCTCTTGAATAAACTTACCAGTCATGGAATAAAGGGACAGGTCTTGTCCTGGATCAGCAACTGGCTAAGGGACAGGAAACAGAGGGTAGCACTAAATGGACACTTCTCCAAGTGGAGGGAAGTAAAGAGTGGGGTCCCCCAAGGTTCAGTACTGGGACCCCTGCTTTTCAACCTCTTCATAAATGATCTAGAGGTAGGAGTAAAAAGCAAGGTAGCCAAATTTGCTGACGACACTAAATTATACAGGGTAGTGAAAACTGTGAGAGATTGTGAGGAGCTCCAGAGGGATCTCTTGACACTGGGGGAGTGGGCAAAACAGTGGCAAATGAGCTTCAACATTAGTAAGTGCAGAGTGATGCATGTTGGGGCAAAGAACCCCAATTACATTTATAAACTGATGGGGTCTGAACTCTCTGCAACAAACCAGGAAAGGGACCTTGGTGTCCTGGTGGACAGCTCAATGAAGGTGTCAACCCAGTGTGCCTCAGCAGTGAAAAAAGCAAACTCAATGTTAGGGATCATTAGGAAGGGTATAGAAAATAAGTCAGCAAGTGTTATTTTGCCTCTTTATAAATCTATGGTGAGGCCCCATCTGGAATACTGTGTACAGTTCTGGTCGCCATACCTCCAGAAGGATATTATGGAGTTGGAGAAAGTACAGAGGAGGGCAACCAGAATGATTAGGGGACTGGAACACCTTCCTTACCATCTGAGGCTGCAACGGTTGGGCCTTTTCACTCTTGAACGACGGCGTCTAAGAGGTGACCTGATTGAAGTTTATAAAATCATGCACGGTGTGGACAAAGTGGATAAGGAAAAACTGTTTTCCCTATCGCACAACACTAGAACTAGGGGACACTCCATGAAACTTTTGGGTACTAGTTCTCAAACAAATAAGAGAAAGTACTTTTTCACCCAGAGGATTACTGGTCTATGGAACTCCCTGCCAGAAGAAGTGGTGACAGCTGTCAGTCTTGACAGCTTTAAGAAAGGATTAGACAAGTTCATGGAGGACAAGGCTATCAATGGCTATAATTATGGCTACCTAAGGACAACCTCCGGGTTGGAGAGATAGGCAGGATATCTCTCAATGCCATTTCCAGGGAATCCTAAGCAGGTGAAGGCATCTCCTTGGGAATACCCTGAAGGAAATGGTGAGCCACTGTGTGAGACAGAATGCTGGACTGGATGGGCTGTGGCCTGTTCCAGCAAGGCTGTTCTTATGTTCTTATGTTCTTATATGCGTAGACAAAAAGGTTGAATTATATGGGCATTAGTGTTTCCATTTTTAGTGGAAGTACAAAATCTCTGTTCATCAGGGCAGAACCTGAAGAAAGAATTCTAAACTATCACAGAGGAATTACAGACACATTTGAAGTAATTTTGTAAACATAGTTTTCTAATTAGTACAAATGATGAGTCATAAAATGTTTATGGGACTCTTAAGTGAAAAATACAGGAAAACAAAATTCCTCCTTGAGGAACGTGAGAATCCATTTTCAAAAGTTAAGAGTGCAGTTATTACGAACTTGATTAAGTATTTGAACTTTTAACTGTGCTTGACACATTTGAAAAAGAAGGTACGAGGGAGATCTGGACTACCAGCAAGAAAATAATGTAATTTTCAACTTGCTAAATCTTTATTTTATGACCTTGACATTCACTAAGTTGTCACAAGAAAAGAATGTATTCTGTGGCTTTTAGAAATGAATTGTGCAGAAGGATTCCCAGTAATTCATGTTTACTGTATTATTATAATTAATAATAAAAAATAATAATTGTGTGTTATAGAGTCAATCATTACTTATGGTGGCTGTGTCCAGAGTCTTATAGGTAAAGAATACATAGAAGTGGTTAACCATTCTATGTCCCATTAGCCCCCACCCAGGGGGCTGGTAGGACTAGGGTCCTCTGAGACAAACTTCATAAGTGCAAAGTCTCTTTCTTTGCTCAGAACACCTTTTAGGAGGGTTTCATCCTCAGCTCCCACCGTCTTTCCCCTCCATGGTCAAAAGAGAATTAACTCACTAGCAGTTTGAAAGTTTTAAAAAATTGCAAGTAGATAAATAGGTACTACTTCAATGGGAAAGGTATTATTATTATTATTATTATTATTATTATTATTATTATTATTATTATTATTATTATTATTATTATTATTATTATTATTATTATTATTAAATTTGTATGCCACCCACTCAACAACGCAACTCTGGGTGGCTATTCTGTACACTCTGCCATTCTAGTCATGTCTGCCATATGATCACGGAAACATCTGCACACACAGACAGCCTGGCTCGTTGTCTGTAAACAGAGATGATCACCACCCTTTACAGTTAGATATGACTGGCTTTTGAATAAGTGAGACCTTGGCCTTGAGTCTTTTGGGCACCTTCTTCAGGGACCCTCTTAGCTCCAATGGGATACCACCAAGTCCATGTCCTGAGAGGCAGGGGTAGAAAGGAAGCTTTCAGCTGGAATGCATAAAAGTGGTGGTAGAAGACAGACTCTGAGTCTTTTCCTGGTCCAGCACATCTCCTACTGTGCCTCTTCCCACTTGCTTGCTCCATGCTTGGAGTGAAGCAGGAGGCAGTTGAGTAAACCACTTCAGGGGTAAAAATGTAGGTCCTTTTCCAGTGGTGGGATTAAAAAAAATTACTACCTACTCTGGCCATGGCCAGGTGGCCACATGACTGGGTGGGTGTGGCCAGTTGGCCAGGTGACTTGCTGGTGCAGGCTTACAGCAACTGGATTGGGGAAGCCTGGGGAGGCTTCCCCAAGTACAGGAGGCAGGCACATGCCTATGACCCAAGGCTCCAGCAATCGGATGGGTGGGGCCAGCCAGAATTTCTACTACCGGTACAGGCATACCGGGGCATACCGGCTGAATCCCACCACTGGTCCTTTTTGCCCCCAGTGGGAATGAGAGCTTAACCAGAAATGACACTAGGCTATTTTAGTTACAATTAATAGAAAAGTTTATTAAAAGTTGTTGTAAGGAATAAATGGATTTTATTAGTTCTAAAAGGGTGAAAACACATTCAAGTAGAAATCAGAACAGGAACATTCCATGAAGAATGATAACATTCAAAAGAAATCAAACCAATTGTTACATTCAGGGATTTCCCAAGCAAAGCAGACCATGGTTCTGTTGTTCACTAGAGCCCTCTAAATGGATACATTCCCAAAGAAACTACATCTGTGGTATGCAAAAATCGAAACCTATGAAACAAACAGATGCTTAAAATATTATATTATCTGCCACTTAAACTTCCTCCAGCCCTCTAGTTAAAGCAGTTTTTTTTTTCAGCCTTAAAAATTTCTAGCAGCAAAGCTGACAAATTAAAATATGATTAATAAAGCAACTGAAATATTACATCTACCTAATCCAATGAAGGAATGCAGAAGGCTTGGTTCTATAGGTCTGGATGGGTAGATTCAGCAGAAGCTTCTCAGCAGAAGCTTCTCAGGGGAATTAGATAGAGGGGAAGATGGGTCAGGGAGAAGTGAAAGGGAGAAAGGGTTTTGAGACCAAAAGAAAACTTTAGGGATTGAAATGATGGGTGAGGGGGAAAAGGAGAAGTAGGATAACAATGGTGAACCCTTTCTTTGGGGTGCAGTGTTTTTTTTTAAATTATTCGATAGACACCCTCAAAACCTACTGCTTTTTGATTGGCTCCTCTACCTCCTTCCTCAGCTGCTAACCACAAGATAGTTCTTCATTGGCGAATAACATGGTGGGGCCACAACCTGTGGAGAATAGTTTTCTATTGTTTTCAGGGGTTGTTGTAACCATAGGCACTGTATCTCTGTATGAGGAACATTCCTGGCTCATGGGGTAACAACTTTCCAGGCCTTATATATCCATCTTCATACTGGCCCATTGTTTCAGCCTCAACGAAGCTGCATCAGCACCATGAAGTTGTTCTCAGCTCCCTATTTTCGGGACAGCCCTGAATCAAAGCATCCATCTTCTTGCCCCTTTGTCTGGTTTGTCCCCCATTTTAGTTTCTGTTCCTGACATCTGGGTGTCTTTCCGATATGGCCTGAGTAACAAGGGGAAAGAAGGGGATAGCTTCCTCAGCTTCTGCGCTGACATGGTGACTGGAGGCAAAGATCACCAGTAGCTATTCTTCACCAGTGCAAAACACTCTCAAGCCATTATCAGCATCTTCCCACATGGCTCAACAACCATCCATCCTACTCCTTGCCTGACTGTGTGTTTTGTTTTATCCTTGTCTCATTGTCTCTAGCTGGGTCAGCTCATTATGGAAGGCTTGTTCCCTGGGGGCCTAACCTGCCCATGACTACTCTTTCCCTGTGAGTAGGATTCAGCAGCCCATGGAAGGTCCACCCCATACATGCTTCACCATCTCACACATTTCCCTCTTCTGGGGATGCCACGGGACCGTGCAGTTTGCTCATGACTGCACAGCATGACTCTTCTCCCTGGAGGCATTGTGAGGAATCAAACACCCAAACTCTGGCTGTGCAGGCAGATATCTAAACCACTGAGCTGTGCAGTCAGCTACAGTCCTCTCAATTCAACAACAAATCATCTTGAATTTTCAAAACATGAAAACAACATTGATAACATTTACTGTACCTCAGTTATTCAAGATGCTCATATCACTAGATGTCTGAGACATTTCACAATATCTAGCATGAGCTCAGCATGAGTAACATTTGAAACTTTGGCTGAATAGGAGACACTTTGTTACCTACATAAGAATTCTTGGGAGCAGGCAAAAGGACTAAATCAGAGCTTTTCCAGAAAATGGGGCTTTTGTTGGTAATGTAAAATGAAAACAAGTTAATAAAGTTTTGTGGAATGGGAGACATACAAGAGAACTAGGAGCTAGGAAAGAAATGTATTTATTTTTAGAGGTATATTCTCTCTCACTTATGCTAGGACTATAACTCTACATTTAGGAGTTATGCTTGCTAAGTGATAAAAAAATTGTCTTAGCATGAGGTTTCATCAGCTTTGCTTTTCACAAATTAGCTTGTTTTGTCTTGTGATTCACCATTCTTTCTTTTTTAATTTGTGTCAGATGCAGCACCAGCATATAATACTATACAACGCTAAATTTATCACATCTAAAAACAAAATAGAATTAAAAAGGGCTAGATGATATCTACCCAATATTGGACCACATCAACCGGGGTATCATGTGCATTGTATCATATGGGAGATTCTACTTCTCTGCATTCACAGAGGCTGTCATCTACAGGGAAACCCCACTTTCTCAGATTAGCCATTGATCTTCTTACCCCAACATGCAGTATGTTTAAAGTTTTCCACACAGGCCATGGTCATTCTTGGCCAGGTGGTAGAGTCATATGGTTCTGCCCAGTTATCTGGTAGCTCCTTGCTCGCCTTCCATAGTTCTAAGGCGGTCTGTGGGGGCCGGTTGTTCGGAGGGGCAGAAGTTGTGAGGATAGGTTTCCCTATCTTTCCTTGTTTTTCTTTGAAATTCTGTATTCAATTGATCACAGATACTTTTGCATATATTTTGGTTATTCGGGGACTGCAAGCCTGAGAAGGGACCATGTGTATGATCAGCCGTGATATTAGAGAAAGTTGTAAATGGAGATACTTAATACTAATTATCTGAAAGTCAGAGAAAAAAATCCCAGAAGGTTGGCCTTGATGAAGAAAGTGTCCACTATCAGTTTTTCACAAGGACACAAAGATATCATAAAGGAAAAGTTATCCAGAATTTCTAAATGGATGAATACTATATTGACTTTCGAGAACAATTAAAAATACTCTACAAATCAAATATATTATTCATGTAGCCATTAGACAGGAAAATGGATACTATCCATTTGTCAAGACAGGCAAAGCTGATCTAGCAAATTATCTTCAAAGAATAGTGTATAAAAAGCCAATATGATGGATTTGCTGACATATATTACAAGGGCATACTAGCCAACATTTAGAAACAACCTGAGCTAGCATAGAGTTTCTATTTAAGGATCCTCTTGAAAGTTATGTACTGCCAGGGCCAGGGCCAGTTTAATTACTCTGCCATTATTATAATTTACTGTGATGGATAGGTAGAGATGCTTTATGTTATTTTTCTGATATCTGTCCCATAATTGGGGTTTCTATTCATCTTTATTTGAGTGAGGGTGTGTTTAATTTGTCATTCTTCCTCAGGTACCGAAATGATATTCCTACTCTTTTCATTTGGGAAATTTCAATGGACAGATTCTACTTCCAAATATAAGCAAACTACTCTCTTTTCTGTACTGGAATCATTTAGAAATCATCTTAAACAAGTCTCTGAGTTAATGTCTTGAAGGTATGAGTCAGGTTCTTCAGAAGATGAATGTAAATGTAAATCCCAGGGTAAAACACAGTCATATTAGAATATTACTTTAAAAATACTTTGTGAACAAGAAAGAATATTTGAAATTAAACAATTTATAAAACTAGTTGTGCTAAGAGGTCATTTTTTGGTTGCCACTAATGGTAGCTTTTGAACCAGTTTGCCATGGTTATTGAAGCACCCTAGATCTTTAACAATAGAGTGTTCAGAGATATAATAATAGATTGCTGTATACTATTGTTTCAAAAATGCTTTTCTTTTATTAGATCTGCAACATTAGAGCCATAAATAACTGTAGCTCTAGATGCTTTAATGTTGTAGATCTAATAATATTAGACCTATAATGCAGAATGTTCTAGTAAAAGCTGTAGAGCTTTTTTTAGTTCTGAACCTTCAGCTATAATGAATCTAAAGTACACATGGGGATGCCATCATTACTGTTTTCAGGATACTTCTTTAAAGAAACTTCTAGCTTGTCAGAGAAACTTCATAGCTTGGGATAAGTTTAGATAAAGGGAAGAGCTCTTTGAATTAAAGAAAGAAGAAAAATAGGAAAGAAAAGAGCTAGCCTTCAGAGGGGGACAGTTCTCAGAGGAGACCTTGTTCTTGCTGCCAGAAGAAGAAATTCTCTCTTTTCCTCTGTTTTATTTTATAGTTGAGAGGACAAAATAATTGCATTATTGTGTCTTTTATAAAAAGACAAAACTGGGTATTGCTTTTCTTCTTTCCATTCCTGAGCATCGGCCAGCAAAAATAATTCTCATTCATTTCTTAATCTCCTAATTTTTTCTAATTTTTGCATAGATACTGAAAGATGACCATTTGCGCAGGAGATGAGAATTTTACAGTATGATACAAAAGGAAAAAAATAAGGGGAGGGGAAAGCAAGCATTGAGACACTAATTCCTTTTCTGTTGAAAAAGAGCTAAAAATAACAATTTTGGATTCTAAACTTCACTGACACAGCAATCTAGTGGCCTATCCCAGATAGTAATAGAGTCCACAATATGCTGCCATGCTTTGTAGCCCAGTGTACCAAGTGTTCTTTCCAGTAGAGAAGGGGAAGCCCGGCTCTGCATAGCTGCTGGATGATGGATGGGGTTAAGTTGCTCTCATTTTTTATTTCTGCATCACTGAATGTACCTGTCCTTACAGTCCCACATTTGTCTTCCAGATCACTAAGATCATATTAAATTGTTCTTTGAATGAACTCCAAGTCCTTTGGAGCTCTATTTGTCAGTTGACAACAACCTTATGCTCCAGATTCAGTTTGATAATGGCAATAATATTTGGCACCCAATAATTATTGTAGCAGTAAACAATAATTTCCTTCTACAAGTCTGAATGCTAAAAGACATATGTGGATGGAGATAGCTACACTGTGGACAATTAGTTTATTTTTTTCCTGTTGAATTATTCTGGTCCATTTTTAAAGTTCATTTTTCACATAGTGATGTCACCTACAATGAGGTGACAGTGTTAATACTGGTCCTCAGTTGCCCTTGTATGATTTATGCTACTGTATAATAATCAACATGGTTCTTGATGCTTTCCTTCTTTTCTTTTCTGGCACAACTGGGCATACATCATCCTTAAACAAATTATCAGCATCAGTTAAATTGACAGTTACACCATCTTAGTAAGATCTATCATCAGTATTTTCATAAAACAATAGTATGAAGATGCATGATGTGGTGGATATAATTCTAATGTTGAGTAGTCTCCTATATGCTATGGATGGGGTTGAATGCTAATTCTGCATTGGAAGATGGCAGCTTATCCCTTATCAACTATATATCTGTTTTAGGAAGATCTTTGTAGTCCAGTGTACCAAGAGGGGCCCATACCCAAGAAGATATTACTTTGCTCATATGACACAGCTGTCTCAACAGCTCAGTGTGTTAGGAGTCCAGCTGTGGAACCATGGGTTGGGAGTTTGGTTTCTCACTGTACCTCCTAGAAGAAGAACTACAGTAGTTTGTATAAACTTGGGCAAGCTCCAAAGTTCTGAGGTGTCTCCGGAGGGAGGAAATAGGAGACCACTTTTGAGTATTCATTACCTAGGAAATCCTGCAAAGGATCAGTAGAAGTCAGAATAGACTTGGTAGACTACATTTATTATTATACGACTATAGCAAACTATGTCATCATTTATTTATCTTTCATAGCATTATGAAACTACAACAGCCTATGTTTCTTTATCGTTGTTTCCCATTGTTGGCTATGTCTATAATAGGAACAGGAAACTATACACATGCACAATACATTCTATTAGAGTCTGTAAAGCTAGGAGTCTCTGTGACCTTCTAATGGTAGTTTGATGTCTCCACATGATAGTGGGTCAGAGCATGCAAACATGTAACTTCCTCTGGCCTCATTTCCAGCATCTACATATTAGGTATAGATGTTTATGTGATCAAATCTGCATTTTGCATGGCAAAACTTCATAAATGATATTTTATTTGTCAGTGGTTGTCTTGCATAACTGTCTTTAAAGATTCTGAAACCCCTCAAACACCTTTCACCTCCATGTGAGGCAACAAGTGGAGGGTTTTTCAAAATACAGTTAAAGGTTTCCCTTGCTCAAAAGCCAGTCATATCTGACTCTAGGTTTCAGTGCTCATCTCTGTTTCAAAGTCAAAAAGCCAGTGCTGTCTGCTTCTGCAGATGTTTCCATGCTTCTGCAGGCATGACTAGACACGGTGGCAGGCATGACTAGACACTGGAGCGCATGGAACACTGTTTACCTTCCCACTGAAGTGGTCCCTATTTATCTACTTGCAATTTCTTGCTTTTTGAACTGCTTCTTGAACTGCTAGGTTGGCAAGAGCTGGGACAAAGAGGGGACTCATTTGACCTGCAGTACTTGGGAATCAAACTTCTGACCTCCCACCTTCCAGTCAGTTTCTTAGCCACTTGAGCCACTGCAGTCCCTTACCATTAATATACCTTAATATAATGGTGTCTTCAATTTATGTAAAACCGCTTTCTCTGCTAAAGATTAAGTTATTTTTCTCTTTATGTGGAACTAGGCTCACACATATCAAACAAACACACAGAGAAAACCAAACTATCAGAGAGATGATGGAACTATGTGATAAACAGAAAGATGTGCCACTTTTTCTTTGCCCTGTCACTCTGCTTAGTCTCTTAAACTTGATGAACTATTATTGCAATGTTACCTGTATGGTAGAATGAGTGAGTTTGTGGAAGACTGACTGTGCAGACATCAAATAAGTAAGTTGTACAATTAAGACCCAAGACACGGTCTTTTCTCAACCTTGCAATTTTCTTCTCTCTCCCCCTCCAACCCGCACATACCTTTTGCTGCAGTTGCATGAATGCTAATCCCTGCCTGCTGCATGGTGTTTGAGGAAACCAATCTTCCTCTCCATTCTGTTTTACCTTCCTATCACATTACTGTTTTACAAAATCTATTGTGTCATTGAAGTTATTGATATTATGACGCCCTCACTAGGTCATACCATTTACATTTCTCCCCCATTCATCCCACCTTTGGTTTTGGTTTTGTTTGTTTGCAAGGATTAAAGAACAGAAGAAGAAGTTGGAATATTTCCTAAAGAGTAGCCCCAGCCTGTGGCCTTTAGGCAGGTACGGAGCTGTCCATGTAAGTACATATACCCATAGTAAAAATGACCTCTAAGAAGTGAGTTCTTTACAAAAGACACTTTTTATACACATTTGGTATAAGGACTCTGGAATTTAGTTTTAGATTCCTGCAGGTAATTACTTGAACATTCTGAAACCCTGTTACTTAATTTACCCATCACCACCACCACCATAACAACCAGCATGGTACTCCTATAGCTACTTAAATGTGGATAAATACCACTGAATTCTGACCCCTATATTTGAGTATATATATAGATTTACACTACAAGTAGCATACTTCAAAAATATTTACTTTAATCCAGACTAACAATTTATCATTTGAGCAAGTTGGAAAATATCTTACAAGTAGACAATGATAAGTGTCAAAAATCTTAACCTATAAATCCAAGGGTTAACCGTTGGAACTGGCTATAGGTTGCTATGCCTCGCCCTACTTGCCTGCACTCACCCTTCCTGCACACGGCCGATCTGGGTACGCAGGTCAACGAAGGATTGAGAAAACCGGCAGTGGGGCAACAGCCCCACAAACGCGAAGAAAGGGAAACAACTTCACTTCCCAACATTCCTTGCGCCGCGCCGCCCCAGAGCCAATCAGGCTGAGAGGCTCTCGCATGGCGCAGCGTTCGGAAATGCGCCGCAGCCAATCAAAAGAAAAGCATTTAAAAAAACAGCACAAACACAAAGCACCAACCCATAACTACAAGCTCCAGCGTCCTGCGCGCCATGAGTGCGCAGAATGCTGAGGAAGCCAGCACCCAAGAAATAAAGCAAAAACAAAAACACCGGGAGAGCAAGTCCGCCAAGCCGCGGGGAACAAAGCCCCCCTCTCCAACGGCGCCTGAAGCTCCTAATCAGAGTTTCCCCTTTAATATCACTGGGTGGGTGGGGGTGTTGTGCTCCCCCTCTCTACTGGCTCCCCTGGGGTTGAGAGGGTGGGGGGACCAAAGGAGTCTGTCTCCCCCACCCTCCTCACCCCAGGGGACCCGCCAGAGAGTGGATTCCCTCCCCCCCCCACGCCCCATGTTAAAGAGAAGAAACCAAGTGGTTACTTCTCTTTAAAAATGGAGTTGGGGGGGAATCCCCCTCTCTACTGGCTCCCCTGGGGTTCAGAGGGTGGGTGGGGGACCAAAGGAGTCTGTCTCCCCCACCCTCCTCACCCCAGGGGACCCGCCAGAGAGGGGATTCCCTCCCCCCACACACACGCCTCATGTTAAAGAGAAGAAACCAAGTGGTTACTTCTCTTTAAAAATGGAGTTGGGGGGGGGAATCCCCCTCTCTTCTGGCTCCCCTGGGGTTCAGAGGGTGGGGGGACCAAAGGAGTCTGTCTCCCCCACCCTCCTCACCCCAGGGGACCCGCCAGAGAGGGGATTCCCTCCCCCCCACACGCCCCATGTTAAAGAGAAGAAACCAAGTGGTTACTTCTCTTTAAAAACGGAGTTGGGGGGGAATCCTCCTCTCTACTGGCTCCCCTGGGGTTCAGAGGGTGGGGGGGACCATAGGAGTCTGTCTCCCCCACCCTCCTCACCCCAGGGGACCCGCCAGAGAGGGGATTCCCTCCCCCCCACACGCCCCATGTTAAAGAGAAGAAACCAAGTGGTTACTTCTCTTTAAAAACGGAGTTGGGGGGGAATCCCCCTCTCCTCTGGCTCCCCTGGGGTTCAGAGGGTGGGGGGACCAAAGGAGTCTGTCTCCCCCACCCTCCTCACCCCAGGGGACCCACCAGAGAGGGGATTCCCTCCCCCCCCACACGCCCCATGTTAAAGAGAAGAAACCAAGTGGTTACTTCTCTTTAAAAACGGAGTTGGGGGGGAATCCCCTTTTCTACTGGCTCCCCTGGGGTTCAGAGGGTGGGTGGGGGACCAAAGGAGTCTATCTGAGAGGGGATCCCCCCCACACCAAAAATCACAAAAACAAACAATCAAAAACATTCAAAAATACACAAAAACCAAACAAAAATAACACCAAACAGTAAACAACAACAAACATTTCCAAACACACCAGCCCCCAGCCAAACACCACAAAATCCCACCACCACCACCACCCCAAATAAAGAAAAACAGCTAACTCACCACCACACGACCTCATACCACAACGACTGGAAAAGAAATGAATAAAGAAAGAGACTACTTGCTGGAAGAAGCTCCACCCAGAGGCCATGAGAGAAAACACAGTCAAAATACAAGATAACCCCTACCAGCAGCACTTGCTGACCACAATAACAAAAAAAATACAAAAAGACACAATAGCCCCACACAAAAGGCCCCAAGAGTTTTTCGAAAAAGTATATCATCCTTTATTCTTTTTTTCATCCACAAAACCAAAACACCAAACAAAACTCATCACAGTTTAAAACAGGCCATCAAAATTTTTTTGTATAAATAAACATTTTAAAAATTTCAAATATTGATTAACCTCTTCTTTACAAACATTAACAACAACAACAACAACAACAACAACAACAACAACAACAACAACAACAACAACAACAACTTTCCAACACCATTTAAAACAGCCCGGCAACGCCGGGCAACCTTTGCTAGTATAAATATAAATGACAGAACCCCTTCTCTTTGCCAGTCATTTAAGACCTCTGGTGGTGCAGGGCTATTTTTGTAGTTGTTGTTGTTGTTGTTTTCCCTTTCTTTCAGAATTTAAAAGACAGCAAGAGTGGCTATTATTACTCTCTAGAGCTCAGATTTTAACTTTCAGTATCTAAATGGACTGATAAGTACTATGACCTTATTAAAGAAAATTGTTTTCTTCTGTTGGCTCTTGGTGTGCATTTACAATATGGAGTGACAGCACTGACAATAAAATTATTGTTCTAGTTAGGGCTCTGGAAGAAAATACACAATCCAGTGATATGCATATTTGCTCATATGAAGAAATGCTCTTTTCAACATTTTGTATCAAGCATATAATCTGTTCCAGCACAGACCGATGACATGAGATTCATAAGCTACAAACAGTAATCGGTGGAGCAGGACAGGTGCCCAGCATGGGGGAAACTAACAAATTGTGTTGTTGTTGTTTTGAGGGGGAGATCTGCTGGGAAATATTAACTATTATTACTTCTGCCATTTGTTGGCAGAACAAGACCTGAGAGGGCTAACTCAAATGGAATTGTATGACATTGCTACATCAAGCATCATCTCCCCCTCCCACTCACCGATCGGGACATGGATACGGAAAGCACAAAATAACAACCACTCAGACATTTCCAGCCATTCACAATTAAAATTTAATAAATGTTCACAACTTTGTCATCAGCAACAAAAAGGGTGCCTTGGTGCATTGAGGAAACCCTTCCCAAAATGGTGGACTACTGAGACATGTGTTACTCCTGTGCAAGAGTCAAAAGAACAGTACTCTTAAAAATCAACAGTAATATTGGCAAAAAAAGAGAGTTAGATTATTATTTTTTGCAAAAAGTTGTATTTTGTATACAAGCCCCTTGTATTTAGGCTTTATGAATGTCACATTTGGTACAAACAAATAGGGTTTTGTGCTGAAAAAATACGGCTACTGGAGTGCAAAATCATAAGTATTTTGCACAACGTTTATGTAGTGAAATAAGAAGAAAAGCACAAAACCCCTTTTAAATTCTAATCACAAGCCAAAAACCTATGTCGATCACCAAGGTGAATGAAACAAAGATTTACATCTCAAATTTACAATATAGGAGAGAAGACTAGGGAATACAACATGGAAAATGGATTGCCATTTCCAATGGATTGCCATTTCCAATCACCAAGACCGACAACGATGATGCCGATGATGCTGCAGCTGCTCTGGGGCCAGCCCTTCCCAGCCCGGGGAGGGATAAGAGCGGCCGGGGCCTGGCTGGCCAAAGACTGCTGCCAACATCAATGCCAATGCTGCAGCTGTTCCAGGGCCAGGCCTTCCCAGCACATGAAAGATTAACAGTGGCAGGGCCCCGGCTGGCTGAAGACCACCACCAATGCTGCAGCTGTTCTGGGGATAAGAAGGGATAAGAGCAGTCAGGCCCCAGGTGGCCGAAGACCACTGCTGCTGACGACACAGCTGTTCTGAGGCCAGCCCTTCCCATCCCGTACAGAAGCAAAGCCACAGGCTCTTTGGGCAGCCACACACAATAAATCAAATTAATCAAATCAATCAATCACTTATTTCTCATTATTAGGATACCAAGATTTCAGCACACCAAATTTCAGAAAGTGCTTTGCTTTCCCATTGTCTAGGCAAGAAGACACCAACCATGAACTCATTCTGTCTAACTATAGCCATTTATTTTCTTTGAAAAGAGACCCAAGGCACACAATCTAAGGCAGTGGTGGCGAACCTATGGCACACGTGCCAGAGGTAACACTCAGAGCCCTTTCTGTGGGCACCTGTGCAATCACCCCAGCAGAGTTTACCACACCCCAGCATCTCAATGAGAGCACTTCCTCCCTCCCCCAGCACAGAGTTTGCCCTGTGTGGGTTCCGTGCACACAATTGGCATACTGTACCTGACAGAACCATGGTTTGGGAGAACGCTCCTTTGAGCTTTAGTTCCGAAGGGACAGACATTGGGGTGTGAATTAATAGGAGTTTAATTCACTGATCGCTGACGTGACAGGCAGTTCGTACTGTAGAGGGCAAAAGATCACTGGGTGATGATCTCGATAAACATGTAATGGGTAATCTTGCCTCCGCAGAGACTCTGAGCTGAAGAGTCAACATAGGCAGATGTTTACTCCCGATAGCAGTAGACAATGCATGTCCCCCTGGTAGTAAATTAGATAGATAAGGAACTTCCCCTGATGAAGTCACCCCTAATGAGTAACTTGTGTAATCTTAAAGTGCAGACTTGCAGCTTTCCTGTAACGGCCACGCACAACGTATGCACGCGGTCGAGCTAGGTAGAGTATAAAGTTTAGCGCCTTCTGGTCAATAAACGCTGGTCTTCACTCCATCTTGCCTTGTGTGTCTTTACTTGACCAGTCTCCTCCGGGACCTTCCAGCCCATATCGGGACCTGATCCAACATATGGTGACCCCGACATGATCCTACTCATGAGTAAGCGACATCCTTGGTCAAGTTCTACGCCAGAACCGCATCCAAGTCTTCCCGGAGGTTGCACAGTGGTTCAGGTCAGAAAGCCATCCGATCTGAATGACAGCTACACTAAGTGGCGAGGCATTCCAGAGGCAGAGCATGCTCCAGAGCTCTGAGGCATATTGTGCATCGGAAACACACTCCGCTCAGGGTCACCTGTGAACCCTGATGCCATCGCAGAGGCCATCAAACCATCAAAGGGGAGATATCAGCGGAAGAACTAGCTGAACTTAGGCAGTTATGCCCAATCCACATAGAGATGGACGTCCCCATGGGTCAACAGCAAACAGTCCACTCAGCGGTTCCGTACAAATTGCTCATGGCAATACAGAAAGCAATTACAGAAACAGGACTTCAGAGTCATTTCACTAGAGGTACACTCCAGCAGATTTGTGAGACAATGATGCTCATTCCATACGACTGGAAGGTCGTCATGAGAATGATGCTCAATCCAAGCCAGTATTTGCTATGGGACAGCGAGTATCGACTCGAAGTGCAGGCAAGGGCTGCCAGGATGGGAGGAGCAGTAATTCCTGATCAGCTATATGGGTTGGGTCAGTTCAAAACCATCGATGTGCAGACTGCCTTGCCAATCGCCATGCTCCAACTGGCGGCTGAGACAGCCTTTAGGGCTTATCTCAACGTACCGGCAGCTGGCAAAACAGCCAAAAATTACACAGCAGTTAAACAGGGTGCCCAGGAGTCCTACATGGACTTCATTAACAGATTGGAGGAAGCGATCAGTAGGCAGATAGACAACGAACAAGCCCAGCAGGAGCTTATGATGAAGCTGGCAAAAGACAACGCCAACCTTGACTGCCGTAAAATCTTGCAGTCACTGGGCAATCATTCCGATTTGATGCTTACTGACATGATCAGGGCTTGTGCCGACATTGGTACAGATTCCTATAAAATGGGTCTGTTAGCAGCGTCGGTGCAAGGTGTTAGGGGACCCAAAGGCAAAACCAAGGGAGCATGTCACACTTGTGGCAAGATCGGTCATTTCGCTAGAGAATGCCGATCCAAGAAGGGTAATGGCCAAAACACAGGTCATCCCAAGGCTCCGACCACCCCACGTCCATGATGTAACAAGGGCTTTCACTGGGCCAGGAACTGTCTGACTTCGGAAAACCGGACCGCGGGCTTGTCTCTGGCCCCAGTCCAAACAGAGACCACAGTCACTCTGGAAGAGTCAGAGCTGGATTAGATTCAGGAAACATTCCACCCTGCATTCCGGAGGCACTGGCCAGACCTAAGGGCAGTGTGAGACTAGATTTGACTTGCCAGTCAGAAGTCACATGTGACTTGCCAGGCACAGTCTATCTGGTTGATTCCCAATACATGGGACCCCTGCCTAAGGGCTATATAGGTTTACTTTTGCCCCACAGTATCGCAGGAACCCGAGGAATCCTTGTGATTCCAGGAGTCGTTGAATCCAATTTTTGGGTGTACTCCAGGTTCAACTTTGGACACACCTACCACAAACCATTCACAAAGGAGACACATTAGCGCAACTGATCATGGTTCCTTGTCACCCACAAGCAGGTAGCCAGGAAAGGCTCAGGGACAGCTCAGATTCGGGGTCGGCAGACCGCTCGAGTGCAGAAGGGGCAGTACAAGGATACCAGATCTTAGCGACAGTGGAAACCAACATAGAGTGGAAGCGGCGGCCAGTCATAAAGGTATTCTTAAACAAAAAACCTTTTGATGGGCTATTAGATATGGGAGCTGATGTCAGCGTGGTCAGCCAGAGCCAATGGCCACGAGAGTGGGCTCTCGAGCTGGTCTCTGAAGTGTGGTGGGTAGGTGGTGTCCAGGAAGCGTTTAGAGGCTGAGATTGGGTAGAAGTCACAATTCCCGGATCTGACGGCACGGCAGTCATTTGGCCGCATATCTTAAATGTACACGTCAATCTCTGGGTGCAGGACATCTTGCAACAGTACCGTGCCACTCTTACCTTTGGGTAATGGCTTTACCGCTCAAATGACTTACCAACACGCCAGTCTGGGTAGAGCAATGGCCGGTCGTAGGGGAAAAATTAGTTGCCCTAAAGCAGCTGGTTAAAGAACAATTAGACACAGGACACATAGAACAGTCCACCAGTCCCATATTTGTCATTAAAAAGAATTCAGGGAAGTGGCGACTCCTTCACGATCTAAGAGAGATCAATAAGTGTATTCAGCCAATGGGTCTGCTTCAATGCGGCATCCTGAATCCAAACATGATCCCCGAGGGTTGGAAGATCCTGGTCGTAGACCTGAAAGACTGTTTTTACACCATTCCTTTAGATGTAAGGGATCGGGAAAGGTTTGCTTTAACGGTGCCAGTCGTGAACCACAGAGAGCCTACGCAATGTTTTGCGTGGAAATATTTGCCACAGGGGATGCTCAATTTGCCCACTCTGTGCCAAATTTACATTCATGATGCACTGGAAAAGTTTTGGAACCTTCACCCCACAGTCTTGGTATGTCATTTTTTGGATGATATTTTGATCGCAGCACCGCAACTCGGCAGCGAAATGTTTAAAGACCTCCAGGGCACTCTGGGGGAGAAGGGGTTACTCATTGCCCCAGAGAAAGTTCAGAGAACCGAGCCCTTTTCATACTTGGGCCATCGGCTTCTCCGTTCTTTCGCAGCACCAGTTTTGCCACAAATTAACCTCAAAGATTCAATCACTCTCGTAGAATTGCAACAGATTCTGGGGAATATCAATTGGGCTAGACCGTATTTTAGGCTAGATACGGAACGCTTGAAGCCACTCTTCTCGCTGCTAACACTAGGTAAGCAGCCAACAGATCGGATACACATTCCACGAGAGGCTCGCTTGACTCTCGAAAAAGTCAATCAAGTTCTCAGCCAGAGATGGGTGGACAGGATTAGTCAGGGGCCATATGCTCCTGTTCTGAACCTGTACATAGTCCGAACTGGAGCCATGTTCTCCAGAGCTCTAGGCGTAGACTCCGAGTGAGGGGCGAAAATCGTGGAATGGGTGTATTTACCACACACCTCTTCCTGAAACATCGTCCCTCCACAGGAACTGGTTTCCGTGGTGATTTACCGACGAAGGTTGAGAGCAAGAGATATCTCAGGGCACGATTAAGAGAAAATCATTGTTCCATTCCCCAAGGATCAGATCCAGCAGCTAATGCAGCTCAGTGACTCACTTCCGATTGCATTAGAGGGATTCACAGGATTTTTGGCATACCATTTGCCAAAAGACACCAGACTTGTCTCGCTTCAAATGCAGACAGTCAGCTTGTGTGAGCTATTGTCCCTGGTTCCTCTTCAGGGAGCCAGGACAGTGTTCACTGATGGGGGTGGAACATATGGCGTTTTCACTTGGCATGAGGGGCAGGCTTGGCGCACGCTTCTAACTCTTCCGCAGAAATCCGCACAGCGGGCGGAATTGGCAGCAGTGAACCTTGCCTTGCGCACTTTTGCCAAGGAATGCTTGAATATAATTACAGACAGTCAGTATGTCCGGAATTTGCTTCACAGTCTACCGGGAGCCTACATCACTCCCGCGATAGACAAAAACTTGTTAGGTCTCTTCCTCACAACTCAATTTCATTTGCGTAACCACACCGAAGCGCTCTATGTCGCCCACATCAGAAGTCACCAGGATTTACCTGGCCCAATTTCCGCGGGCAATAGTAGAGCGGATGCGGCCACAAAGGAAATTCAGCAGAAGTCAGTTTTGGGAGTCTTCACCACTCTGATTCAAAGTCATGCATTTTTTCATCAAAATGCTAAAGCACTTGCATGGCAGTTCAACCTGCCACTTTCCCAAGCTCAGGGCATAGTCCGTTCCTGCCCACAATGTGCAGGGGTGGCGGGGGGGCCCTCGTGGGGTGTCAACCCACAAGGGACAGAAGCCAACCAGGTGTGGCAGATGGATGTCACACACGTTCCGCAGTTTGGGAGATGGCAGTTCATGCATGTCTGCATAGACACATTTTCACAGTTTGTCTGGGCTACAGCTCAGAAGGGAGAAACGGCTTCTCATGTGGAGCAGCATCTCCTCTCCTGTTTCGCGGCCACGGGTAAACCACGGCACGTGAAATCCGACAATGCTCTGGCTTATAGCTCCTGGCAGCTGGCCACATTTATGGCCACCAGGAACATTAAGCACACTTTTGGTGTTCCATACAATCCGCAAGGGCAAGCGATTGTAGAGCCGGTGAATCAGATGCTCAAGTCCTACATTGGTAAATAAACAGAAAGGGGGGTACTAGCCCTCCCCAAAACTCAGGATCAGGCACAGCATTGTCTGAACAAGGTACTATTCACGTACAACCACCTCAATGATATTTCAGATTGCACTCCGCAGGAGAAGCACTCCCATCACACGGAGGCTCTCCCGTGCCCTATGGTGCATTATCAAGTGCCACCGTATCCTTCTTGGAGGGGCCTGGCACCACTCATAACGTGGGGAAGAGGGTATGCCCCAATTATGTCTCCTTCAGGTGCCATCTGGATTCCAGCTCGTTGTGTGAAATCTCATCTTGAGTCCAATGGCGTGGAGCCAGGCGTTCCTGGGAGGCGATGACAGCCGATGACAGCACCGAAGATCACCTGTGAGATGGTCAAGTCCCTGTGCCAGGAGGCGACTGACATCGCGCGACAGCAGAATGCAGAACCAACTACGGAGAAAATCGTGGTTGCAGTTTTGTCCCAGATCACCTTTAACTTACTTACTTACTTACTTACTTACTTACTTACTTACTTACTTACTTACTTACTTTATTTATTCATTCGTTTGTTTGTTTGTTTGTTTGTTTGTTTGTTTGTTTGTTTGTTTGTTTGTTTGTTTGTTTGTTTGTTTGTTTGTTTGTTTGTTTGTTTGTTTGTTTGTTTGTTTGTTTGTTTGTTTGTTTGTTTGTTTGTTTGTTTGTTTATTTATTTATTTGTTTATTTATTTATTTATTTATTTATTTATTTATTTATTGGGTTGTACCACTTAGGTACAACCCAACTCAGGGCGGTTTACATAGCGGACAGTAAATACATAAAAAGACACATGATAAAACAAAGTTAAAAGTTAAAAAAAACCACCCCTAAAAGGTGTGCAAGTACCAAAGGGACCTTGGGGGAAGGCACACTTCTCTATACCAACCACCCAATGGTACCCCCATCCCCACCCACACCCCAAACTTGGCCCGAAAGCCAGGACTTTAGTTCCTTCCTAAAAGGCAAAAACTCCGTCTGGAAACGCAGTTCCACAGGCAGGAGGTTCCAAAGGGCCGGTGCGGACACGGAGAAGGCCCTCCTCCTTGTGCCAGAGAGGCGAGCCCCCCTGGCTGATGACACAATTAGAGAGCCCCTCTGGTCCACTCTGGTTGGACAGACAGACGTCCTTAGGGCGATGTGATCTCTGAGATACCCTGGCCCACAACCATGTAGGGCTTTAAAGGTCAAAACCAGCACCTTGAATTGCACCCGGAGACAAACTGGTAACCAGTGCAGCCCCCGAAGCAGTGGTGAGGCATGGGCATAACATCCACACCCCATCACCACACGGGCTGCGGCATTCTGGACCAGCTGCAGCCTCCGAATGGTCATCAAGGGCAGCCCCATGTAGAGCACATTACAGTAGTCTAGTCTGGAGGTCACCAGAGCGTGAGTGACCATGAGCAAAGAGTCCCGGTCCAGGAGTGTGCGCAACTGGCGAATCACCCGAAGTTGGGCAAAGGCCCTCCTGGCCACAGCTGCCACCTGTTCTTCTAGCAGCAGCCACGAATCCAGGAGGACCCCCAAGTTGCGCACCAGGTTGGTCTGGGGCAAAACAGCCCCATCCAAAACCAGAGATGGTAGCTCCCGGGATAACGCAGGACCCCCTATCCATAGCCACTCAGTCTTGCTAGGATTCAGCTGTAGCCCATTTGCCCCCATCCAGACCCCAACGCCTCCAGACAGCTGGAAAGGACTTTGACTGCATCACTGGGGTCCCCACGGGCCGAGATGAACAACTGTGTGTTATCCGCGTACTGGTGGTACCGCACCCCATGGGAACGGATGATCTCACCCAGCGGCTTCATGTAGATGTTAAATAGGAGTGGAGAGAGTACCGAACCCAGAGGTACCCCATATTTTAGGGGCCTAGGACTCGACCTCTCACTCTCCAACCACACCGACTGAGTCCGGCCCTTCAGAAATGAGGAAAACCAGGACCACACCGTGCCCTGGATCCCCAATCCTCGGAGCTGTTCCAGAAGGATACCTTGGTCAATGGTATTGAAGGCCGCTGAGAGGTCAAGAAGAGCAAGGACAGATGGATGACTGCCATCCCGCTCTCGCCAGAGATCATCCATCAGTGCGACCAATGCAGTCTCAGTACCATATCCAGGTCTGAATCCTGACTGGAATGGGTCCAGATATTCCGCTTCATCCAGTACCCCCTGCAGCTGACGTGCCACTGCCTTCTCCAGAACCTTCCCCCAAAAAGGAAGGTTGGAGACAGGTCTGTAGTTGGTTAGGATTGCTGGATCGAGGGATGGCTTCTTCAGGATGGGGTGCACCAGAGCATGTTTCAGCAGTGCAGGAAACATCCCCTCTCAAAAAGACACGTTAATTATAGCCCCGACCCAGCCATCTGTCACCATCTTAGAGGCTTTTACCAGCCAAGCGGGACAGAGATCCAATGGACAATTAGTGGCGCAGACCGCCGCAAGGGGCCTGTCCACTTCATCCAGGGCAACTGGATCAAACCGATCCCAGGTAACACCACAAGACTGCGCACTGGCTCCCTCCGGACCCTCCCTGTGCACGCCAAGTTTGAACCCCGAGCAAATCCGATCAATTTTCTCCATCAGATGGTCAGCAAAGTCCTCAGCTGATCCCTGCCAACCAGGCACAGGCCCCGCCCTACCCAGGAGGGACCTGGTCACCCGAAACAGGGTGGCTGAGTGATTATCAGCGGAGGCAATAAGGGTGGTGAAGTATTGCCTACTCACCACCCCCATCGCCACTAGGTAGGCCCTAATAGCGGCTCTAGCTAGTGTCCAATCAGAATCGCTCTGGGTCTTCACCCAGCAGAGCTCAAGGCGTCTCTTTGCCCGTTTGAGCTCCCATAGTTCTTCAGTGAACCACGGGGATGACCTAGCTCCACGGGCTCTGAGAGGCCGTAGTGGAGCGATTACATCCAAGGCAGATGTCGTCGACCCGTACCACAGGTCAAAATGTGCCTCAGGTGAATCGTGTTGCCGATCCAGAGGAAATTCCCCCAGTTCCCTCTGGAATCCATCCGGATCCATCAGTTGCCTGGGGGGGCACTTTAATCAACCCTGCCTCCTTACAATGAAGTGTCGCCCCCAGAAAGTCTAGAACCACCTGACCATGGCACAGGTGTTATGTCTAGCTTCTGTAAACTCAGATCACTCTGCTACCGCCCTGACAAAAAGACTAAATCTGGTATGTGGCCACTGCCCCTGGTTGGGCCCTGAATTACCTGAGCCAGGTCCATAGCTGCCATGGAAGCCATGAACTCCTGTGCCACCTCGGAACCAGACCCCAGCGAAGGCAAATTGAAGTCCCCCAAAACTATCAGTCTAGGGAAGTCCAAAGCCAATGCCGAGACGGCCTCAAGGAGCCCAGGCAGGGAGTCCCTTACCTTGCAAGGAGGCAGGTACAGGAGTAGGACCCCCAACTGACCCTTAGGGCCCAACTGTAGGAGCAGGGCCTCACAACCCAAAATTTGTGGAGCAGTGGCCCTGCTCCGGCCCACACTCCCTCCCTCATCCACTTAAAACATACCCTCTCACTCATTCCACCCCCCCTAACAGAACTCCAATGACGGGAGTCTCCTCCTCCCAGCCCTGGTGCAAGCACTGTAAGGCCGCAGGGGTGATTGGGAGGGGGGCACAACCCCTGAGGCTGCCAAGCAACCCCAGGTGCTGCCATAGTTCTCCTCCCCACCCCGGTCCACGCAGCACAAGGCTCGATGCTGCAGGGATGGTGAGGGGTGCCGCTTTTGTGGCCGCAAGCGACCCCAGGTACAATCGACACTCTCCTCCCCACCCCAGTCCTGGCAGCGCAAGGCTCGTAGCTGCAGAGATGGCGGGGTACCATCTTTGGGGCCACAAGCAACCCCAGGTGCAGCCGATGTTCTCCTCCCCACCCCCGGTCCTGGCGGCACAAGGCCCTCCTTGTAGGTGCTGCGCCGGACCCGCACAGCCGGGAAAAATATCCCCTCTCCAAAACCAGCCATGGGATGGAAGACAAACGTCCGATGTTCTCAATGGCCTCCACCCCCGAAGATGAGACCAGCTAAGCAGCGGTGGAGGCGGTGGAGGCGGTGGAGGCGGTGGAGGCGGTGGAAGCGGTGGAGGCGGCGGAGGCGGCGGAGGCGGCGGAGGCGGCGGAGGTGGAGGCGGCGGAGGCGGAGGCGGAGGCAGCCTTGGAGCCCAACCAGGAGCCCAGAAGCCGCCCTGCCTCAGGTGTTCTCGCCAGTCTCCCCCCTGAAGGCAGTGTTCTCGGCAGGCATGGGGCTGGCCGCTTTTACCTTCTCCCAGGCTGGGAGAGGCAGCCCAGGATCAGCTGTGGCCTTGGTGTTCCCTGCAGGCTGAGGCTGGTTGCTCTTACCTTCCCTCAGGCTGGGAGAGGCAGCCCAGGATCAGCTGTGGCCTTGGTGTTCTCTGCAGGCTGAGGCTGGTCGCTTTACCTTCCCTCAGGCTGGGACAGGCAGCCCAGGATCAGCTATGGCCTTGGTGTTCCTTGATGATTCCTTGATGACGATCATCTTGATCCTTTCCTTGCTTATGGGGGGAGGGGTTCAAGCCACTTCATTTGAAGCAGAAGACCTGATGCCTGGTGGAGACCTCTCTACCCGGCTATACTACAACATCTGGAAAAGATTGGTGAACCTCGTCAATCAGTCCGATTTTTGCCTGAGGCAGGCCACTGATTCTGCCTCTCTTCTTAGTACTTGTCTCATTCAGGTGTGCACATCAGTAACGGTGACTGGTTAGTGAAGCGGATATTTGGCCCGTTTCACAAGATCATGTATTCGACATATGCGCACTGGGGAACCCAAGTCACAAAAGTCCTACTGGCTGATGAGGCCACTCTGTACACTCCCCGAGTGGCGATCAGCCCGAACTCAACTTGTGCTCACATGACTGGCTGTTCCGCGGTCAAAGGGCCACATCACCGTTGCCTCGACCCCAGCAACAGCACTTGGACATGCAATCACCCAGAGACTATTGACTCAATGTTTGTTCATGTCACTTTGCCTTTAGGCTGGTTTTTACATGTAACTAACACACTTGGAACTATATCCCCGCAAATGTATCTGATTCTTTCTGTTGAATCAGTCGTTTGACACTGTTGCTTCCCACAAAGGATATGGTTGCCCCAAGCACCTAGATATCTGCCCACACACGGCATGCTCGTGCCACCCAGCTGGATAGTTCATGTGACAGTAATATTAGGATTCTGAGCAAAGCTGAGTACGTCTCATTGGTGGTCAGTTTGTTCAGCGTGCCAGGCTTAGCCGTAGGCAACACTCGCAGGATTGGTCAATTTGCTTGCGCTTTAGCAAAACCCATCAACCACACCTCATCGGCGATAGCCATGCTCAATCAAGAGCAAACAGAGCTTCACCATGCTATATTGGATAATCGAGCAGCTATTGACTACCTCCTGCTCTTACACCATTTGGATTGCGAGACAGTCCATGGCATGTGTTGTTTTAACCTCACGGACAACTCTCGCAAGGTACAAAGTCAGATCACAGATCTCCATACCCTGGTTAAGAATATCAAGGAAGATGCCACTTGGGGGTGGTGGAATTCGCTATGGTCATGGTTTCCATGGGGATGGCTGCAAACAACGCTCAAGGCGATTGTGGGGATTGCAATTTTGGGGATAGCGGTTTGCTGCTTCTCGCAATGTATTCCATCAATGCTGTCAAGATGTCCCCCATGGAGAAAATCCCAGGATGTCCTCACTCCACGTCAGCTCATGCCACTCCTGCGATGAGCCGTCTGTCAGGTCCAATCAAACAAATAAAGGGGAAGTGTGGGTTCCGTGCACACAATTGGCATACTGTCCCTGAGAGAACCATGGTTTGGGAGAATGCTTCTTTGAGCTTTGGTTCCGAAGGGACAGACATTGGGGTGCGAATTAATAGGAGTTTAATTCACCGACCGCTGACATGACAGGCAGTTCGTACTGTAGAGGGCAAAAGATCACTGGGTGGTGATCTCGATAAACATGTAATGGGTAATCTTGCCTCCGCAGAGACTCTGAGCTGAAGAGTCAACGTAGGCAGATGTTTACTCCCGATAGCAGTAGACAATGCATGTCCCCCTGGTAGTAAATTAGATAGATAAGGAACTTCCCCTGATGAAGTCACCCCTAATGAGTAACTTGTGTAATCTTAAAGTGCAGACTTGCAGCTTTCCTGTAACGGCCACGCGCAACGTATGCATGCGGTCGAGCTAGGTAGAGTATAAAGTTTAGCGCCTTCTGGTCAATAAATGCTGGTCTTCGTTCCATCTTGCCTCGTGTGTCTTTACTTGACCAGTCTCCTCCAGGACCTTCCGGCTCGTATCGGGACCCGATCCAACAGCCCTACCCTTCTGCCCAGCAGCTCAATGGAAGTGTTTCCATCCTTCCATGTTGCTGTGATGGCACTTTGCAATAAATAAGTGGTGAGCTCATTTGTATTACAATTGGGCCCATCATACCACCTGGATCAAGCTAAATAGTGAAGCACCAACATCAAGACTCTTGAAACCTCTTGCACAAACCCAGGCAGGGCAAAGTTTAGATGCTCTCCTGTGCCAACTCCAGTTCTTTGACATCACAAGGGTCTAACCCAAGGTCTTAGGTTTGGGCCCAACAATCTTGGGGAGTGGAATGCTATTGACCTGGCAAATGTACTCATATTTAGTTTGAGAGTGGCTTAAGGTTTGAGGGGGCCATTTCAGAATGTGTCTTCTGGTTAATTGGACACCTAAAGGACTTCCTGGTGGCAACAATCACAAAAAGTGCCTTATGAGTATAATAATTTCATGTCAGAAATTATTCTGGGTTGAAATGATTTTTGCTGGAGAAACTCAGCTCAGGGGACACCAAAATGAGGCTCCTTTCATGAGGCTCCCCAAGATCTTTCCCCACCGAAGTGGTCCATATTTATCTACTTGCAATTTCTTCCTTTCAAACTGCTAGGTTAGCAGGAGCTGGGACAGATGATGGGTGCTCAAACCATCATGCAGTGTGCAGGTCTCGAACTACCGAATTGCCAGCCTTCCAGCTAATAAGATGAGCTTCTTAACCACTGTGCCATGGCAGCCCCTGCCTTATGAGTGATAAGTAGGCAGCTTCCCTTTTACTTTTCCTCAGCGCCATAGCAGGACTGAATGCATTGTGGGGTATTATGAAAGATCCAGGGCAAATATCACTGATAATTTTTCTAAGCCCCAGGGGCTGTTAACTTGCCTTGTTTCACCGTGTGAGTTAATATTTACTTAACGTCATCAGTGTAATACTGTTGAGACTGAGTTCCAGCAATATGAGGAGTAGTTACTATGGATAATGCGAGATGAAAGCAAACAACCCATATACTGTAGGATACATTCAACCTTGTGACTCCTGATTTGACACTGCCATCACAATCTGAGTCTGCTAAATATAATACAAAAGTAGCAATCTTGATTTGAGCCAGATAAAGCTGCATCTTTCCCCAAGAGGGTAGTATTAAGGTCTCCCTTCCTTGAAAACCAGTCGTGTCTGACTCTAGGGGACAATGCTCATTTTTGTTTACAGCCAAAGACCCAGTGCAGTCTCCCTCTGCAGAAGCTTCTGTGGTCATGTGGCAGGCATTACTAGACACTGAAGTGCATAAAATGCTGTTGCCTTTTTCACCAAAGTGATACCTGGTGATACCTATTTATCTACTTGCAATTTCTTGCTTTCAAACTGCTAGCTTGGCATGAGCTGGGGCAGAGATAGGAGCTCACGCAGGTCTCGAACTGCTGACCTGCTGATCTCCTGGCCATCAAGCTCAGCATCTTAACCACTAAGCCACCATGGCTCCTTAAAGGTTGGTATATCAATACAATAAGTAATTAGGTTTTGTTGCTAACTAACTAATTTTGTTGGCTCACTGTTCATGACACTTCCTGCTATGGAGCCATTCATACAGCCACAGAAGATGATGCGCTAATTTCTGTGGAAGCAGCAAGAAAATAATGAAGTCTATTTTCTGGTGGCAGTAAGGTCCATACAATGGGTTGAGTTAAGGGGTGCTCTGGCTCTGCACTGGTCATGGATTTGAAAGTGTGTCTCCCAAAAAACAACAACACTCACCCAGTGGTGGGCTCCAATTTTTTTTGCTACCTACTCTGTGGGTGTGGTATGGTGGCCATGGCCAGGGGAAAGCCCTGCATTGCACCCAAAGTAGGACTATTGCAGTGCTTTATTTCAAAACTTGGATGGGTGGGGCCAGACATAATTTCTGCTACCGGTTCTGCCGAATTGGTGTGAAGCTGCTGATGCCCACCACTGCTATTTACCAGTGCTATTTACATTGCCAAGGAGATTGTGTTTTCCCATTAATATATATTCAATTCCAAAAACTCATTTGATCAGGTACTGGTCCACCTCCTTTTCCTTTAATTAATGTATACTCCAAAAATGACCTCCAAATATATTGAAATTTATTTTCCTTTTTCAAATTCATCTCCCATGTAATCTTGTTGTTCAATGCAATATCCCACATTCATTTATACTAATCTTCGATTTTTAATGGGACATCACTTTCCCAATTCCGTGCTATACATAACCTTGCTATAGTCTACATAATAAATAACAAATATTTTCTATACATATCTATATTCAAATTATCTACCTCGGTCAATAAGGCGGTACCCACCCCCAGCTTAAGGTCTGCACCCAGTATTTCAACTATCTCTTTTTCAATATTTTGGACTCAAGTAAGACTTTCTCCTACCTCGTGTGCAGTGGCTGCATGCCAACCCACTCTGCTATGTGTGTCTGGGCCATAACACTTGGGATTCTGGTAATTGAAGTCCAAGAACATATGGAATGGCAAGCGTCACCATCACTGAAGGTTACATATGAACCGAAACAAACAAATGCTGGTCTGGTCTTCTCCATTTCCCATCTTTTACTAAAAATTGTGTCTCCAAAAAGCAACAGAAAATATTCATTGGGATATCACATTCAAATTGCCACTGAAGAACAAAAGCAGGGAGTTGCAAAATAGTGAACAGCATTAGTTCTAAACTAGCCGATTACCAGGTGTTGCCTGGAGGTTTCTTTGCTGACCTTCCCAGGTAGGGTCTGGCTCCCCCACTGTCTCGGCCACCCAGGTGCCTGCCAAAGCATCCCGAGTGTGGGCCGGAGCTGTTCCCGTTGCTGCTGCATCACTTATGGCCATCCGGTGGTGGTGGGTTCATGGCCGGGCCTGCCGGGCGACAGCCGCTCCTCGCCACTCCTCCCTCTCTGCCAGTGACAGCTGAGCATGCAGAGTGGCGGTGGGGCATCCGGCGGCTATGAGGCCTGCCCTGCTGCGCAGCTGCTGCCACCCACTGTGCCTCCCTCCAGGCCAGGTCCAGCCGAGGGCGTCCGGTGCTGGCAGGGTGTCCTCGTCAGTTGTTTTAGGGCCAGGCCCGCCTTGCAGCTGCTGCTGCTCACCGCTCTGGCCCAGTCATCTGTGTGAGGGGGCATGGCAGTGGACTGGTCATGCCACAGCCTAGCCCCGCTGTTGTTTTGGCTGCCGCCGCCGCCCCCTCTTGCCTCCAATTTCTCTGCCATTTTGGTCACTGTCACCTCGTTCGTCACCTCCTGGACCCGGCTGCGCACACGCACCACCACCTGAATCGCTGATGAGGCCGTGTCGTGCATGTGCACTGCTGCCTTTCCTGGCCTGTCTCCCCGTTGGATGGGGGTACCCCCTTTGCAATCCATTTTTGGGGTATAAGCTACCAGATGGGGTTTGCTCCCCCCCCCCCCCGGTGGAGATCTCGCCAGGCCAAGGAAGGTGTGTGGCAAGTTTCAGTGGGATCCATCAAGGAGTATGGGAGCCCATCATGGACATACAAGATCAGACCTTTGTTTTATAGATATAAGATATTGCATAAGGCAGAGGAAAACACTGAAATGAAAAGATTTTTATCACTGGAAGTAAACTGTATTTCATTCCAGCCTCTGAAATATCACTTTTGGTTGACTTATTTTACTGCTCTGAGCTTTGTGTGAAGCTTGGTCTCAGAAACAGCCTTCCAGATTTAGCTGCAGGCTTTGGGAGGGAGATTTCACAATACTTTGCCCTCCAGCATAGAATAATTCCAAATGTATACTATTCACCCACCCTGTTGAGGTACATTTCTAATGCTGATTCAAATAGTCATTAGAAGATACAAACCACAAAGATCCTTTAAGAAATGGGTGCATCTGTGCGTATGTAGATAAGTCTCAATTTATACACTCCCTTATGTTAGTAGCTGTAATGCCATTTCAAGACAGATAAACAGGATGATGTAACAGGTGCTGATGATACAGTTGTTCAGAATATCATAAAGCCTATCAACACTACCACTCATTTCCCAAGACGTTCACAGTGATCTATCCAGGCTGGTTGCGAAGATGAGTTTTGAGCAGCTTATTCAAACAGCTGTTTTGTTCAAACTGGTTTGCAGGCGCACCCCCCAATAACGGACTCAGACACTGATGAAAGTGGATAACGGCATTGGGCCACATTTATTGATTCATGCCCTAGTCCGAATTATAAATTTCTATTGGTATTCAACCAATAATAATTCTTAAGGCAAGCAGGCCGAAGTAACACTGGTAAAGTACCACCCAAAATTGCAAACGGCAATTGGTTACAATGTATCCATTTGTATCAATTTGTTTGTTGACAACAAACAAATTGTTGACCGTAGTCAATACCTAACTATTGACCCCACCCTCTGACGCGTATCCGTAAAATAACGGGGTGATGCATGCTGCATAGATCTTGCCATCACCCCATCGCCTGGTTCATCGTTGACCGGACAACGTTTAATCAACTTGTGCCTGTCTAGTGTTGTCCAGTCAATTGCGAACCTGCCGGATACCTGTGGGTCATAACTGTTTACCTTACCAGTGCTACCCGCCACACGGAGAGGCTCAATAAAGGCTCGATGCCCCCTCCCAGACCGTCAGCTCGGTCAACAGGCCTGCTCTCCAATCTCCTAACAGGAGGTCCATACCTCCCTGCGACAGATGGACCCCATCCCCTGAATAAAGCTCATAATTTTGTAGGCTGATTGCAGGGTGCCTAATGACGCGCCCCCAACCCTTGTCGATAATGAACTGGGCAATAGCCCTGTTCAACGAGCGACGAGCTCGATCAAGTGCCTGGAGGTCAAACCCTCCCCTGTAAGCATGCCGCGGTACCATGTCTGACCAAATGAGGGTTGTGGCAGGCCACACATAATGTAAGTAAGCCAGGTCACCGCAAATCGCGTGCTTCAGCGATAGTCCAGTGACCTGCCCCAAATCATTGCCCCCAAGGTGTATGATCAGAATATCTGGCGGGTCAGCATTCCTGCTGGATAACAGGAATGGCAACAGTTCCCGCCATAACATGCCGCGCTTACCATACCATCTGAGACTTGCGGATGCACCCAGTCCCAGTCGGGGTCCCCACTCTGTCGCCGCAGCGTACAACGCTGCCCTATGCACGTAGCTGTGGCCCACCAGCCATACTGCCACCGGTGTAATACGACACCAAGGGTCTGTCAAGGAAAAAGAGGGGGGGAGAACAATACAGTGACTAAACTGGTACTCACGGTTGAAGAGGGCGAACATAAAACTGAAAACAACGTGATCCCCACCTCCCCATGCGGCGTATTTCCGCCCTGGAGTACCCAAAAGCAGCTGCAGTAGAAGCCGCCCCTATCCTAAATGAATGGGTGCCGTAACGAGCCCCAGGGAGGCCAACACTGGCTAGCGCCTTGCCGGTCACCTTCCAAAATTGAAATTTAGTAAGGGGAGACCCATCTTGGTGACAGAAAAACGGGCCATGGTGCGTGCCACGCAGTGCAAGAAACTCCTGCAGGGCACCAACCGGACAGATGTCTGCCAATGAACATCGTAGCAGTCGCACACCACTGCCTACGCCGTGCTGATCAACTTTAGAGGAGCGTATCCTCAACTGAGCCCAATCATTACAAACATAGACATCATCGAGTTCCAGTGCCCTGCGACCTGCATCCGCCTTAGACAGCATCACCAGCTCGCTGATGCGGAGCGCTCCAAAAAAGGCCACCGTAGTAGCCGCATGAAACAGGGCCGCCTCATACCTGTCAAAACAGAGGTCATGCCAGCCCCGTGCTAGGTGGGTAAGTACCCCTGGGGAAATTGGGTGGCGGTCATCCGGGCTACGCCCATGCTCCCGCACCCACCCCTCCAAAACATGTCGTATGCAGAAATCAGTGGTACTGTCCGCATAACCCCCTACTTTGGCCATGAATGCTAACGCTGACAGCCTGGATGCTATGGTGCGGGGAGCTAGGCCCTGGGCATGTAGGTAAACCATGAATTGTAGAATGTGGGCGACTGGGATAGGCCAAGCCTCAGGTAGTCGAAACTGGGCACAAAAGGCCTGGAAAGTGATGAACGCGTGGTGATACGCCTTACGCATGCGGGGCGCCAGCGACATGCCGATCGCCCGGTTCACCTCTCCTTGCCAAGTGTCCATATCTCGTCCGGGAGCGGCGAGGGAAATTCCTCTGCATCCGGGGCCAAGGCACGGAACCGGGAGATCTGCAGGCGGGACAAAGCGTCAGCAATATCGTTATTAACACCAGGCACATGCCTAGCCCTGAATAGCACATTGAGGCGCAGGCTACGCAACACAAACTGTCGCACCAGCTCCATGACCCTGGGAGATTTAGACGTCTGTGAGTTGACAATGTGGACAACTGCCGCATTGTCACACCAGAAGTGTACTACCGAAATGGCCCACTCCTCACCCCACAGCATCAAGGCTCCTAGAATGGGAAAAAATTCCAGATACGTGAGGTCGCGCAAGCGACCCGTGCCAGACCAGGCTGGTGGCCATCTGCCATAGGCCCACGTCCCATTGAAGTACATCCCATAACCCAGGGACCCCGATGCATCGGACTGGACCTGGAAAAGAGGGTAAGCCAGAAGGTCGGACCTCCAGAAGGACACCCCGTTGAACTCCCTCAGGAACTGGAGCCAGATGAGCATATCCGCCTTAAGGCCCCTGCTAAGACACACCCTATGGTGGGGCTTGGTTAATCCTACCATGGCGTCGCACAAGCGTCGAGCAAAGCCTCTGCCAGGTGCGATCACCCTGCAAGCAAAATTGAGGTGACCATGCAGCACCTGTAGCTCACGAAGAGACGCCTTGCGTTTTGCCAGCAAGCCGACTATGAGTGCAACGATCCGTGAAACCTTATCAGCCGGTAACCTGGATGCTTGCACTACCGTGTCAATCTCCACCCCCACGAATGTGAGCTTGGTAGATGGGCCCTCAGTCTTTTCGGGCGCTAAAGGGACACCAAGTTCCATCATTAGCGTCTGAAATGTATTGAGGAGACGCGCACACGTGTCCCAGCCCCGTTCACCCCCGAATAAGAAATCATCCAAGTAATGGGCTACAGACCGAGATCCCGACCTGCGGACGAACGCCCACTGCAGGAAGGTGCTGAAATGCTCGAAAGCCGAGCAGGAGACAGAACAACCAAAAGGCATGGCCTTATCGAAGTAATATTCGCCCCGGAACTTGAAACCCAGCAACTCAAAATCGCCCGGGTGCACCGGCAGAAGACGGAAGGCAGACTTGATGTCGCACTTAGCCAACAGTGCACCCGGGCCACATGAGTGCACCATGCGCAGAGCCTGGTCAAAAGATGTATACCGGACCGAACAAAGGTCATCCGGGATAGCATCATTGACCGATCGGCCGGCTGGGTAGGACAAGTGATGTATTAAGCGGAATTCACCCGGTGACTTTTTGGGCACTAGCCCCAAGGGGGAAACTTTCAAATCAGGAAACGGGGGGGGGGGGCAGGGAAAGGGCCGGCGACCCTGCCAGCATCCACCTCCTTAATAATGCTCAAGGCAGCCACCTCCTCCCTTCCCCTATGTGACAAAAGGTTGGGTGCATCTTGAGGAGCCCTGACCCCCGTGAAAAGAATGCGAAACCCCTGCTGGAAACCCTCAAGCAGGTAAGCTGCGTCTGCCCTCCTTGGGTACGTCATGAGCCAACGCTCCAACATGTCCACATCAATTGGTGAGGGGGCCTTTTGCCTGACCAGCTCCCTCTGCGGCAGTCTTGCCCGCCCCCTGTCCACCTCTACCCCTGCCCCGCGATCCTCCCGGCCTGGGACAGGCGGAGGCAGCGTGGGGGCCAGCACAAGAGGGACACTCATGCCTATATCGGCAATTTCTCCTACTGCAGGTACCATTGGCCGAGAAGGTCCAGCACAGCAGGCGGGCTGGAACCCCCTGCCCCGCCACCTGGCGGGGTGTCTGTGCCGGAGCAGCTCGCTGGACCGCATGTCCACAATGGTACCTCTCCCCAGGCGCCGGGCGCGTGGGGGTCATATACAGAAGCCACAGCTTCTGGCAGGGCTCATCCCACCTCATCTCCGGGTGTAGGGGCACTCTCATGCGAAATTCTTCGTCGTAAGCCAACCACGACGGGCCCGGGAAGTCAACCATCGTCCGGTATATGTTGTCCAAGTACTGGACCATTGGAATTGCCAGATCCGGCCGGGCCCTGAGGTACACAGCCATGTATATGAGGTACGCTGGCAGCCAGTTGGCCCACGTGCGTGGCGGCTTACGACGACGTGCTTGTTCCTTATCTTTCTCATCCTGCCCCTCCCTCTCCTCCTTGGTGGGTTCTCTATTCAGAAGGGAGAAAATATCCACATACTCCCCCCGCCAAATTTTCTCTTTGGTGGCCTGGGCAAGATGATCCCCGAGGGGCAGAGAATACCCCGCCGTAGGCAATGCCGACGACGGCACAGAGGCTGCATTGGGCACGGTGAAAGGAGCCTGAACCAAGCCCGCCACCCCGAGGAAGTTCCCAATGGGACAGGGGGCGCCACCCCCAGTGGGGCCCTGTATTGATGGTGCCGCACCCGCATGGCCCGGCAGCGGCTGAACTACCGCGCCAGCCATACGGGGCCACGGCCACTGGACGGCCCCCGCCAATGTAGGTAGTGGTGTGGGTGCACTAGTTTGAACCACATACTCACCCGCTGCACCCCCATGGGCCGCCCCTACCAGGGGTTCCGGCCCACTGCGGGCGTCGGAGCTTGCGACCGCAACCGAGCTCGTGGACGAGGCCTGGTCCATACCGGACGGCAGCAACTGTTGCACGGGGAGCTGCGAGGCCGCGGCTGACGCCGACCCACGGGCCTCAAGCAGCTCTACCCGTCCAGCCGCCTGCCGATGACCGGCAGCCGATGGGTCAACCTGTGGTCCCAAAAGCGCCCCGGGTGGGTTAACCACCCCCAAAGAAGCCTCAAGGGCCGCTACGCGGGCCAGAAGGGCGTCAACATTAACGTAGCCCCCAACATTGATGGGGGACATAGAGCCGGCTGGCCCACTGATAAGAGGCGCCGGGTCAGGTCTCTGGACCCCGGGTCCCGAATATGGCCATGAACCCATTACTGGCCCTTGGGGGGCCGGAGGCATACCCTGCCAGGGAAGGGAACCCAACCACCCCCCGTGGTTAAGGCCCACCGCAGGTAGCTGGGGAGCAAAGGCAGAAGGCCCCGAGGCATAAGCCGGGCCAGAGCCGGGAGCCACCGATTGAGAGCCGGAGGCCGTGGCCCACGCCGGGCCGGTCTGAGGGCGCCCATTCCCGGGCCACGGGGCAACCGACCCCATCCCACCGGTCCCGGTGGGCGCTGGCAAAGGGGGCTGTTGGGAGGGCACAGTCGCGGTCCTCCGACCCGGCTGGCGCCTCCTGGAGGTGCGAACCGCGTTCGCCAACGCCTTCTTTTTGGAAGGCATTCTTGAAAGTGCTGGGAAGCCGAAGAAAAGGAACGAAAAGGACCGCTGCCCGAAGTAGCTTCCCGGCTAAGGTAAGAGCGACGGAGCAATGGGAGGAAAAACGTCTCCTCTCCGTCGCTTAGCAAAATGGCAGCTCGGCTGCCTCGTGGCCACCCCTTTTATAAGGGTGCTGGCCACGCCCCCTAACTACCCGGATACTCTTCGTCCGGTGGGAGGGGCCCGCAAAGAGCGCGGCAGCCATTTTGGCGCCGCGCTTGCATTCTTTCTACTGGCACATTCACTGATAGCAACGCAGAGAGGCAAAATACCTGCACCTCCTCTACTCTGTAAATCTCTGTGAGCTGTCGATGCAACACACAAAAGCACAATTTAGTCCATGGGAAATCCTTAGAAAAGTACATATTTTAGGGGAAATGCAAGAATTTCCATGTAGAAAGAGGCAGAGGATGTCCTCACAAAGGATATGCTGAGCATACAGGAAATATTCAGGGAAATGCAGCAAGATTGAAACTGAAAGTTTTTGTTTTTTTTTAATAAAGGGAGATGGACAGGGTACATAAATAGTAATAGAACAAGGAGGGGATCATAACTGACTATAGAGGGCCTACTGTTATATGTTTAGCTGAATTAAATTGAAGAGAAATCTAATTATTGATAGAAAATTTATTCTCTACTTTCCCCTAATAGATGGGGTTGCATAGCAGATGTACAGAGAGTGTCATGTAGAATTATAAAGACAGCTATTACATGTAGGTCCTTGGTTTGTTTCACAGGAAGAAATGGAACTGTAATGAATTCCTACTTGCTGGACAGATCATGTATGAAACCCCATTTCTTTTTGATTGTCATGAATATTTCCAGTCCTACCTGTTCATTGCTGATTTATCATTGTGGGTTGCTCTCCCAGTGGACTGTCATGTCTATACAATGAATTCCCCTTGGTAATCAGAAGGTGTCCATAAATGTGTACAGGCTGATTAATAAACACTGTAGTTCCATTTTGATCTGCAAATTTAAGTCATTTTTCAAAGAAGAGAAATTAATATTTTAAGGTTGAAAAGAACAGTCATTAAAGTCTTCATTCTTGATGCCTTAATACTCATAAAGTTTCTCATTCTTGATGATTTTTCAGTTCTCTCCATGCTAAGATTCCCCAGGGAAACCTTCCTGCATCAGAAAGATTTATCCACTCCTGGTGAAAATCACACTCTGTTCATTTCCTCTTTTTTCATTTTGTTATTTTCCATTGTTCTATGCAGGAAATGCCTAATTAAATGATTCCCTTGCTCATAAGCCAGTCATATCTGACCCTAGGATTCAGTGTTCATCTCTGTTTCAAAACCGAAGAGCCAGTGCTGTCTGCTGCTGCAGACATTTCCATGGTCATGTGGCAGGCATGACTAGACACCAGAGTGCAAGGAACGCTGTTACCTTCACCCTAAAGTGATCCCTATTTATCTACTTGCAATGTCTTGCTTTCAAACTGCTAGGTTGGCAGGTGCTGGGACAAAGACAGGAGTTCATTCCGTCCTGCGTACTTGGGAATCAAACTGCTGACCTTCCACCTCCCAGTCAGCGTCTTAGCCACTTGAGCCAAATTACCTGCATTTTAATGTCCTTTCCAATAAACCCTTTAGCAGGAAAAATGCCATTCTGCACAGGTGTTACCACAATCATGTTCAACTTGGTGTTTCCTCTGCCCTTTCAAACTTTATTCTACACAAGAAAGTTTTTATTCTGTGAAGGACTTGTAATAATCCTGCACCTTTCCATTTCTTCTTTCATTTCCACATGAATCCTGTGTAGGATAATGTTCTATGATGAAAATCTCACAATTCTACAACACAGCATTTTATCCAAATAATATTAATAATAATGGGACCATAAAACATCAAAGATATTCCATGAGACATCACCAAGATTACTCAGGAAAAGAAAGCTAATGCAGAGAAATCTCACTGGAAAAAGAAGACTGATTTTCCTCCTTCAATTTCTAAAAGCAAAGGGGCTGAAAAAATCACATCCCTGGTCCTAATAGAAAAAGACAAGGAATATTAAAGTCCTATGAGCTTCCTTGCTACTACACAAGAATGAGGCTAAATGATCCCTCAAAGTTTGTGTAGTTTGCACATACTGTTTTGTGTGTCATTTTTCTTTGACAAGCAAAGCACTCATGCACACACAACAAACACGGTAGGAATAATTCCTACCAACGATATGAGACAACCTTTCCAGTTTTTCCAATTCTGAAATGAAGCAGCTGTCATCCTCTTTTAAGACTACTTGTGCATGCTTTAAACAGACTAATCTCTTCCTTTTTATAATACAATTTTAAAAGAGGAAAGCTGGGAATTCTGATCCATCATGCCTTTGCCCACCAGCCCTGAGACATCCAAAACAATGAATGCAGACAAGTGCCGGCAGTTTAATATAAGCCAGACGGGTGAATTTTGATTTCATGAAGCTAGCAGTCTAAATTTAACTTTTGGGGAGAAAGAGTCAAGAGCAGTTGGTGATCTGAATGAGATCACCTATTGCTACATCCAGCTAAACTTTCAGATTTAAACCATTTTCCTATTTTTATAAAAAAACAGGTCAATAATTTGGGTCATGTTGCCTAGCAACGAGGAGCTGTGTTCCCTTCCCCCAATTTTTAAAAGGGATAGCTTCCACTTTCTCATGTGCCAAACCATTCATCAGTGAGAATACAGTATATTAGATACATCCAGTGGACTAATTTTTCTCCTGTCAGTTTTGTCATAATTAATAGCAGCAAAATATTGCTTCACTCATTTCTGAATGACACTCCTGGACTCATTCACTGCTTAGCATTCTGAGGTCTGTTAACATTTAACTTAAAAATAAATGAAGGTAATCTACAAAGACAGATACCTCCATTCCCCCGCCTTTATTTAACATTTATTTTTATATTGCCTTTTTTGGAACAACTGCACCAACCTTTCCAAATATTTTGAAATTAGTTTTAAGGAATTTAAAATTAAAGCTCAATTAACTCTACCATATTTTATTCCTTCTGTTGGGTGTATTGATATCCTCTCAAGTGGATAGCTTCTAGCTTTTATAATTATTAATGTACTGAAAGAACTTTGGGATCTGAAATTCACATGGGAATGAAAATATCTCTGATCCCATAAACCAGTGTCAAAAAGTAATCAATAATTAAAACACCAGTCAGTTAATTACTTCTAATGTTAATGATAAAGCTAATCAGTTAGTCACATGTTCAAGGGCAAAAAGCTACAGGATGCTACCCTGAATGCTCACATATGACATTATGTAACACACTCAGTAAGAAACTGTGGTGGCTCATATGGTTAAGATGCTGAACTCACTGACTGGAAGGTTGGATTCCTGCATGTCGGAGTGAGCTTCCAACTCTGTACCAGCTCCTGCCAACCTAGCAGTACAAAAGCAAGAAATTGCAATTAGATAAATAGGGACCACTTTGGTGGGACGGTAAACATTGTCCCATGCATGCCAATGTTGAGGCATGCCTACCACATGTCCATGGAAATGTCTGCAAATGCAGACAGTGCTGGATCTTTGCCTGTAAGCAGAGATGAGCACTGAACCCTAGAATCGGTTATGACTGCCTTTCGAACAAGGGCAACCTTTATCTTTACTAACATGCTCTCTCTCTCTCTCTCTTCTTTACATTTGACAATACATAAGACCTCTTTCTTTTACAACTTCTGGCAAATTGCCATCATCATGCACATGGAATAAATGACTATGTGAAAAGTTTATCCTAATTACAAAAGCACAAACCAAACCAAAATATCCTGGGCAATGGTAAAGCTGATCAAGTAAGTTGCACCATACAAATTTGTTTAACTTCAGTGTGTGCGAGATAAGAGAGTGATCTTATATGCCTGGGATTTTCTTTGAGAAGATATATTCACGTATAATTGCTCTGCACTGCAGAGAGCTCAGTTATACATATAGGAAAAAGCCTGCTGAAAGATTTGTGGAACAAATTATGGTTGATCCCTTCATATATTTTAGATAGCCACTCTAGAGATGAAGCAAGATACCTGCCTCTCAAATATTGAAAGCAGATTGAAATTTAATATCCCATTGCAGCTGCACCATGGACCAAAGCTTAAGGTATTTATTTATTTATTCATGTTAACACTGGTGAGGGGGGGGGGGGTAATGGCATGCCTGGCTGTCACAGAAAATTTCTGCTGTTGGTCAGATTCAGCAAAATAGAAGCAAAAGTATTGATAAATCTTGGCTCAGAAGAAATGGATTGTAATCCAGAAAGAGTCACAATGAAATTAATTAGTTAGGCTTCAACATGTCACAAATTGTTCTCACGACCATAGACAAAGAGACACCAAGCAGAGGAAATCCCAGAACTTGAATCTTTTTTTTAATCAATTAATCACTTCTCACGCAAACACAAAAGCAAAGCAATAATATTTATATACCGTCCAATAGTGTTTAGTGTACTCTCTGGGTGGTTCACAAGTTAATTAGCACTTTGCCCCCAAAACAATGGGTATTCATTTTACCAACCTGGGAAAGATGGAAGGGTGAGTCAACCTTGGTTCCTGGTCAGGATTGAACTCACATACTTTTGGTTTCAGGACAGCAGTTTAACCACTGAGCCTCCCTGGCTCTAATAATAAAAACAATTGTCAGGGCTGTTTTCCAACAAGTTGCATCAGTATCTATTATTTGGAACCACAAAGTGATCTAAATGTCTGTAATATTTAACTACATCTACTCAAATACCTGGGTGAGCAGACAGAAGATATTGAATTGTGAATCCTTAAGGATTTTACATGAATTTGGCATGTTTCTACCTCATGAAATCTGGTACACAGTACTGCCAGCCATCTGTATTGGGAAAGAAGGGTCCCCCCCCCTTTTGTGTCCAGATCAAACTTTAAATCACCAAAATGAAGCCACATTCTTGACTTTGTCATTGGCCAAACTTAAATCCTCATTGGTACATGTTTCTGGTAGTAATCAGCAGACCAGCAAATGAGACAGATTCTGTATCTCCATATTCATACAGTGTGTCCTCCAAGTGACATAGGGGAGGTTGAGTTCTTCAGCCATATCCTCCTTTCATGTTTTTCTTTGTCCAGCGAGCTACTTCCTCCAACTTTTAATTTGGTTTTGCTCTTGCTTACCCACAAGAATGTTTGTTTGTGACATAAAGCTTTTCCTGGATATACAGTATTTTCTCAAATGGTGTAGGTTTGAGGCATCCTGTCACTATATGCATTGTTTCAATAACAGTGATATCAATTGTCACCCAATCCCCCCAAGAATCAGACAGGCAACCATCCATTTGGTGAAAACATGGACCACTTTATTTAAACATAATATATATACAATATTACATGACCTGCAATCGGACATCGTAGTGGGTAAATGGTCAGGTATTTATGGGTACACCTACCCATATCGTCATAACTGATTATGAACATGTATGGAGGGATGACGTCTCCCTCTGTACTAATTCGACCATTGCTTGTCATCAGGCTCACCAGCTTGGTATTGCACTTTGTAATTGAGGGTCCGTTCGCCAGGCAGTAGACACCTCCAGTGCCTCTGTCTTCCTGGCTGACGAAAGAACCCGCACTACCCATCATCAATTAAGCATAATTTTTATCACCATTTACCACACTACCACCTGTATTGTGGTTTACATAAGTACCTTGGTCTCTTCCTCATAAGTATGGAGAGGGCAAAAAACATCACCACATCATTTCCAGTGATGATGGAAAAAATTCCCTCTTGGCCCCAAAGTGACCATCAATAGATCATACTTAGGAAAAAGGGATGTAAGGTGGGACACTTTTCAAGTGGGCTGTGAAGAAAATAAGAAGAGAGAGGGCAAGGCGGGAAAGAGCTGCACTTTTATAGTGCACATGGCTCCTCCTCATGACACCAGTGGTCTCTGGGATGACCACCCACCTTAGGCGGATGGGTGGCAAAATGTGTGCACATTGGATGTCAATGCGCCGCGGCCACTTGTTTTGCATGTGTGGACGCACTCCATATTGGAGTAGCATACTCTGTTGAATTTTGAACTAAAATTCAACAGAGCCACCCAGGATAGAAAAACCTCCTAGATGGATGGGGTATAAATATAATAGATAAATAAATAAACAAACTAAAAGTGTCATGTTAAATCAAGTTCACCACCCTCCACCTTTCTGCACTTGCTGCCTTGCTGATTTACTTTAAGACGAATGGAGCAGCAAATATTGTCAATTATTCTCTCAGCCATCTCTTTAATACCAGAATTTATTAATCATCACCCTGTTAGTTTGCAAGACCTCCCAGCCATAGCTTTGACTGGGGATAGTTGGGAAAAAATGAGAAAAATTGTTTTGTTGTCCTATCTGATCCAAAGCTACAACAAATGGCTAGGAGGGGAAAAATAAATAAGCAGTTACCCTAACCCTACACAAAGAAGCGAAGCTGGGGAGCCATTTAATTGCAACATCCAATATGTTGATGGGATTTGTTAGGATGTTTACCTCATTCCTAGTGATCAGAGACACTGGGAATGGCATAAACTGGAGTACCATAAAGTAAAGGACCCTGACCGAGGTTCTAAATGAAACACTCAAGGACAGGTTGCATTGTTCCCTCATCCATAAAATTTGGATGCATGAAGTCCAGACCAAACTCTAAGAGATTGAAAGAGCAGGCTTTCTGTATATGCTATGGGCAGTGATTCTGAATGTGTCTGAAATTTGCATTACTGCAGAGTAAACAAAAAGAGCAATTGAAAAAATAGAGTAGAAATTTTGTAATTTCTGCTGGCTGTATGCTCCTGCAAGCAAACATGCACAACAACATCAATTTCTGTGACACCAGTAAGCTGCAGAAGCATCCAAAATACATCCCCAGTGATTTAAGTTACAAAAATAAAAATCCAAGAGAGTGATCTTACCAGTACTTTAGAATAAACAGTAACAATGTTTAGCAGCTGCTATACAGGAAGCTGAACTCTAGCATGTATTGCTATTAATTTTTTCTCTGTGTTTTTCAGGGCCAGATTTCTTTGTGTAAGCCTCTGCATACCTATTGATTGCAAAAGTTTACACCCAAGGAAGACCGCCCCCCAAATACCAGAGATAAATCATTTAAATTTGACAGCAACCATTATGCTAAAAAAAGGTGGTAATTGAATGCTGTCAAAGCATAGCAAGAATCCTACTTAATCATGACAGATATAAATGCCTTCAGGCTAGAAAAGCCTATAGAAGCAAAAGGACATGGAAGCAGTGGGTGAAGTATTAAAAATTCAGAGTGTGTTTGTTTCATTGTATCCTCAAAAACTGGTAAAGAAACATTAATTACCCCATACAAAGCATCTGAGACGGTAGACCCCAGGACACACTGAATAAACAGGTGGTTGTGGGTGTATACATGTGTGTGTGAATGAGAGAAAGAGACAGAGAAAGAATATGCAGAGGACATGAGAACTTCAGATTCAAATTTGTACTGTACTGGGCATACTATTTTTTTGGAGAACAGCCACTATATCAGACACATGAACATTTATGTCCAGTAAAACTTGTTAATCTTTAAGGTTCTAATAGACCACTGCTTTTGATCCACCACAGAAAGATAATAGTCAAGTGCATTGCACTGAGATTGTTGGAAACAATGTTCAAGGAAGGGAGGCAGGAAAGAAAGAAAGAATCACTCAGTTCATGCATGTAGACTGAGTAAGGCTGATTATGTCATCAGCTGTGGCAATTTTTGGAAACAAAATGTTTCCATTATCATCACGTCCCACCATAGGCTTTCGGAGAACCAAAACTATTGCAAGTTTCCTTTCCAAGACAGGCTGCACTGTAAAACCATCTACTATATCCCGGTCTCCGACGGGACACCATCCATGCGGTCATTGCAAGTTCTGCCGCTTTATGTGGCGCACTGATGATGTTTCCATTCCTGGCAGTAATTTTCGTCTACAGCTTTCCCGGTTCTCCAATTGCAATACTCAATACTGCGTATACATGGTCTTATGTTCCTGTCAATTTGGCCTACATCGGCCAATCAAGTAGACCCCTCAGGATCAGATTGGGAGAGCATCAATCACGGATACGTAATAACGTCACTACAGCCCCTATGGTCTCTCACTTTATCCACAAACAACACTCCGTTGCAGATATGCGGGTAGTAGTATTGGAATCCTTTACTCCCCAGCAGCATACCATCATCGATATCAAACGTTTTTTACTACAGAGGGAAGCTTTTTATATCCATTCCTTTTCTACCTTATATCCCTTTGGGTTAAATACCGAACAAGATTTTTCAGCCTTTCTTTAAGTATCCCCCGGTTCCTTTAAGTCTCTAGCGCATGTTTTCATTTCTCTTAACTATCTTAACTATTTTTTCAAATAACACACATGTGATCCCATTTATTGGTTTACTTTATAATCCTCTTACCATACTCCTTTTGTAACGCTCTGACCCGATAAGAATTTCTAGCAGGAGGTTATTGTGGAGCGCGTTTGCATTTTTTACAGGTATTTCTTTATATGGTTTGATTTATGTATTATGTATTATTTATACTGTCAGGTTGCTTCTTGTTTTCCCATTTTAAATCACTTCAATATATTGTATTATGTGCTTTTCAATATTCATTATGTTGCAGATTCTCGACAAAGTATCGAAATATCCGTTTATCCGGAAGGATATCGAATCTCTCTCTCTACATCGTACCGTTCATTCTAGATTCGCGTTCTCCTGGATACCTGGGCACCGTTTCTGTATTATTTTCCACCTTAATACTGATTTTCAATACAGACCTTTTCCTTTTGATGGACATTGTTTACATTTGAAGGACTTGTGATTACCACATATATTTATATATGTATGCCTCTTACGGCTCTTAATATACGTATCTCTCCATGTGATTGCTCCACGGTCCTTAATACTTGTTGTACATATCACTACATATTATTTATATTGTACTCTTTGTGGTACCTTGTTTAGTGTATGATTGTTCTTTGACATGACTTACTGACTTATTTAGACACTTTTCGTCTTGTCTTTTGACTATACAGCCCTTATTACCTTATCGTTCGTTTTCTGTGCCACAGTTTTCCGAATGCCTTTTTTTTTTACATTATATTAAATTCATTGTTCTATACTCCTTGGGTGTTGGCTTTGCCTCTTGCTCTCCTTTCGCAACACACCCTTGCTGTCTTTCCCCTTTTCTATTAAGTACTGTGTGACAGAAATGCAAAGTCTTTAATTATTATATTGATGAATAGTTAATTAGTTATTAACTAATTAGTGAATTGCTGCTAGTGGGATGATTTTTCTCAATGGTAGTAAAATATTTAGAAATTAAAGAAATCCCCCCATCCCGCAGCCACGGTGACGAAAGGGGGTGGAATGGGATGAGGATGAGGATGAGGATGAAAAATCACTAAATCACTGTGACTGATGATATCTTTGGAAATTATTTTAGTCAGTCAGCTGCCCTGATAGTAAGGCTGTTTCTACCATAAACAAGAAGTTATGCCAGGAACAATCTGACAGCTGAATATATGAAATATATATTCCTATTATGCCATACAGTCTTTGGGAATTGTGATGTTTCAGCACCACATCACAAAGGCATCTATTCTTCTACACTCAGCTTTCCTTATGGTCCAGCTCTCACAACCATACATTACAACTGGGAATACCATTGCTTTGACTATGGGGACTTTTGTTTACAAGGTGATGTCTCTACTTATAACTGTTGCCATGGATGTACCCAAGGACATGTAGTGTTCTTCATGGTCAGGTGTGGATTTGAACTCATATTTCAGGAGTTCTAGTTTACAAGGATATTTTCATTTGAAATACTGTAATGTTTGTATGTGCATTGTGTGAGTGTGTTCTTTATGATTGTACATATGAATTGTGTATGCATGCATTCTCTGCACCGACCAGGCAAGTAAAGAGACAATATATATGAAAATGGGTTAAAACGTGGCCACGTTTATCCAATTTACATAATCCCATAACCTATGGTGGAGCCTAGACTACTACTATAAAACCTGGTATTAGAGCAGGTGGACCTTCTTGGCCTCTCCCTAGCCTGGACAGATGAGTCCCAGTGCTGTGTCATACCAGCCATGCCAAGCCTGGCTCAGTTAGGAAAGCATCTATGCAAGCACTTACGACTCTATGCACATAAGTCAATGTTGATCACACCACAAAGCTGCCTCATGATGCCCCTTTGTGTGTACCTAATTTACACAAACTGTAGCGCACACCCAAGAGCCATCTAATTAAATGATACCCTGAGGGACTCACCAAGATCACCTTAACTCATCACTACCTGCCAATCAAATCACCATGATCATTCCATAGTGACCTGCAGGGATCTGAGTGGGATATGCAAAAATCACCTGACATCCATTTTCTAACAATTCTGATCAGAATATGCAAAGGGGTACACAGAATGAGTCTTCTCAAAGATTGTAGTATTTTTGAACTACAAATGGGTGTACCCTGGCAAAAGCAACCTTGTGTTGCCTGCTAATCTTTCTCACACTAGGTCATGTGAAAGGAACTGCAGAATGAACTCCCCCAAAGGTGCCTTCATTTTGGCAATTTCACATCTGGCCTAGACACGGAAGAGAAGAAGAGTATCCAAGCCCAAAATCCCTATGTGGCTTTGGTGACACAGACAGCACTTTGGCCTACAGGGCATGAGGGCAGGCTGTTTGGGAGTGAAGCAGCAAGAGCCAAGGAAGGGTTAAAAGGAAGTGTTAATGCCCTTCCCATGTGGTCCATATATAGTTATGCTCCTTGCATTGAGGGGATTCCTCTCACATATCTCATGACGAAAGCTTTCTTCCCTCCAAGCCTCATGGTAGTAGAGCTTTGGAGAAGGCATTCTGTCAGGATGGGTGTCCCCTTCTTTATCTATTTATGTCATTCTTGCTTGGGACATTGGGTTAGAACTTCAGACCGGCCAGCTTTCATAGGACCACACATTCCCTGCACCTGCTGTACTGCACACATATGCCCAGAGTTCATCGTCCAACATGAATGTTCAAGCAGTGGTGTGATTCAACCTACACCACTTTGAAACAGCTTGAATTTTTAAACTTGGTTCTGGTCTGAACTGTTCAAGGCACTGTAATGTTATTCATCCAGCAAGTTTAAAATACGTTTGCCTGTCAATTTAAATTTAGACTAAATAAATAAATAACACATCCCAGCGGAATGTAATGTACTAGACGGCAGGAGTTTAAGGGTAGTTATTTGGAGAAGCAGTGTAATTATTCCTAGCATTGAAGATGCTGACAACATGGCTGATGTCTGAATGATAGCTGAAGATAAAGGACATTTGACTGTCATTTGAATAATTGGATTGAGACATGAAAAACAGGAAACTAACAATTTAGAAAGGAAAGGATAATTCCAGATTACAAGTTGTATCTTGGGGTTTTTTATTAGTCAGAATTCAGAAGGGAAAAAAGTTTAAAAGGTTAATTATTATCAAAAACCCATTAAATAGTTTAAAAGTAAAAAAGAGGAGAAATGAATAAAAAAAATTGCAAGATGAAGTATTAACTTTAAAAAGGAAAAGTGCTGGCCATGAACAGAGTGGTTCAATACAATGTTTGAATGCAAATGCATATTACTATAGTAAAGGTATATTCCTTGCAATAAATAAAATTTCTTTTAAAAATGTAACATATTATGACACATTTTTCAAAAAAAAAAAGGGGAAATATTCCTATAATACTATAATATGAAAGCCTTTAGTGTGAAATAAAAAGATGCTTACTTCTTGGGAGGCAAGCTATGATAAATCTAGGCAGCATAATAAAAAGTAGAGACATCACCCTGCCAACAAAAGTCCATACAGTTAAAGCAATGGTCTTCCCAGTAGTAATGTATGGTTGTGAGAGCTGGACCATAAGGAAGGCTGAGCACAGAAGAATAGATGCCTTTGACCTGTGGTGCTGGAGGAGACTCTTGAGAGCACCCTGAATGGCAAGGAGATCAAATCAGTCAATCTTGAAGGAACTGAACCCTGGCTGCTCCTTGGAAGGACAAATACTGAAGATGCAGCTACAGTACTTTGGCCATCAAATAAAAAGAGAGGACTCACTTGAGAAGGCCTTGCTGCTGGAAAAGATCACAGGCAAAAGGAGAAGGGGGCAGCAGAGGATGAGGTGGATGGATGGAATCGTTGATGCGATGGGTGTAGCTCTGGCCAGGCTGAACAACTGAACAACAATAAAAGTGTGAAACTCTTTCTGTCCTCACAAGCAAAAAAGAATTAAAAGTTTTTTTAAAAAAGAAATAGTAAAAAATCTGATTTTACAGAAATATGGGAGAAATTTTAGATTAAGTATCAGTGAAAGGAAAAGGAGTAAAGCCAGAACAGGATGCATTACCTTTGTGAACCGAGGGGGACAAATATATTAAAAAGTGTAATGATATTGAGAATAATTAATCAAGAAGGTTTATAGTGTCTCACTGATGGTGGATGCATGTAGTAGTTATATGTAATTTTGTTAAGATTTTTGTCTGTTGCTGTTGTTTTTTCTGTTGTTCTCCAGGGGGAGTGGCGTGTTTATTTTTGTGGAGGTTTTTTGTATTTTAATTTTAAAAACTTTAAAACAAGGAAAAAATGGAATGGGAGTCTGACAGACACAAAGTCACACTTTCTCAGTCAGCTTCGAAGGCCGGATGGCCAATTTGCCCTGCCTACATGCTGGGGGTGGCCATTTTGTCCCAACATCATCAAAGGGGGTGGGCATTTTTTGTCTTGGATGCCATTGGAAGGGTGGGGGCCACATGAAATGGCATCATGAGCCATATAGAGCACACGGGTCTTAGGATGGGAACCCCTGGTCTAAATGGAACCTCATAGTTTGGTAACTATTTTTTTCACCTCTCAGTTTGGTCATGTTTCCTACCATAATAAATTCCATGTCAGAAATTACTCTGGGTTGAAAGGATTTTTGATAGAGAAACTCCACTCAGGAGATACCCAAATGAGGCTATTTTCATGTCCCCAAGATCCTCGTGCAGCACTCGGATATTGAACCCCGACCTTCCAGTCTTCAAGCTCAGCATCTTAACCACTAAGCCATCACAGTGCTGCTGCCCCTACCATAAGAGTCTAATATACTGAGAAACACTTTTACACCAGAACTCATTTCTGCAATTATTTCAATTACTCTGCAATCCAATAGCTAAGGCTGTTTTAAAAAGACACTATTGTGATTCAGGTGCACAGGGGGGAGGGGTGATGAGGCAAGCTTAGGATATCGCCAACCTCTATTAATGCAAATTAGGTTGGCCCCAGGGGATTTTTTAGCCAATTCAGCTGGCCTGGGCAGAGTTGAAGAGACTCAACAAGGCATTAGGGCTAGGAGCTCACCCATTGGGGGCCAGAGAAGGGCCACAGAGGTCCATCATCTCTGGCACAAGACTGGATAGGCACTTGCATGGGAGAAATCTATTAAATTGTGGCCACCACTTTATTTGCAGCTTTTGGTGACAGGGGTGTCTAGTAGCTCAACATTAAAAAAAGAATCCTTGTGAAACCAGGATTGTTCAAAGCCCCTCCAGTGCACCCTGTGACGAAATAAAGCATACTTAATTGTGTTGTTTCAGAGACACCAACTCAATCCTTGACTGGACCTGTGATAGTATTTGTGCATTTCCAGTTCTCTGTAAAAAAAAACTGTTCCTGCAAATGAAAGCGCAGCGCCAAAATGGTCACCGCACTCTTTGCGGCCACCCACCCCACCCGAACTCAGACATCCGGGTGAGTTAGGGGGCGTGGCCACCCCTCTATAAAAGGGGTGGCCATGAGGCAGACGAGCTGCCATTTTAGAAATAGCGACGGAGAGAAGTTTTCTCCGTCGCTGTTCTTCTGAAGTCTTCGGCTCTTCAGCCCTTGATCCTTCCCGGCTGGGAAGGGAGGATTAGCACAGAGCCTTAGCTTGCTTTGCTCTGTGTTTTTGGCGCTAGGTTTTTTGATCCCTGGAAAGGGATCCTGCTCTTTCTTTGACCGATATGCCTCCCAAACGGAAGGCCCCGGCGACGAAGCCGTGGCCGAAGGGGAGGACTTTTGCGGGCCCTGCGCAGAACGGGGGGCAGCCTTCAGGTCGGAGGACCAGGGCTGCGCTCCCGCGGCAGGGCACCATCGCAGCCTTGCCCACCGATACCGGATGGGGTGAATCAGGCTGGTACTTGGCCCTTGGCTGGCCGGCCTCTGGCCGGCCCCTCAGGGGCTCCAGCCCTTGGCCCACAGTTGCCGGCCATGGGTCAGGACAGCAGGGGAGGGCCTGGTGCGGGCGCGCAACCCGTTCTTCCTCCGGCCCCTCATGGGCCGGAGTTTTGGGCATGGCCCTATTCTGGCCCAGGCTCTCACTTCGGTGTTCCTTTTCATATGCCTAGTGGGCCTTCCGGCCTACCCCGCCCCCCTTACGCTGGGGGATCTGTGGCAGTGGATTCTTTGCTAGCACGTTTAGCAGTGCTAGAGGCATCCTTGGGGATTGCACAGCCACCTATGGGAGGGGGCCCTTCTTCCTCTGCCGGGGGCCCTTAGTGTCCACCAGCTACCACGACGGCTGCTGCACTGCACCAGGCGGCCAGCCGGGTTGAGCTGCTTGAGACGCTCCGGCCTGCACCTGCTGGTGTCTCGCAGCTCCCTGTTTGTCCAGAGCTGCAGACAGGGAGCAGTCAGGTGTGGCCCCAGAGCTCGATTCCGGTCGCGAGCTCCGACGCCCGCCGTGGGCCGGAACCCCCAGTGGGGGCGGCTCACGGGGGTGCACCTAGTGAGTATCAGGTTCAAATTAGTGCACCTACATCACAGACCACTTCCAGTGCTGGGGTTCAGTGGCCCTGGCCTCGTCAAGTCGAGGCGAGTGGGCATCAGTTGCCAGTCTATCCCAGTGCCCCTTGGTTTCAAAATGGCACCTCATTGAGTGTGGGGGTTTCCGCCCCCGGGGCAGTGCCAGGCACCTCAGGGGCTGTCCAGGTCCCGCTGCGTATGCCCCATATACCTAATGTGCCAGTGACGGCTTTGCCGACGGCTGGTTATTCCTTGCCCCTTGGTGATCATTTGTCCCAGGTCACGAGGAAAAAGATTTGGCGGGGGGAGTACGTTGATATATTCTCCCTATTGAACTGTGAGCCCACTAAGGAGGAGAGAGAGGGACAGGATGACAGAGGCAAAGAGCTGTCCCGCCGTCGTAAGCCACTGCGCACCTGGGCCAACTGGTTACCGGCATTTCTTCTTTATATGGCGGTATACCTTAGGGCCCGGCCTGATATGGCCATTCCTATGGTCCAATATTTGGACAATATTTACAGGGCAATGGTGGATTTCCCTGGCCCATCGTGGTTGGCTTACGATGAGGAATTTAGAATGAGGGTGCCACTACACCCGGAGATGAGATGGGATGAGCCCTGCCAAAAATTGTGCCTCTTGTACATGACCCCCACGCGTCCGGCGCCTGGGGATAGGTACCATTGTGGCCATGCAGTGCAGCAAGCTGCTCCAACACAGGCTCCCCGCCAGCCGGCGGGGCAGGGGGTTTCAGCCCGCTTGCTGTGTTGGAGCTTCTCGGCTAATGGCGTGTGCAATAAGCGGCAGTGCCGATACAAACACGAGTGTCCCTCTTGCGCTGGCCCCCATGCCACCGCCGCGTGCCCGCGTGCCAGTGGGTCACGGGGCAGAGGTAGAGGTGGACAGGGAGCGGGCAGAGCTTCTGCTGATGGAGCTAGCCAGTCAAAAGGCCCCCTCCCCAGTTAATGTGTATATGTTGGAGCGATGGCTCTCAACTTATCCAAGGAGGGAGGACGCGAGGTACCTCCTGGAGGGTTTCCAGTGGGGCTTCCGTATCCCATTTAAAGGAGTGTGGGGACCCCAAGATGCCCCCAATTTACTTTCTCTGAAGGGTAGGGAGGAGGTGGCTGCCCTGAGTATCGCCAAAGAGATACCAAGCGGGTAGCGGGTCCCTTTTCTGTACCACCCTTCCCCAACCTGAAGGTTTCCCCTCTGGGGTTAGTACCCAAAAAGGCCCCTGGGGAATTTCGTTTAATCCACCATCTATTGTACCTGGCGGGTGCCTCTGTCAATGATGCTATTCCTGATGACCTTTGCTCGGTCAGGTATACGTCTTTTGACCAAGCCCTACGGATGGTGCGCTCTTGTGGCCCTGGTGCCCTCCTGGCAAAATGTGACATTAAATCGGCATTCCGATTACTGCCAGTGCACCCGGGGGAATTTGAGTTATTGGGTTTTAGATTTCAAGGTAAGTTTTATGTAGATAAGGCCATGCCTTTTGGCTGCTCTATTTCATGTTCAGCATTTGAACGTTTTAGCACCTTCCTTCAGTGGGCCTTTGTTCGCAGGTCTGGGTCTCGGTCTGTAGCCCATTACCTCGATGACTTTTTGTTCGGGGTGAATGGGGCTCGGACACGTGCATACGTCTCCTCACTACATTTCAGACGCTAATGCAGGAACTGGGTGTCCCTTTAGCGCCCGAAAAGACCGAGGGCCCATCCACTACGCTCACATTTCTGGGTATTAAAATTGACACGGTCGCACAGGCATCCCGGTTACCCATTGACAAGGTCACCCGGATCTCCACGATGATTTTGGCCTTGTTGGCCAAACGTAAAGTGTCACTTCGTGAGCTTCAGGTACTTCATGGCCATCTTAATTTTGCCTGCAGGGTGGTCACCCCCGGCAGAGCATTTGCGCGGCGCCTATGCGACGCCATGTCTGGCCTGTCAAAGCGCCATCATAGGGTCCGACTGACCAGGGGCATGAGGGCTGACCTTCTGGTTTGGCTTAAATTCCTGCGGGAATTCAATGGGGTCTCCTTTTGGAGATCTGACCTCTTAGTTTCCCCTAGATTCCAAGTACAGTCGGATGCCTCCGGCTCCCTGGGATATGGGATTTACTTTGAGGGGAGGTGGGCTTACGGCCAATGGCCTCCAGCATGGCGGGGCATGGATCGCCTCCGCGATCTTACATTCCTTGAGTTCTTTCCAATCCTGGAAGCTTTGATGCTATGGGGTGAGGAGTGGGCTAACTCAGTGGTCCATTTCTGGTGTGACAATGCTGCGGTAGTGCACATTGTCAATGCTCAGATGTCTAAGTCACTTAGGGTGATGGCGTTGGTCCGCCAGTTTGTGTTATGCAGCCTACGCCTGAATGTGCTTTTTAAGGCCAGACATGTACCAGGTATCAATAATGATATTGCTGATGCTTTATCCCGCCTGCAGATCCCCCGGTTCCGTGCCTTGGCTCCGGAAGCAGAGGAATTCCCCTCGCCACTCCCGGCCGAGATTTGGACATTTGGCAAGGAGAGGTGAACCGGGCGATCGGCATGTCTTTGGCGCCCCGCACGCGTAAGGCGTAACACCATGCTTTCCTTCAATTTAGAACCTTTTGTGTGCAACTTCAGTTGCCCGAAGTGTGGCCCATTCCAGTTGAACAAGTTTTACAATTTATGGTTTATTTACACAGACAGGGCCTAGCTCCTCTCACTATAGCATCCAGGCTGTCGGCACTGGCATTTATGGCCAAGGTGAGGGGTTTTGCTGACTGCGTGAATGATTTCCGCATATGACATGTTTTGGAGGGGTGGACACGGGAACGTGGCCCGGACACTCGCCACCCAATTTCACCAGGGGTGCTTACCCACCTTGCATGAGGCTGGCATAACCTGTGTTTTGATAGGTATGAGGCGGCTCTTTTTCACGCGGCTACCACGGTGGCCTTCTTTGGAGCGCTCTGCATCAGTGAGTTGGTACTACTGTCTAAGGCGGATGCGACTCGTAGGGCACTGGAACTCGACGATGTCTATGTCTCTAATGAGTGGGCTCAGTTGAGGACACGGTCCTCAAAAGTTGATCAGCACGGCGTAGGCAGTGGAGTTAGACTGCTACGATGTTCCATTGCAGACATCTGTCCGGTTGGTGCCCTACAGGAGTTCTTGGCAGTGCGTGGCAAGCACCCTGGCCCATTTTTCTGCCACCAGGATGGGTCTCCCCTTACTAAATTTCAATTTTGGAAGGTGACCGGTATGGCACTATCCAGTGTTGGCCTCCCAGCGGCTCGTTACGGCACCCATTCGTTTAGGATAGGTGCTGCATCTACTGCGGCTGCATTTGGGTACTCTGAGGCTGATATACGCCATATGGGAAGATGGGGATCTATGCGTTTTGCATTATATGTTCGCCCTCTTCAGGTATGAGTACCAGTTAAGTCACTGTTCTCTTTCTTTCTTTCACAGACCCTGTGTGTCCCTGCACACCGGTGGCAGTATGGCTGGTGGGCCACAGTTACGTGCACTGGGCAGCGCAGTATGCTGCGGCGACAGAGTGGGGACCCCAGCTTGGACTGCCTGCAACCGCACACATACGTTGGTACGATAAGCGCAGAATGAGATCGCGGGAACTGTTGCCATTCCTGTTTTCCATCAGGGATGCTGAACCGCCTGATGTCCTTGTACTGCACCTCGGGGGCAATGACCTCAGCCAGGTCACTGGCCTTTCTTTAAAATTCATGATTTGCAGTGACCTAGCTTATTTGCATTATGTGTGGCCGGCCACAAGGCTGCTATGGTCGGACATCATTCTTACAGGGGAGGTATTGACCTCCGTGCCCTTGACCACACTCGCCGCTCGGTGAACAGGGCTGTTGCCCGGTTCTTGGCAGACAAGGGTTTGGGGATGGTCATCCGACACCCTACCATTAGTTTACAAAATTATGATCTTTATGCAGGGGATGGGGTCCACCTGTCGGCTAGAGGTATGAACCTCTTTTTGGAAGATTTGCAAGCAGGCCTGTTGACCGAAATGACGGTCTGGGGGGGGGGGGGGCGGTGAGTCTTCATCGAAGCCTCCCCGTGTGGCAGGTAGCACTGGTAAGGTAAATATTTATGACCCATAGGTATCCGGCAGGTTCAACACTTAGACAGGTACAGGTGTAATAACGTTGACCGGTCAACGACGAACCAGGCAAGGGGTGATGACAGGAGCTTTTCAGCATTCATCACCCCGTGATTTGACGGATACACGTCAGAGGGTGGGGTCAGTAGATAGTATATTGACTACGGTCAACAATTTGTTTGTCTCAACAAACAAATTGATACAAATGGATACATTGTAGCCAATTGCCATTGGCAATTTTGGGAGGAACCTTACCAGTGTTACTGTGGCCTGCTTGCCTTAAGAATTACAATTGGATGAATACCAATTGAAAGTTATAATTCGGACTGGGGCATTATTCAATAAAAGTGGCCCAATGCCTTTATCCATATACCGGTGTCTGAGTCTTTCTTTGGGGGGTGCGCCTGCAATGGAGAAATGCAAACCATAAGAGCAGAACACAGACAAGATAGTACAGGCAAAAGAAGAGGATTAGTGGCACCTTCTAAAGGTCAGAGTTTTGGTTTTTCCCCATCTTCTTCCTCAGCTGCCATTTCCATTCATCTTTATGTGAGAACCTGCATAATAAACAGTGCCTCATTGGTATTTGCATCTCACCTATGTTTTCTTCACATTTCCTATAAATTCTACTATGGGTGACTTTCAAAAATACCTTAAGAGCATGATTCATAAGGCTAATCATTCTATACACCTCACAGAACTTTGTGTTTTGTGTTTCTTCCACAATATAAAAAAGGTTGGTATCAACCAATCGCTCGGCAGCATGCCTGTATCATAAATGGTGTAAAAGCATACATTGATACATCGATGGAGGACATGGAGGACAAGGGTATCAATGGCTATAATTATGGACACCTAAGGACAGCCTCCGGGTTGGAGAGATAGGCAGGATATCTCTCAATGCCATTTCCAGGGAATCCTAAGTAGGTGAAGGCATCTGCTTGGGAATACTCTGGAGCAAATGGTGAGCCACTGTGTGAGACAGAATGCTGGACTGGATGGGCTGAGGCCTGTTCCAGCAAGGCTGTTCTTATGTTCTTATATTATGTTCTTATGTTATGTTCTTATGATTCTTAGATGGGGCTGTGGTGGTGCAGTGGTTAAGAAGCTCACCTTATGAGCTAGAAGGCTGGCAAGTTGGCAGTTTGAGATCCGGGTCCTGTATGATGGTTTGAGCACTCGTCGCTGTCCCAGCTCCTGCCAACCTAGCAGTTAGAAAGCAAGAAATTGCAAGTAGATAAACAGGGACCACTGGTGGGAAAAGATCTTAAGATGCCTGATTCGGGCATCCCCTGAGCAGAGTCTCTCCAGCAAATATCCTTTCAACCTAGAATAATTTCTGACATGAAATTATTATTATTACTTCTTTGATGTTGACTTCAGATAGAAGTTTCAAAATTTCTACTGGGATGTCATTTGGCCCTCTTGCTCTCCCATCTTTGGATCTTTGCAAAGCTCTTACAACCTTACTCTCCAGTATTGGTGGTCCAGTATTGCCATTTATGACTGGCTGTTCACCTCTTTCATCACTAAGTAGCTCTTTCCTTAGATTGAATTTTTCCCCCATCACCATTCTCCCCCCCCCATCACCATTATTTTTTACTATCACCAGGAGAAAAATCACAACTGGCTTCCTTTAGGCATAGCTGTTACTTAGGCATGGCTACCAGCCTACATTATCATTTGCTTAACTATTTAAATTGATCTACAGTACTTTAAACTTCTTGCCTTACCATGCCCATCTCTTACTGAAATAAACAGAGGGGGAGTGGCTTGACAGTGTATAGCACTGGTGACACAGACACTTGCACATTTTGAGGGTAGGTGTTCCTCCAGCATTCAGCATATCATAAGTTGCCTATGGTAATTGTGAAAGATATGGACCCAATTTCCAGTCATCTTGATAGGACAACATGATCATATTCACTTTTTTTTTTGGCTCTCTCACCTACTTGCAAAGAATTGTTACTACCAGAGCCTATCATTGCTAGATTTTAGAAATTCCTCTCATATTTGAAATGTGGCTGGGCATTTCTCAGGGATCTCTTCAGAGCCTTCCATACTAAAAGAAGAAATGTGTAGGTCACCATAGGCTAAAACCAATATTAATCCCAGCTACAGCAGAAACTCTAAAATAAATGGGAATGACAGGTCCCATGCATTTTAATAGGTCTTTTATTTCGGTCCTAGCTGTGTTTGTTTGTTTGTTTAGATTTCTAATGCCACCCCAAATTCTCAATTTGTAGTCTCAAATTCTGCTCCTGTTTTTCATATTCCACACTTTCTAAATGTTCCTGAGTGTCTAGACCACAGACAAATCTCAGTTCGTGCCAGCACTGTACATTCACACACTTCTATTGTTGTTTTCCATTGAGCTCTGCTGTTTTCCTCTAAGTCATACTAAGAGGCAGTCTAAGAAATTCAATTTGTTTACCCACGAATTCTCAAGACATGAGCCTACTGTCAGAAGGTGAGCCTTTGATTCATGGGAACCAAGCTACACTGTTGATACTGATGTTGAAAGCCTGCTTTCCTGTTGTTACTACGGCAAATCCAGCTGTGATCACATTGAAAGGACTTGCAGCAATCAAAGCAATCACTAAAACGATTCCTAAATTGAATATATTCTGTGTTTGAAATGTCATCTAAGTTCCCTGTAGGTTGCTGCTTTGTATTTATAACAGCCAGAGGATGCATGGAGGATGTGAATGGCATATTAAATGGAGAAGTTAACACTGATTAATACTGTACTGTGGTTCTTGGAAGACCAAAGCAGAGGGGTTGCATTTCGTCATAGTCTCACTCTTAATAAGTTTGTAAAAGTGCAAAAAAATATAGACCAGTGGTTCCCTACATGGAGCACATGTCCCACAGGGGTTCTTAAATTTACAGAAGCCTAAGTCAGTATGAAAAAGGCCTAAGTAGTCAAAGAAAAATAAAGCTAGAAATATGAATTCATTGGCAAAAATGTTCTTGTATAGCTGCATAACTAATGTAGATTTTAAAACAAATTATTAAGCAACTGATACAACTCTGTCTGAAATGCATAATGTAAACAGTGGTTTCCTATCTTGGTGCAATTCACCTCTCAAATCTCTATATAGATCATTAAATGGATGCATACCATTCCAATGCATGCCATTCTTTACCCATTTCCATTGAGGAAAATACTGTGTGTGTTGTGATTTCTTTCCATTCATATGTTTCCCTTGCTAGAGTGTTTCAAACCCTCTTCTGGTATTTGGGAGAATGTATCCAAGCTTATATCAGATGCAGTGTCTCCATGAACATCATTCTATACTCCACCCTTTGTTTCCTGAAACTCCCTGCTTTAAGTAAGTTGGTCTGAATAGAGGTTTATCATAGCATCAAGTTGCTTCCGGCTTATGTTGATCCTAAGGTAAAGGTAAAGGTCACCCTTGCTCATAAGTCAGTCATATCTGACTCTAGGGTTCAGTGCTCATCTCTGTTTCAAAGCCGAAGAGCCAGTGCTGTCTGCTTCTGCAGACATTTTCGTGGTCATGTGGCAGGCCCAGAACACTTTTAGCTACTTGAGCCACTGCAGTCCCTTATGCTGATCCTAAAAAGGGCTTCAAAGTTTGCTTACCTTTGCCATTCATCAGTGAATTTAAGGACTAAGTGGGGATGTGGACCCATCTCTCCCAAGTCCTAGTCTGTATAAATAGACAAGCAGATAAACCAAACAACCAAAACATAGTGGCCAATAAGATATTGCAAGGAAACAAAAATTATGCTATTTATATCCACTACTGTTATTTGGGCTGTGGCCAAGTACACAGAATGTCTGCATTTTCTCCTGCAATGATGGATCAAAACAAATAAAGAAGTAGGGCCCATTTTTCTCTGTATCTGGATCAGTGATTTCCATGGGCTACACAGAATGAGCCTCCTTGAAGATTGTGGTATTTTTGAACAACTATCGGGCATACCACAAGCAATGCCAGCCTGTTCCAGCTAATCTTTCTCACACTAGGTTGGATAAAAGGAACTACAGAATAAATTCACCAAAAGGTGGCTTCATTCTCGCAGTCTCACATATGGCCTGGACATGGAAGAAGTGAGTTACATCATTTCAAGGTAACTTCTTAATTGTTACAGCAATACAACAATAAAATCAACTACCTGGACTGGTGGTGAGTGCTCCAATGCTGGAGGTATTCAAGAGAAAATTGGGCAACCATCTCATTGGACAACAAGGTTCCTTAGATTTGGATTTCTACAAGGAATTGTCCTCTATGGCTTCATAGATCATTCCCAACACAATTATTCTATGTTTCTAACCAGTTGATTCAAGCTGTAAAAACTCTTTAGTATTCTTCCTACCTCATCATCTTGGACAATTCATTTATCTTCTGAACATATTATTATTCATCATCACTGCATATGTCAGCCATTTACCTTATTACAATTAAAATATTCCAATTGACACCAATTATTAAGTTTTAATATTTTCTCTCTTTCAAGTATACCTTCTGTGTATTACTTTGATACATTTTTCATTGGAAATGTCTTACTTCAGCCCTTTCATTCTCAATTGTTCCCTTTTCTTGCTGAAATCCCTACAGAGCTTCCAAATACATAATCTAACACTGACTCCTTCATAAGGCATGTTTGATGTACACATTTAAAGCATAAAAAATACAATACATGTCCTACTTCATCAAACAAATGGTCCATCTAGTCCACAAATCCTGCTTCTCCCAAGACCAATAAGATATCTCCAGGAAACCAAAGTTTTGTTAATTTATATCTAGTACTGCTATTTGGGCTCTGGTCAGGTGCACACAATTTACCTGAGCAGATAAAGTTTGATAAACTTTGGAAACTTAATTTGCTTCCATGAAATGAAGTGTAATAATGGGGGGACTTCAATTACCCTCACATAGACTGGGTGAACTGTTGTTCAGCACATGATAAAGAGATAAAGTTCCTAGATATGCTCAATGATTGTTCCCTGGGACAGATGGTTGAAGACCCAACTAGAGGTACAAGAATCCTTGACTTGATCCTGAGTAATACTCAGGATCTGGTGCAAGATGTTAATGTGACTGATCCAATAGGGAACAGTGACCACAACTCAATTATGTTTAACTTGATCATAGACCGCAAGTCACTGATAAAATCTAACACAGAGACCTTAAATTTTCAAAAAGGAAATTTCCCAAAGATGAGGAAACTAGTAAAAAAGAAGCTGAAAGGGAAAATTGAGAGAGTCCAAACACTCCAAGTGGCATGGAGGCTGTTTACAAAAACAATAACAGAGGCCCAATTGGAATGCATACCCAAAAGGAAAAAGGGCACTGCCAGGTCCAAGAGGACTCCAATGTGGCTTACAGGAGCTGTTCGGGAAGTGATCAAGAGCAAGAAAAGCTCATTTAGAAGATGGAAGGCTTGTCCAAATGAGGACAGCAGGCAGAAACATAAATTCTGGCAGAACAAATGCAAGGCAACAATCAGGAAAGCAAAGCAAGACTTTGAGGAGCGTATAGCTAAAAATACTCAGAGGAATAACAAAGACTTCTTTAAGTACATTAGAAGTAAGAACCCAACTAGGAAGGCCATTGGACCATTAGATGACAATGGAAGGCAAGGGGTTATTAAAGAGGAAACAGAGATTGCAGAGAGACTCAATGAATTCTTTGCTTCAGTATTCACTGAAGAAGATAGAGACCACATGCCCAAAACAGAACCTATCTTCGTAGGGAGGGAAACCGAAGAATTAAGCAAGATAGAAATAACCAGGGAGGAGGTCCTTGCATGTCTTGTTAAGCTAAACACTAACAAATCCCCAGGACCAGATGGCATCCATCCACGAGTTCTCAGGGAACTTAAAGATGAAATTGCTGATATCCTAGCCAAAATATATAATCTTTCCCTCAAATCAGGCTTTGTGCCTGATGACTGGAAGGTAGCGAATGTAACACCAATTTTCAAAAAAGGATCCAGGGGTGATCCAGGAAATTACCGGCCTGTCAGTTTGACATGTGTCCCAGGTAAAGTGATGGAAACCATCCTAAAAGATAGAATTAATAGGTACATAGAAGAGGAGGCGCTGCTAAAGGAGAGCCAACATGGCTTTTGCAAGGGCAAATCATGCCTCACTAATCTGTTGGAATTTTTTGAGAGTGTCAACAAGCATGTGGATAAGGGGGATCCAGTTGACATTGTTTATCTGGACTTTCAGAAGGCTTTTGACAAGGTCCCACACCAAAGGCTCTTGAATAAACTTACCAGTCATGGAATAAAGGGACAGGTCTTGTCCTGGATCAGCAACTGGCTAAGGGACAGGAAACAGAGGGTAGCACTAAATGGACACTTCTCCAAGTGGAGGGAAGTAAAGAGTGGGGTCCCCCAAGGTTCAGTACTGGGACCCCTGCTTTTCAACCTCTTCATAAATGATCTAGAGGTAGGAGTAAAAAGCAAGGTAGCCAAATTTGCTGACGACACTAAATTATACAGGGTAGTGAAAACTGTGAGAGATTGTGAAGAGCTCCAGAGGGATCTCTTGACACTGGGGGAGTGGGCAAAACAGTGGCAAATGAGCTTCAACATCAGTAAGTGCAGAGTGATGCATGTTGGGGCAAAAAACCCCAATTACATTTATAAACTGATGGGGTCTGAACTCTCTGCGACAAACCAGGAAAGGGACCTTGGTGTCCTGGTGGACAGCTCAATGAAGGTGTCAACCCAGTGTGCCTCAGCAGTGAAAAAAGCAAACTCAATGTTAGGGATCATTAGGAAGGGTATAGAAAATAAGTCAGCAAGTGTCATTTTGCCTCTTTATAAATCTATGGTGAGGCCCCATCTGGAATACTGTGTACAGTTCTGGTCGCCATACCTCCAGAAGGATATTATGGAGTTGGAGAAAGTACAGAGGAGGGCAACCAGAATGATTAGGGGACTGGAACACCTTCCTTACCATCTGAGGCTGCAACGGTTGGGCCTTTTCACTCTTGAACGACGGCGTCTAAGAGGTGACCTGATTGAAGTTTATAAAATCATGCATGGTGTGGACAAAGTGGATAAGGAAAAACTGTTTTCCCTATCGCACAACACTAGAACTAGGGGACACTCCATGAAACTTTTGGGTACTAGTTCTCAAACAAATAAGAGAAAGTACTTTTTCACCCAGAGGATTACTGGTCTATGGAACTCCCTGCCAGAAGAAGTGGTGACAGCTGTCAGTCTTGACAGCTTTAAGAAAGGATTAGACAAGTTCATGGAGGACAAGGCTATCAATGGCTATAATTATGGCTACCTAAGGACAACCTCCGGGTTGGAGAGATAGGCAGGATATCTCTCAATGCCATTTCCAGGGAATCCTAAGCAGGTGAAGGCATCTCCTTGGGAATACCCTGAAGGAAATGGTGAGCCACTGTGTGAGACAGAATGCTGGACTGGATGGGCTGTGGCCTGTTCCAGCAAGGCTGTTCTTATGTTCTTATGTTCTTATGTAATGGAAGACAGCCTTTCTCACTGCAGTATGCTCTTTTAGCAAAATGAGTATTAGCTGATGTTGTGATTGGCCAACTGATGGTAGTTGTGTTTCTCACCATTATAAACAGTGATGTTTATAAACTAAAGCATGGTCCAGTTTTACTCTAAAGTATTCTGGATTGTCACAGTGGTTTAATATGTGGCCTCTCCAGATTAAGTTTAGCTTCTTTCTTGCCTCCCTATTTCATAAATGGAATGCAGCTAGTTCTTCAAGAGCAGATTCTAGCTTAGTCTCTAATTCCTCAAACACTGTTCCCTGAGCAGTGATTGTTGTATCTGCATAAATGAAGGCCTTAGTTCTGATATTGGTAAGCTGGTCATTGGTATAGATCAGTGTTTCCCAACTTGGGGCCTAGGCCCGACAGGGGTACTTCAATTCCCAGAAGCCTAAGTCAGTATATTGGTTGACCAGTGCTTTGGGGAATGGATTTGGGCTCCTAGGAATTGAAAAAACATGGGTATAAATATAACATAAGAGCCAATAGACTTCCTTGGGAAAGGCCATTATTCTGAACTCTCCAATGGCTCTTTTCACCCTGCAGGATGATAAAAATCCATTTATTCTGCAATAGGCATCGAATGAGCTGTGTCTGTTGATAGTCCTTAGTAGTTGTGTACACCTTCCTTATCAATTTCATATGCTTTGTTGTATCATATGCAGCTGTGAGATCAATAAAAGGTGTTCCTGTAATCTGCCTCATTTAATGGGTTGAATAAAGACCAGAGAATAACTTTACTGGCCTGAAACTTGACTCCCACAATGAAACAGTAAAATAGGGTTATGAAGTCAGTGGCTTCCTATTCAGATACATTTCAGGTCCAAAACCTTAGAAATCAGGCCCTGGTGGTCCCACAAATGATACACCTTTGTGTAATGATTTCAAAATAACACATTCATATGGAGATACATACACCACATGCAAACATATGAAAGCATAACAATGTGGATTTCCTAGCTGACTAGATAATTATAATCTGTTACTAACACCACAAACACAAGAGCACACACACACGCGCACACACGCGCACAGCCCTTGACACAAAGCCAGAGAGCTTTGCTGCCAATGTTGCAATTTAAGGACACAGAAGAAAATGATAAATCTGAGATTTCACTCTCTATTTCAGCATTAGAGAACTGGAAGACTAAAGTAATTCTCTGAGACTTCAGAATCTCCACCCTGACAATACTAATTTACTAAATCTTGCTATTGTGGAGACAAATGATCCTCTCAATAGAGGCTTATTCTTTTTAACAGTAGAGTTTGATAACCTTTACTCTGATTAATATATATATATATCGTAATCATCATTTTTAAATTTATTCATGGAAGTAAGAAATAAATTCAGTCATGGAATATTAACATGATTTCAACAGCTGAGTAGCTCATATATTTCCTAGCAACAGTAAAATGCAGCTTCCAGTGTACATCATTAGCAATATCAAGCTTTTATTCTCCCAGCAGAGAGGAAATAAAATGATTAGAAGACATTGTGTATAGAAATACCATGGAGTAAAATAACTAGTACGTTTAATAACCTATTTCATACTGAACATATTTGCTTAGCTCTTTAGATCATTTAGCCTGTAGGGGAAAGGTAACCCTGCTGTCATGAAAGTTATGTTGCTCTTTGTTATTTAACTCACTAACTAATACCTGTATCTTCATGAGTACAGGTAGCCACTTCAATCAATGACCATCAAAGAAAGCCATGGGTCTGCAATTTTCTTTCCTGATTTATAGTTAGAATTTTATTAGTATTATTTATAAGTGTTCTAATAATTCTACCTCTGCCTATGTCTATGTGATTTGCTAAATCACTTCTCCATCCCAACAATGCTCTTCTGAAAATATAAACTGTTAGTGTAGTGCTGTTCAACCTGTTTTGTATGTTAACCCCTGATGAGCACAATAATTATACACATTCAAAGTTATGTATAGATGGGCTTTTATGAGTGAGCATATAAACTTTCTGGTCTCCTGTGGACTGCTTCCATGAAACTCAATAAACCTGATATACAATTCTACAACTACTATACAAGACTATATTCACTTAAAACATTTTGATTTGATTATATACTAACCAACAGAGATGCAGCTAATGTGGATATAAGAAAAGAAACAGGTGGTAGAAGAATTTTTTAACTCAATTATGACTCCTTATGTTCAAAAACTCTAAACAGTGATTTATTTAAGCTGGTAACCTACCAGTTTAACTCCTGTAACAACCCAAAGCCCAGACCAAGAGAAATATGACCTGTTTGGTCCAGGTTAGAAGATAAATAATGTAGTGGATTTCCCTGGAAGTGAATTTCCATTCTCTGCTTTCAGCAATCAATGAAATAACATGAAATACACAAAAGGAAGTATGTCCACTGTCGTAGCTGAGTTGTGCAATTGGTTGCATTGCCATTCCTAAAATTGAGGTACACAGAAGTGGCCAAACGGTGTGGCAATGTTCAAAGATAGGAAATCCGTTTGAGGCTTGAATATGTAGTAATATAATATAATGTTTTATTCTGGTAGTTAATATATTCAGTATCTTCCAGTAGAGCAATACAACAAGTCCAATACATTGTGAAAGTCAACCGGTATGCAGACTCTTTCAGGAGAATTTCCCTTCATCAGACAACTTGACTTGCTAACTTTCCAATATCTGGATATATAACATTTAGTTTTCAAAGGGTATCTTGTTTTCATGTTGCATCCAAACCTCTTTTCGTTTATTCATTTTGGGCTGTGGATGTTACTGTCTCAAAATATTACTCCCCTTATAAATCCTGCTGATAGGAAACCAGGTGTGCATAATCTAGCATTCCCCTCCCATGCCTCCTAATTGACTAAATATATTTATACATTTTTATATTTTTATACATTTTATATTCCAGGGCTACAAATTGACATAATTGTGTAAAGGGGGACAAAAATATATATCTACAGAAGTACATTACACCACAATGCTTGAACTCTTAACAATCTCAGAATTGTATTAGCCAGGATAACGCTGGCCATGTAAGTAATTAGTAACAGCTGTGGGAAGAGGTCTCATGCTTGTGGAATCCCCACTGTTTTATAGTCTTTGTAAAAGCCCTGAGTAAACAGTTTGAAACATCAAAATAGAGGTGCCATTGGAGGATCTGCCCATTCTCAAATGCCATAAAGCCAAGAAATGCAAAAGCACAGGTACACAGAAGTGGCCAAACGGTGTGGCAATGTTCAAAGATAGGAAATCCGTTTGAGGCTTGAATATGTAGTAATATAATATAATGTTTTATTCTGGTAGTTAATATATTCAGTATCTTCCAGTAGAGCAATACAACAAGTCCAATACATTGTGAAAGTCAACCGGTATGCAGACTCTTTCAGGAGAATTTCCCTTCATCAGACAACTTGACTTGCTAACTTTCCAATATCTGGATATATAACATTTAGTTTTCAAAGGGTATCTTGTTTTCATGTTGCATCCAAACCTCTTTTCGTTTATTCATTTTGGGCTGTGGATGTTACTGTCTCAAAATATTACTCCCCTTATAAATCCTGCTGATAGGAAACCAGGTGTGCATAATCTAGCATTCCCCTCCCATGCCTCCTAATTGACTAAATATATTTATACATTTTTATATTTTTATACATTTTATATTCCAGGGCTACAAATTGACATAATTGTGTAAAGGGGGACAAAAATTGTATTAGCCAGGATAACGCTGGCCATGTAAGTAATTAGTAACAGCTGTGGGAAGAGGTCTCATGCTTGTGGAATCCCCACTGTTTTATAGTCTTTGTAAAAGCCCTGAGTAAACAGTTTGAAACATCAAAATAGAGGTGCCATTGGAGGATCTGCCCATTCTCAAATGCCATAAAGCCAAGAAATGCAAAAGCACAGGTACACAGAAGTGGCCAAACGGTGTGGCAATGTTCAAAGATAGGAAATCCTCCAATGGCACCTCTATTTTGATGTTTCAAACTGTTTACTCAGGGCTTTTACAAAGACTATAAAACAGTGGGGATTCCACAAGCATGAGACCTCTTCCCACAGCTGTTACTAATTACTTACATGGCCAGCGTTATCCTGGCTAATACAATTCTGAGATTGTTAAGAGTTCAAGCATTGTGGTGTAATGTACTTCTGTAGATATATATTTTTGTCCCCCTTTACACAATTATGTCAATTTGTAGCCCTGGAATATAAAATGTATAAAAATATAAAAATGTATAAATATATTTAGTCAATTAGGAGGCATGGGAGGGGAATGCTAGATTATGCACACCTGGTTTCCTATCAGCAGGATTTATAAGGGGAGTAATATTTTGAGACAGTAACATCCACAGCCCAAAATGAATAAACGAAAAGAGGTTTGGATGCAACATGAAAACAAGATACCCTTTGAAAACTAAATGTTATATATCCAGATATTGGAAAGTTAGCAAGTCAAGTTGTCTGATGAAGGGAAATTCTCCTGAAAGAGTCTGCATACCGGTTGACTTTCACAATGTATTGGACTTGTTGTATTGCTCTACTGGAAGATACTGAATATATTAACTACCAGAATAAAACATTATATTATATTACTACATATTCAAGCCTCAAACGGATTTCCTATCTTTGAACATTGCCACACCGTTTGGCCACTTCTGTGTACCTGTGCTTTTGCATTTCTTGGCTTTATGGCATTTGAGAATGGGCAGATCCTCCAATGGCACCTCTATTTTGATGTTTCAAACTGTTTACTCAGGGCTTTTACAAAGACTATAAAACAGTGGGGATTCCACAAGCATGAGACCTCTTCCCACAGCTGTTACTAATTACTTACATGGCCAGCGTTATCCTGGCTAATACAATTCTGAGATTGTTAAGAGTTCAAGCATTGTGGTGTAATGTACTTCTGTAGATATATATTTTTGTCCCCCTTTACACAATTATGTCAATTTGTAGCCCTGGAATATAAAATGTATAAAAATATAAAAATGTATAAATATATTTAGTCAATTAGGAGGCATGGGAGGGGAATGCTAGATTATGCACACCTGGTTTCCTATCAGCAGGATTTATAAGGGGAGTAATATTTTGAGACAGTAACATCCACAGCCCAAAATGAATAAACGAAAAGAGGTTTGGATGCAACATGAAAACAAGATACCCTTTGAAAACTAAATGTTATATATCCAGATATTGGAAAGTTAGCAAGTCAAGTTGTCTGATGAAGGGAAATTCTCCTGAAAGAGTCTGCATACCGGTTGACTTTCACAATGTATTGGACTTGTTGTATTGCTCTACTGGAAGATACTGAATATATTAACTACCAGAATAAAACATTATATTATATTACTACATATTCAAGCCTCAAACGGATTTCCTATCTTTGAACATTCCTAAAATTGAGAGCAAACTGAATGTGAAAAGGCCTTGAACAAAAGTTTCCAATTTGATCAGGAAACTGTTGGCAGTTAAGTCATCAAAAATTTCAACTCTATCAAGTGTGACAGATAAATACAAATAATTTATTTTATCTAATTATAAGTTTCAGTTACGAGTGGTTGCTGAAGGAGGCCAATGAAATGAGCCGAATGAAAGAGCGCCACGGGATTGGCTGCGCGCTCTCCAATCGGAGAGAAAGGGGGAAGTTGGGGTGCCGGCGTGAGATTGCAGTCAGTGGCGAACTCGGGAGGAAGAGGCAAGGATGGCCGAAGTGGAGATCTCCCCCCGGGCCTATGTCAAGATGTGCCTTCATGCTGCTCGCTACCCCCACGCTGCTGTCAATGGGCTGCTCTTGGCTCAAAGACATGAAGCAACCGGCGGACAACCCGAATGCCTTTGCATCACAGACTGCATCCCCCTTTTCCACAGCAACCTCTCACTCACAGTCATGCTGGAGGTGGCCCTGAACCAGGTATCGCCATAGCAAGTGGAGGGCAGCTTGGCCCATGTTGGCTGGCTTTCCAGCTAAGAGATCAGTCTCCCCAGTTATTTTTTTGGACTCTCTCCAAGCATTCTTCACTATTGGTTATTTTGGCTGAGGCTGATGGGGATTGGAGTCCAATAACCTCTAGAGACCCTGCCCCCCCCTTTTTTTGCATTGTCTCTATAATCCAAGTGACTTCAAGGTTTTTACTTTGGCACATCATTGTAAAGATGATGCCCAGTCCTAGATTAGCTGAAAGAGAAAAGACTGAATAAGCATTACGAGCAAGGCAAACATTTTCTCCTTATTGTGAACGGCAAAGTGTTTCTTGGCTTTCATGGCAAACCAGTCTTTTGAAACCCAGACATGAATCCGCTTCAAGACACTTTGTATTAGGTACCCTGGGGCTGGGTTAAGAAGCCCACCTTGTTAGCTGAAACACTGGTAAGTCAGTAGTTTAAGACTCAGGTACTGCATGACGGATTGAGCACTCCGTCATCTGTCCCAGCTCCTGCCAGCCTAGCAGTTTGAAAGCAAGAAATTGCAAGTAGAAATTGCAGAGAGGCCCACAAGGGAGGGGAGTAAAGGATCCTGCCCCTCCCTCCCCATCCAAAGACCTGGGCCTAGAGAGGAAGAGAAAAGGAATCAGGAGAGCCCAGCTATACTGCTCATCCCATGCAGAGAGGCCCACAGGGGAGGTGAGTAAAGGATCCTGCCCCTCCCTCCCCATCCAAAGACCTGGGGCCAGAGAGAAGAACACTTCCGGAGACCCCCGACCACCCCCAGGAGATACCATCCACAACCACCATCACAGCGAGGCCCGAGCCGGCGCCTTTGACCGACTCCATGCGGCCGAAGAGAGCTGCTGTGTGCATGCAAAGGATAAGTAATCGAACTGAAATAATATAGTTGACTAAATATAGATGGCTTATGGCAACTGACATAGTGACTGTACAAGAAACTGACTTACATAGAGACTTGATATAGTGGACTTTTTCTTTCTCTCTTTCTTTCTTTCCCTTTCATTAATTAGTTCAACTTTTACTTTGATACTATGTGATAAACTGTGATATTGTGCATGATAATACTTTGTTTTAAAACTGTTTAAACTGTGATAACATGTGTGATGGGAAAAGACTGGCGTAGAGACCGGCAAGGCACGCCACAAAGTCTGCCAAGAGAACCCTATGGACCAAAACAAAAGGCAAAACAAGGAGATGCTCAGCACAGCAGATCTGAAAAGGGGGAGGGATACGAAAGGGGGAGGAGAAATACAGTGTTGCAGGGAACAATACTGCATAGGGACATGGAATGTGAGGTCTATGAATCAAGGAAAACTGGAAGTGGTAAAAAATGAGATGGAAAGAATAAGCATTGACATCTTGGGCATCAGTGAGCTCAAATGGACAGGGATGGGTGAATTCAGCTCTGGAAACCATCATATCTACTACTGCGGGCAAGAAAACCTTAGAAGAAATGGAGTAGCCATAATTGTCAATAAAAGAGTGAGAAAAGCAGTAATGGGATACAATCTCAAAAATGACAGAATGATGTCAGTCAGATTTCAAAGCAAACCTTTCAATGTCACTGTGATCCAAATATACGCACCAACCACTGGTGCAGATGAAGCCACAATGGACCAGTTCTATCAGGACCTACAACATCTTATAGAACAGACACCAAGAAATGATGTCCACATTATATTAGGAGACTGGAATACCAAAGTAGGAAATCAAAAAGTGGAGGGAATAACAGGCAAATTTGGTCTTGGAACACAAAATGAAGCAGGGCAAAGATTGATAGAGTTCTGTCAAGAGAACGCACTGGTCATAGCAAACACTCTCTTCCAGCAACACAAGAGGCGACTTTACACATGGACATCACCAGATGGCCAACACCGAAACCAGATTGACTACATACTCTGCAGCCAAAGATGGAGAACCTCCATACAGTCAGCAAAAACAAGACCTGGAGCAGACTGTGGCTCAGATCACAACCTACTGATCACAAAATTCAGGCTTAGACTAAAGAAAATAGGGAAAACACGGAGACCAGAAAGATATCACCTAGACAGCATCCCTAAAGAATACACGGTGGAGGTGATGAACAGATTTAATGGCTTAGACTCGGTAGACAGAGTACCGGAAGAATTATGGACGGAGATGAGGGACATCATGCAGGAAGCAGCAAAGAAAACCATACCAAAAGAAAAGAAGAGTAAGAAAGCAAAGTGGTTGTCTGATGAGGCTCTTAAAATAGCAGAGGAAAGAAGGAACGCAAAAGTCAAAGGAGAAAGGAAAAACTACAACCATTTGAACACAGAATTTCAAAGAAAAGCAAGGAGAGATAAGGAAAACTACCTGAAAGAACAGTGCAGAGAAATGGAGGAAAACAACAAAAGAGGCAGAACCAGAGATCTTTTCAAAAAAATTGGGGAAATCAAGGGAACATTTAAAGCAAAAATGACCATGATAAGGGACAAAGACGGAAAGGAGCTAGCTGATGCAGAAGAAATTAAGAAAAGATGGAAAGAGTACACAGAGGAACTTTACAAAAAGGACCTCAACACTCCTGATACTCACAATGATGAAGAAATTGAACTTGAGCCAGACATCCTGGAGAGCGAAGTCATAAAGGCCCTAAAGAGCACTGCAAACAACAAAGCTAGTGGAGATGATGGTATCCCAGTTGAATTTTTCAAAGCGCTAAAAGATGATGGCGTCAAATTACTGCATTCAATATGCCAGCAGATTTGGAAAACAAAACAGTGCCACAGGATTGGAAAAGATCAGTATACGTCCCAATCCCAAAAAAGGGCAATGCCAAAGAATGTTCAAATTATCGAACAATCGCGCTCATCCCACATGCCAGCAAGGTGATGCTCAAGATAATACAGGACAGACTTCAGCAGCATGTGGAGAGAGAATTACCAGAGGTGCAGGCTGGTTTCAGAAGAGGCAGGGGGACTAGAGACCACATCGCCAACATACGCTGGATCATGGAGAAAACAAAGGAATACCAGAAACAAGTTTACTTTTGTTTTATTGACTACACTAAGGCATTTGACTGTGTGGACCACAACAAGATGTGGCAAGTAATTAAAGAGATGGGAATACCAGAGCACCTCATATGCCTCCTGAGAAATCTGTACATGAACCAAGAAGCAACAGTTAGGACAGAACATGGAATAACAGAGTGGTTTGGTATAGGAAAAGGAGTAAGACAAGGCTGCATTTTGTCACCATGCTTATTCAACCTATACACAGAGCACATAATGCGCAGTGCAGGGATGGAGGAATCACAATATGGGATTAAAATTGCTGGGAGAAACATCAATAATCTGAGATATGCAGACGATACCACCCTAATGGCAGAAAGTGAGGAAGACCTAAAGAATCTCTTGACTGGGCTGAAGGAGGAGAGTGCAAAAGCTGGCTTGAGACTCAATATCAAGAAAACCAAGATAATGGCAACAGGCCCCATCAGTTCCTGGAAAATAGACGGGGAAGAAGTAGAAGCAGTGACAGATTTTACTTTCTTAGGATCAAAGATCACTGCAGATGGGGATTGCAGCCATGAAATAAAAAGGCGACTGATTCTTGGGAGACAAGCGATGAGAAACATGGGGAACATAGTGAAAAGCAGAGACATTACATTGCAAACAAAAATTAGAATAGTCAAAGCAATGGTTTTCCCAGTAGTAATGTATGGATGTGAGAGCTGGACAATTAGGAAGGCTGAACGCAGAAGAATAGATGCCTTTGAAATGTGGTGTTGGAGGAGGGTTTTGAGAGTCCCCTGGACAGCGAGGAGAACAAATAGGTCAATCTTAGAAGAAATTAACCCTGACTGCTCATTGGAAGGTCAAATAGTAAAGATGAAGCTAAAGTACTTTGGACATCAAATGAGAAGGGAGGATTCACTTGAGAAGGCATTGATGTTGGGAAAGGTGGAGGGCAAAAGAAGAAGGGGGAGGCCAAGGATGAGATGGCTAGATGGTATTATAGACACAATGGGCACAGAGCTGGGAGGGTTGAGGGGGATGGTAGAGGACAGAGGCGCCTGGAGAACAATGGTCCATAGGGTCGCAAAGGGTCGGAATCGACTGTGCGACTGAACAACAACAACAAAGTTTCAGTTACAGGTATTTCATCAGTGTCTTATTCATTCATTCATTCATTCATTTGCCACCCATCTGGGATATAGTCCTACTCTGGCCAGCTCACAACAATAAAAAATCACATATAGAATTGTCTAGAACACCAATGATAAAAATAGACAAAAATAACAAACCATATCTGTGTTACCACTGAACTACTGCATATTAACGACTACCCATCACTGTTTGTACTTACTGCATTTCAGTTTCCTTATTCCCTAACATGTATAACTTCTGTCCCCTCACTCACACACACTAAAAATGTAAAAACTCAGGTAACACTTCATGCTTCTAATAAAGTGAACTCTAGTTCAGAAGGACCTATGTCAAATGAAATATTTTAGTTTCAAAGGTACTGAATAGTTCTTATTTTAGTATAATTATGTCAGTGAATATATTAGCTGGAACTCAAGAACAGGTGAAGAAAACTGAAGCTGATGCCAAGATCTAAAGAAGCAGTAAAAGCTTCTTAAATGTTTCAGTGTTTTGTTGTTGTTCAGTCGCATAGTCGATTCCGACCCTTTGCGACCCTATGGACCACCACCCTCCCAGGCACCTCTGTCCTCCACCATCCTCCTCGACCCATCCAGCTCTGTGCCCTCTGCATCACAATACCATCTAGCCATCTCATCTTTGTCCACCCCTTCTTCTTTTGCCCTACACCCTTTCCAGCATCAAGGCTTTCTCAAGTGAATTCTCTTTTCTCATTTGATATCCAAAGTACTTTAGCTTCATCTTTACTATTTCTCCCTCTAAGGAGCAGTCAGGGCTGATTTCTTCTAAGGTTGACCTATTTGTTCTCCTCACTGTCCAGGGGAGTCTCAAAACTCTCCTCCAACACCACATTTCAGAGATCTCTATTCTTCTGCACTCAGCTTTCCTAATGGTCCAGCTCTCAGAACCATACATTGCCACCGGGAATTCCATTGCTTTGATTATGTGAATTTTTGTTAGCAAGGTGATGTCTCTACTTTTAACTATGATCCCCAGGTTTCTTATAGCTTGTCTCCCACCTTTTTATTTCATAGCTGCAATCAGTTAGTGATCTTTGGTTTTCTTGATGTTGAGTCTCAAGCCAGCTTTTACACTCTCTTCTTTCTACCTAAGCAGCAACTTCTTTAGGTCTTCCTGACTTTCTGCAATTAGGGTAGTATCATCTGCATATCTCAAATTGTTGATGTTTCTCCTCGCAATTTTGATCCCAAATTGTGATTCCGCCATCCCTGCATTGCACATTATGTGCTCTGTGTATAAGTTGAATAAGCAGGGTGATAAAATGCAGCTTTGTCTTACTCCTTTTCCTATTCCCAACCACTCTGTCATTCCGTATTCTGTCCTAACTGTTGCTTCTTGACTCATGTACAGATTTCTTATGCGGCATATAAGGTGTTCTGGTATTCCCATCTCTTTAATTACTTGCCACATTTTGTTGTGGTCCACACAGTCAAAGGCCTTGGTGTAGTCAATGAAACAGAAGTAGACTTGTTTCTGATATTCCTTTGTTTTCTCCATGATCCAACATATTTTGGCAATGTAGTCTCTAGTTCCCCTGCCTCTTCAGAACCCAGCCTGCACTTCTGGTAATTCTCTCTCCATGTGCTGTTGCAGTCTATCCTGTATTACCTTGAGCATAACCTTAATTTAATTTTAATTTAATTTTTACATTTGTATCACTGCCCCTTCGCCAAAGTGACTCTGGGCGGCTCACAATTAAAAGACATAAAAACACTCATAAAAATACAATAAAAACATTTAAATCCATCCCCCATTAAAACAGAAATCCACCCGTCCCATCCATAAAAGAGAGGGAGGATCTAGTTGTTTATTCAGATGAGCCAGCGGGCGGAGGTCACCTCTCCATCAGTTCCCCACACCTGTCCTACCAGCCAAGTTTTAAGTCCTTTATTGAAGGCAGCATTTCTGTCTGCAGCCTAACTCTATTGGCAAGAAGTTCCAAAGGGCTGGTGCAGACACAGAGAAGGTCCTCCTTCTTGTGCTAGAGAGATGACCCCCTCTAGCTGATGGTACAATTAGAGAGCCCCTCCGGGCTAACCTTACTAGCATGAGGGATGAGCACAATTGTTCTATAATTTGAACATTCTTTGGCATTACCTTTTTTTGGGATGGGAATATATACTGATCTTTTCCAATCCTGTGGCCATTTTTGTGTTTTCCAGATCTGCTGGCATATAGAATTCAATAATTTGATTCCATCATTTTTAGGGCATTGAAAAATTCAACTGGGATACCATCATCTCCACTTGTTTTGTTGTTTTCAGTGCTTTTTAAGGCCTTTCTGACTTCACTCTCTAGGCTGTCTGGCTCAAATTCAGTGGTCTCATCATTGTGATTATCCGGGATGTTGAGGTCCTTTTTGTAGAGTTCCTCTGTATACACTTGCCAGTAGATAAATTGGGACCACTTCAGTGGGGAGGTGTTTAGTCATGCCTGCCACATGTCCACGGAAATGTCTGCAAACACAGACAACACTGGCTCTTTGGTTATACTGTACACAGAAATGAGCACTGAACCCTACAGTAAGATAAAACTGGCTTTTGAGCAAGGGCGATCTTTACCGTTACCTCCAGCATTTGGGCAAGTTGATTGAGAGAGTGGTGGCAGATCAGCTGTAGACATTCTTGGAGGAGACAGACTGCCTCCATTCCAGTTGAGATTTAGGCTGAGCTGTGCTACAGAGATGGTGCCATTCATACTGGATGATGGCCTTTTCAGGAAGGCTGATGGAAAACATGACCTATTGGTACTCCAGAATCGCTTAGCAACTTTTGATATTGTCAACCATTGTATACTTCTGAACAGATTGTTGGGTGTGGGGAATGGAGGTCTTCTGCTTGCCTGGCTCAGGTCTTTTCTTGAGAATTGTGTCCAGATGGTGCAGCTTGAGGAATGTGTCTTGAACCCTTGGGTGAGACCTAACTTTGCTGATGGAGTGAATTAAAGCAAATAAACTGGAACTGAATTTTGATAAGATGGAGAGTCTGTTGTTGGGGGATTCTCCTGAACAATTGGATGGGATTTTCCGTAGGTTAGAGAGGGTGGTTCTTCTGGGCTGCTGTGGTTTAGTTGTTAAGAAGCTCACCTTGTTAGCTGGAAGGGTAGCAAGTCGGTAGTTCGAGACCCGGCTACTACATGATGGATTGAGCACCTGTCTCTGTCCCTAATCTTGCGGACATGAAAGGAGCCTCATTTAGGCATCCCCTGAGTGGAGTTTCTTCTGCAAAAAATCCTTTCAACCCAGAATAATTTCTGACACAAAATTATTATTATTGTATCAGACACTTTCTCTGGAATTGCAAATATGGATAGGTCTGCCTTTTACCAACTTTAGTGGATTGCCCTGTGTTACCCCTTCCTGGGCAGGAGATCCTTAACGTCTCTGGTTCATGCATTGGTAATCTCAAAAATCAATTCCTGTAATGCTCACTGCATGGGCTGCCCTTGTAATCATTAGACTAGTAGTCTGGTTTTATAAATGTACCAAAAAGAGAGAGAGGAAGATAGGAATAATTCTTGCTGCATTTTAAACTAAAAGAAGAAGAAAACTATTTTCTTTAGGGCTACTTAAGCAATTCAGTCCAGTCCTGGGAAGAGTTGATCCCATATAAGAACATTAGGAATGAGGGAAAGGAAGAAGTGGAGTAAAAAATTGCCCAGGGACAGCTTTAGATTCTAAGGTAGGACACATACATGGAAATATCAGGAATCAACAAGGAGTGATCTTTTGTTAATCTAAAATAATTTTGCCAGATACAGGTTTGCATAGGTTGGAACTCAAAACAGCCATGTTCAGTCATGTAAGCTGTTAATTTAACCATGTTAAATGGTGAAAAAGAAAAAGGTAATTTGTAGTGTTTAACCAGATGAGGTTAGTTAATAGATGAAGACAAAAGAAGATAGGAGCAAATCAGCTTAAAATGTAGCATTTCTTTAGGGAAGAAGAACAAACATATCACTCTTTAGCACAATGATATAAAAAGTGATAATGTAATGACAGCGAATCAATGGAAGTGAAACAAAAATGAATGGATTGTTATCAACGTAATGACTGGTAAATGACAGAATATTTCAACAAGTTAAAAATGATGTTGTTGAACTAAACCACTATCATGGCAAGTGTGGAAGAAATTGAAAAGATGTTTGGACAAAAGGTTGTACTTTCCAAAGATGAAGATGGAAAAAAAACAGCCTGTCATTTTAAAATATTTTCTATCATTCTCTAAATAATTTATTGGAAAAAGGGTACATTGAAATAGTCTCTATGCAATTTATCATTTAAGTGCAATTAGACAAGCACTGCTCATATGTCAGCGTAGTCAAGGACAGTAATCAAATGATTGAATCATTTAAGTGCTCTTTTAAAGTGCTGTTTCCCTTCAACTCTATAAAAAAATTAGCACTGTTATACTGTAACAGAATGCAAGGCTATACTTTGCATGCAGCCTTCCAAACAAGATTCTACATCGTCTCACGGTGCTGCAATAGTTCCTTTATCTTGCTTCTATATTTGGGTTGTGCAGCAGTTCACTTTCCACTTGTAGATATGATCAATCAAATGAATCTAGCTTCCTGGAATTTCTTACATGTCATTCATGGAAGAAATCAATTTTCAAGATAGCATGGTAACAAAAGCTTAAAGCATACCTGACAAGTTTTGGATTTGAAAATAAGGGAAATTTCCCAGCCAAAACGGGAAACTTGACAGCTATGCTTATCCTGTGCTGCCCACCAGTAGTAGCATTAGGGCATTGCAGTGGGAAAGAGGGTAAAATATGGGAGTTTTCCGGCCAAAATGGGAAACTTGGCAGCTATGGCTTAAAGCAGGGGTTCCCAACCTTTTCAAGCCAGAGCAGGGTAATGCTCTTTCAGTCAGCTTTGAGGGCCAGACAGCCATGTTGTCCAACTTGTACAATGGGGTGGCAATTTTCTCCCAACAGCTTAAAGGGTTGGCCATTTTGTTTCTCAAATGCCCTTGAATGCCCATGAAATGGCACCATGGACCGGATCTGGCCGATGGACCTTAGATTGGGAACTCCTGGTTTAAAACATGGAATGTGGGTTTCATCATGTCTAAGCTTCTGCCAAGCAACTTTAGAGGTGGCAATGTGGTCCTTCACTTCTTACCAAACTAGCTGATTCTGAAGGTGTTGTGTATGTACAATGTTGCTTCATATGTATGTACAATGTCGCTTTAAGAAATGTATGAATGTAACCTGGCCACAATCACAATGTAACCCAGCTGTTAAAGGAACGCGAGCAAGCTGCCCATAGAGGGCAGCTGCGAGTGTTCAACTCACATGGCTCTCATTCCTCAAATCACCTGCAGCCGCGGGAACTCCCCGCAACAACAAACTACTACCGATCCACCACCGAAGATGGGCATGACCCGGACGACGTCACGCCGGTAGCAGCCAATGAGCTACCGTGCAGCAAGATTCAAATGTATTGTACCACTGTATATAATGTGAGGTATCTCCGCCATTACCACATGTTCGTTCTGATCATCAACCAATAAACCTGTGTTAGTCCTTACTGCGACTCCTTCTATGTCTCCCGGAAAAGACACTAAATTGGCGACGAAGGTGGGATCGATGGCGAATCCCAAGGTCAAGGCGTACCAGTTCGATGTGAGCGAGCCCGAACAATGGGAGCTCTACGAGTGTCAGTTTTGGCACGCGATGGAAGCCGCGGGCGTCGACGACGATGCGAAAATGCGCTCCCACTTCCTGGCCCAAGTGGGGCCGGCCACGCTGCGAATCCTGATGACCCTGCTGGCCCCCCGGAAGGTAGATGAGGTGCCCATCGACTGTATCCTGGAGAGGTTGGGCGAGCATTTCCAGCCACCCGTCTTGATCTTCCCAGCCCGGGTCGCGTTCCACAGGCGAGACCAGCGACCGGGCGAGTCCGTGTCCGCCTACGTGGCGGCCCTTAGGCTTGCCAGTGGGATGACCTGGACCAGGCCCTCCGTGACCGCATGTTGTGTGGTTTGAGGGACGAGGAGCTGCAGAGGAGGCTGATGACCCGCGACCAACGCCTCACGTTCAACGAGGTACTGCGGGAGGCCCAAGCAGCCGAGGAGGCCAGGAGCGGGGTTAGACTGTTCAAGTCCCGAGGGGCCGCGTCCGAGAGGGCCAAGTCACCAGTACAGGCGGCCCGGCGGACACCAGCGAAGGCGGCCTGGCAGGCCCCCAAGCCACCCGCCGGCACACCAACATCGGCCGAGGAGTCGTCCACGACAGCGGACCCCTACTCCAGCGAGGACGACGACGTCCAGAGGATCAAGAAGCATGGTGACAAGCGGCAGACCCGAGAACGGCAGGACCGCCTTTGCGACAATTGTGGAGCGTCCCACGACCGCACGAGGTGCCCGTTTCGAAAGGCCGAGTGTCACAACTGCGGCCGAAAGGGGCACATTGCCCGAGTATGCAGGCGCGGGCGAGTCGAGGACAAGGGGAGTTCCAGCCATCCCCAGACGCACTAACGGAAGGTGGCCGGCACCAGGAAGGTCGCAGCCAGCTACAGTGAGGAAGGTGTGAACCGCGTGGGCCTGGAGCACCGGCGGTTTTTCGTAGAGGTACAGTTGCTAGGGGTCCCAGTGAGGATGGAGATAGACTCGGGGTCATCTTATTCCATCCTGTCCCAAAAGGAGTTTATGCATATTCCCCCAGATAAGCGGCCCAAGCTCCGGGCCATGAGGTCACACCTACGGGACGTGCAGGGGAATGGGATCCCGGTGTTGTGGGTGGGGAACTTCATGGTGAAGTTCAAGAACTACTCCGAGAAACTGCCCTTAGTGGTCCTCAAGGGGGGGAGGTGCTGCCTTTTGGGAACGCAGTGGTTTGCTCCCCTGGGAATTGAACTGTCCGGCATTAACGCCATCGAGACTGACCCAATGCGGGATGTGTGCAACACGCACCCGGACGTTTTCAAGAAGAGGCTCGGGAAATACAAGGGGCCCCCGGTTTCCTTCGAGCTGGACCCAGAAATCCGGCCCATCTGCCTCAAACCAAGGAGAGTGCCCTTCGCACTCAAGGACAAGATCGAGGCAGAACTGGACAAATTGGTGGGGCAGGGGATTTTGGTTCCAGTTGACTCGGCGGAGTGGGAAACGCCGATTGTTACAGCCCTTAAGGAAAACGGGGAGGTCAGGATTTGTGCGGACTATAAATGTACCATCAACAAGGCCATTCGGCCAAATGCATATCCGGTGCCCGTGGTCAGCCACTTGCTGGCCACGTTACATGGGGGGAAGTGTTTTGCAAAGTTAGACCTGGCCCAGGCATACCAGCAGCTCTCTGTAACCCCGGCTGCTGCCGCCGCGCAAACGATAGTGACGCACAAGGGGGCGTTTAAGGTAACGCGCCTTCAGTTTGGCGTGAATTCGGGCCCTGGAATTTTCCAATCCCTCATGGAACGCCTTTTAAAGGGGCTTCCAGGCATCCTCCCATACTTCGACGACGTGTTGATAACGGCGGGGAGCGAATTAGAATTAGCAAAGAGGCTAGATGGGGTCCTTTCAGTGTTCGAGAGGGCAGGTCTTCGACTGAGGAGGGACAAATGCGTATTCTTTGCGAGGGAGGTTGAGTTTCTAGGTTTTAAGGTAACCCCAGATGGGATCAAACCCTCTGAGTCGAAGGTTGCGGCCGTAAAAAACGCCCCTCACCCCACCGCGAAACCGGAGCTACAGTCATTCCTAGGGCTCCTAAATTTCTATCACACCTTCCTGCCTCGGAAGGCATCAGTCGCGGAGCCACTGCACGCACTGCTTAAAAAGGACGCGGTTTGGCGGTGGGGGGACAGGCAGGAGAGAGCGTTCAAGGAGCTCAAGTCACTCCTGTCCTCGGACGCTGTGCTGACCCATTTCGACCCCAAAAAGCCAGTGGTCTTAGTTTGTGATGCGTCCCCAGTGGGGGTGGGGGCAGTCCTGTGCCACGTGTTGGAGAGCGGGAGGGAAGCCCCGGTGGCATACTACTCAAGGTCCCTCTCGAAAGCCGAGCGCAATTACGCGCAAACAGATAGGGAGGCCCTGGCCATAATCGCGGGAACGAAGAAGTTCCACGATTTCCTATACGGCCGCAAGTTTACGGTAGTGACTGATCACAAGCCACTTCTGGGGATCTTCACTACCGGTAAACCCACCCCACAGATCCTATCCCCCAGAATGTTGCGATGGGCCATTTTCCTAAACGCTTACCAGTATGAGCTAGTCTACCGCCCAGGGAAGGAGACCTCCCATGCGGACGCACTGTCCCGGTCTCCCCTCCCTAGTCTAGGGGACCCCGCTTGCGAGGTAGAGCAGGACCACCAAGTCCTGCTGATCGAGTCCCTCGACTCACCCCCAATTGTCCCGGCCGACCTCGCCAAGGCCACGGCGGCCGACAAGACGCTGGCCCAAGTTAGCTCCTGGGTTAGGAAAGGCTGGCCCACTACTCCCCCCGATGAAAAGTTGAGGCCGTTTTTTAGGCGCAGGGTAGAGCTTTCACTGGAAAGGGGCTGCTTACTCTGGGGCCAGCGGGTAGTTATCCCAGAGAAGCTAAGGGCCAAGGTGCTGAAACTACTGCACACCAGTCACCCCGGGATTGTGCGCTCCAAGGCTCTGGCCAGGAGTTTCTTTTGGTGACCCCAGATAGATGGGGACATAGAGCGTCTAGTAGGCACGTGCGAGAGCTGCCAGAGCTCTCGGCCCGAGGAGTCCCGGTTGCCCCATAGGGAATGGGATACGGCCCGCGGGCCATGGTCCCGGATTCATGTTGACTTCGCTGGCCCCTTCCGCGGGTCCATGTTTCTGCTGGTAGTCGATTCCTACTCCAAGTGGTTGGAGGTAATTCCCATGAACAGCACCTCCTCTGCGGCCACCATTAAACAGTTGTGCAAGCTTTTTGCCTGTTTCGGCCTGCCAGACGTCCTTGTTAGCGACAACGCTAGTACCTTCACGTCTGCAGAGTTCAAGACGTTCATTGAGCGAAACGCCATCAGGCACATTACCGCTGCCCCTTTTCACCCCGCCACAAACGGTCAGGTAGAGTGCCAAGTGCGCACTACGAAAGACGCACTGCGGCGCATGGGTCCCGGTGAGTTAAACCTCCACCTGTGTCAGTTCCTCATCTGCTATAGGACAACCCCCCCTAGCTTCAGGATTTTCCCCAGCCGAACTCCTCATGAGGAGGCATCCGGTAACGCTTTTTGACCGGATGGATCCATCCAGGGTGGAGGATGAAGGGAGAAATATAAACATAGGGGGAGAAAGCTCCAAAAGTTTCTCGGTAGGGGACCCGGTTCACTGCAGGAACTATGCGGCTTTGGGGCCAGAGTGGGTTCCAGGGACAATCATTGAACAGACGGGGCCTGTATCCTACAGGGTCGAGACCAGCTCGGGTCTACTCTGGAGAAGGCACGCCGACCAACTCAGAAGGCGAGTCACCAGTGAGGGGAAATCAGTGTTAGGGTCCTCCCCCACCCGCATTACCCAAGGGGGAGACACGGCGGAACCCGCAGATACAAATGCGTATCCTGGGTTCCCAACCACAGAGGAAGATACTTTGAAAGAGAGGGATCAGCTTGATTATGATTATGATTATGATTATGATTATGAGTTGCCGTACCAGGGGGGTGTAGCGGAGTGGTCCCCCACCCGTCCTAGCAAGAAGAGGGGTTTCAGTTCAGCCCCTGGTACCTCCAGTCCCCCCAGTCCTTTTGTGTTAGAATATACCATAGCTCCAGCTCCCCGGAGACCCACACCCCCAAGGCAGGCAGCGGGGGAGAGTCTGCCCGCCACAGTCCCTAGAACTCCCAGGCTGGCAGCGGGGGGGGGCGAGGGCACGAGGGTCTCTTCGTCGGTCCCGAGATTCATACTGGGGGGGACCCCTAGCTCCTCAGACGGCAGGCAGGAGTTCACTTCCCAACTGTTCATTCCATTCCCGTCCCCCAATACAAGGGGATTGCAGAGCCCACACCAAGCCACTAACGAGTCCCCCCTTTCCGTTGCAGGACAGGACTCCGCAGAGCCAGGCTCCCCTGTGTTAAGTCAAGCGGCCGCTCACCCCAGGCGCACGTGCGGCAAGCCACAATGGTTGAGGGACTTCGTCCCATCCTAGGGGGAGGGATGTTGTGTATGTACAATGTTGCTTCATATGTATGTACAATGTCGCTTTAAGAAATGTATGAATGTAACCTGGCCACAATCACAATGTAACCCAGCTGTTAAAGGAACGCGAGCAAGCTGCCCATAGAGGGCAGCTGCGAGTGTTCAACTCACATGGTTCTCATTCCTCAAATCACCTGCAGCCGCGGGAACTCCCTGCAACAACAAACTACTACCGATCCACCACTGAAGATGGGCGTGACCCGGACGACGTCATGCCGGTAGCAGCCAATGAGCTACCGTGCAACAAGATTCAAATGTATTGTACCACTGTATATAATGTGAGGTATCTCCGCCATTACCACATGTTCGTTCTGATCATCAACCAATAAACCTGTGTTAGTCCTTACTGCGACTCCTTCTATGTCTCCCGGAAAAGACACTAAAGAAGGACAGGAGGACTTGAGAAAAGGAGCCATGAGACCATTTATTCATTTGTTTAATTGCCCACCCTAAATCATAGGACCTTACTGTTTCAGGAGGAAATCCTGATACCATGAAATGCCCAGACAGAGATATGGTCCAGCCGCCTGCCTGGGGAGAGCTCTCTCGAACCACCCCAACCAGTATCTTTTATTGCCAAAATTCAGTAGCAGATAAGAATACAGGAACAATAGTGCATTCAGCAGAAAGGGAGCAAAATTGTTTGCATAGTGAACAATAGAGAGTATTCAGCCGTAGGTTACATTCGGCATACATTGTTTCTAACATTAGGGTACTGTGTGAGAATCATGCAAGCTACAGTACATGATTAGAGTCCTGATTGGTTAGAGCCGCTAAGACAGCATACTAGCCTCGTGAAACCTGCATGATCAGTCTCTCCATAGTAGAAGCTTAGACCTTGATTACATGCATACTGACATTCTTTCAGTGAAAGATTGAAACATTAAAAAGGGATGTAGGACATCTCTTGGGGGAAACACAGAAGCCAAACAGGAGTGTTTGCACTCTCATGAACTTGGCTTCTGGTTCATCCCTATCAGATTCCCACATGCCCCACCATACTCCAACATGTCCCCCTTTTCATTTTTAAAAGAAGGATTGAAAAGCAGATTATACTTTTTGTCTTTGAATTTTTTTTTCAACATCATGATTTCTTTACCATTTAATTTTGCTGTATTACACTGCGTAAATGAACAGCAATGGAGAAACAAGTTAGGAACATATTGAATGCAGCAGCAGAGGAGTATGAGAAAGCAACCACCAATAATCAAACACTTGAGCAACTGATGCACCCAGCCAATTCCAGGCAGCCAGGACAACAATGATTGCCACCAATCAGTTACGGTGCTTTGGAAGGATGCATCCCTAACCATATCCTCCATGGCATTGATGGTATGAGTAATATTAGCTTGAAAATTAGAAATGTATATGCAACAATGTGAGTGAAATAATTCTCAGAAGTCTCTTCTTGACCTTCATGAACAATGAGGGGTTTAGCCTGAGCTGATAAATGTTTTACCTTTCCCCAAGTGACTTTTGGCAAGTCTCTTGACAGGTGGTGGGGGCAGTGGGGGCGGTGGCATTTTTGCCACCGAGCCCTCTCGGTACTTCCGCTAAGGGACATCACTTCTTGCATCTCCAGGATCGGGTTGGCTGGTGCTTGATGCCAGCTCATCTCTCGGTCCTCGGTAGAGTCAGACACACCTTCTGGGGATCCAGACTGTACCTGCAGGGGGCAGAGACAGCTGCAAAACCCCATCCCCAATTGACTAAGGGGGCGGGACTCTCCCAAGTGGGATTAGGTGGTTGCTTGAAAGTGACTAGGGGTCTTTCCAGTGGCAATTCCTGGTGGAAATGCCATTCCACTGGGATATGCATGGAACCATGGGGGGTCAGGAGATGATTGAGTGTGAACAGTGCCTTGGCCAAAGCCTCAGGGACTTCAGCAGGGGTGAGACCCCTTCCTTTCAATTGTTTATGAAGGAGAGAATCCAGTGTGTGATGAGCTATCTACTGTGACATGGAGATGGGAAAGAGGAGCGAAAGCAGGAATGAGAGTAACATCCATTTGCCAAACTGCATCAGGTACAAGACCTCGAGGGTTGACAGCAGCAAAAGGATAGGAAATAGATGATAGAGAGCAAGAGGGGCAGGCAGAGACAATGTCCCTAGCCTGCGCATGAGGGATAGAAAATTGATGTGCCAAACATGTGGCGTTAGTGTGAAAATAGGCATGAGCTTGAACAGGATCAGTGAATAAAGGCAAGGTATGGAGAGCAGAATCGGCAGCAGCATTGCCTAGAGAAATAGCATCTGCAAAACCTGTGTGGGAGCGGACATGTGCAACAAAGTAAGGATGACAACGGTCACAGAGTAAATTCTGTAGGTGCAGAAATTGCGGAAGTAGAGAATGATCAAGAGCTGGAGTAATATAGGCAGTAGGAAGTGTTTTAAGCAGATGATAGACATACTGAGTGTCAACAATGAGATTGAATAGAACATCAGCAAAGGTTTGAAAAGAAAGCATTAGGGAGAGGACATTCCAGCTGTAAAGTAAATATGCGGCAAGGCACCTGGTGAATAAACTGCAAACGTGGGTCCTTATGAGTGGAAAAATAAATTTCATTAACATAGTCTGCAAATTCTAATTGATAGGCACTACAGGTTTCCATGAGATTACGACGTTCAGTAACTGTGATAGGGAGAAAGCAAGAAATAGCATCAAAATCAGTTCCACCAGTGCCTGTGAAAGGAAATAAATGTTAATCTGAAAAATGCAAACTGTTACTCTAACAAGAAAAAAAAATAACCTGGCTGGGCAATTCCAGCTCAAACTTGTACCAAAGTTATCTTATCTACATGGGGCTGCCCTTGACGACCATTCGGAGGCTACAGCTGGTCCAAAATGCGGCAGCCCGGGTGGTGATGGGGTGTGGGCGTTATGCCCGTGCTTTGCCACTGCTCCGGGAGCTGCACTGGTTGCCAGTTTGTCTCCGGGTGCAATTCAAGGTGCTGGTTTTGACCTTTAAAGCCCTATATGGTAGTGGGCCGGGTTACCTAAGAGACCGCATCGCCCTGAGGACGTCTGTCCGTCCAACCAGAGCGGACCGGAGGGGCTCTCTAATTGTTCCATCAGCCAGAGGGGCTCGCCTCTCTGGCACAAGGAGGAGAGCCTTCTCCGTGTCTGCGCCGGCCCTCTGGAACCTCCTGCCAACAGAGCTACGTCTCCGGACGGAATTGCTGCCTTTCAGAAAAGATCTTAAAACCTGGCTGGCGGGTCAAGTGTGGGGTGCAGGTGGAAGGGTAACCGCCATTGGGTGGTTGGTGTAGAAGAACTCTTCCCCATGGTGCCTTTGGATCCTGCAGCCCTTGTTTTTAGGGGGTGGGTAGTTTTAACTGTTTTAACTGTTTTAACTTGTGTTTTTAATTTTTATTGTGAACCGCCCTGAGTTGGCTTTGGCCGAGTGAGCGGTATATAAATGTGATAATTAAATTAAAATTAAATTAAATCAGTCCCAGGCTGATGAACGGAGAGGGAACGCTGTGTTCCTCTGAGACAAAAATAGCAATCCTGAAAGAATAAATGATTAATTCTCTGGAAAGAAGCTGTGATGAGGAACTGTAGAAATGAAAATGCATAAGTTGACTAGACATGTCATTTTAAAAAAGAATCCTTATTTCACCAGAATTTTATGCTCACAATGACCTCAACCAGTAGAATCACATTCAGGAAATCTCCAAATGGTTTTATCTACACTCTGGGGGTGGACTAACAGAAAACAATTCCCTTCCCCCAATCCTGGTCAGCCAAGAGACCACAATTTAGCTTCTCTCTCCACCCCTCTGCCACAGACAGCTGGCTAGTCTGTGCTGTGGGGAAAAAAGGTGGGCGGGGGAGAGCCCGGTTTACAAAGGCATTTGCCTGCTCTGAGCCAAGCAGAAAAGGAGGGGGAGTGATTTCTTCTCCCCTCAAAACCATTCAATTCAATTCCCAAATGAAACTGATTTGGGGTGCTTTTAACCAACATTGTCTATCTTACACAGATAAATGAGTAACCACATGTTCGGATACTGTTTTCTGTAACATTTCCCATAAGAAAAAAAACACAACTTAATTAATTTGTCCAGTATGACATGAGAAGAAACTATGTGTGAGCAAGCATCCAATTTTTGGAACCACTGTGTTTCCGAATTTACATTTCCAAAATGGCAAAATGAGCCAACATGATGAGAGTCTTCCTTCCTCTATACCTTAAAGGCAAGAGGAGAAATTCAGGGCTAGGCAACATGCAATTTTTATTTTTCAAAATTTTTCCTAATGATTGCAAACTAAAATTTCCTGTGACCCGGGTGGGTCACTAATTGCATTTCCACACCCTGTTTAAAAGGATGGCTGTATTCAAACTTAATGTCCCTGTTATATACTTAATTTCTAAGTTACTGACCTACCCACTTTATGTTCCCCTAGATATAAAAACAAGGTATCAAACCATGAACCACATTCACTATCAGCATTCTTATTATTATTTTTAGAACAAGACCCCAACATTTCACAAATACCATCACACACAATCATGCAAACACAAATTCTCTCACTTATACACACATTCTCTGGGCGCCCACACACTCCACATTCTCAGCACACATTCATGTGTTCAAATTGCATATTCCTTCTACTCCCCACAGAAGGAACATGGTTTTCCCATTCCTTACTGATCAATTTTTAGTCATGTTTTCTCAGAATGCTTTATCAGCCACCCTGGGTTAAATGCTTCCATTTCCACCTGGGCTACAGACTTTTTCTCTAGGGTTCTATCCTACCCAATCACTTTAGTGAACTGACACTGCAATTTTGTCTCCCTGCCCATCAGGTCTCTGTAGACCACAGTGCAAGCCATGGGAAGCTGCTGTGCTAAGGTATCAAAGTTTCCCTGTCCCATGAGCATGTCAAAATTAATTGCCACTTCATTGTGGATGTTTTCTGTGGCTTTCGCCATGGCTCGATCAGTCCATTCTTGCATGAAAACCATGTACTGAGATGGGGTGATCATGGCTTTGATCAGCATTCTCCAATCAAGAGGAAGCATGTCAGTGTTGTTGGCAAGCCCCTCTACCATCGAAATGGTGACATAGCTGAGCATGCCATTCTCTTTGACACTTCTCCTGATCTCTTTGTAAATGCCCCAGGACATATTGTTGTACTGTTGAACTCCCCCTGCTCCCACAACAATCGGACAAGCAGCCAACAAGGGCATTGCATCACTGACATCCTCTGCATTTCCCCTCCTCACAGTTTCCTGAGCCATTTCTCTCAAACCTTGGTACGGTTGGTGACTACCAGGATAGGGATCTGGCAGAGAAACATATGGGGGTGGTGTTTCAGAGTGGGCAGAGCCAGATCTGCCAGCGGGAGCAGTTGGGGAAAAGATATTGTGTCTAGCTCATATTGAAACAATGCATTCCTGGGGGTACTTTTGTTCAGTCTTTCTATAGCCTTGTAACAGATTTGCCAAGTATGAAGAATAGCAACAGACTTGTGGGGCTCCTCTCGAAAGAAGTCCCCTATTCTGCACCAGTCCTTAAGAGCCATTCGTGGGATACCACGGACATTCTTCAGCAATTTTCAAAAGCAGATTCTCAATGTTAGTTTTCTCATTCTTATGGTTACTTTTGCTTACTAGAAATTCTAGGTCTTTAGCATGTTGTTGTTGTTCAGAAGTTAGTTTCTGACCCATTGTTACTCACCCTGGGAGCTGAAGCTGAGGGACGCTTCTCAAGGCCTATTTTCCAGGTGAGGGTGAGCAATCATTGCCATTGGTCGCCTCACACAGGGCACCACTTGTTGCGGGAGGAAATCCTGATACCATGAAATGCCCAGACAGAGATACGGTCCAGCTGCCTGCCTGGGGAGAGCTTTCTCGAACCACCCCAACCAGTATCTTTTATTGCCCAAATTAAGTAGCAGATAAGAATATAGGAACAATAGTGCATTCAGCAGAAAGGGAGCAAAATTCAGCCGTAGGTTACATTCGGCATACATTGTTTCTAACATTAGGGTACCGTGTGAGAATCATGCAAGCTACAGTACATGATTAGAGTCCTGATTGGTTAGAGCAGCTAAGACAGCGTACTAGCTTCGTGAAACCTGCATGATCAGTCTCTCCATAGTAGAAGCTTAGACCTTGAATACATGCATAGTGACATTCTTTCTGTGAAAGATTGAAACATTAAAAAGGAATGCAGGACATCTCTTGGGGGAAACACAGAAGCCAAACAGGAGTGTTTGCACTCTCATGAACTTGGCTTCTGGTTCATCCCTATCAGATTCCCACATGCCCCCACCATACTCCAACTCCTTACCATGGATTATAAAACTTTGTGATACAGTCTTAAAATGTAAGATGGTTAAAAACAATTTAAAAACCAAACATTTAAAGGTTAAAAGTTTAAATTTAAACACAAAAAAAATTTATTGCACAAAACCTGCACAGACCACAATCATCAACACACAGAGACTCTAATAAAAAAGCATTGTTTGACTTGGTGCTGAAGTGATGCTACTTGAGCATCCAAGAAGAAGGGTCTCACAATTGGGGTGCTACAGCAGAAAAAAACCTTTTCCACATTTTTCCATATATTGAACAGTTTTCAGTGGTAGGTCACAAGGAAGGCTCTCCCCTGCAGATCATAGTGAGTGGACAGGTTTATGCAGGGAAAGGTGTTCAATTAAATATCCAGAGCCTTAGCTATTCAGGTCTTCGTAAATTGTTGTCAGACCATAAATGTGTTCGCAGCTGGTGCAAAACCTGTTAAAATTTCCATCATCTTCAATGGTAACCCAATGTAGAGTACATTACAATAGATTAATGGAAGGTTCCCAAAACATTGACTAATGTGGTTAGAAATAGCCATAGCTGGCAGACCAGTTGAAGCTGACTCCAGACATTTTGAGCCATTGAGCTCACATTAGCTTTCAATGACAAAGATGAATCTAGGCATACCAAGATGTGTATCTGACCCTTCTGGGGGAGTGCCACTTTATCCTGTCCAACTCCCAGATTTTGGAACCACCAAACCACAGTACTTTCATTTTGTTGGGATTCAGTTTCAGTTTATTCACCTTCCTCCGGACCATTATAGGGACATTTCAGTAGCATAGTGTCACAAGAAGGAAAAGTAGGTTATCCTATCACACTAGTCATGCAACTGATATGCATTCAGAAATGCCTACAAAACCTCTTCATTTGGAACGATTTGCTGCTGAAAGTTATTCTTTTGGCTTGATGCTAATTGATATAACTGCTAGGATTCTGGCTATAGTTTTCTGTACAAATTGTACTCTGTTCAATAGTGCTTATTATTAAGTAGGAAATATGTCAGGAGACATCCTTTTAGGCATGGAGCATTTCTTTAATGAGGGTGGTCATTCAGCAAAAGAGCACATAATTGATTCATAACTGTATTACATGCCTGCATGAGCAGAATGAGACATAATTGATCGAGCTGCAAATGGACACTGTACATGCAAAAATCAAATTGTGGCAAGAAAACCAAAACTATATAGTGTAGCTATCATCTGCTAACAATGTTAAAGTATCCAGATTACAGTGGCATTGATCACTGAAGATATATAATACAAAATTTGATTTACTTTTTAAAAACAGAGATGGAATGAAATCTTATGCATATAATGTGCCCAGATACAATTAACTTCCACTTTGTAGTGGAGCTGAAATTCAGTTAATCTTGCACTTTGACAATAATGTCATAACATAGTATTGTCAGGTTACAGTCTGAAAAATAAAATAAAATACTACTTTCATTGGGTATTTTGTATAGTCTGTTTTACAATGGCCGTAATCTTAATTTTTAGAATAAATAGAGTAGAAGAAGGAGAAAGAAAAAGTTTTTTACTTTGCACAAATTAAATAGAATTGTATAAAATACTGCTTTAATACAGATTTTTTTTTATTCAAATAATGCAATCAGCGCAAAATGTGGATGACAACTTCTTCTTTTTTTTGTAAGAGAACCAAATTATAGTGATCCTGACTGGGCTTTCATGGTAAGTGAGATATTTAAAGAGTGGTTTTACCAGTTCCATAGCTGAGTAGGGATTTGTATCAAAGCTTTTGAGTGCCCGTCCATTGCTCTATAATCTATACATTATACTACACTGGTATCTCATTTTCATAGTTTAGGAAAGGTTTAGTACAATTTATGCTGGCCTAGTGTTGGTTCAGCTAGAATATCCTGACTTGTTTGGAATGCATTCTAAATGGTTAATTAGATGTTTCTTTTAAAAAGTAAAATACCTCTTCAGGTACTATTTATTCAGACTCTCTGAGACATGCAGCAATATAAGTACCAGGTATAAATGACCAGCTTTTGTATAAGGCAGAAAATCTGCCGCTGCCACTGCATGGGAGGACTTCCCTTGCCCCTCCCTGGAGCCTTGCCACCACCCAGGGAGGCAAAGCAGGTGCCGCCGCCGCCGCCACCTTCCAAGCCCCACCAGCTCAGAAGGCAGAAAAGCTACTGCCGCCACCGCATGGGAGGACTTCCCCGCCCCTCCCTGGGCATTCTATCTGGACTTGCTCGCCTTGTTGAGCCTTGGGTCTGTTTTGTGCTGGGGAGCTTGGGTTTTGTGATTTATAGATTGTACTATTGCTTTTATGTATTTTAGACTTGTATGAACTGTGTTTTTCATGTATTTGGTTATTTTCCCCAATCTCATTGTTCTGTGCAGGACAATGACAATAAAGATTTATTTATCGATATTGTACTGGTTATATCACTCTGTTGTTAACCGCTCTGAGTTGCCTTCGGGCAGAAAAGAGCAGGATACAAATTAAAAGTGATAATGATGATGATAATTACAGACTACAGTAAAACCCTGAGTTACAAATGACTCGAGTTACGAAAGGTTATTTTGTAAATCGACATCCCGATTTACAAAAAAACAAAACAAAAAACACTGACTTATGAAAGCAGTACGTGTAAAGTTGAGCCCAGGATGAAGCTCTTCGGATTGGGCTCGTTTCACCCCCTGGTGCCTTCCCAGCCAGCCCGGAGGCTGGGAAGGCACCGGTGCGGGGTGGTGGTGGTGGTGTTAAGTGGAGTGAAGTTCGAAGAGCAGAAAGGCTTTTCTGCTCTTCGGACTGGTTCATTTCACCCCTGTGGTGCCTTCCCAGCCAGCCTGGATGCTGGGAAGGCACTGGGGGGTGAAGTCCAAAGAGTGAAAAGGATTTTTGCTCTTCAGACTGGGCTCATTTCACCCCATCGGTGCCTTCCCAGCCAGTCCGGAGGGCTGGGAAGGCACTGGGTGTGAAGGGGAGCACAGTCCGAAGAGCAGAAAAGCCTTTCAAACTCTTTGTCTTGGGCTCGTTTCACCCTGCAGTGCCTTCCCAGCCAGACCGGAGGGCAGGGGAGGCACTGTGGGGCTTCAGGTGAAGGTTGTGCTGGACTGCCCCAAAAGCCCTATTCGGATCCTGCAATCACCCAGTGCCTTTGGGGGGAGGGAGATGAAGGAACCAGCTCCCTCCCCCCAAAGACACTGGGCGATTGCAGGATCTGAATGGTGTTTTTGGGGCAGTCAGGCACAGCCTACACCTGACTGCTCCAAAAGCCCCGTTCAGATCCTGCAATCACCCAGAGCCTTTGTGGGGAGGGAGGTGAAAGAACCAGCTCCCTCCCCCCAAAGGCACTGGAGGGGGCAAGGTTGTGCTGGACTGCCCCAAAAGCCCTATTCGGATCCTGCAATCACCCAGAGCCTTTGTGGGGAGGGAGGTGAAAGAACCAGCTCCCTCCCCCAAAGGCATTGGGGGATTTGAATGGGGCTTTTGGGGCAGTCAGGCATAGCCTTCACCTGACTGCCCCAAAAGCCCTGCAGTGCCTCCCCAGCCCTCAGGGGTGGCTGGGAAGCACCAGGGGTTGAAACGAGCCCAGTCCAAAAAGTGGAAAGCCTTTCTGCTCTTCAGACTTCAGCCCCTGGTGCCTTCCAGCCCTCTCTGTGGGCATGCCCACTGTCACACCAGCACAGAGCTTGTCCCACCCCTATACCCAGCAGCCCAATGGGAGTGCTTCCTCCCTCTCCCAGCATAGAGTTTGCCCCACCTCTTTGCAGCACGGACGTCAGCCTATTGAGTTTGGGCACTCAGTCTCTAAAAGGTTCACCATCACTGCACTAGAACCATATTTTTTTTAACCAAACATGCACATTTTAGACCTATTTTGGTTTATTTAGCATTCTATTCTATTTTTTTTACAACCAAGAAACTGTTCTTTAGAATTCAAAGAAGTGTGGCACACAAAGGACATCAGTGTTCTGGTCTGCATGCTAGGTCTTTGAAGTGCTATTCACCTCACTTTGCTTTAAAGTACAACCTTCACAACTTTCTCAAGCACCCCTAGAGTGCATATTGGTGTGAAAGGCTGAAGGATAGAGATTATAGTTGCATGCCATCTTTTCAAGATTAAATACTGGGAACTACCATAAATATGGTTTACATATTGGTCCTTCAGCCAAGTGAAAGGATGTCTGTTATATTTAATTTATAACTGGGGACTTTTAAGAAAGCCTAATGAAGTCATGTGACTGACAAATGGCTGTAATGGTGTTATCAATTTACCTACCAAGCTGAAATAAATGTGTATTATATTTTTCCCCCAGCCAATCTGCTATTCGGACAATGCCTTCCCCTTATCTTGACAGCTTTATCAATGATTTCAGAGTTATAACCTATCATTTTGCACGTTCTTAATGCTTACATTTACCAATACTCAACAACCTTTGGCAAAATGAAACTGAAAAAGATAGAACTGGTAAGTTCAAGGGTGTTCTTTTTAAAGAACAATACTTCACCACCCTTATTGCCTCCGCTGATAATCGCCCAGTCACCCTGTTTTGGGTGACCAGGTCCCTCCTGGGTAGGGCGGCGCCTGTGCCTGGTTGGAAGGGATCGGCTGAGGACTTTGCTGACCATCTGGTGGAGAAAATCAATCGGATTTGCTCGGGGTTCAAACTTGACGTGGACGGGGAGGGTCTGGGGGGAGCCAGTGCGCAGTCTTGCGGTATTACCTGGGATCAGTTTGATCCAGTTGCCCCAGATGAAGTGGGCAGGCTCCTTGCAGCGGTCCATGCCACTAATTGTCCATTAGATCCCTGTCCTGCCTGGCTGGTAAAAGCCTCTAAGACGGTGACAGGTGGCTGGGTCAGGGCTATAATTAACGCGTCTTTTCGAGAGGGGATGTTTCCTGCACTGCTGAAACATGCTCTGGTGCGCCCCCTCCTGAAGAAGCCATCCCTCGATCCAGCAATCCTAACCAACTACAGACCCGTCTCCAACCTTCCTTTTTTGGTGAAGGTTCTGGAGAAGCAGTGGCACGTCAGCTGCAGGGGGTACTGGATGAAGCAGAATATCTGGACCCATTCCAGTCAGGATTCAGACCTGGATATGGTACTGAGACTGCATTGGTCGCGCTGATGGATGATCTCTGGCAAGAGCGGGATGGCGGTCATCCGTCCATCCTTGCTCTTCTTGACCTCTCAGCGGCCTTTGATACCATTGACCACGGTATCCTTCTGGAATGGCTCTGAGGATTGGGGATCCAGGGCACTGTGTGGTCCTGATTTTCCTCATTTCTGAGGGGCCGGACCCAGTTGGTGTGGTTGGAGAGTGAGAGGTCGAGTCCTAGGCCCCTAAAATATGGGGTGCCTCATGGTTCAGTACTCTCTCCTCTCCTATTTAACATCTACATGAAGCCGCTGGGTGAGATCATCCATTCCCACGGGGTGCGGTACCACCAGTACGCGGATGACACACAGTTGTACATCTCAGCCCATGGGGACCCCAGTGATGCAGTCAAAGTCCTTTCCAGCTGTCTGGAGGCTGTTGGGGTCTGGATGGGGGCAAATGGGCTACAGCTGAATCCTAGCAAGACTGAGTGGCTATGGATAGGGCATCCTGCGTTATCCCAGGAGCTACCATCTCTGGTTTTGGATGGGGCTGTTTTGCTCCAGACCAACCCGGTGCACAACTTGGGGGTCCTCCTGGATTCGCGGCTGCTTCTAGAAGAACAGGTGGTAGCTGTGGCCAGGAGGGCCTTCGCCCAACTTCGGGTGATTCGCCAGTTGCGCCCGCTCCTGGACTCGTTGCTCATGGTCACTCATGCTCTGGTGACCTCCAGACTAGACTACTGTAATGCGCTCTACATGGGGCAGCCCTTGATGACTATTCGGAGGCTGCAGCTGGTTCAGAATGCCGCGGCCCGGGTGGTGATGGGGTGTGGACGTGGGGGGCTGCACTGGTTACCACTGCTTCGGGGGCTGCACTGGTTACCAGTTTGTCTCCAGGTGCAATTCAAGTTGCTGTTTTTGATCTTTAAAGCCCTACATGGTAGTGGGCCAGGGTATCTCAGAGACCGCATCGCCCTAAGGACGTCTGTCCGTTCAACCAGAGTGGACCGGAGGGGCTCTTTAATTGTGCCATCAGCCAGGGGGGCTCACCTCTCTGGCACAAGGAGGAGGGCCTTTTCCGTGTCCGCACCAGCCCTTTGGAATCTCCTGCCTGTGGAACTGCGTCTCCAGACGGAGTTGTTGCCCTTTAGGAAGGAACTAAAGACCTGGCTGGCGGGCCAAGTTTGGGGTGCGGGTGGGGATGGGGGTACCGTTGGGTGGTTGGTATAGAGAAGTGTGCCTTCACCCAAGGTCCCTTCGGTACTTGTGCACCTTTTAGGGGTGGGTTTTTTAACTTTTAACTTTGTTTTATCATGTGTCTTTTTATGTATTTTCTGTCCGCTATGTAAACCGCCCTGAGTTGGGTTGTACCTGAGTGGGCGGTATAGAAGCGTGAAAAATAAATAAATAAATAAAGGTACTGAAACTTCATTTTTACATGCTTAGACACTCTACCACTGCAAAAACTATCAGTTCAACAGACTATCACAGCCAGCTATCTTGGATTTGTTATTAAGCAACTGTTAACTTATATCTTTCCCATTTATTATATTCTTACATGATAGGTATGAGAAATTTCATACAAGTTGTGATCTCTCAGGCTGACAGAATATAACTCAGGCAGCCATGTTTGTATAAGGCGACTGCAAGGAAAGAAAAAGAGAACCTCTTGTGTCGAAGAGAAAATTTCAGTAGATGAATGTTGCATGGAATACTTACATTATGTCTTCCATATTACAGTTCAAAGTATTACCTCTATTTTTGAAATGACCATCCAAATATCTTGTAGGATACTGTGTGTCATCGTTGTTTGCAGTCTCAGGAGGTAACAACATCTGAATTTTTATTGCCTCTCTGTGGTCTCTCATTTTTGACTGCTAAGTGGACTGCATTTTACTTAGTAGATAAAAAGACGTACAGGTCGGGTAAAAATTGTGTGATGGATTTCTGCTGAATTATATGTTCAATCAGCTTTGACAAAGCAATGCAGTTAGAACTAATTAGTTTTTCAGCAGTGCCCTTCATCTAATGGTATAGTGCCATTGGGAGCTGCACTGGTTACCAGTGTGCCTCTGGGTGCAATTCAAGGTGCTGTTTTTGACCTTTAAACCCCTACATGGCAGTGGACCAGGACACTTAAGGGACCGCGTCACCCCGAGATATTCTGCCCGTCCTACAAGGGTGGACCAGAGAGGCTCAGTGGTGGTCCCACCCATTAAAGAGGCACATATGGTGGGGACCAGAAGAAGAGCCTTTTTGGTGTTTGCCCTAGCCCTGTGGGACCTCTTACCATCAGTACTGCACCTGCAGACAGAGCTGCTCCCCTTTAGGAAGGCCCGTAAGACTTGGATGTGCCAGCAGGTATGGGGCCCAACAGCTGTGACGGCGCAGTCCTGCTGGCTGGTATGAATAATGGCCTGTTGGATAGCACACCCACCCACTTTTTATTCCTCCCTTATCCACTCTGCCTCCCCCTTTTTTAACCTTTTATTTTTTAAAACTTTTTAATCTTATTCATTATATTGTTTAATTCTTTTAAAATTGTTTTTAAATATTGTCATGTACTTTTTATTCTTAAGGGGCTAGGGGGATGGGTGTTGTTTTATTTGTATGTCTTTTAAGTGTGATGTAAGCCTCCTTGGGACATCTATGGATGAGGCAGTTGGAGTAGAAATTTTGTAAAATTAATAAATAAATATTCAAGTGCAGGTCACCACCATCCTCAGGGGGTACATTCTGAAACCTTTTATGAATACTTGAAACTATGGAAAACAGCAAACCCACTATTTAAGCATACATACCTGGAAGTGGGGAGAGGGGTTCAGTGCCTCCATTGTTCTACATGGGTGTTAACAAAATGACTGCCTCTGTTCCTTCTAAACATTACTTTGCATACAATAGCCTTTACTGACTAGCTCATTATTTTTTAAAAAACAACATTTTAGACCCACTGATAACTGAAACCGCAGAAAATGAACAAGCACAATCAAGTAGAACCTACAATTTAGGTAGAATACTACATTTTCCTAAAAAATTGCTTTCTATTGCTTGTCATGACTTGCAAGCATGAAGTGCAATCTCCTACTAACTCTTTCTGCCATCTGTGACCATTTTACCTAACCCCAGGTCTCAGTGTTTCTCCTAATTCCCTATTACTTTTGCCCACAATAGGAACATTTGCTTACTCTTTTGGCTGGTATATAGCCATGTGTGAATACTGATAGCAGCACTAGGTTAAGGATAACAATTCCAGCTGTTTAGGCTAAAGACTAAATTGAATAATAGTAGGTATAAATGTCAGAAGGGTAAGAGTCACAGTAACTGCTTAAACAGGTGCAAACTCAAAAGATTAATCAGTGGAAGATAAATAAGTCTGACAAACTATTACAGAAGAAACCAGATAATATGTTTTTAGCTCCTATGCTAAATGAAAAAAGGCAGAAAAGATGAAATTACCATTTGTATTAGATTTTTGCAGATTTTGGAATCAGCACACCTTAAAAAGATGATCACATTAAAAGTCTGAACACAAACTGGGCTTTGTTTTAAGGACTTAATAATCATATTTTGAGTCTCCTGTAATTATGTAACTTTAACTTTTGTTGCCAAAAACTCCCTTTAACTTTTTTTGCTAAAAACAGAATGTTCAGTATTGTATTTCTTCTTAAACCATTCTTTGATCCAACAAACTGGAGGCACTAATGTAACTTTCTTTGTAAGAAAGTTCTTGGTTTCCTCCGAGGTCATTCTTTGCAATTCTGTGTTTGTAACATTCAGGCTGATCCTAATTTATCTTTTCCCTCTTGTTTGTTGGTGTGACACATGTTTTCATGTGTCTTTTAATGTGTCAATTTTTTTCCTTAGTAACTTTAACCAATTTTATTTAAACATTATTCTGATATTGTTGTGTTCTAACAGTGTACCCTTCTACATGTGATAACAATGTATCTGAACCAATGTAACCTTGCCTACGAGTAACAATGTAACCTTCAGCTGATCACTATAAACCCTGTAATGGGACGCGAGCTAATGACCACCAGCTGGCAGCAGCGAGCGTCCAAGCTCTCTTGGTTCAAACCCATCAAAGGCCACAGCGCGGGAAGTTTCCCGCCGCTACCTACACCTGGACAAGAAGGGCGTGACCAGCCATGACGTCACGCGGGCAGTAGCCAATGGGCTATCGTGGAGCCACATTCAAATACGTTACTACCATATATATAGAGCTGTTCGTCCGCCATTACCTCATGTTCCCTCTGTCCACCATGCAATAAACCTGAGTTAACCCAGCCCTTGGCTGTTTCCTGTGTCTTGACTCTCATACACTAAACTGGCGATGAAGGTGGGATGATGGATCCCCAAGGAGCCAGGGCACAGAGCGGGTTCAACATTACCAAACCGCAAGACTGGGAGCTTTTTGAGATGGACTTCCAGGCGGCACTGGTGGAACTCAAAGTCAAAGAAGACGACGAGGAAAGGAAGAGGGCCATCCTCACCCGCATGCTTGGGATGGAGACCAAGCGAACGCTGGTGGGCATTATTGCGCCGAAGAAGATGGGTGAGTTCAAAGCCGATGACATCATGAAACTGCTGCGTGAGCGTTTCCGACCCTCGAGGGCAATGTTTCCCGCTCGGAGCGCGTTTTGGAGGCGAGTTCAAGCGCCGGACGAGTCGGTAGAAGCCTTCGTAACAGCTATGAGAGTAGCCGCCACCCCCTGCAGATGGGACCACTTTCTAGAGATGGCCCTCAGGGACGGAGTTCTGTGTGGCCTGAAGGACAAGGAAGTGCAGCGCAGCCTGATGAACAAGGAGCCACCACCCACACTGACAGAGGTTGTAGAGGCCGCGGAAGCCGCGGAATCCACGAATGCTGGAGTAGATGAGATGCACAAGTGGCGTGAGTGGCGTCCGAGGGCCGGCAAAGCGGAAAACCCGTTGCACGGAAAGTCCGGACAGTCGGTGCACGCAACCCGACGGACCTCGAAGTCGTCTTCGGAAAGCAGCGACGGCGAGGAGGTCCAGAAGGTCCGAAGGGGAGGGCGCCATTGCGATGGGTGCGGAGCGGCCCATGAGCGCGTGAGGTGCCCATTCAGAAAAACCGAGTGCTACAACTGCGGCCGTCGGGGGCACATCGCCAAGGCGTGCAGGAAAGGGAAAGAGGGCCGGAGACAGTCACAAGACCGTTCGGCCAGACCGGACCGTCCAGCGAGGTCCAAAGATGGCGCCCAGACCACGAGGAAGCAGGACGGCATGGGCCGCATCTCGGACGACAGCGAGGGCGACGCTCCTGTGTTCAGCGTGTCTGCGGGACAGCCCCATTACTTCGTTGAGGTACTAGTACAAGGGACCCCTATTAGGATGGAAATTGACTCGGGGTCCTCCTATTCTATAATTCCCCAGAGAGAGTTCTTGAAAATCGACCCCCACGTGCGGCCCAAACTTAAAGCGTTGAGGGCCACACTACGGGACGTACAGGGGAACAGCATTCCAGTGTTGGGGGTCGGGACATTCCGGGTTCGTTTTAAGAGACATTCTGCGGAACTTCCCCTAGTGGTGCTAAAAGGGGGGAGTTGTAGCCTCCTCGGGACGCAATGGTTTCAGCCTTTAGGTTTGTTCATAGGGGGGGTGCATGCCGTAGGCGTGGACCCAATACAAGCGGTGTGCGACGCACACCCCGCCGTTTTTAAAAGTGGACTGGGAAAGTTCAAGGGACCCCCTGTAGCCTTCGACCTAGACCCGGAGGTCCGCCCGATAAGACTCAAACCGCGCAGGGTGCCGTTCGCACTAAAGGACAAAATAGAGGCGGAACTGGACAAACTGGTGGGTCAGGGGATTCTTGTTCCTGTGGATTCCGCGGAGTGGGAGACTCCAATTGTAACAGCACTGAAGGCTAACGGGGAGGTGCGCATTTGCGCTGATTATAAGTGTACAATTAACAAGGCGATCCGCCCTAATGCATACCCGGTGCCAGTGGTCAGCCACCTCCTGGCCAGGCTGAATGGGGGAAAGTGTTTCGCTAAGCTCGATTTAGCACAGGCCTACCAGCAACTCCCTGTAACCCCCGCCACAGCGGCGGCACAAACAATAGTTACACATAAGGGGGCGTTCCAGGTGTCGCGTTTACAGTTCGGCGTGAACTCGGCACCTGGCCTTTTTCAGTCGCTCGTGGAACGCCTCCTGAAGGGGCTGGAGGGGGTGTTGCCATATTTTGATGACGTGTTGATAACGGGGGGGAGTAAGGCCGAGCTGGCACATAGATTGGATAAAGTTCTGACCGTGTTCGAGAAAGCGGGGCTGCGACTGAGAAAAGACAAATGTGTATTTTTCGAAACAGAGGTTGAGTTTTTAGGGTTCCGTGTCACGCCCGAGGGAATTAGGCCGTCCAAATCTAAGGTAGCCGCTATCAAGAAAGCTCCTCGCCCCACATCCAAAACCGAACTACAGTCATTTCTGGGGCTTCTCAATTTCTACCATACCTTCCTTCCCCGGAAGGCGTCTGTTGCCGAGCCGCTCCATCAGTTACTTAAAAAAGAGGAAAAATGGCTGTGGGGTGACGAGCAAGAGAGGGCGTTCACAGAGTTAAAGCAACTCCTAACATCCGAGGCAATCCTGACTCATTTCGATCCCAAACGGCCAGTAGTTTTAGTCTGCGACGCATCCCCGGTGGGGGTGGGGGCGGTGCTTTGCCACGTGTTGAACGACGGAAGGGAGGCCCCGATAGCGTTTTATTCAAGGTCCCTGTCCCAAGCAGAGCGGAATTACGCACAGACCGACAGGGAGGCATTAGCGATAGTAGCGGGAACCAAAAAATTTCACGATTTTCTGTATGGTCGCCCGTTCAAGATCGTGACTGATCACAAGCCCCTGTTAGGAATCTTCACTGCAAATAAGCCCACGCCACAGATCCTGTCCCCGAGGATGCTGCGGTGGGCTATTTTTCTTAACGCATACCAACATGAGTTGGAATACCGGCCCGGGAAGGAGATCAGCCATGCAGACGCGCTCTCACGGTCTCCGTTGCCCTTGTCGGACGATCAGAAGGCAGGGGTAGGAAGAGACCGCCAGGTATTGCTAATAGAGGTCTTAGATTCACCCCCAATAGTACCGGCCGACATTGCCAAGGCGACGGGAAAGGATAGAACACTGGAGAAAGTATGCTCGTGGGTACAGAAGGGGTGGCCGGCGTCATCCCCAAGCATGGAATTCGACCCATTTTTTCGAAAACGAATAGAATTGTCATTAGAGAGGGGGTGCCTCTTGTGGGGCCAACGGGTGGTGGTTCCTACGTCCCTGCGACCGAAGGTGCTAAAGCTGCTGCACGTCAGCCACCCGGGAATCGTCCGTTCCAAGGCACTGGCCCGGAGTTATTTCTGGTGGCCCCAGCTGGACGCCGACATAGAGCATATGATTGGCACTTGTGAGGCATGTCAGGGCTCCCGACCGGAGGTAGCCCGTCTCCCGCATAGGGAATGGGACGCAGCAAGGGGACCGTGGTCCAGGGTGCACGTAGATTTTGCTGGCCCGTTCCGAGGAACCATTTTTCTCCTGGTAGTCATACACTAAAGATATGATGGTACATTTGTTCTCAGTGAGTGAATTGCACATCCAGAGTTTTACTATTCTCTAGCTGAAGTGGCTCAAGTGGCTAAGATGCTGACTGGGAGATGGCAGGTAAGCAGTTCGATTCCCAAGTATTGCAGGACGGAATGAGCTTCCGTCTTTGTCCCAGGTCCTGCCAACCTAGCAGTTTGAAACCAAGAAATTACAAGTAGATAACTAGGGACCACTTTGGTGGGACAGTAACAGTGTTCTGTGCTCTCCGGTGTCTACTCATGGCTGCCACATGACCACAAAAAATCTGCAGAAGCAGACAACGCTGGCTCTTCAGATTGGAAACAGAGATGAGCACTGAACCCTAGAGTCAGATACGACTGGCTTTCAAGCAAGGGAAACCTTTACCTAGCTGAAGAATATGCAATAAGGGATATCATTGTTTTTAAGGTCAAGTGAGGTGCTTATTATCATACCTTTACATTTTAAATGGCACAATCATTGGTCACTCCAAAATACAACTTTCTTCAGTGATAACTGCAATAACAGAGTGTCAGCAAAACTACAAATGATCTTTAAAATTAGGTTTTTGGTTTCTATTATGCAACCAATAGAGTGGATGGCGGAATTTAAGACATGAAAGGTTGAGAGCTTATGTTCTAGAGGCAAAATCAGAACTAGTGTCGCCACACCAGAACACTGGTTTGAACTGGAAACTGTCTAGTTTGTAGCAAAGCACTGTTATATATGTATGTCTCAATTTCATAGTGTCAATTGGTAAGTGTTATTTCCAATTTAACTTTAAAAGAAAGTGGTGTGGTTTGCCTTTAAAAAAAACCAAGATAAAAACCAAATCAAAGAAGTTAAACAAAACTCAGCCTTAAGAATATAAGAACAGCCTTGCTGGAACAGGCCACAGCTCATCCAGTCCAGCATTCTGTCTCACACAGATGCCTTCACCTACTTAGGATTCCCAGGAAATGGCATTGAGAGATATCCTGCCTATCTCTACAATACGGAAGTTGTCCTTAGGTATCCATAATTATAGCCATTGATACCCTTGTCCTCCATGAACTTGTCTAATCCTTTCTTAAAGCTGTCAAGACTGACAGCTGTCACCACTTCTTCTGGCAGGGAGTTCCATAGACCAGTGATCCTCTGGGTGAAAAAGTACTTTCTCTTACTTGTTTGAGAACTAGCACCCAAAAGTTTCATGGAGTGTCCCCTAGTTCTAGTGTTATGTGAGAGGGAAAACAGTTTTTCCTTATCTGCTTTGTCCACACCGTGCATGATTATATAAACTTCAATCAGGTCACCTCTTAGACGTCGTCGTTCAAGAGTGAAGAGGCCCAACCATTGCAGCCTCAGATGGTAAGGAAGGTGTTCCAGTCCCCTAATCATTCCGGTTGCCCTCCTCTGCACTTTTCCCAGCTCCATAATATCCTTCTGGAGGTATGGCAACCAGAACTGTACACAGTATTCCAGATGGGGCCTCACCATAGATTTATAAAGAGGCAAAATGACACTTGCTGACTTATTTTCTATACCCTTCCTAATGATCCCTAATATTGAGTTTGCTTTTTTCACTGCTGAGCCACACTGGGTTGACACCTTCATTGAGCTGTCCACCAACGCTTTCTGGGGTGAGTGCAGTACCACAGGGTGTTGAAAATGTAGTTCCAAAACTATAGAAACTATACATTCCTGATGTGGAGATTGTGTTGGGAGACATATTCCTCAGTTTAGTAGTGTCCCCTTTACTACATAATGTAGGTTTTTATTAAAGTGAAGAAATGGCTGAACTAAGTTTTCTATTCATTACAGACATTCCCCTACAACAGCTGATATGATTTCTTAATGTCAATGCCAGAAACTGACCTAAAAAGTGTAATTAAATCTTCCCTGAAAAACAACACTTGACTTTTGTTCATGGTATAAGATTAATGATACTTGTGTTTTCCCGCCAAGAAACAATAGACGATAAAGTAGCTTGGCATTTTCATCTTCATCTTCTCTTTATGACACAATTCTGTGTTGATAGCTGCTCGGTGACTCATTTTAAGACTTCCAGAAACTGTTGCATTAAAATGCAATTAAAATATTCCAGTTTTTAACAAAACACCATGCTAGTTAGCATTTCAGGGGGAGATTCCTGTTCCTAAAAGTTGTGTACATGGCCATAAACTTTGACCTAGGTCTTCATGAACAGATGGGTACATTAAAGCTTCTGCATGTAGATTAACCCCCTGAATTGATAACCTAGTTTTCAAAGGCAGTCAATGTTAACTGAGACTTGGAATTCTTCCAAACATCAGAAATTACTTGGTGTGACTTCTGAAAATACATTATTGCCTCAAATCAAGATACAGAAAAACTGGCAATTTTTACATGAAGGGGTCCTGTTTTACTAAAATAAGGAATTATATTCTGATATGTTCCACCAACATCCTCATGTTCAGATGGATGGTATTTATTTTTACAAACTCCAAAATTGAAACTTGATTTTCAAATTTAATCAAAGGGCCAAAATGTGCATTGCAGCAAACATGTCTTAAAATCTGGAATCCAATGTTTCAGGGTCACGATTCCAGCAATGGCGGCAAACATTTGGCACTCCAAGTATTCAAGACTACAAATCTCAGAATCTCCAAACACGACAAACGGACTTTGGGAACTGTCATCAAAAACATCTGGAATGCTAAAGTTTCACCACTCCTGCAACAGAGCTTCATGACCGAGAAATCAAAGTTGACAATCAAATCCTTGTTTATGTCCACTAGTTAAATCACAGAAGAAGCTAATTTGCAAACAATGGAAGGCCTGAAAAGCTTTTACTGTGAAAATTCTTTCACCATCTAATGAATTCTTTCTGCTAACAACACACAGTATATATGTACTGTATATAGTTTTAAAAATTAGTCCTTCCTTGTGTAGTGGTGATTGGTATTAAACACAGGAAACTAGAAAGCTAGTTATTTGCAGAATGTGGAGATGTTACCTTTTTTGGACTATAGCTCCCAGAATTCTCAAATCATGGAGAGTAAAGACTGAAACAGTGGTTCTTACATGTTCTGGTTGCATTCTAATCTGGTGAGATCCTGCTGGTCTCTAGTAAATGCACAATAAATGGTTAGACTCCTACTGCTCTGTACCAGAAGCATGGTACAGTTAATGAGGTAAAGGGCTTATTCAGAGGAGAGTTGAAGTTCAGTTGTATAGCTAAGGCAAATAGATTCCCATTTATTCTGGTTTGCCTAGTGATCCTTAGGGGACATCACAATGGTTTGTTAAAGCTGACAAGAGAATATTTAATAAAGATTTATACTTGTACAGCTCAGAGAAATGTGGCAGTAGATTACTAAAAAGAGAATAATGCTACCTCTTTTGAGATTTTGGAAATACTGTGTTGTTTAAACAATTTTGCTCTGAGGACCTCCATAAAACTCAAGAAAATAGGTGTGTACTCATAGTTCAGTCACAGAGATTCTATTTTTAACCACAGAAGTTCAGGTGCTATATTTGGAAAATGTTACTACCTAAGCATTTTATCTGTACAGACTCTATGGAATACTGAGCAGCAATTTCTACTCCAAAATAAAAATGGTCACCTATTTTTAAATATATCAGAAGAAGAACAAAGATATGTGTTCTGAAAAGGAGAGTACATTGGAGAATTTTCCCTTAGGTCTCTGGAGTTTTAATTAGAGATCTTGGTAGCTTAGTATTACACCTCTAAAACCTCTTTTATTTCAAAATAAATTCCAACTTTTGTCCTCTCAAAAATAAAGAAAGGTAAAGAGAGAATCTTTCCAATTTTATTAATGTCGTCTTCAAATTCAGGAGAATTGCTAAATTGCAAAGAAGGCTCAAGTTTACATCTATTTCTTTCTTTGAGAAGTGTATTGGAATATTTTAGACATTTGCATAAACTTTACAAGTTATATCATATCTTTGAGAAGAGGAAGGAGAGAGAGAGAGCACACTAAAATGTGATGAGCTACTGGTGGCCTTCCCAAAAGTGACAATGCTATAGCTTTGAATTTCCGACATAGATCAGAGAGATGCAATGCTTCAGTGTGCCCTCTGAGATGCTATAATTTCATCACTGAAAAGGGAGGCAGATGGTAGAACAAATTTAATAGATTTAATAGTCAGATTTAAAAGTCACACATTACAATATTATCATACCTGTCAAGTTTCAGGAAATTCCTGTCAAATAAGGGAAATTTCCCGTCCAAAATGGGAAACTGGACAGCTATGCTTATCCTGTGATGGCCTCCAGTCTAACTCCAGTCTAATTGCAGTCTAACTAAAAAAGGATGATGACGGGAAATAGTGTAAAATATGGGGGTTTGACAGAAATTTCCCGAAACTTGACAGGTATGAATATTATTTTAAGGATACAGTGGTGAACACTGGCAATCCAGGTGTTCTTGAACTTCAACTCCCAGAAGCCCTGATCAGCAGGAGTCGACATATTACTGCATGGAAGATTATTATTATCCCAACACATTTTGCTGCCTGTCCAGCTACCAAAAATGAGATCTATCTCTCTGTTCTAGATTCTAGTTTTACCCAGTTAGCAGTATTTTAAACAAATTTGAGGCCCATTCACCTAGCTTCCCCTTGTGTTTTTTCCCATAATCAGTTGGCCTAGGAGCTATTCTGCCCCCTTTCAACATTGGCAGAGCAGCAAATGAGCTGGATTCTGTATCTCTACGCATTCATACTGAAAGTTTTTGTCTACTAGCAGCCCCCACATGAACATGTTGGTCTTGCATTCAGCCTATTCAGGGTCTTCCAACTGACATAGGAGAGGATGAGTTCCTCAGCCATATCCTCCTTTAATGTTATTCTTTGTTCAGTGAATTCCTTCTTCCATCTTCTAACTTGCAATTGCATACTTGCCATAAAGCAAGAAAAACCAATTCAGGGCATGAATTATTTTCCTATACTTGTATGCTCCACACACTTGATGAGCAAGCAAGATAAATAATGTGCAATATGCACTAATGAGAAAGGTATATAATCTGCTATGTTTGAGAAGTAAATGCAAGTCATTTGCTTTTGGTCATTAGCCCCTGTGTTCTCTTGTTCTGCAGAACAAACTCAAGAAAAGGCAATTGCTTTGCCTATTTCATCTCTCTCTCCCTCCCACCCCTACAAGTGTTCAGACTGCAATTTTGGGTCACCCTTTGGGCTGAAGAAAGCGGGGTACAAAAATAAGTAAATAAATAAATATTATTATTATTTTGGCAACAAAATGGCAACCCAGATAGGACAACTTTGGTGACTTCGTATCCGATTTGGCAGCAGACCATTTCTCATGGGACACAGACAGACTAGTTTTGTCTGCCATAATTTTTGCCCAACCACAGACCAGAAGCCCAGTATACAAGAAGTTGTCTCTGTGAGAGCGAAATTCATGGACAACAAGACATTTGAGAACACTAGCCCCAGACTGTCTGCTACTTCCTTTTGGTTTCATTTTAGGATGTCTTGTGTCTGTTTATGGAAATGAGATGAGGAGTGTCTTTACCCCAGAAGAAGCAGAATTTACAATTAGGATGCATGTTTTGGAATTTTAAGAAATTTAGAGATGATGGGAATTTGATAAATAGTTAAATTTTCTTAAATTTCTTGAGTTAGAATGGACTACCTTTGGCCCAAGGAAGGTACTTCCATCTTGCCTGGGCCACTAGCTTGGTAACTGCAAAGTGGGGATACTGGGATTAATTAGAATATACTGTATACAAGGGGTGCCCAAGCTATGGCCCACTGGCCCAATTAGGTCCCTGCATATTATTAATGCAGCCCACAGTGAGCACCCAGGCTCACCGCAGACCCCCAACCAACCACCCCCACCGCCTGACATCAACAGCGGTGGCGGTGGCAATGGCGATCGCACTTTATCCTGGCTGCTCCGAGCAGCGTCTTGCTCGGTCCCATCCCCTCTGCAGCCTTTGCCAAAGCCAATCGCTGCATTGGGGAAATCTTCAGAGCCTCCTCTGTTTCAAAATCTGCTGCACTAGGAGAGCCCCTGGTGCACCTGGGATGATAACACCACAGTGCACCAGGTTTACTTTTTCAGCGCCGCAGATTTTGGAACAAAGGAGGCTCTGAAGATTTCCCCAATGTGGCGATTGGCTTTGGCAAAGGCTGCAGAGGGGATGGTACCAACCCAGAGGTTATTCGGAGCAGTCCGGACAAAGTGTGATTGCCGTCGCGGCCACCACCACTGCTGCTGATGTCAAAACTGTCAGCAGTGGGAGCAGCCCACCTCTGGCCCGCACAGCTATGTGTCGGAGGTGGGACCGGCCTGCGAAAAAAAGTTTGGGCACCACTGCTGTATACAGATCTGAATAAGCATGCCAGGATGATTTATGTAAAGTTATGATGGCAAAATTCTCTGAGATCAAAGAAAACCCCCATGTTTCCTGATTCACATTCAGAACAACCCCCTTGGAACTCATTTATTACAGGAGGACAGCACCTCCTATAGAAGCATAGATTCCTCAATCCATCTCTGCTGCCCTAACTTTAAGCATAGCAAAAGATGAGGGGAAAAATTGGGGGACAATATTTGGCCTAGTGGATCAAATAAGGATTACTGTCTTTGTGGATTTGATTATTAAGCTATTGGAAGAAGATATTGGACTTTAAAAAGGCCATCAATCAAACTAGTTTTCTTGTTTGGTTGGATTGTAGTGGATATTGAGTGATTTAATCAATTGGACAACAATTGAAGTTTCTTTGCATGCAAGAAGTTGCATACTCCTATTTTTCTGAGTCTATCTAATTTCTTGGTTGATTATGTGTCTACTGTTGTTATCTGATGCCTAACATGTACGGAGTGTATGAGCATTCCATAGGGACCAATGTTGTGCATGATTTAAATTTAATTCTTTTGTATGCATATGGTATGAAAAAGTTGATTTATGAGCCTGAAAACTCAGGCTCTGGACAAATTGTTGATAAATTAAATTAATTACTTTTCAACATTAACAAGAAGTAAATTTATTATTTATTAATTATTAGGTACAATAAATTGCATATGTTTTACATGAACAAATATTCTCTATTACAAGAGGAGGATATTAGTTCATGTGACAGTTCATGAAACAGCCTTTTTTCATAATCATAAGAAGCATTCTAATTTTATCACTTTTTATATATTGCCCATAATTTAGTTACAATTTATTTTAATATGATAAGGAATAGAGATAAATTATTTAGAAATGAGTTGTTATGGATAGAGAAAACTAAAAGTAATCATAGAAAGATTAGGCAAAAGGAGAAATTATGAAAGATAGGATAGATAGATAGGGTTTTATTTCTATACTGCTATTCTCATTCCAGTGGGAGACTCAGAGCAGTTTACAGCATTTAAAGTAACAAAAGGCAATGATACAATGTAAATAAAAATACAAATAAATTACAATTAAAATAGAAATCACTCTCTTCTTATTTTGAAGGTTGTATTTTTGAGGATTATGCATGTTGAAGAAAACAGGTGAATGTTGAAAGAAGGTTTGAAGAGATGAAATCATAGTAGTTGGCTGTTTCTTGTTCTATTCTTTGCGAAATTTAGTTGAATTCGAAAATGAGTCCTTTCATGTTGGAGAGGGGGAAAATGTTTTAGGTAGTGTAGGGAAAATGTTTTAGGTAGTGTATTATTCAGTCACCCATTCCAACTACAATTGCCATATGTCCCGATTTTCTGGGATATTCACGGGGTGAAGGAGTCCCGGCCAGTTCAAGAAAAAACATTAAAAAATCATGGAAATAAAGGGTTAATTTCATAGAGAGGGAGGACAGAAAGTGTCTTTCCTTGGCTCTCCAGCTGCTCTTGGAATTCAAATCCCAGAAGCCCACCCACCCTGTTCACACTGGTTGTGGAGGAAAAAATCTTCCCCCTGCCCCAACAAACAGCTGATAAAAGTTCCTGTGGCCATCTTGCTTTTTGGACTTCAATTCCCAGATAGCCAAAGCTCCCTGTACAGTACAGTACAACAAAATGGCCTCCACATGCATTTTACAGGAAGCTTTGGCTTTCTGGGAATTGAAGTCCAAAAAAGCAAAAAGCAAGATGGCCACCACAACTTCTATCAGCTGTTTGTCCAGGCAGGGGGAGAATTTTTCCTTCACAACCAGTGTGAACAGGTAGGAGACTACATCATCCTTTTGGGGTGGGTGGGCAGATGCACCCCTTGTGCCTCTCTGAGGCTAGAGGGAGTTAATGGGGCTGTTTAAGATTCCCCCCCCCCCTGCCCAGACTGCTGGTAGGCAAAACAGTGGGGAAAACTCTTTCCTCCACTGTAGTTTTTGGCTTGCAGCAGCACAGGGGGAGATTAAGGGAGGTCGGAAAAAGCACAGATCAGCTATCCCAAACCTCCCAGAGGTGGTAGAGACCCCAAAATGGGCGACAAAATTATGGGTGAAAGAAGGATGCTTGTGTGTGTTTTTAAACTGCTATATTGAAGCCAGAAAGTTGTGAGTTTGATCTTGATGAGGGTCCAGGATGACTCAGCCTTTCCCATCCCTTTGAGGCTGGTCAAATGAACCTCCAGCATGTTGAGGGCAAAATGCCAATTAACCTGTGAGGCTCTTCTTAGTGCTATGGTAGGCAGTAAGGAAAAGGTCAAGGTCTCCCTTGCTCCAAAGCCAGTCATATCCGACTCTAGGGTACAGTGCTCATCTCCATTTACAGCCAAAGATCAGTACTGCCTGTTTTTGCAGACATTTTCATGGTCATGTGGCAGGCATGACTAGATCACCCACACAGTCACATGACCATACCTAGCAAGTCACATGGCCAACATCTGTTCAAACCCACCCAGTCACCTGACCATGCCCACAGAGTAGGCCACACCCACAGTGTGGTAGTAAAAGAATTTGAAGCCCACCACTGGAAACAACCTCTTGACTACAGCTTTTTATAAACTGAAGGTGGCTGCCCACCCTGGACGGGGATTCTGTGGGGTCTTAGAGCTGCGGTTTCCATGACACATGCACAGTTTGAAGAATGCAATGATGTCACATGGCTGTCTCAGTTTGATGGAAGAGAATTATGGCAACCCTAATTCAAAAGTTTTTTTTTTAGTTGACATCCATTTAAATTGAATTTCCAAAAAAAAAATATGGTTACCTTGCTATAATTGCTAACCACAATAGTAATCACAATAAAGTAAGTATAACAAGAAAAGCATGTAATCTACAAAGTTAGAGGAGTAAATCTTAGTCCCTTGCTTTTGGGCATTAGCTGCTGCAGAATAAACTTAATAAAAAGTCCTTGCTTTGCCTTTTTCATCAATCTCTCCCACCCTTACAGGTGATTGGCACAACCTGCTGAGGTGTTCTAACTACAATTCTTGCAACACTGCTAATAAAGGTCAAACTGTACTCTGCTTTAAAAGCACAAAGCATGGAGGGAAAGCACAACAAGGTTGCTATGACCTACCAGTTGGCTTCAGTCTACAAATCACATAAACTTCCTCAACCTTAGCTACGCAGCTGGAGCTCTTGGAAACTATTACAAAAATATCTGGAAGTCCCACAGTTGCCCACGTCTGAATCTCACACAATTTTACACTATAAATAAAAATGTGTGGTCCCAATCTAAACTAGGAGTATGGATGAGTGAAATGCAACCATTAATCAAGCTCTCTCTGTGTGTGTTTTTAATCAAAAAACTGTTCTTCCCTCATGGATATGGTTAGAAAATGAACAACAGCAAAAGTCATGAGAATCAATTGATACTTTTTTTTTCTTTAACCATTGCAGATGTGAAATGTTTGATTTTTAGAATATAAAAAAGATGGGAAGAAGGTTTAAAGTTGCTCCCAACAACACAATGGAATTGTGTTTTCTTTATTTACAGAATTTTAAAAAGGATTTTGGCCACATTCTGTGCACTCAATATAACATGTGGTTTGACCCCACGGTGAATCAAGAACTGACATAATCTCATCTATTTCCTTGTTCAACAAGAGCTGTGAGAAGTGGAATGTTCCATCTATGATGTCAATGTTTTAATGACAAGAGAGAAATTGTAGCAAAAATGTATTTTATTCATTATAATGCTAACTGTTGGAAAGTTTTCACCTGCCTTGGAAAGCAGGCTGCTCTCCAGAACTGAGATATTGTGCATCTTGTTCTTATGGATGAAAAGAAAAAAGCAAATATTTTCACCTTTTCCTGTGAGAAGATAAGGGGTTGCTTTTGTTTGTTTGGGAACAAATGTGTGAATATGTATATCAGAAATTGCACAAAATTGCAACAGCTGCTGGTTTGTTCCATAAGCTTTTTAAGCATTAGAAGCTTTGGATTCATTAATTGCTCAGTCCTACCATGCTTCTTGTCTGTGCATGGTTTCTTTCTCAAAAGGAAAATACACTAGTTTTGCACTCAGGTATTTTCCCTGATTAGGTAAAGGTAAATGCTGGACTATGTAATGTCATATGACCACTGCTTGCACCAATCAGCATATGCCCACTCCTGCTTCCTGGGCCTACCCGTGTATGATTAATAAAACTGCTGGGATTTCTTTGTCTTGCCAGAGATCTCTCCAGCCCTGAAAACAGTGGCTGACTGTTTGTATGCATGTGCATGCATGCGTGTGTGTATATGAGTGCTTCAGGGGCCGGTGTGAAGGCCTCTCCTACTACTTCGTCTTCATCTCTGTTTATAGCCAAAGAGCCAGCAGACATGGACATGTGGCAGGCATGCCTCAACACCGGAGTGCATGGAACACTGTTTACCTTTCCACCAGAGTGGTCCCTATTTATCTACTCACAATTTCTTGCTTTCAAACTGCTAGGTTGGCAGGAGTTGGGACAGAGACAGGAGCTCACTCCGTCTTGTAGTACCTGGGAATCGAACTTTGACCTTCCAGTCAGTGAGTTCAGTGTCTTAACTACTTTAGCCACTGCAGTCCCTAATTCATTTGTTTACTTAAGATGACACAAAACATCCCTGCTTTCCATAGTTTTATCCACATTTACTTTATCTATCCATGTACAATGAATCGGAAAACATCTTGAAACTTTTTGTTTGGTAATCTATGGCTGTGCCAGTATTTATGGAGCCCTTGACGAAAAAGAACAGGGGAAAAGCTCTTTGACTTTTTTTTTGTAACAGTGAACAATCTCACAGGCTTGAACATTCCTTTTATTAAAAATCAAATAACAACAAAGAGATGGGAAAAGATCACTGTGATTTTTTAAAAATGAAGACAATCCATTTCCTCCCTCTTCCCTCAGCTATATTTGACTTTCAAATTATCCTAGCCTCTGACTGACTTAAACTGAAGACTGTATTTGTTCCCTCCATACCACTTGCTGACTCTTAAGTGGTTGATCTCCTTCCTATGTCACTTCACATTCTAAGCCAAAATACTGAGATTTCATTAAAAAAGCATGTTGACAGTTGCTGTCACTATCCTACACTAGAAGACTCAAACAGCCAGGTTTTTACTAACTCAGTTTCTTATTGCATTCGGTCCCAAATGACATAATATTGATGTGTTCTCTTTTGCTTTTATTTTTATGTTGTTTAAGTCTATCTTTAATCCAGATCCAGCCTAAGACACAGTTTTGCTGCCTGAGGTGGAACAAGCCTCCCATGTACATAAATCAAAGTGTATAGTATCCAAAAACTCCCAAGTTATATTGGCAAATGGGATAGAAAATCTCACAACCATGTTTCTTTGTCCCTTGTGGTAAAAAAATAATCAATAAGAATTTAATAACTGATAACTTTGTGTCCTAGTTTTAAATCATGTCTGTATCTTAAATCTGTTTTAATATTTGGTTTTGCTTTTTTGTTTTAATTGAAGATTTAGCATCAAAAATCCTGTTAGTTATGCCTGCTAGCATAAAATAATAATAATTTCATTTCAAAAAAAAATTCTGGTTTGAAAGGATTGTTGCGGAAGAAACCCCACTCAGGGAACGCCCAAATGAGGCTCCTTTCATGTCCCCAAGAGCTGGGGCAGAGACAGGTGATCAATCTGTCATGCAGTACCCGGGCCTTGAACTACCAACTTGCCAGCCTTCCAACTAATAAGGTGAGCTTCTTAACCACTGAATCACTGCAGCCCCTAGAATAAAGTAATAGTCATAAATCTTGTTGGCAAATGTCCACAAGTTAAAAAGCTAACATAGGTATTTGTAGTTGTGTTCTGAGTCATGTAACTTGATATGTAGCAGCAAATGCCTAAAGTAGCTTACTAACTTGCAGTAATTTGCCAACAAAATTTATTACCAGTGGTTAAGCAGCTCACCTTGTTACCTGGAAGGCTGGAAAGTCAGCAGTTTGAGACCTGGATACCCCATCTCTGTCCCAGCTCCTGCCAACCTAGAAGTTCAAAAGCAAGAAATTGTAGGTAGATAAATAGGGACCACTTTGCTGGGTAAAGATCTTGGGGACATGAAAGGAGCCTCATTCGGGCATCGCCTGAGTGGAGTTTCTCCAGCAAAAATCCTTTCAACCCAGAATAATTTCTGACATGAAATACTAATACTAATATCAATATGAATGCTAATGCTATATTAGTATTAGTATTATAAACCATTTCTTAGTCAGCCCCCCCCCCAATACCACCTGGTTTGGTGCCGACCCTGAGGATGGCTAGAAAGTCTATAAATTGAAATAAAGCCTTCTCAGTGGTGGCACCAACACTTTGGAACACACTACCAGTGGAGCTGCACCAGGCCTCATCCCTGGATATCTTCAAAAAACAACTTAAAACTTTCCTATTCAAGGAAGCCTTTCAGAACATTACCCCTTTAACAATAAACTAACCAGTCAGTTGACCATCTATGCACACAGACACCAGTTATGTTATGTTATTTTATTTTAGGGTGTACTTGTTATATTGTTTTATTTTTATTTTGTATGTTCACTGCATAGAGTGGGAAATGTCTCAAATGGGCTGTATAAAAATGCAATAGATAAATAAAATAAATATAAATATAAATTAGGAATAACTTAGCAGGTTACACATATGAGCAAAAATGCAATTCCATGTTCCCAAAGTACAAGATGTAATTTTTTTAAGGATGATAGAACCAGTAGAGCGATGAATGTGTTTGACTGTATATGCACATGCTGTACTGGTAAAAGTTTTTGTTTTTTTTTTAAAAAAAAAACTGTGATATATCTCAGCTTTTTAAATTCTGCTATCACTATCAACTGTTAGCTCTCACTTGTTCCTTTCAACTACTGCTTTCTTTCTTTCTTTTGCTCTCCAACTTCTGCCTTTCAACATTGACACTCTTCCTCAGATAGCGAAAGATCACTGGAGAATATTCAGGCAGCAGAGGAAAATAATTATAAAACTTAATAGTACTAGCTATTAAGTGATTCTTTTCAAATAAAGTTTGCCTTGGAAAATTGCATTGGCTAATCATTGCTTGGGGAGGCACATGGCTTTATTAAAATGAAAACACATTACGTGCTACAGAACATGAACAGAAAAAATAGAGAGCTATTTTAGTCTTTTCTCAGTAGCAGGCACAGTATCTGATTCAACAGTTGTACACAGGACAGAAATAGAGAACAATTTTGAACAGAAGTGCCAGGCAGAATCCCAGTACCCTCTGCCTTTTGAAGCTAGAAAGGCTGTTACAGATGACAGGGACTACTTAGTGGTGGTGCCCCAGTTCTAAAATTCCCTCTTTAAACAAATCTGACTAGTGCCAAAACATCTATCCTTTTCGTATCATATTAAAATGATTGTCTCTTTCCTGCACCTATAAGCAATATGGGTTTGTATTTGTATATTCAGAGCAGCATATGTGTGCTCATAGCTTTATAACAGAGATAAACAACTTCTCTAAAGAAGGCTTAATTTTCCAAGTGAAGAGACAAACCTCAGGGTGAAGGATGCTGAAGGGCAAATTTTATTTTTATTGCAGGTTTCAGCCAACTGGACAGGAAAGGTGCCAGGTGAGGACTTTATTCCAGCAGAACTCCCAAAGAATAACAGTAAGTGGTGGATTCCAGTTTTGGCATCATTGTTCACTTACATCAACAACACTGGACATATCTTGGAAGACTGGGGACAAGCGATGGCAGTCCTGATTTTCAAAAAAGGGAATAGAGAGGATCCTGCAAACTACAGACCTATACAGGTAAGTCTGTTAAGTGTAATAAGTAAACTAAGAGAAACTTAAGGACTGGCTGGACCAGGAAAGTTTAACAGCAGAAGAACAAGCATCTCCTTCTGTGCTTTCAGCCAACCCCTGGAGCCTCTGCATCAGTGCAACAATATTTCTAAGTCTGCTGAACACATAATATTTGTTAAAGGGGTGGATTAGAAACCCACATTTTTTCTTATTCTAACTCCCTCTCTTTTACACTCACTCTGACTCTCTCTCTCTCTATCATACACACATATATGTGTACACAGATGAAAACATGGGCATGACCACACTTAATTATTTTATAACTCTTATGTAACAAGGCTCAACCAAGGCAGGCCTTATAATAAGCTTTTTACCCCACCTTTGGACCTCCAAGCAGGAACACTAGACTATTGCTGCTCTGAGTGGAGCTCGTGCCAGGAGAATGGGGTATAAATAAAATTATCATCATCATCATCCCAGGCTACTTCCTACCTCTTCAGCCAGAAGGGGCTAAAGTCTCTCCTTCATCTAGGCTTCATTGCAGCCAAATGTACAGAAGGAATACAAATTCACCACTGTATCTCTCTACATTCACACCGTCTGTTCTTATCCACCAGCAGCCTGCCTTTTGGGCATATTCATCTTGTGTTTTGGGACTCTGACCCTCAGCCTATTCAGGGTCCTCCAGTGATATAGGGGAGGTTGAGTTCCTCAGCCTTATCCTTTTTTAAAGTTATTCTTTTTCCAGTGAGTCCCTTCCTCCATCTTCTAATTTAGTTTTGCACTTGCGTACCCTCAAGAATGTTTGTACCCTCAAAAATGTTTTAAAATTTAAATCCAACATGTGTAATAAAAATAAAATTTGCCCTTTAGCATTTTTTACCCTGAGGTTTTTCTCTTCACTTGGATGGCTCTGCGCATGACCACCTCCCCACTACTACCTCCCCGCTAGATGCGCTAGAGGTGCATGCATGCACAGTATGTTTTACCCCACTTTGGGGGTTGCCTGGCCCCCCTCGGCTTCGTGACGCTGACAGTCTGGGGCGCACATGCACAAGGTACGTGTGTGCTGAAATTTATTTATTTATTTTTGGGGGGTGTTGAGGGGTGTGGGAGCCCATTCCAGATCCACCTCGTTACATCTCCATTTTATATATATAGATAGATTAACAAAAAAGAAAGGAGTCCAAAATTAATTAAAAGGAAAGGAATCCTAAGTAGCTGTGAATTCCGATTTCATTTTGGAAATATGAAGTAAGTAATATGATCAGCAGGAATGCTGACTTGGGCTTGTGGGAACTGAAGTCCAAGAATAGCTGGAGGGCCAAGGCTGAGGAAGCCTGATCTAAGGCTTTAGATATTTGCTACAGATCAGTTTTTAAAAAAATATTTTTTATTAAATTTTCAAAAATAATACAAACAATTAAAAAAACATCAAAATTACAAATATAAAGAAAATTACTCATATCAAAATAAAATTACATATATATATATATATATATATATATATATATATAAAATTGAACATCAGCGAACCGTATCCACATTGTTTATAATATATACTATTTCAACCCTGCCTTGTACCTGCTTCAAGCTTTACCTCCTCTGTAACTACATAATTTACCCTTACTTCTACCTTCCCTTGCTGGTATAATTGTCCAATCATCTTCTTAAATTTATCACCAAATCCATAACATTTAATTATCTCGTTAATTGTTACCCATTGTAAAGAATCAAATGCCTTGAAGATATCCAAAGATAATAGTCCGACTTTCTCTTTTGTTTGTCCTACCTTATCAATTAAATTTAAAACTCTTCTTGTCAAATCTGACATATGTCTACCCTTCAAAAATCCCACCTGGTCCTCATTTTTATAAGTGCCCATAAAACTATTCAACCTATTAGCTAATATTGCTGTGAAGATCTTGGCATCTTGGTTTATTAATGAAATTGGTCTGTATGATTCAATTTTTTCTAAATCTTTCCCTGGCTTCGGCAACAGAATAATTATAGTCCTATACCATGAAGTTGGGATTTGCCCTCCTTCTAATATATAGTTATATAACTTATTCAGTTTTGGAACCACTATATCTTTAAACTCCTTGTAAAACTCGGCTGGTAATCCGTCCTCTCCAGGTGCTTTATCAGTTTTTAAGCTAGCTATGACCTCTTTTATTTCCTTTTCTGCTATTTGTTCTTCCATCCTGTTCCTATGTTCTTGTGTTATCTTATTATTTATTTGTTTCTCCAATTGTTTTTTCAATTTTGGTATATCTATGTTCTTTTTCGCATATAATGCCTGGTAGAAATCTTTAACAATTTTACATTTATCTCCAATCTTATTGAATTTTATTCCATCCTTATTGACCAAAGTTCCTTATTGACCAAATTTCTTTTTTTTTCTCTCTTTTCTTTTGCGGCCCTTGCTAGCAATTTTGAATTTTTATTGCTAAATTCAAAATATTCTCTTTTTAAATATACCAAGTTTCGTTTTACTTTTTCTATGTCCTTTCCTATCAATTCAGTCTTCAATCTTTGTATATTATCAAAAACCTTCTTGTCCTTGGTCCTTGTGTGTTTTTCTTGAAGCTGTTTTATCTCCTTCTTAATTTTATCTTGTTCCACTTTGAATTGCTTATTTCTAAAACTAGCCAACTTTATACTTTCCCCTCTAAATACCGACTTCATGGTATCCCAAACCACATTAAAACTCACCTCCTCCGTATCATTCCATTGCCAACTTTCCTTCCAATTCTCAGTTATTTGTTCCTTACATTTATGGTCTTTATATAATTTAGGATCATATCTCAAATTCCTCCTTGTATTTCTTATATTTTCTATCCCCACTTCTAACAACACTTTCGCATGATCCGATTCTTTGAATATTCCCACTTCTACCTCATCTACCTTTCCAATCATATTTTCTGTTACGAATATGTAATCTATTCTAGAGTATGAGTTATGAACATGCGAAAAATAAGTATAAACCCTTTCTGATCCCTTAAACTCTCTCCACATATTTTTCAATCCTATATCTTCCATCCATTTATCCAAAATTTGTTTTTAACCCCTTTTCCACTTCTTAAAATATTTGTACAATCTAAATTTGACCTGATTAGATTAAAGTCCCCAGCTACTATCATTCTTGGTTTTTTTTCTTTTACCAATATTTTATTCATTTTCTCCAAAAAGTCCTCTTGATGATCATTTGGGGCGTATATATTCACAAAAGCCATTTCCTCATCATCAATCTTCCCTTTTACTATCAAAAATCATCCCTCAGGGTCGGAGATACTACATGTCATCTCAAAGCCCAACCTAGTCGAAATTAAAGTAGCCACACCCCTTGCCTTTGAGGTACCAAATGATTTTTCATAGCATTGCATCCCTTTCAAAAAGATCTTATTCACATCTTGAGATTTTTGATGGGTCTCCTGCAAAAAGACTACATCCGGCCTGTCCTTTCTTAAAGCTAATTCTATTATTTTCCTCTTAACTTGAGATCCTGTACCTTTCACATCCCAGGATATTACTTTAATACTCCTCATAATTTACCAAAAAGCAATCTTCTGTCATCTCCGATCTCTCCAATGAATGTGCAACCTCACTTCCCATAACTAAAACTAAATCTAACACAACAAACATTCTACTCTACCCTCCCCACCCTTTTCCTTTACAAAAATAAAGAAAAAGCCCCCTTTGCCAACCAAAGAGAGGAAGGGGGAATGTGGAAGATGTAACTGCAAGCCTCAAAATGCCCACGCACACTCTCATTAATACAATTTCTTTTTTAACACTTTTATACATACAATCCCAGAACCTCCCTAACACCACTCTGCCTCTCCTTAAGTTCCTCCATCCTTATACTTCAGCCTTCCTTTGCCACATTATCAGTTTTGGACCCCTCCTCCCTCCCCCCTGTTGCCCCCTCCTGCTCCTGACCTCCATATTCTCCTCTTATGCCTCCTGATTCCAACAAGTTCTTTCTTATTGCCAATCCCTCTCTTGAAGACAAGTCTATCATTTCAATTGTACTAAGGTAATACAGTGCATCAAATTCAGCATCAATTGTATGCATTTTTTGTCGTAAAAAAATCTTAATTGCTGTGGGAATCCCCAATTATATTTTATCCCACGTGCAATCAACAACTTGGTCACAGGCTTCATTTTATAATGCCAAACATGTTCATCCACAGCAATATCGTTATATACTTCCACATCATGTCCGTTAATTTTTAAAGCGCCAGACCCAGCTTGTTTTAAAAAAGCCATCACCATTAATTTATCACCCCAATTTGAAAAATTTAACCAAGACATTCCTTTGAACACTCCTCCCTCTTCTCGATCCCAATCTATAAACACTTGCAATGTCTTCATTAACATAATCTTTCCCCGTTTTCAAATTATTCAGCCAATCAATTATTCTATCTTTCAAATGGTCTGGCATTTTCTCCGGTAAATTGTGTATCACAATATTCTGTTTCCTCATCATCTCTTCCACCATGTCTATCCTTTTCATTTGTCCTTCTACCTTTATTTTGATTTCCTTATCTTCCTCTTGCAACCCCTTCACTTCAGCCTGCATCAATTTCACATCTTTTGCATCAAATTAACACTTGCTTCCAACTTTTGAAAAATAAAATCAACTTTGTGGGCAAAATCCTGAAACATTGTGTACATTTTATCTTGTTTCACCATAATTTCATTTTTATCTTTTCCTCTTAATTCCTTCATTTCCCGAAAACCTTTCACATTTGCCTCCTCCATCTTATCAAATCTCTTAAACAATTTACCCATCTCAACCATTAATTGTGTTTGGTCCAATAATACTGATTCCGATGATATAGATGATGGGGGTGTGTCCTCAGTTTCAGTTTTCTCCTTCTCCTTCCTCTTAGGTTTCATCACCTCCTCCTCCTTTGTCGCCTTTCCCTTCACAAAATTATCCATTGTAGTTTCAACCAATTCTTTCAATATAATCAAACTTTTATTATCTCCCAATTCCAGCTCTTGGCCTTTCCAAATTCACTCGTGTTCGGAGCCTTAATTGTGGGTTGATATCTTATAACCAATTTTTAGATAGTTTTGTAATCCAATCTGTGTTGACGTCTTCAGCAAAAATTATGCCCAACCTCAAGTCCTGTGAGCCAAATCTTCAAATCCCACTCAATTTATAATCCAAATGTCCAATTACTTGATTTCCACCAAATTCAAATTCTCAATCAGTTTTCAATGTCAATTAGTTCACACTTTCAGCCCCTATATTAGTCCCTTTACTTTATGCCCAGACAGAACAAATCAGCTTCTGTATAGCAAACCAATAATAAAATTGTAATCCAAAAAAAAAAAGCTTCTGTACTGCGTTGCTGCTTTGCTGCTTTTCTGTTATCCAATGAAAAAATGGCTTGATAATTTCAAAAACCCAAAACTTGATTGAAGATTTTCATATATTAACCAAAGCTATAACAATGTTTCAAAAAGCGGGGGGAAAGGCCCCAAAACAATTAAATAATCCAGTAACTGTATGTCCAAAATCTTGATGGAGGAAGGCAAAACAAATTAAAACCAAAAAACCAAGAAGAACAAAGGTAACAGGGAAAGGAGAGTCAGGTAGCCCAAATAAGCAAAAAAGAAAAGAGAGAAAAACATAAAAGGGCAAAAGAGTCCGAGGGGTCTGAAAAATTAATTACAAAAGAAAAAGAAAAAAATAATACTACAGATCAGTTTTACTCCCAAAATTATCACAGTGCATTTCAGATTAATTTTAAATCTATAGTCAACAGCATTTAATCTTCTGTCTGTTGACTAAAAAATTGAAAATGATAAAACCATCTGGTCTGAGGAAATGTCTCAGGATATGCAAATTGAAGCACTTTCTGTTAATATCCAGGAAAATTAAGAGTAAGAATTTGGTGAGTAATTTATGTCTGGTTGGGGAAGATCTTGAAAATAAGATGTGACTAGTTAAACTCCTTATTTCAAGGGATAAGCTAAATGTCTAGGGAGTTGACTTGAACAAACTAGGAAAATATATAGTTTACTCTGAAAATTATGGCTTTCTATTTTTAAACCAGTGGATCAATAGATTGATCTATACAAGTTTTGTGAAACTGCAATTTAACTCTAAGATGTTATCTAGTTGAAGATGCCCATCCTATTGTGCCAGAATCCTATTTCTCATAGGAGGTCCCTACCATACTTTCGATGCACACTCATAGTTTGTTTTCATTAAACACATTATTTCCAACATTGCTGCTACGGGTTTCTTTCTGGCTCATAACACTGAAGCATGGATGAATGCTATTAGTTTTCCCTCTTGGGTTTGTAATTGATAGGAAAAACCATGAGAAAGACCTAATGGGAAGCTCAACATTTCTCTTTTCCAAAGACTAATATAATTTGAAACTTAATTTAATGTATAGATGTGTGACAGCAATCACGTAAAATATATGTATAAGAAGCCTTCAAAAGTGTTAATCCAAACAGAAAAGACACTTGCTAAATGAAAATTTGCTTTGTACAGGTGGGAGATTTGGTTATACACTTCAAACATAATCAGTAAGAGTTTAATTGAGAATAGCACTAAGGAATTATATGGCCTTACAAAGCAGCTGGCTTGGTAGTTCACATTGTTTCACAGAGGAAATGTACTTTCAGTAAGTAAGAGTTTTAACATTCAAGAACAGCAACGGCCTTAAATACAATTCACCTGGTTCTGTGATTCTTCAAGTTTCACTACAACCAGTGAGAGGTTCAATGAAAGCAAGAATGTGAACTTCAAGGTTATTTTCTCCATTATCAAAAAGACTGGCAGTTTTAAAGCCAAATTGTGTTGCCTCATCTCTATCAGACCAGGAAATTGAAAGCGCATTCAAAAACATACTGTACCTCCATGGTATGGTGCAATATCACAAGCTGTGGTTTGTATACCCTATATTTCTTTGCACTTTTCCTTGATCCTTCAGGCTTGAATTCATAGAGAGGACATTGCAGGCGCACCCACCCAAATAAAGACTCAGACACCGGTATTGGATTAAAGGCATTGGGCCACTTTTATTGAATAATGCCCTAGTCCAAATTATCGCTTTCAATAGGTGTATCATCCAATTGTAATTCTTTAAGGCAAGCAGGCCACAGTAGCACTGGTAAGGTTCCACCCTAAATGCCAATGGAAATTGGCTACATATATCAATTTGTTTGTTGACACAAACAAATTGTTTACCAGAGTCAATATACTATCTACTGACCCCACCCTATGACGTGTATCCGTTCAAATTTCAAGGTGATGCAGGCTGTGAAGCTCCTGACATCACCCCTTTCATGGTTCGCCCTTGACCGGCCAATCCTGTTTCCCCTGTACCTATCTATATGTTGGCCAGTCAACTGTGAACATGCCAGATACCTATGGGTCATAAATCTTTACCTTACCAGTGCTACCCGCCAAAAGTGACCAAGTCAACTTACCCCGTATCTCAAACACTAGCGACAGTGTGGGATGGGCGAAAAAGCCAAGAACCAAAGAGCCAATTGCAGGTTCAAGCAAAAATTCCCACCCGGCCCCGAAGCGGCCAGAAAATCACATTGTCCACTAGGGAGGGGGTGGAGGGAAAAACTTCTCCGCTCCGTCGCTTCTTGTAAAATGGCAGCCAGGCTGCCTCGTGGCCACCCCTTTTATAGAGGGGTGACCACGCCCCCTAACTAGCCCGGATGTCTGCATCCGGGTGGGGGGCCCCCGCAAAGAGCGCGGTGGCCATTTTGGCGCCGTGCTTGCATTGCAGGCACACCCACCCAAATAAAGACTCAGACACTGGTATTGGATTAAAGGCATCGGGCCACTTTTATTGAATAATGTCCAAGTCCGAATTATCACTTTCAATTGGTGTATCATCCAATTGTAATTCTTTAAGGCAAGCAGGCTGCAGTAACACTGGTAAGGTTCCATGCAAAATGCCAATGGAAATTGGCTACATGTATTAATTTGTATCAATTTGTTTGTTGACACAAACAAATTGTTGACCGGAGTCAATATACTATCTACTGACTCCACCCTATGACGTGTATCCATTCAAATATCAAGGTGATGCAGGCTGTGAAGCTCCTGACATCACCCCTTTCATGGTTCGCCCTTGACCGGCCAATCCTGTTTCCCCTATACCTATCTACGTGTTGGCCAGTCAATTGCGAACCTGCCGGATACCTATGGGTCATAAATCTTTACCTTACCAGTGCTACCCGCCACACGGGGAGGTGTCCATGATGACTCACCGCCCCCCCCCAGACCGTCAGCTCGGTCGCCAGGCCCGCTTGCACGTCCTCCAGAAAGAGGTTCATACCTCTGGCTGGCAGGTGGACCCCATCTCCTGCATACAGGCTAAAATCCTGCAACCCTATCCCCGGGTGTCGAATGGCTGTCCCCAAGCCAGTCTCAACAAGAAACCGGGCAAAAGCCCTGTTCACTGACTGCCGGGCACGGTCCAAACCACGGAGATCCATGTCTCCTCTAAAACAGTGTCTCGGCATGATGTCAGACCATAGCAACCGTGTGTATGGCCATAAATAATGTAAAAACGCCAGGTCACTACACCCCAACATTTTAAGGAAAGGCCATTGATCCGTGCGAGATCATTGCCGCCGAGGTGCAGAATCAGAACATCAGGCGGTCCAGCATCCCTGATGGACATCAGGAATGGCAATATTTCCTGCCATCTCATGCCGCGCATACCATACCACAGCACACATGTGGATGCACGCAGCCCGAGATGGGGTCCCCACTCCGACTTTGCAGCATACTGTGCCGCCCAGTGTACATAGCTGCAGCCCACCAGGCCCCACTGCCACCGGTGTGCGTAGACACACAGGGTCTGTAAAAGAAGGAAAAGGAATTAAGGACATAACTAGGTACTCATACAGTGAGGGGACGTACATATAAGGAAAAAACGTGCGGACCCCCTCCTGCCATCCAACATATATCAGCCTCAGAGTACCCAAACGCAGCCGAAGTCAATGCGGCGCCTATCCTGAATGAATGGGTGCCATAACAAGCCCCACACTGTGAAGTGTCGTACCGGTCACCCTCCAGGACTGAAATTTGGTAAGGGAAGACCCATCCTGGTAGCAGAAAAACAGGCCAGGGTGCACAGCAGGCACTGCCATAACTGCATGTAGGGCACCAACCAGACAGATGTCAGCAAATGTACATTGTAGCAGTATAACACCACTGCCTACTCCATGCTGATCGGCCTTTGAGGAACGAATCCTCAACTGAGCCCACTCCTGGTTGATAGACACATCGTCGAGTTCCAGTGCCCTATGAGACACATCCCCCTTTGACCATGGGACCAGCTCGCTGATTCGCAGAGCTCCAGAGAAAGCTACGGTGGTAGCTGCATGAAAAAGAGACTCCTCATACCGACTGTAACACAGTCTAAGCCAACGTCGTGCAAGGTGGGTCAGAATACCTGGTAAAACAGGGCGACATGTGTCCGGGCGGCTGCCACGTCCACGTGTCCTCCCTTCCAATACATGGTGTATGCGGAAGTCACTCAGACAGTCAGTAAAGCCCCGTGCCTTGGCCATGAATGCTACGGCGTAAAGCCTGGTGGCGATGTTGCGTGGGGCCATCCCCAGATCATGAAGGTGCACCATATACTGTAAAACCTGGTCGACCGGTATCGGCCACATTTCAGGCAACTGCATTTTCCTACAAAAAGTCCTAAAGTGAAGGAGTGTATGCTGATACGCCTTACGCGTGCGAGGTGCCAAAGACATGCTGATCGCCCAGTTCACCTCTCCTCGCTAAATGTCCATATCTCGGCCGGGAGTGGAGAGGGAAATTCCTCTGCGTCTGGAGCCAAGGTACAAAACCGGGAGATCTGCCGGCGGGATAAAGCATCGGCAATATCGTTATTAATGCCTGGCACATGTCCGGCCCTAAGGAGCACATTAAAGCGCACGGACCTAAGAACAATTGACGAACTAAGGCCATGACTCCGGGGGATTGAGACGTTTGGCCATTGACAATGTACACCACCACAGCATTGTCACGCCAAAAGTGAACAACAGAACTAGCCCACCTGTCCCCCCAGAGCATAAAGGGGACCCAAAATTGAAAAACTCCAGGAACGTAAGATCGCATAAGCGATCCATGCCCTGTCATCCCTGGGGCCATTGGCCATAGGCACACTGTCCTTCAAAATAAATCCCATACCCCAGGGAGCCGGAGGCATCCGACTGTACTTGGAAGTGGGGCTGACTATAAGCTCAGGTCTTGAAAAGGAGACGGCATTAAAGTCCTGCAGGAATGTGAGCCAAACTGACAGGTCTGCTCGTAAACCCCTAGCCAGCCGTACCCTGCGGTGTCATTTATAAAGACCCGCCATAGTGTCACCCAGACGCCTGGCGAAGGCTCTGCCTGGTGTTACCACTTTGCAGGCAAAGTTGAGGTGGCCGTAAATCACCTGCAACTCCCGGAAAGGCACCTGACACTCGGCAAACATTGCCAAAATCGTATCAGAGATCCGCCCCCCTCGACTGACAAGTCGGTCACCAGGCCCTCTTGTACGTCATTCAAAAGAGGTCCATCCTCTTGCTGACAGGTGAAACCCCATCTCCAGAATACACGCTAAATTCCTGTAACCCTATCCCCAGATGACGAATGGCTGTCCCCCAAGACATTCTGGATAAGGAACCAGGCAACAGCCTTGTTCTCTGACCACCGAGTGCGGTCCAACCACGGGGGGCAATGCCTCCCCTATAATAGTGCCTCGGCACGATGTATGACCATAGCAACCGTGTATACAGCCATAAATGGTAAAGAAATGCCAGGTCACTGCACTCGGAAGTCTTTAAGTCCAGGCTAGCGATCTGTGCAAGATCATAGCCTCCGAGGTGCAGAATTAAAACATCTGGCGGTCCAGCATCCCCAATGGACATCAGGAATGGCAACAGTTCCCGCCACCTATATGACGTGCACACCATACCTCTGCATACGCGCGGTTGCACATAGCCCGAGATGGGGTCCCCATTCTGACGAAGCAGCATACTGTGCTGCCCAGTGCACATAATTTGTGGCCCACAAGCCACACTGCCACCAGTGTGCGGAAACACACAGGGTCTGTAAGATAAGGAGAGCAAATTGAGGGCAGAACAAGGCACTCATGCAGTGAGGGGATGATCAGACGGAGAAAAAAGGCGCAAATCCCCACCTGCCCGTGCAACGTACGTCAGGCTCCGAGTACCCAAATGCAGCCACAGTTGATGCAGCGCCTATCCTTAACGAATGGGTACCAATTGTAATTCAGTAAGGGGTGACCCGTCTATGTAGCAGAACGACTGGCCAGGGCATGAACCACGCGCTGCCACAAACAAATGTGGGGGACCAACCGGACATATGGCAGCACCATACTACTACCCTTTCCCCACTGACCGGCCCTTGAGGAGCGAATCCTCCCCAGAGCCTACTCCTGGTCGAGCTACACATCTTCCAGTTCCAGTGCCGTGCAGAACATGACCCCTGTTGAAAGTGGTACCAGCTCTCTTAATCTGAGAGCCCCAAAGAAAGCCACAGAGGTAGTTGCCTGAAAATAGACTCTTCGTACGGAGCATAGGCGCTGGCTACGTAGGAGTCATATATATTAGCCACAACTGCTAGCAGGACTCATTGCTCCGCATCTCAGGGTGAAGGGCCGCACTCATCCTAAGTTCTTCGTCATAGGCCAACCATGACAGGCCAGGGAAATCAACCACGGCCCGGTAAATATTGTCCAAGTACTGGACCATTGGGATGGCCAAATCAGGACGGGCCCTTATATATCCTGCCATGGATACCAACTAGGTTGGTAACCAATTGGCCCCATTGCGAGGCAGCTTACGGTGACGGGACAACTCCTTGTCCCTGTCGTCCTGCCCCTCCATCTACTCCTCAGTGGGTTCACGTTGCAGGAGGGGGGGAAATGTGAATATATTCCCCACGCCATATCTTCTCACTAATAGCCTGGGATAAATGGTCACCCAGGGGTAGGGAGTAACCGGCCGTCGGCAGGGCCGCCGTTGGCACGGATTGGAGTGGGGGAACACATAATAGGCCCTATCGGACCCCCGAGAAGTTAAGGGGAAGCATTGGGGCGGTCACCCCTGTAAGCATCTGGGTGTAATTGGCCTGTTGCGGCCATGGCCACTGTACCCCCCCCCCCAGTGTATGAGCTAGTGTCACAGGTGTGCTGATTTGACCAGGATACTCACTCGGTGCACCCCCACGGGCCACCCCCACTGGGGGTTCCGGCCCGTGGTGGGCATTGGAGCTTGCGATGGCCATCGAGCTCTGTGTCTCCGTGTGTCCATGCCAAGCAGGACCGTTCCCCGGTGGAATGCCCTGCTGTAATGGCTTGATGGGGAGCTGCGAGGTGCCAGCCTGTGCTGGCCTGATGGCCTCCAGCAGCTCAACCCTGTTGGCGGCCCGCTGTGCAGCCATGGCTGGCATGTGGGCCGGAACTGCAGGGCTGGCAAGCCCACCACCCGAAGGTGGTGGAACAATGCCCATTGATGCCTCCAGTGCCGAGATGTGGGCAAGGAGAGCATCCACAGCATCTGACCCCCCCCCCAGGATAAGGTGGGCCGTATGGGCCGGACGGCCCACCAGGTAATTGATGAGGGATAAACCCATGTGGCAATCCCTGGCCAGAATAGGGCCATGCCCAATAATCCGGCCCATAAGGGGCCGGGAGAACGGTGGGGCAGAAACCCGCACCGCACCCGAGTGGGCCACTATGCCCCAAGCCGGGCAAAGGTGCAACATGGGTAGAAACCCCAGAGGAGCAGGCCTGTGCCGCCCCCGCCCGAGTCCTCAGACTGGGCGGGTAGGCGGAGGCCTGGTCAGCTTCATTGGTGGCAGTGGGTAGTATGACCCCGCCATCCCCCTGTGGGGATGCCGCCTGAGCCCTCCGGCCCGGTGGCAGCCCCGAGGAGGTTGAGGGGTGGGCCGAGCCCTCCCCCTAGGTTGTGGCCTAGAGGTCGCCTGTGCCTTGCGCTTGGGTGAGCAGGCGCTGGTCGGAGGAGGAATATCCTCCGATCAAATTCAATCAGCGTTGGAGCGATATCCTCTGCAAATTCAAAGGATATCCAGACAAAGATGGGGGCTCATTCCAAGCAAAGGTGAAGCCAGGGGAAAGAAGCATCGGAGCGTACTTCTCCGCTCCGTCGCTTCTCGTAAAATGGCAGCGCGGCTGCCTCGTGGCCACCCCTTTTATAGGGGTGTTTATGATAGCTGCGGACACATTTTATGGCAGTATTTACAACAGGAGTTACCATGTGACTGGCCGACTCAGCTGTCTGGGGGGCATGGTGCAACCTGCGGCGTGAAAAGGTTGGGAACCCCTGACATATATAAACCTCATCTGATCTTCTGTAAATGAAATGACCACTTGGATTCAGACCTATGTATTGCATGAAGTGCTTTCTTTGGTCTTTTTAGGATCTCCCAAAAGTCAGAACTCCAAAATAAAATCTCCAAAAAGATAGAGATCACTTCTGTCTAAGCAGCTCATTGTCACAAAAGCTGGCAAATTATTCAAGCACCTGCAAGCTCAGATAATAAGTTACAAAAGGAGACTAAGGGGTATGCATAATGTATATGAAGGAGTTTTTAAAATCTTCACTTGATAAAGAGAAAGCAACAGGGAAGGGAAGAGTGACAAAAATTATTTTTAACTCCTCTGAATTTACCTTAAATTAAATGTGCAATCATTGTTCTTCTGTCATCCAAATACATCAGTAAAGACAGCACATCTCAGCAGTTCATATTACTCACATTTATAAAATACTGAAACTAGTCTTTATTGTATAAATAAATTAGCAAATATAGTGGATAGTAAATTACACAAAATATGAATCTGCAAATTTCAATAGTAGATATATAAGAGAATGATTCATCACTAAATGCAGTGGTATTCCCTACAATGGGGGGGGGATTGTCAATCTGTTAAAAATTACAAATATGGGAAGAAAGTTCTTTTGAGTCACTGTATTTGTCCTGCCTCTTCAGTCCCAAGATGTAATACAACCGGAGGCAAGAGAAATATTAATTCCCCTTAATATGATAGAATGTGGTACACACATTTTTCTTATTAGTTTTAATTGTATTTAACAAGTATTAATGTGGTACAAAGCAGAAGGATCACAGCAGCATCAACAGAACATTTTTTTCTTGTTCTGGTCAGAAAGCATTTGGAAAAATAAAGAGATTGAATATGGGAAAAACTGAAACTGACATATTTGTCCAGCAGTTGGTGTTGGATACTCTACTTATGCAATCCTGTTCATTGTAAATTAGGATTGCCTGGTTGAACTGTCTGATCAGTATGAATACATTTAAATTAAGAAAAAAACAGAACAGTAGAATTATCTTGAACTGGCTGACATGTAGTAATCATTAAAAGATATCATTTATAAATTGTTCAGAATGTGAAAATCCAAGAATGCATTTGGAAACAATGGGTCTTTTTCACTTGTAAGATACAAATTTGCGAATAATAATAAAAATTCCTACATGCAGGACACAAAAAAAAAATTCTGTTTTAACCGTGGCAGAATTTGAGATAAGAGATTGGGGGGGGGGGTCAGGATTGAAAAAGGCTTAATGAGAATGTGTATTTATTAGGATAGGCATTCAAACACATCAAAATAAAATAAATAAATTAGTGCTGTGTTGAATTTATTTGTATTGACCAGATTGTGCCTTGTTGCATGTTTTCATTACCACAGGCAAAGGCAATTAAGGATGGGGTGTGTATCACTCCTTTTCAATTATTTTTTACGTTGTCTGGCAACTCCTAAACTTCTGACATCCTGTATTGGGCTATTTATATATGTTATACAAATATCAGGGAATAATTCAGAAATACAGTCATTAATTTAATGAGCCTTCTTTCCAGTATGATAATAACATTTCACATGGTGGCTTATCTTGATTTTTAATGTTGCTGGGGAAAACTAGTGTTGTATGCTTCTTTGTTTCTAAGTGGAAAAACAAAACAAAAACAAAAAACCAGTCTGACCTCATTTAAATTCAATCTCAAATTCCATTTTGTTCTAGACCTTCTATTTCTTAATTATATAACATTTCTGGTTCCAGTTAATTTGGATTTCAATATCAAATCTGAATTCTTTACAAGTAGCTTCATGGGAGCTTTTGTTGTCGTTGAAATATTCTACCTTAGATTGTTTGTTGTTCAGTCGCACAGTCGATTCCGACCCTTTGCGACCCTATGGACCATCGTTCTCCAGGCACCTCTGTCCTCCACCATCCCCCTCAGTCCTCCCAGTTCTGTGCCCATTGTGTCTACAATACCATCTATCCATCTCATCCTTGGCCTCCCCCTTCTTCTTTTGCCCTCCACCTTTCCCAACATCAATGCCTTCTCAAGTGAATCCTCCCTTCTCATTTGATGCCCAAAGTATTTTAGCCTCATCTTTACTATTTGACCTTCCAATGAGCAGTCAGTGTTGATTTCTTCTAAGATTGACCTATTTGTTCTCCTCACTGTCCAGGGTACCCTCAAAACTCTCCTCCAGCACCACATTTCAAAGGCATCTATTCTTCTGCGTTCAGCTTTCCTAATTGTCCACCTCTCACATCCGTACATTACCACTGGGAATACCATTGCTTTGACTATTCTAATTTTTGTTTCCAAGGTGATGTCTCTGCTTTTCACCATGTTCCCCAGGTTTTTCATGGCTTGTCTCCCAAGAATCAGTCGCCTTTTTATTTAATGGCTGCAATCTCCATCTGCAGTGATCTTAGATCCTAAGAATGTAAAATCTGTCACTGCTTCTACTTCTTCCGCATCTATTCTCCAGGAACTGATCGGGCCAGTTGCCATTATCTTGGTTTTCTTGATATTGAGTCTCAAGCCAGCTTTTGCACTCTCTTCCTTCAAACCGATCAAGAGATTCTTTAGGTCTTCCTCACTTTCTGCCATTAAGGTGGTGTCGTCTGCATATCTCAGATTGTTGATGTTTCTCCCAGCAATTTTGATCCCATATTGTGATTCCTCCATCCCTGCGTTGCGCATTATGTGCTCTGTGTATAAGTTGAATAAGCAGGGTGACAAAATGCAGCCTTGTCTTACTCCTTTTCCTATTCCAAACCACTCTGTCATTCCGTGTTCTGTCCTAACTGTTGCTTCTTGGTTCCTGTACAGATTTCTCAGGAGGCATATGAGATGTTCTGGTATTCCCATCTCTTTAATCACTTGCCACATCTTGTTGTGATCCACACAATCAAATGCCTTAGTGTAATCAATAAAGCAAAAGTAAACTTGTTTCTGGTATTCCTTTGTTTTCTCCATGATCCAGTGTATGTTGGCAATGTGGTCTCTAGTCCCCCTGCCTCTTCTGAAACCAGCCTGCACCTCTGGTAGTTCTCTTTCCACATGCTGCTGAAGTCTATCCTGTCTTATCTTGAGCATCACCTTGCTGGCGTGTGGGATGAGCGCAATTGTTCGATAATTAGATTGTGCTAGACCTCAAAACAATCTGTAAAAAGATGAAAGCCTATTTGGAGCAAAATTTTGGCTAGCGCAAACCTCCAATGGAACAGTATAAAATTGCTAACAAGACAAAATGCAAGTTCTCCAGAACTTCTTCAGAAAGAGTTGATGGGATAATTGTACAAAATTTGAGTGCATATTCCCCAAACTAGGGTAAATATACCAGTTGATTCTTGAGGGCAGACGCAATGTTAAAAAAAATGCTGTCAAGGAATTAGTTTACAATTTGCCATAAGAAAGACACACAGGTTCATTACATTGGCTTAAAGCAGAAAAATGAGAACAACATGCAATATTTGGTATCATAAATCAGGGATCACATTTAGATATCAGCCTTTGGTTAAAAGTCAATTAAATCTAAATTGGAAGTCATACTTAACCACTGGAAAGAAGACAATCCTCAATGCAATGCAGTCTGTAGAAAGGTTCCTCCCTATGATAGCAGTACTTGCCCTAAGTGGTTGATTATTGTATTTACAAAAACAAAGTGGGGGATAAAAATCAAATAAATGATGTATACATTGAAATACAATGCTGGATTGAAGCAAAACATTAAATCACACATCTTGCAGATCAGTTTCTCATTTTCAGCACTTTAGATAAGGGTTGAATTTGGATGTTGGTCAGCTGATCTGCCAGATGGCATTTACTACCTTTCATTTCAACAGAGTGGAATGCTGAAAATGCTTTTAAGAAATCAATATGAGGTAGTGTTGATATGCACAGGAATGGGTGAGTAAATCACCAACTTTCCCCTCCTCTGTTCAATTAAAAACTAACCACATTCCTACTGTTTGGTAACTGTGTCAGCAATTTCCCATGTAATCCATCTTCAGATTGTGTCCAGTGGTGATCTACTTTTTAAAAAATTGAGTTATGGTGAAAATGGTCATAAAATTAGAAGATTCTCATCTAGATGGCTTTGGAAGAGTTTACCAAAATTCACACATTTAATCAACAATTCAATACAGAAAGAACTTAAGTTTTTTAAAGGAAAAATATTAACGCAAGATAAAGCTGACATGGTACGTGTATAAGGGGTTCTCGAACCACATCTGTGTTCTATTTCTACATCTAGTTTGGCTGCTAACAATAAGATTTAAAAGTTGTTAAGAAACAGACTTCATGCAAAGAGGTTAGAAGAAGCAAAATTTGGTTCACCCTTGCACTGAACTATTAATGCTGAGTAGTTTAATAGGTCTATTAAAATACTACTCCAAAAGAAAAATCTGACATTTGGTTGTTCCAATGATCGACGAGGTACCTTGTGAGTAATTGCTTCTTCTCTGCTAATTAGTTTTTATTATTGTTCCTCTATTGACTCCTCACAAACCCAGCTGGGCCTCAGTGAGCCTGTATGTTACTATTAGCAGTACTGTTATAGGACCAATTTCTGCTCAGTAACATTGTGTAGGTATCTTTTAAGAGAACATCTCATCTAGAAAAATAAAAGTTCAGAGGTGTTATTTGTGAGAGGAAGCCATTCATAATGGACAATGGATATGCATTCTTCAAAGTTCTATTTAGTTACAGCAAAGCTGAAAAAACTGTCAGATGCTTAAGTGTGGGTTGAGTATCAGAGGGAATGGGGATATTGATCATCTAAATTGCATCCTTCTCCAAACAGAAATATTTATCTAATGCTTCTGTGGGAATTCAAGATTGAAGTGCCAGACCTGTTCTGCTGAGAAAAAAATACATGATCATTAAAAGCTACAGGACAATAGGATATACAATGTATTGCTTATTTTCAAACTTGTGCTAAAGGTGAGTCAAGTAATTGTAAATGAATTTCTTAAGTTATGGTAAATTAGGAGAAATCTTACTAAAGAGTACAAGGGCTAAAAGAAATTAGCACTCTGGAAAATAAGGGAGTTAAAAGACTGACAGAGACAGTTTGACTCTTCTCAATTGTAAGTTCTTCACTCGATGTTGTATAATGAAAAAAAGGAGAATAATTAAGTTTCTTTCAAGTTTTAGAAAGGTAGGAACATCCTAAACTCATATACAAATAAATTTTAAAAACTAATGTTATTGGAATGACAGTTTAATTAAAGAATCATGAGATCTGGATCGAAGCAGAATGGTGAGTGTTGAATCCATGTTAAAGCAAAGTGGTCCAAGAATATCTGGACTGATGTGATGATTCAGACATATTAAACGAACTGGGGAGAGCTAGAGATATTATGTGAACAATTATGTGAACATAATTGGGATGACAAGGAGGAAATTGGGTTTTGTTTAATGGCTGCTCTAATGTGCAATCTTTGGCAAGCATTTTACTTCTACTCTCAAGCCACAGTGTTTGCAAGCAGAGACAGCTTGTACTTTAGGGCCAATCGGGTGCTGCCCTACTTTACAGCCACACTATTTCACAAGTTCATTCCTACCAAACTCCTTGCTGGTTGAAAAAGTTCATGGTCTGTTCCTGTTGTCTCTGTGAATAGTTGCTTGCTTGAGGGCAGGTGGGTGGGTGTCTGCCTGCACAATTAGCTGCTTTTGCTCATCTTTGATTGCCCCCTCAGCTCTATGCTGGGGTGCCTTGTATCTCCATTCTCACCAAACAAAATGTCAACTTCCAATGTTTGCTGGCTCAAGTTCTCCTGAACTTTCAGGTGGGGAAAGAATGTCAGTGCCTTGTGATATGTCCTGCATCCCATAGCACCCTCCAGGCAGAAGAAGAGGAGAACATAACAGATAATTTGTTTGGCCATTTCTTTCTGCAATGCCTTGCCTTGAGAAACAGCTGCATTACACAGATGACTGTAGAAAACAAGCTTGCACTGTATTTCACATGTCAACCTTTCAAACCATTGAAGGCAAACTATATTAATTCCCACCTTATGTTATCAGTGCCAAACATGGGCACTTACAACAAAACATAAACCAAAGTTGGTCATCACAGAAATGAGATGTCTGAGGAAGGCCACTAGAGTAAGTTGAAGGGACAAAATCAGGAATTTGCCGCACAGGTCTCCTTCCTATGGTCATGCTTAAGGCTGCAGATACCATCCATAAACCAGAACTGGACAATTTAACTCTATTTCCTTTTCCCATTGATAAGCTAACATAAGATTTGAAAATTCACTCACAGGGCAGCCCTGAGTCTGGAGTAATTGACAGCACATGACAAAATTAATGACAAACTAACACATATATAAATCACTTTGACTTAAATCTGATTGTGAGTCTCCATGAGAGTAGACTTACTGCAGATTTGGAAAAGATAAAGCAGTGTTTTCCAGAAACTGTTTGTAGCAGTTGTGTCTACCTTTAAGCAGTCTAAGGAGGCTGCCTCAGTCAGCAGATGCTAAGAGTTGGGAAACAGCGTAAGGTTTTAGATTGAAAAGCTATTTTTGTGATAAGGCATTGACTGTGCTCTCTATTGTACTTTTTTGTCCTGTTTCTACCACTGAGGTAAGTTTAAAATGTTAGTTTGATCATCTTTTATACATGGTATCTTTGGCCTCAGGCTTTAATTTAGTCTTTTAATAAAATAAAAAATGGGGGAGTTACTGAATACACCACTTTTGCCCTCCAAATACTAAAAGAGTATATTCAGCAAAATATAGACCAATCCACTTGTGGGGAAAACAGATTAAAAATGCTATATATGTATTGCTCAAATGAGGAGGAATTTTTGAAAGTTGCTTTCATTCTGTGCTTCCATTATAGGTAAGAGCAAGGATCTTTAAGAACAGCTTGTTGTTGTTGTTGTTGTTGTTGTTGTTGTTGTTGTTGTTGTTGTTGTTGTTGTTGTTGTTGATGATGATGATGATGATGATGATAGAACGCCATGTTACAATACAAAACTGGTAAGGAATAACACATACTGTTCACACGTGGTTCACTTTGTTCAGGAAGAGACATTTGGGGTATTATCTTGTCTTGATATGTACTTTTCATATAGCTTAATGTTTTCAAATGGGGGTTCAATGTTGGCCTTTACATCAGAGCAAGCTAGAAAAGATATGTTTTTCCTCATATTTTCCAAAGTGATGGTTCACACTGCATGACATCATATGGGTGCATGGCAAGGCAGTAATGTGTTTAATTGTTGCTTATTAAACCTGGATTTTCATAAACCTTGTGAATACTGGAATTATTATTTTTAGGTCATGAGGGGAACAAAAAAATACTAAAGTGAATGAATAAAACCAAGATATTGTAAAGCTTATTAACTGTGTCATAAGTAAGTGTTAAAACAATAAAATAATATACAATTTAGGCAACTGATGAATATTTGCCTGGATTAGCAGGGATTATCTTTACTGATCCTCATTCTCAGTTGATAAATTTGTGGCTCATTACCCAAAGCCATCACTTCTTGTCTTTAGTCTTCAATACATTGTGGACAAAAACACCTTGTGTGTGTGTGTGTGTGTGTGTGTGTGTGTGTGTGTGTGTGTGTGTGTGTGTGTGTGTGTGTGTGTGTGTAAGAAAGAGAGAGAGCAGAGGTGATTGAGGGGCAATTTGTGGGGCCATAGAGCCCCAAAAAGCCACTTTTAATAATTTTGTTTTTTAAAAAAGAAACAAGAAAAGCCTAGATTGGTACTCCTGGTTTGAAAGGTAGGTGATCAGCCACAGGCTCATACAGTCAAAATATTCTTCCCAGAAGCGTCCAAGAATGTAAAATTACTATCTACTTACTTTGTAACTGAACTATTCATTTGGATTGTTTTTATGGAGTATTCTTAGGAACTGCTGCAAAAATGTGTTGGGGAGTGCAATTTGCCAAACTTTGTTATCTTTACATTTAAGTTAACCGTTGGAATCTGGCATACATGCCCGCACCCATCCCTACTATCCCCTACCAAGCCGCCCACACTTACCTTTACCCTGACCGACCATCGCCACAAGGGTCCGGAAGTCGCCAGTGAAGCAACCGCCCCACGAACGCGGCCAACAAAAAAACCACCAGGCCCAGCATCCTCTGCACTGCGCCACCCCTCAGCCAATGACGCTGAAGGGCACAAGAGTGGCAGAGGTGGGGCAGCCTGCATGGCAGTTTAAAAGAAAACTGTGCCGAAAGGAAAAAACTTTCAAGGACCCAGCTGGCAAAAGGTAAGTGCGGTCAGTGGGGGTTAGGGAGTGGGGGGGGAAGCATAGCCCTGGTAACCATGCCACCCCCCACCACCTAATCCCCCCACTCCCTAACCCCCACCAACCGCATTTACCTTTTGCCGGCTCTGGCTGGGTCTTTGAAATTTGTTCCCTCCCTGCACAGCCTTCTGCATTGGGAGGTGCACTGGCCTGACCTTCATCCCTGTGGGGGTGGAGGCCTCGACGCCCGCAGGGATGAAGGACAGGCCAGTGCACCTCTTAACGCAGAAGGCCGTGCTGGGAGGGAAAGACCCCAGCTGGCAAAAGATAAGTGCGGTCAGTGGGGGTTAGGGAGTGGGGGGTAAGCACGGCCCCGGTAACCATGCTGCCCCCCACCCTACCACCTAGCGCCCCCTCCCTAACCCCCACCACACTTACTTTTTGCCAGCTGGCCCTTTCCCCCCCGGCACGGCCTTCTATGAGTCGTCACCGAGGATTGGGGGGAGGTGGGATATCCCCTCTCCCTACTTCGGCAAGATTGTGTGTGTGTGGTCACTGAGGCTTCTGGGGGAGGAGGGAGAGCCCCTCCTCTCCCAGCGGAGCTATGGCATGTGTGTGTGCATTGTTTGTGTGTGTGATTGTATTGTGAGTGTGGTTGTGTTGTGGTATGTGTGTGTGTGTTTGGTTGTGTTGTGTGTGCAATGTGTGTGTGTGTTGTGTGTTCATGGTTGTGTTGTATGTGTGTATTGAGTGTGTGTGTGTGTGTGTACTGTGTGTGTTTGTGTAATTGTGTTGTGTGCGTAACCCCTACCACCAAAAAAAAGCCAGCATCCTATAGAAATTTATCATCTCCACTCTTTTCTTTCTTATTTGTTATGCTCTTGCTGTAATCTTGTATGAAACCAGTTACTTGTATGTTAGCAAGTCATCGGGATATGCTTGTTAAGCTTCAGAAAAAGTGTTGGATGTGTTTATATCTCTCCCTGGCTGCTTTCAGGTGATGCCTCTTCTGAGTTTCCTCTTTTCTGTTACTGCTGCATTTTTTCTTACATTTGTCTCATTCTCAGTTGTCATCTAAAGATGATGTCATGTGATATCATTAGCTTTTTAAAAGGTACTTTTTTAAAAAAAACCTCTGGCATAAGAGTAAAGCTGAAACAACAATAAGATGCCCTCTTATTAAATATCTTCTGCCATCTGAACTGCTGTTATTCTCTTTTAAACAACACTCTCCACATTTTTGCTGAGGTCAGCTTTCAGGCTTCTTGCCCACAGAAAACTGAACTCTGCTATAAACAACAATTGATTTTACAAAGAACCTAAATTGGCCTGAGGCATACAAGACCCAGAGTATAGGAGCCTAAGGCATTCCCATGCCTTCAACCCAATATTATGACTTCAGCAGCTGCTTTGTACAAAAACAGAAACAAAAAGGTCATGCTGAGAAGGAAGAATCTAAAAAGTTTTATCTGGAGCTTTCCTAACTCTCTCTTTTCAACACAAAAGAAGATTGCAATGTTCCCAATGCATTATGGATATGAAGATAATAATAATAATAATTTCATGTCGGATATTATTCTTGATTGAAAGGATTTTTGCAGAAGAAACTCTGCTCAGGGAATGCCCACATGAGGCTCCTTTCATGTCCCTCAAGAACTGGGACAGAGATGGGCACTCACTCTGTCATGCAGTACCCAGATCCTGAACTGCTGACTTGCCAGCCTTCCACCTAACAAGGTGAGCTTCTTAACCACTGAGCCACCGCAGCTCCCTCAGTGGCTTAGTGGTTAAGAGGCTGAGCTTGGAGACTGAGAGATCAGGGCTTGATACCCGAGGGCTGCATTTGAAAGTAGCCTCATTTGAGCATCCCCTGAGCAGAGGTCCTCAAGCAAAAATCATTTCAACCCAGAGTAATTGCTGACACGAAATCTTTGATGTGAAGATAATGCATTTGTACACTTTGGAAGACATCTTCAGATGTCTTAAAGATTACATTATTACTCTTTTTGAATCTTCTTTTGCTTCTACAAACATTTTGGCAAAGGAAGATATCAATAACTAGTAAAATATTCATTATCCTGTTATTATTTCTGAGCGAAATAAATCATAGAACTGAGTTGGAAGGGGCCTTTTAGGCCATTACATCCAACCCCCTAAACACACATAGCTCCTCCAGTCTTTCCTCATATGTCTTGGTTTCTAGTCCCCTGATCATCCTTGTTACCTTTCTCTGTACCTACTCTAGTTTGTTTGCATATATCTTAAAGTGTGGTGTCCAAAATTGGACACAGTACTCTAGTGCTGAATTGAGGTGGACTAGTACCACACTGTTGATTTATATTCAGCCTGTGATCTACAACAATTCCAAGATCTCACTTGCAGTATTACTGAGCCAAGTATCTCCCATATTGTAATGGTGCAGCTGGTCATCACCCCCAAGAATAGCTGTCAGTCCTGAACATTTCGCTGATAGGCTTGAACACTTCGCTGAAAGCAACAGAATGAAAATTAACCCTGTTCTGCTCCTGTCTCCAAAGGTAGGACTTTTTTACTATTTAAGGTGTACCCTAAATTTGCCATTATTTCCATTATCTAACACATACCTGTCAACCGTGGCTCCGGAAAATATGGGACCTACGCAAACGGTTCTGCACAGGTCACCTTCTACACATGCGTAGAACGTGGTTACATAAGCATAAAACCCTTCTACGCATGCGTGGAAGGCTACGCCGCTTGCGTAGAAGGCAACCTGCGCAGAAGGGCTATGCAGTACCTCCTTTCCCCCGCTGCCAAATTCCGGGGTTTTGGCAGCGCAGGGCGGGAAATGGTGCAAATCGGCGCCAAAAACCATGAAATCACGGCCAATCCGGGAAGGTTGACAGGTATGACCTAACACTGACTCCCATATATATATTTTCAATACTGTATTATTATAACAGTAGTATCAGTTTCACACAGAAAATAATACTACTGTGAATGTTTTTATGTTTTGTTGTGAGCTGCCCGAAGTTGCTTCGGCGAGGGGCGGCAATACAAATTTTAAAAATAAAATAAAATAAATAAGACAGCACCTTTGCATTATTTTCAAATTAGACCCTATTGAATACCTCTTGAATTAATATTTATGTACTAAAACATACAATAAGTAAAAATTTTAGATGCTCTCTTGGAGATTAAAGGAAATTACCACAAGAGACATGCCTCCCTCCCTCCCTCCCTACTGGCTTTTAAAAGGCTTTTTAAAACAAAGATGTTCAGGGAAGTATTTGTTGGCATCCTTCTCCTCAGGGAACACTCTAGCCTCTTATGTTTGTCCTACCACCTTAATGTTAATGTATAAGTATATTGGGTTTTTTAAAATCTATATTTGGTCTATTGTGAATGTTTTTTTTTTACTATTGTACTTACCACTTAGAGTCATGAATTTCCACTAGATGGGCAGGATGTAAATGTAATGTAATATAATATCCAGTCTGGCCAAGTTATCCTGCTATGGTAATAGTGTAGTCTATATGTCAGTGACTTAATGTTGATTTTCAGGTGGCAGTTAACTAACCTGACAATCCTGAGGACTACTGGCCTTTGGTGGTGAAGTCCACTGGGATGGATGATTATCCCCAAGTGGATTTAAATCTCACTTGAATCCATCTTGATGCAGGGTAGCAGGTTCATCAATCACCTGGGGCCGATGAGGACTTTGTGTGCCGAAAGGGCTCGGGACCAGAAAATGACTCATGGAACTGGACCAGTGGTATGGGTGTCATGCTGCGATGCAAAAACAAATGAAAGACTACTGCATTATATTGTTCCCAGGACAATCTTCATGGTTGATCACCATTCTTCTTCTTCCATGTCTAGGCCAGATGTAAAACTGCCAAATGGAAGACACCTTTCGGTGAGTTCATTCTGCAGTTCCTTTCGCCAGAGAAAGATTAGCTGGCAACACAAGGTTGCCATTACCAGGGTATGTCTGACTGTGGTTGGAAAATACCATAATCTTTGAAGAGGCTATGATAGCCAATATTTGGATTGCAATACAGCACTTGAAGGCGAAGGCGAAGGCTAAAGGCGAAGGCTATAAGCTATAGGCTATAATATAATATAATATAATATAATATAATATAATATAATATAATATAATATAATATAATATAATATAATATAATATAAAACTGGCATCATCTCACTCAAATGTCAGAGGTAGTTGCAAGCATCTCTAATGACTCAGCTACTGGTCCCCGTTCTGGCTATTCTTCCTAGTCTTTCTCTCCACATACCCCTTCTAATATATCTCACATAAAGAGAAAATCCTGCTTCAATATCAGAATGAGAACTCACTCAAAAAGGGGGGAAAGTTTAGCTGTAGGTGAATTAAACCAAGTGTATCACTTGTGCTGATACACCAAAAGCAAAATACCTCTACCCAGCATGAAATAAGCCATCTGACTTCTATTCCATTCTATATCCTCATGTTTCAGTTGTGTTTTGTGCTCTGACATAATTTTAAAAGCTGCTTAGGTTTCAGGAAACAGCTGTAGCAAGTTGTAGACTGTCGCCAAAACCTTAGCAAAATGACTGAAGGCAAAGAGAGCCAAGAAGCATTTAAGAATTATTTTCTTCATTAAACTTCTTTACTAAATTGGTCTGTAATTTCAGTTTTAAAAACTATGGAAAAAAGCTCAGGGCTGCTATCAGCTATGAAATTATACAATCTTTAGTTTAAATTCATTAAATAGTTATGTGGAAATGGGAACGAGCCATCTGTAATAAGCTAAAATTGCTGACACAGTCCTCATAATAGGTTCTTTCCCAGAGGTTTTTATTACAGTTATGTAAGAAACCATTGACTTATGAAGTTCAAAGAAACTTTCAAAATAGATATTTCTCTTTCCTGCCCTCTCTGTTATATTTCTGAGGGATGATTGTAGAAAAAAAGGCAGATGCCATACATAGTAATTAGAACTAATTGAAGGTGGCAATAATAAGCCACTAGTGGAATATCTCATGTACCTCAAAAGCCTTGTAATGGTCAACATATGTCAGAAGTAACTTAATGGCACATAATAACAACAGTGTATCAATATCCATCTTTACCACTGACCAAAGTGTGTTTCAGTATATTTTTCAAGCACATGCATTTTCATAAGAACATAAGAACAGCCTTGCTCGAACAACCCACAGCCCATCCAGTCCAGCATTCTGACTCACACAGTGGCTCACCATTTGCTTCAGGGGATCCCAAGCAGATGCCTTCACCTGCTTAGGATTCCCTGGAAATGGCATTGAGAGATATCCTGCCTATCTCTTCAACCTAGAGGTTGTCCTTAGGTATCCATAATTATAGCCATTGATATTCCCTTGTGCTCCATGAACTTGTCTAATCCTTTCTTAAAGCTGTCAAGACTGACAGCTGTCACCACTTCTTCTGGCAGGGAGTTCCATAGACCAGTGATCCTCTGGGTGAAAAAGTACTTTCTCTTATTTGTTTGAGAACTAGCACCCTAAAGTTTCATGGAGTGTCCCCTAGTTCTACTGTTGTGTGATAAGGAAAACAGTTTTTCCTTATTTACTTTGTCCACATCGTACATGATTCTATAAACTTCAATCAGGTCACCTCTTAGACACCATCGTTAAATGGAATCTTTCCATTGTGAAGATTCATTTGCATGTAGGTGTTAAGGAGATGTTAAGGCATCCCTTTCTTTCTGGCAAAAAATTTTTTTTGAAAGATACCAGAACAGTATGTTAACAGCCATGCAGACTAGGGATTTCATAAATTTATTTTTAAAAATCAATGCCAAATTCTTTTCCATTTGTAATTGCTTACCACATAAAGGTAAAGGTTTCCCTTGCTCAAAAGCCAGTTATATCCGACTCTAGGGTTCAGTGCTCATCTCTGTTTCAAAGCCAAAGAGCCAGTGCTGTCTGCTTCTGCAGATGTTTCCGTGGTCATGTGGCAGGCATGACTAGACACTGGAGCACACGGAACGCTGTTACCTTCCCACAAAAGTGGTCCCTATTTGTCTACTTGCAAGTTCTTGCTTTCGAACTGCTTGGTTGGCAGGAGCTGGGACAAAGACGGGAGCTCATTCTGTCCTGGTTACCACATATATCCCACTTAATGGCTGAAATCTAGTAATAAGATACAACTGATTCTAAAAAAATTACAAAACAAACTTCAATAGTGAACACTTTCTCAGAGCCTCTGTTTCCTTGTCTCATCCTTTTTCTTGTTGTAAAGAAAATTACAGTACTGTGCAAAGGTCTTAGCCCACCAACAGGTGGATAAAGGAAAATTTAATGAGAACCCGTGGGATATAACTCAGACACCCCAGCTCATTGATGGTGAACTTTTTAGAGACCAAGTGCCCAAACTCAACAGGCTGCTGTCTGTGCCACAGAGGGGTGGGATGAGCTCTGTACAGGGGGGAGTAAGTGCTCCCATTGGGTCACTGGGCAGAGGGGTGGGGCGAACTCTGTGCTGGGAGAGGGAGAGAGTGCTCCCATTGGGCTGCTGGACAGAGGGCCATGGCAAACTGTGCTGGGGTGACAGCGTGCATGCCTCAGAGAGGTCTCTGAGTGCCCCCTCTGACATGCCTGCCATAGGTTTGCCCAAACTTCACCAAACTTGGACAGGATTGAGAGAAGAGAACAAGAAGAAAAATGGCAAGATGGTAGAAGCCATGAACAACACAGAAATCCGTCTGGTATGAAATTAATAACATTTACTTCAGGTAAAACAGGAGAAAACCAAAGCCTGCCGATAAATTTTGCTTTTCTCCACCGCTTTCTCAGAGTTTTCTACAACAATAACATAATGATATAATTACAATATGCACACTATAATATATACACTTATGTACAATTCAATTAATACAGAAAACAATACATCCATTGTTAGATCAATAAATCTTACCTCAGAAAATGATTATTTTTCTTTCAAAGTGTTACTTGTTATATAATATAATGTAACTTGCGTCCTAGCCTCTTGGTTCATTCGTTTGTGCCAGACATTATTCTACTGAGTTATTTTAGCAAACTTATACATGTAGGCAATTACTCAGCTGTAAAACATCAGAGCTAGGTAGAATACATTAAAGGAGCCACAATTACAAAAAGCAGCTGAAATCCTGTTCTTGATTCAGTCCGAAAGGAGCCACCGAATCCAACAAATGTATGTAACAAGCCTCCCTGCGTCTTAATAGCTGTTCCATGTTAACCCTTTCATACCTTTTTGTGGACAATTTCTCCAGAGCAAGAAACTTGATATCGTCCTATATGTGCCTTTTTTCCATAAAAAGTGCCACGAGCGGGGCTGAGATCACCTGGCCACAAATACGAGATTGATGCTCTAGTACCCTAACTTTCAATGGGGGCCCAGTCAATCCCACATAAAACAATCCACATGGACAGACAATAGCGTAAATGACGTTCCACGAATTACAATTAGTAAGAGTGGCTAATTCAAGTACAATTTTTTTCTTGGGGATGCTGATGGATTTTGTTTCCCATGCAAATCGACAGGCGGCACAATCGGCACAGCGATAGTGTCCTCGTATAATCGGAGCTGGATCAGGAGTGGTGAGGGCATCTGAACTGACTAGATGATTATAAATGGTCTTAGTCCTATGAAACCCCACCAAGGGTTTCTGTTCACACCCTGGAAGATCTTCTATAATGTGCCGATATTTAAGAACTGATTTCTTAATTTTAAGTGCCAATGGGGTGTAATAGAAGGAGCAGTGAATCCTAGAGCTGTTATCCCTCTTCTTCTGTTTAAGAAGTACTCCTCTACGTATAGAATTGACTTTGCAGGCGCACCCCCCAAAGAAAGACTCAGACACCGGTATATGGATAAAGGCATTGGGCCACTTTTATTGAATAATGCCCTAGTCCGAATTATAACTTTCAATTGGTACTCATCCAATTGTAATTCTTAAGGCAAGCAGGCAGCAGTAACACTGGTAAGGTTCCTCCCAAAATGCCAATGATAATTGGCTACAATGTAACTATTTGTATCAATTTGTTTGTTGACACAAACAAATTGTTGACCGGAGTCAATATACTATCTACTGACCCCACCCTATGACGTGTATCCGTCAAATCACAAGGTGATGCATGCTGTAAAGCTCCTGCCATCACCCCTTGCCTGGTTCGTCGTTGACCGGCCAAAGCTATTACACCTGTACCTGTCTAAGTGTTGGCCAGTCAATTGCGAACTTGCCGGATACCTATGGGTCATAAATCTTTACCTTACCAGTGCTACCCGCCACACGGGGAGGCGTTTATGAAGACTCACCGCCCTCCCCAGACCGTCAGCTCGGTCACCAGGCCTGCTTGCAAATCTTCCAGAAAGAGGTTCATACCTCTAGCCGGCAGGTGGACCCCATCCCCTGCATAAAGATCGTAATTTTGCAAACTAATCGTGGGGTGCCGGATGACCATCCCCAAACCCTTGTCTGACAAGAACCGGGCAACCGCCCTGTTCACCGAGCGGTGAGCACGGTCAAGGGCACGGAGGTCAATACCTCCCTTGTAAATATGATGCGGCACGATGTCCGACCATAGCAGCCTTGTGGACGGCCACACATAATGCAAATAAGCTAGGTCACTGAAGATCGTGAATTTTAAGGAAAGGCCAGTGACTTGGGCAAGGTCGTTGCCACCGAGGTGCAGTACAAGGACATCAGGCGGTTCAGCATCCCTGATGGAAAACAGGAATGGCAACAGTTCCCGCCATCTCATTCCGCGCTTACCGTACCAACGTATATGTGCGGTTGCACGTAGTCCAAGCTGGGGTCCCCACTCTGTCGCCGCAGCATACTGTGCTGCCCAGTGCACATAACTGTGGCCCACCAGCCATACTGCCACTGGTGTGCAGGGACACACAGGGTCTGTAAAAGAGGAAAAGAGAATAATGACTTAACTGGTACTCATGCCTGAAGTGGGCAAACATACAATGCAAAATGCATGGATCCCCATCTTCCCATCTGGCGTATATCAGCCTCAGAGTACCCAAATGCAGCCGCAGTGGATGCAGCACCTATCCTAAATGAATGGGTGCCGTAACGAGCCCCAGGGAGGCCAACACTGATTAGTGCCATACCGGTCACCTTCCAAAATTGGAATTTAGCAAGGGGAGACCCATCCTGGTGGCAGAAAAACGGGCCAGGGTGCACGCCACGCACTGCCAAAAACTCATGTAGGGCACCAACCGGACAGCTGTCTGCAATGGAACATCGTAGCAGTCTAACTCCACTGCCCACGCCATGCTGATCAACTTTTGAGGACCGCATCCTCAACTGAGCCCACTCATTAGTGACATAGACATCGTCGAGTTCCAGTGCCCTACGAGTCGCATCCGCCTTAGACAGTAGTACCAACTCACTGATGCGGAGCGCTCCAAAGAAGGCCACCGTGGTAGCCGCATGAAAAAGAGCCACCTCATACCTATCATAACACAAGTTATGCCAGCCTCGTGCAAGGTGTGTCAGTACCTCTGGTGAAATCGGGTGGCGAGTGTCCGGGCGGCGGCCACGTTCCCGTGTCCACCCCTCCAAAACATGACGTATGCGGAAATTATTTACGCAGTCAGCAAAACCCCTCACTTTGGCCATAAATGCCAGTGCCGACAGCCTGGATGCTATAGTACGAGGTGCCAAACCCTGATTGTGTAGATAAACCATAAATTGTAAAACCTGTTCAACTGGAATGGGCCACACTTCGGGCAACTGTAGTTGCACACAAAAGGTTCTGAATTGTACAAAAGCATGTTGATATGCCTTACACGTGCGAGGTGCCAAAGACATGCCGATCGCCCGGTTCACCTCTCCTCGCCAAATGTCCAAATCTCGGCTGGGAGTGGCGAGGGGAATTCCTCTGCTTCCGGAGCCAAGGCACGGAACCGGGTGATCTGCAGGCGGGATAAAGCACCAGCAATATCATTATTAATGCCTGGGACATGTCTGGCCTTAAACAGCACATTTAGGCGTAGGCTTCATAACACAAATTGGCGAACCAACGCCATAACCCTAGGCGATTTAGACGTCTGAGCATTGACAATGTGCACCACTGCCACATTGTCACACCAAAAATGGACCACTGAGTTGGCCCACTCCTCGCCCCAAAGCATCAAAGCTCCCAGGATAGGAAGGAACTCAAGGAAGGTAAGATCGCGGAGGCGATCCATGCCAAGCCATGCAGGAGGCCATTGGCCGTAAGCCCACCTCCCCTCAAAATAAATCCCATATCCCAGGGAGCCGGAGGCATCCGACTGTACTTGGAATCTAGGGGAAACCAAAAGGTCTGATCTCCAGAAAGAGACCCAGTTAAATTCCCGTAGGAATGTGAGCCAAACCAAAAGGTCAGCCCGCATGCCCCTGGTCAGTCGGACCCTATGGTGGCACTTTAACAGGCCAGACATGGCGTCACATAGGCGCCGGGCAAATGCTCTGCCGGGTGTCACCACCCTGCAAGCAAAATTAGGATGTCCATGAAGTACCTGCAGCTCACGAAGTGACACTTTACGTTTGGCCATCAATGCCAAAATCATCGTGGAGATCCGGGTGACCTTATCCATGGGTAACCGGGATGCCTGTGCGACCGTGTCGATTTCAATACCTAGAAATGTGAGCGTAGTAGATGGGCCCTCGGTCTTTTCGGGCGCTAAGGGGACACCCAGTTCCCGCATTAGCGTCTGAAATGTAGTGAGGAGATGCGTGCACGTGTCCGAGCCCCGTTCACCCCCGAACAAAAAGTCATCGAGGTAATGGGCTGCAGACCGAGACCCGGACCTGCAGACAAAGGCCCACTGAAGAAAAGTGCTAAAACGTTCGAATGCCAAACATGAAATAGAGCAGCCAAAAGGTATGGCTTTATCTACATAGAACTTCCCTTGGAACCTAAAACCCAATAGCTCAAAGTCCCCAGGGTGCACTGGCAGCAATCGGAATGCCGATTTAATGTCACATTTTGCCAGGAGGGCCCCGGGACCACAAGAGCGCACCATCCTCAGGGCCTGGTCAAACGATGTATACCTGACCGAACAAAGGTCATCAGGAATAGCATCATTGACAGAAGAACCCGCCGGGTACGATAGATGGTGGATTAAACGAAATTCACCCGGGGTCTTTTTAGGTACTAGCCCCAGAGGGGAGACCTTCAGGTTAGGGAAAGGTGGTTCAGAAAAGGGGCCCGCTAGCCTCCACTTCTTTGGCAATACTCAGGGCAGCTACCCCCTCCTTACCCTTCAGGGAAATTAAATTGGGGGAATCTTGGGGTCCCTGAACCCCTTCGAACGGAATACAAAAGCCCCACTGGAAACCCTCCAGAAGGTACTTCACGTCCTCCCTTCTTGGATAAGTTGAGAGCCATCGCTCCAGCATATACACATTAACTGGAGAGGGGGCCTTTTGACTGGCTAGCTCTGTCAGAGGAAGCCTTGCCCGCCCCCTGTCCACCTCTACCTCTGCCGGCTGGCGGGGAGCCTGTGTTGGAGCAGCTCGCTGCACAGCATGGCCACAATGGTACCTATCCCCAGGCGCCGGATGCGTGGGGGTCATGTACAAGAGCCACAATTTCTGGCAGACTCATCCCACCTCATCTCTGGGTGTAGGGCCACCCTCATTCTAAATTCCTCATCGTAAGCCAACCATGATGGGCCAGGGAAATCAACCATCGCCCTGTAAATATTGTCTAAGTATTGGACCATAGGAATGGCCAGATCAGGCCGGGCCCTAAGGTATACCGCCATATAAATAAGATATGCCGGCAACCAGTTGGCCCAAGTGCGCGGTGGCTTACGACGACCGGACAGCTCTTTGTCTCTATCGTCCTGTCCCTCTCTCTCTTCCTTAGTGGGCTCACGGTTCAATAGGGAGAATATATCCACGTACTCCCCTCGCCAAATCTTATCCCTCGTGACCTGTGACAAATGATCACCCAGGGGCAAGGAATAACCAGCCGTCGGCAAAGCTGCCATTGGCACATTCTGTATAGAGGGCATACGCAGTGGGACCTGGATAGCCCCTGCGATGCTCGGCACTGCCCCAGGGGTGGACACCCCCGCCCTTAACGAGGGACAATTTTGAAACCATGGGGCACTGGGATAGGCTGGTAACTGATGCCCACTCGCCTCAACTTGACGAGGCCAGGGCCACTGAACCCCACCACTGGAAGTGGGCTGTGGTGTTGGTGCACTAAATTGAACCTGATACTCACTAGGTGCACCCCGTGAGCCGCCCCCACCAGGGGTTCCGGCCCACGGCGGGCGTCGAAGCTCGCAACCGGAATCGAGCTCTGGGACCAACCCTGACTGCTCCCAGTCTGGACATCTGTACGAACGGGGAGCTGCGAGACACCCGCTGGGGCCGGCCGGACTGTCTCAAGCAGCTCGACCCGGCTGGCCGCCCGCTGAAGCGTAGCGGCCGGCAAAGTAGCCGGGGCCATCGAAGGGGCCCCAATGGAAAGAGTAGCGCCCCCCTCCGAAGGAGGCTGTGCAATGCCCAAGGATGCTTCCAGCACTGCTAATCGTGCTAACAGAGCATCCACTGCCCCAGAGCCCCCAGCATAATGCGGGCCGGGTGGGCCGGACGGCCCACTAGGCAGTTGAGGAAAAGGTAACCCAAAAGGAGAGCCAGGGCCAGAATAGGGCCATGCCCAAAACTCCGGCCCATGAGGGGCCAGAGGGGCAGTGGGTTGGACACCACCACCAGCCCCCCCCGGCCGCCCTGTCCCATGCCCGGTAAAGGCGGGCCGAGGGCCGAAGCCCCGGAAGGGCCGGCCTGTGGCTGACCAGCTACCAAGCTGGAGCCAGGCTGCCAAGTGTCAACCTGACCAGCCCCACTGGTACCAGTGGGCAAGGCTGGCACATTGCCCTGCCGTGGGGGTGCAGCCCTGGTCCTCCGACCCAAAGGCTGGCCCCCATCTGGCGCAGGGCCGGTAAAAGTTCTTCCCCTCGGCCGCGGCTTTAGCGCCGGGGTCTTCTGCTTGGGAGCCATGTCTCCCTAGGAGAAGAAAGGCAGGATCCCTATCCAGGGATCGAACTCCAAGCGCTGAAGCACCGCGGTAGCCAAGCAATCCAGGGGCTCTGCGTGCTGCAATCCTCCTTTCCCAGCCGGGAAACTAAATGCAAGGGCTCAATAGCCGAAGACTATGGAGAAAAAACAGCGGCGGAGAAAACTTCTCCTCTCCATCGCTATTCTAAAATGGCAGCTCGGCTGCCTCGTGGTCACCCCTTTTATAGAGGGGTGGCCATGCCCCCTAACTCACCCGGATGTCTGAGTCCAGGTGGGGGGGGGTGTTGCAAAGAGCGTGGCGGCCATTTTGGTGCCGCGCTTTCATTGTCTAGCTGATGTGATATGGTCACTTCTGGATAACCTTTATCCACTAAGTACTTACTGATGGTCCTGGCTGATTTGAAAAAAAATCACATTCTCTAGTTGAATTTCTTTTTGCCCTAGACAAAAGGCTAAATGGTATATTGCTCTTCAAATGTGTTGGATGGAACGACCGAAAGTTTAAATAAAAGTTCCGATCCGTGGGTTTTCTGAACAAACTCATTCCTGTTTTGGAGTTCAATATGTAGACATTTACATCCAAAAAAGGTACATTCACCTGATCAGATACCCCAGAGAATTTGAGATTCACATCTAGAGAATTAATCAAATTTAGAAAGGCAGGCACTATATCCATAGAGTCCAATATAAAGAAAAGATCATCAATGTACCTTTTATAGGCTAGAATATGTTTGTGGAAGGGATTAATCCTAGCATCATGAATAAACATTTTCTCAAAGTCAAACATATATAAGTTGGCAATTTCAGGCGCAAGAGCACAGCCCATGGCCACGCCGTCAATTTGTAAATAAAAGTCTTGTTTATATCGAAAAAAAATGTTTTCCAGCACTATGTCCATGAGTTCTAACAGGAACCGTGTGGTAGGCCATAACACGTCTCTGGAGTCTAGGGTATTCTCTACTATTGGCCTGACTTTTTCTAACGGAATGTTGGTGTATAGTGACTGAGCATCTACCGTGAGCAAACCTGCGCCAGGTGGAACGTGAAACCCTTCTAACTGAGTGATAAAATCTGTTGAATCTCTAATGTATGATGGAGTAATTATAGTAAAAGGATTTACAAATGAATTAACAAATTTAGCGTTCCTTTCTAATAGTGACCCTCTCCTGGCCACTATAGGTCTGCCAGGGATCAAAGGACTATGATCAGTTTTTTTTTTACAAATTGACGGCGTGGCCATGGGCTGTGCTCTTGCGCCTGCGATTGCCAACTTATATATGATTGACTTTGAGAAAGTGTTTATTCATGATGCTAGGACTAATCCCTTCCACAAACATATTCTAGCCTATAAAAGGTACATTGATGACCTTTTCTTTATATTGGACTCTATGGATATAGTACCTACCTTTCTAAATTTGATTAATTCTCTAGATGTGAATCTCAAATTCTCTGGGGTATCCGATCGGGTGAATGTACCTTTTTTGGATGTAAATGTCTACATATAGAACTCCAAATAGTTATGAGTTTGTTCAGAAAACCCACGGATCGGAACTCTTATTTAAACTTTTGGTCGTTCCATCCAACACATTTGAAGAGCAATATACCATTTAGCTTTTTGTCTAGGGCAAAAAGAAATTCAACTAGAGAATGTGATTTTTTCAAATCAGCCAAGACCATCAGTAAGTACTTAGTGGATAAGGGTTATCCAGAAGAGACCATATCACATCAGCTAGACAAAGTCAATTCTATACCTAGAGGAGTACTTCTTAAACAGAAGAAGAGGGATAACAGCTCTAGGATTCACTGCTCCTTCGATTACACCCCATTGGAGCTTAAAATTAAGAAATCAGTTCTTAAATATTGGCACATTATAGAAGATCTTCCAGGGTGTGAACAGAAACCCTTGGTGGGGTTTCATAGGACTAAGACCACTTATAATCATCTAGTCAGTTCAGATGCCCTCACCACCCCTGATCCAGCTCCGATTATACGAGGACACTATCGCTGTGCCGATTGTGCCGCCTGTCGATTTGCATGGGAAACAAAATCCATCAGCATCCCCAAGAAAAAAATTGTACTTGAATTAGCCACTCTTACTAATTGTAATTCGTGGAACGTCATTTACGCTATTGTCTGTCCATGTGGATTGTTTTATGTGGGATTGACTGGGCCCCCATTGAAAGTTAGGGTACTAGAGCATCGATCTTGTATTCGAGGCCAGGTGACCTCAGCCCGGCTCGTGGCACATTTTATGGAAAAAAGGCACACAGAGGACAGTATCAAGTTTCTTGCTCTGGAGAAATTGTTCACTAAGAGGTATGAAAGGGTTAACATGGAACAGCTATTAAGACGCAGGGAGGCTTATTACATACATTTGTTGGATTCGGTGGCTCCTTTCGGGCTGAATCAAGAACAGGATTTCAGCTGCTTTTTGTAATTGTGGCTCCTTTAATATATTCTACAGCTGAGTAATTGCCTACATGTATATGTTTGCTAAAATAACTCAGTAGAATAATGTCTGGCACAAACGAATGAACCAAGAGGCTAGGACACAAGTTACATTATATTATATAACAAGTAACACTTTGAAAGAAAAATAATCATTTTCTGAGGTAAGATTTATTGATCGAACAATGGATGTATTGTTATCTGTATTAATTGAATTGTACATAAGTGTATATATGATAGTGTGCATATTGTAATTATATCATTATGTTATTGTTGTAGAAAACCCCAAGGAAGCAGTGGTGAAAAGCACTATTTACCGGCAGGCTTTGGTTTTCTACTGTTTTACCTGAAGTAAAGGTTATTAATTTCATACCAGATGGATTTTTGAGAGAAGAGAACACAGAATATTCTCCAATTTTGGTGTACTAGGTGGCTCAGGGGCTGAGTTATCCTCCCCCACACACAATCACTCATTGAATTTTCCCCAAACCAGCTGGGGGTGGGCTAAGACTTTGCACAATACTGTATATTTATTTATTCCTGTGGCACTACCTTTTCTAAACCTTTCACTATATATATTTTACACTTTGATTGACACCCTTGATTGGTCGAAGTATTTCTGTCTTTAAAACAAAGTCAATCAAAAACTTTAACATTTTCATCATACTGTACATCAATGTCTATTCTTTCTGAGCCAAAGTTTTTATTACCATTCTAGAATCAATGTATTGCAAAATAGATTCTGCTTTCAGTCTGTAGAGTAGATTGTGGGTGATACTGTGACCCTTGTATTTGCAAAGTATTTAATCCTGGCAGAAAGCTGTAGATTCCCTTCAAACATATTGATTTCCTGAGAAAATACTGAAAGTCACAGTCATTAATGCCTATTTAAATGTTCACAACAGACACATGCACAAGGAAGCCATTTCTAGAATCATTAAATTTTAGATTTAAAAACTGCATGACAATCAACACTCTCAGGCTTATATAAAACCATCCTCAGTAGATTTAGCTGCTTCCACAGTGTGAATTAAACATCAATTTCCAAGTTAAAAAAACCTGAATTATTCCAATGGAAGCTGTGTGTTTTCAGGCCAGAGATTACTCTGGCTTGAAAAGATTTTTGCAGGGGACACCTGAATGAGGCTCCTTTCATGTCCTCTATCATGCAGCTCTCGGGGAATCGAACCCCATGCAATGGAAGCTGAAAAGGAATTACTGTATTGATTTTGGATTAGACTGTGAAATTCCTTAAGGAGTTTTGGTGTAATAGTGGGCTTTCATATAGAGTCCCATTCACAGGACACCTGGAAGTCTTCCTCAGTGAAAAATCTCAAAGAAATCTCAAAGTTGCTAAAGAGAGCACCCATAGTCTGCTCAACATCCCATTGAGGCAGGCTGTGAGGGAGATTTCCCATTTACAATTTTTGGTGCAAGATCATCCAGCCCTACTTCTAGGACTGAGAGTAAAGATAAAGGTAAAGGTTTCCCTTGCTCGAAAGCCAGCCATATCCGACTCTAGGGTTCAGTGCTCATCTCTGTTTCAAAGCTGAAGAGCCAACACTGTCTGCGTCCACAGATGTTTCCGTGGTCATGTGGCAGGCATGACTAGACACCGGAGTGCATGGAACGCTGTTACCTTCCCACCGAAGTGGTCCCTATTTATCTACTTGCAAGTTCTTGCTTTCAAACTGCTAGATTGGCAGGATTGAGAAGGAAAATGCAAAGTCAAACACCAGCCTGTGCATCTGTAGCAGTGCATCACTTCTATTGAAAAGAGTGCTCCTTTCTCCCCTGTTCCATGTCTCACACTACAGACTGCAGGCAAGACCTCGGCATCCTACTACCCACCACCAACCGGCCTGTTGGACACTGGTCCAACTATTAGGTGTTAGAGCTACATGCTAACATCACTGCACTTCCATGTAGTGATAATAACTGACAGTAAGCCTTAGCATTTCCTTTTACAACTGCTAGCAACAATTTGTTTTTACCAGTTATATCAATAGGGCCTGTTATGGAAGCCTAGGACAAGGGCCATTGGCTTGGTCTTCACTTCCATGGAGGGCCTCAAATTTAAAATATAATCCTGTTTTGGAATATCTTCTCTGTACTTTAATTTACTGGAAGCATGAAAAAAATTGAAAGCTGAAGCTACTCTCAACCTCTGAGCAGCCCTGATTACCACAATGGCTAAAGGACATCTTAGCCATAGTGGAAGCTGAAAATAAATTCCCCGGCTGACCTTGATACAAATCTATAAGTCTTTAGCATACAAGGAGGCAAGTCAGATTAAAAGAAATAGTCTGTTAATGAGCTGGCCCTGAACCAAATCTCTGTGCTGTGAGTCAAAATTGGCCATTGGTCATGCAATGTTCTCTGTGTGCTGAATCAATTATGTAATTCAAATATAGTTGCACCTGTAACTTCATGAAATGTTCAACGAAGATTAGGAAGCTGATTCTCAATGGAAACAATTGCAAAAATTCAAGAGAGTTGAAATATTTTTTGAAAGAATAGGGAAAAATCACTGGAACATGTTAAACTTTTTTTCCCCATTGCTTTGTAGATATCTGACTTTATCAACACAACACAATAAAAACTGGTGAATTCAGTATTTTGTGGTAAATGGAGGATATGTTTTTAAATAAGCCATGTACTAAAGTAATTGACTGAACACATCAAGATGGATTGAACACTGTGAAAACCTAGAAAATCTAGAATTCATGAAATACTGTACATGTTTCTATCTGTTGTCCCTCAGTGCTTACTATAAAATCAAGCACCTTTAGTCATGCATTATGTCAAGGAGGGTCACACAGATGAGCACTTCAAGTTTGTAGTTCTAGAAGTTGTGCAACCTAAACCTTTTGAAAAAAATCAATATTGAAAAATTGTTTTTGCAGAGAAGCCTTTTATATACTCTAAAATCAAGGCATTAGTGGTACTCGAAAGCTGCATGCCAGTTGCTAAAGTCTGATTGCTGTCCACTAGCTATGATAATTCAGGAAAGATTCGTACAGCCATTTCAGTTGTAGTACTGTTGGCATTATTACATTATACATTGCTTATAGCCATTGGCTTGAATCCTGCTGAATGCTAGTGGAGCATACTCTTCTCCAGATACAATTCCTTTTTATCTCCCGGTTTGCTGTTGCGTTGAACAAGTTGAGATCACCCACCTGATCTAATGGAGTTTCTGTTAAGATCAGGGGTGTTCAAACTAGGACCCATGGGTTGGATATGGCCTGCAACACTAGTTCATCAGGCCTGTGATGCCCTCGCTGCTCCTGGAAGTGGACAGGGGACATGCCCGCCAATGTGCATGCATGTCCAGAACCACTCCTGGGAGTGGTTCAGGACACCCCCATACATGCACAAATGCATCCATGCCACTCCCAGAAGTGGATGGGGATGCCCCCATACATGTGCAAATGTGCCCATGCCACTTCCAGGAGTGGTGCGGACATGTTTGTGCATGTGCAGGGGTGTCCGGAACCACTTCTGGGATTAGTGCAGGCACATCTGCACATGCATAAACGTGTCCATGCCACTCTTGGAAGTAGTTCTAGATGCACATGCGTAAACATGCCCACTTATGGGGGCATGGTCAGGGCCACTCAGCTGTTCCGAGAGCATGGTCAGGTCCCTAGTCCAAAAAGTTTGGGCACCCCACGTTTAGATAAGGGAGTGCCTAATACCTCCTTCGCAAGTATGTAAAATTTTAATACAATAGACTATAGTGTGATCATTTTCACATAACAGAATATCAGATGTTAATGTTGCACATTTGACTATGTTCAAAAAGAACATGTAAGAAATAAAAAGTACAATTACACCAGATTGTAGCATCTGAAAGTGACTAAGCAAGTGATCCTAACATTTCAGTCATATGCATGCATACCATGAGGTGTTTTCTAAAACCAGCAAGGCTTAATCTTAAGTACCTGCATATAGGATAGTTCTCCATGTTCCTTTGAAAGGAAGTAGTATTTAAAAGCAGCAAAACTCAAATTTTCATTTTTCTTCCTTGTGGAAATATGCATGCAATCCCATTTCCAAGGAACACATGAGGATGGGAAAATAGTAGACATGTGCCCAAGACAACTCAGAGAATTTTATGGCAACCATTCAATCCTAAACTCTCCATGCAACTTGTAATTGAGGTAGTGAACATATGTCTGGACTGAATTTTCCTGGCAAAGAAGGCTCTTAGCCTTGCCTTTATGCTGACATGACAATTTTCTATGCTCTGTTCTTTTTTCTTCTTCGTAGAAAAACCCTACTTTTGATTGGGAGATATACAGTACAAACAATACACTGCTTTACCAGCTTAGTGAAAACGAGTCATGACTTTCAGTGCATTAGGCTCTGTCGATTTATGACTGCTTCAGAGTGGGATGTATTTCTTTTTATTTCCCTTAATGACATTCAATAATGTAGGCAAGCTTCTCGTTCAATATATAAAGCTGTAATCTAAATATAAAGGAACAATCGCCTTGAGATTGAAGATGCTGTTTCCAATCTGCTACCTTCCAAACATAATTAAAGCTTCAAGCTAATAAGTGTGTTGAAAACAATTTTTCTTAATATTTGTTTACTGTAATTACAACATAGGCCACTTGAAATCTCACTACAGTTGTTAGAACTATTTCATTTGTTCAATAGAAATAAATTAATGTGGTCCATTAGACTTTAATAATACACTTGGTAAATATAACTATGTCATATGGATCAAAAGGAAAAGGTTTCATTTGACCTAATTGCTAGTGAAGACGTTTAAATATATAGTACATTTTCTTGAAAACTCATGATTTATTTTTATTTTTATTTTGAAAAAAAGTTTTGATGTGAAAATTTTGAAAATGGTCAGTTCTATCCATGGAAATTATTTTCACAGTAAATATGTAAAATATAGCAAGATTGTTTATGTAAGAAGGATCAGTAATTCTCATTGGAAGATGCCACTGTGTTACTGGCAAAAACATCAGCAACTTGAAACAACAGCTGATAAAAATAAAGAAATGTAAAAGCAGTTGAGCATCAAGAAGAACTTGAGCTAAAGAAGAACTTTTAATGTTGACAATGAAGAAATTGGTATTGTTAATGATTTACCATACCCCAATTTAGTCATCAGTCCTAATGAACACTGCAAGCAAGAAATCAGAAATCTTTCCAAAACCTTAATTTTCAATTAATTTCAGCTTAAGGTTTCCAGTCTCTTGTCTTTACCTATGCTATGCCACATAATCTGAAAGCAGACTCACACGAGGGTTTAAAGAAACAGGTCAATTTTTATAACTCAGAAAACTTTGAATATCTCATATTTGAGATGTGCTGTACTTCTTTTACTAAGGCACAGAGTACAGTTTTCAACTTGACCAATTTGAAAACTAGTGGAATTGGAATAAGAGATCTGTATCACCTGGCACTATTACTGTTTGAGAGCTATCTTAAGAAATCCACTACTGCCTAGACTATTTTTACATCTGTACTACTTGGGAGTCTGAAAGACAAGGAATTTGCTTTTAGAAAGGCATGTGAGTGAAACATGCAGAAAAGGCTGTTGTATTATCTGCTTATTATTTGTTTTCTTTTTTGCATTTCAGTGACATATTTGGTGAATAAAGATCCTTACACTGATAGATTCAGTTCCCATAGAACCAATGGGTGGTAACCACAGTGGAGTAGATTTTAAATGAAGGAGTGAACTAACATGTATGGTGTTGGGAGACTTCAAACTGCCTTCATTGGGGGCTGGCTCCAAGGTAGTAAAAAAGTAGCTGCCTTAGGAGGGCTTCATGGTTAAGACGCTGAGTTTGATGACTGCCAAATTGTCAGGTTATCAGTTTGAGATCCAGCTGCTTTGCAACAGAGTGAGCACCCATTGTCTGTCCCAGCTCCTGCCAATCTTGCATTTTGAAAGCAAGAAATTGCAAGTCAATAAATAGGTACTATTCAGCGGGAAAGGTAATAATGTTCTATGAATTTTGCCATTTAATCTTGCCTGCCACATAACAATGGAAATGTCTGCAGATGCAGACAGTACTGGCTCTTTGGCTGTAAAGGGAGATGAATACCACCCCCTAGAGTTGGACATGACTGGCTTTTGAGCAACCGAAACCTGTACCTTTACCTTCTACCTGCCTTGGGAGACAGATGACCCCCTACATGTTAGTTACATCCTGCATTGAGAAGTAGGTTCAGCTGTGTCATTTATATCTTTCAACCTAGAATAATTTCTGGCAAAAAATTATTATTAACTATGAGTATGCCTAGACTACACAGTTACAGTAGTATCATACCTAGACAAGTTTATTTATTTATTATTTTATTTTATTTTAGGATTTGTATTGCCGCCCAATTCCAAAGACTCTCAGCGGCGTACAGATATTAAAACCATCACAATTTTAAAATCACAATTAAACCCCCATTAAAAACTACCACAAAACATTCCCTACCCTCCCACCAGTTTAAATAAAGGGAGAGAGCGTTCTTAAATCAGCCAGCAAGCTGGGGCCACAGCACTGCCAGTGCCCCACACCTGCTCTGTCAGCCAAATTTTTAAGCCTTTCCTGAAGGGCAGCAACTCTGTCTGGAGATGCAACTAGGTTGGCAAGAGGTTCCATAGGGCCGGAGCGGACACTGAGGGGAAGGCCCTCCTTCTATTGCTAGAGAGACATGCTTCTCTAGCAGATAGAACAATTGGAGAGCCTCTCCAGTCTGCTCTGGCAGGACAGACAGATATTCTTGGGGTGATGTGGTCTCTTAAGTATCCTGGCCCACTACCATGTAGGGCTTCATAGGTAATAACCAGAACCTTGAACTGCACCCGGAGGCATACCGGCAACCAGTGCAACTCCCAAAGCAGTGGTGAGGCACAAGCTTATCACCCACACCTCACCACCACCCTAGCAGCCACATTCTGGACCAGTTGCAGACTCCAAATAGTCATCAAGGGCATTCCCATGTAGAGCGCATTGCTGTAGTCAAGTCTGGAGGTGACTAGAGCATGCATGACCATGAGGAAGGAGTCCCGATCTAGGAGTGGGCATAACGGGCATATGACACAAAGTTGTGCAAAAGCTCTCCTGGCCACGGCTGCCACCTGCTCTTCGAGCAGTATACGTGAGTCCAGGAGGACCTCCAGATTATGCACCGGGTCTGTTTGGGGTAAAGTAGCTCCACCCAGAACCAAAGATGGTAGCTCCCGAGATAACACGGAGCCCCTAACCCATAGCCACTCAGTCTTGCCAGGATTCAGTTGTAGCCCATTGTCCCCCATCCATGCCCCAACAGCCTCCATGCACCTGGAAAGGACTTTGAGTGCATCACTGGGATCACCATGGGGTGAGATGTATAGTTGAATATCATCAGCATACTGATGATGCCTCACCCCATGGGAATGGATGATCTCCCCCAGCGGCTTCATGTAAATGTTAAATAGATAGATGTGGGGAGAGAACCGAGCCCTGAGGCACCCCATACTGGATTGGCCTAGAGCTGGACATCTCATCCTCTAAACACACCGACAAGGTCCAACCCCTCAAAAATGAGGCAAACCAGTACAAACCAGTGCCCTGGATCCCCAATCCTTGGCACTGACCCAGAAGGATACCATTGTCTATGGTATTAAAGGCTGCTAAGAGGTCAAAATCAAGGATGGATGGATGACCTCTGTCCCATTCCCACCAGATATAGTCCATATCCGGGCCTGAATTCTGACTGAAAGGGGTCCAGATAATCTACTTCATCCAGAACACCCTGCAACTATAGCACCACTGCCTTCTTCAGGACCTTCCCTAAAAAGGGGAGGTTGGAGACAGGCCGACAGTTGGCGAATATCATTGGGTCGAGCACTGGCTTCTTCAGGAGGTGGCACACCAAAGCATGTTTTAATAATGCAGTAAACACCCCCTCCCACAAGGAAGCATTGAATATTGCCCCAACCTAACTACTTGTGACCACCTTGGACACCTTGACTAGCCAGGCAGGACAAGGGTCTAATAGACAGGCAGTGGCATGGATAGACGCAAGGAGCCTGTCCACTTCCTCAGTGACAATTGGATTGAACCAATCCCAGATAACTTGGCCAGACTGCAATCCAGTCAACTCCAGGCCAACAGCAACCATGCTAGTGTTAAACTTTGAGCGAATCTGAGCAATCCTCTCTGCCAGATAATCAGCAAAATCCTCAGCTGACCCTTGCCAACTAGGGCCAGGTCCCTCTCTGCCAAGGAGGAACCTAGTCACCCAGAACAGTGCCGCTGGGCGGTTATCTGCAGAGGCAATAAGGGTGGTGAAATATTGCCATTTCACCACCTGTATCACCACAAGGTAGGCTCTAATAGCGGCTCTAGCCACTGTTCGGTCGGAAACACTCTGAGTCTTCATCCAGTGGTGCTCTCAGCATCTCTTTGCATATTTAAGTTCCCTCAATTCCTCCGTAAACCAGGGGGAAGAGTGGGGCCACCATGCATGGAGAGCCATAATGGCAAAATTACATCCAAGACTGCCATTGCTCCCTCATACCAGAGGTTGTCAAGAGCCTCAGACAAATCATGTAGCCAGTCCAGAGGGGAAAAACACAGTTCCCTTTAGAAACTATCCGGATCCATCAGTCGCTGAGGGCAGGCCAACTTAATAGGCCCAGCCTCCCTACGGTGAAGGGTTGTGCCCCGAAAGTCCAGAGTCATGAGATAGTGATCCGACCATGACACAGGTGTTATTTACAAATGTTGTAATTTCAGATCACTCTGCCACCGCCCCATCAGAAAGACTAAATCCGGTGAATGACCACTGCTCCTGGTCAGGCCCTGAATTACCTGAGTCAGGCCCACATCTCCAATGGACACCAAGAACTCCCGAGCTACCTTGGAGTCAGCCCCCAATGAAGGCAGTTTGAAGTCTCCCAACACCATAAGTGAGGCGAACTCCAACATCAACATTGTGACGGCCTCGAGAAGCTCAGGCAGGCCCCAGAGGTGTAGCCGAGGGGCTAGAACAGGGGACAGATACTAAACATTGGTCCCGCATTTCCCGTGTGAGCCCATCGGCTCCCGCTATATCACCCCTTGCCCATCACTACAATTTGATTGGCCCCAGGATCCCCCACCACTGTTCCAGACAGGGTGCCGGCACTTTGGCCTGGCTGGCATGGCAAACTCTTACTCCCGCCCCACCCACCCCCAGTACCCACACACAAAGCTCCCCTGCCCAAATCCCCATCCCACCCAAGGGGTTGGCCAGTGTTTCTGTTTCCAAGGCAACACTGGATCCTTCTTGCCTCCACCCCACAACTTGGCATCCTTTTATCTCCTCCCAAACCCAGAAGGGTGGTGAGGGTGGTGTCCAATGGTCCTGCCACCAGGAGCCATGCCAGGAGCCTCCAGCCCAATGCAAAGGGGCAGAGGGAGGCAGGTCTCTGTTGCTTGCTGGCCTGCATCCTTTTTCTCCCCTCCCAACCCAGAAGGGCGGTGGGGCAGTGGCCAATGGTCCTGCCACTAGGAGCAGTGTTGGGAGCCTCCAGCCTGATGCAAAGGGGCAGAGGAAGGCAGGACTCTGCTGCTCTCCAGCCCATATCCTTTTTGTCCCGTCCCAACCCAGAAGGGAAGGGGGGCAGGGGCTAATGGTCCTGCCACCAGTAGCCATGCCAGGAGTCTCCAGCCCGATGCAAAGTTTGGTGATTACCATCTTGTAGGGTGAGGATTCTCTACTACATTTCCTCCAAAAGGTCTTAAACCTTTTGCTAGCTCCATTTTAAAGTTCAGAGAAAAAGCCAAAGCAGTTTGAACACCTTGTGGTCATTGTCCCAAACAATAACTGTTGCTCTTACCACTTTAACTGTCATCACAGGATCCTTTGCAACCCTGAGTTTCATAGTTAGATGATGTTAAGTGGTATCAAACTGTTGCAGCTCTCCAGCATAGATAATCATTAAGGTAATATGATTCTCCTTCTCTTAATGATATTTTTTTAAATGACCAAAGATAACAGTTGTAATGAAAAAAATGTATTGGTGTATCTGTTATTTTTCCATGGTAAATTGTGCTAAAGATTTGAAATTAACTTAAACCAAATGAGAAAGTCAGGTTTCTAGTTCATTGCCCATATAAGAAAAACATTGAAACAACCACCATGAGATAAAAATTAATACAGAACAAATTATTGTTATTGAAGGAATTGATATTAAATCGTAACACGCACCTGAAGAGGGATGATATATACAAAAAATTGGAAATGAATTGGTTCCAAAGAATACAGGTAGAAAAATGGGATAGAAAAATAAGAAATAAAAGGTATACGGAAAGAACTCAGAATTAATTTACAAAGTAAGAAGAGGGATAACATTAAAGAAAGGATTGGTTGGCATAATTTATGAAATTTTAAATAAAAAAGAAGAACTACAACAAATTCTAAGGAGTATATGGGAAAAAGAATTAGATATAACAGTAGGAGAAGAAATATGGAGAAAAAATGGAAACAGCGGATGATGAGGCTACTATCTTTTAAAGAAAAAGAACATAATTCTAAGTTCATCTGGAGATGGTACCTGATTCCAGCAAGATTATATCAAATAAGCAAGATAAGAACCAACAAATGCTGGAGATGTAGTAAAGAAAATTGTACATATCTTCACATGTGGTGGGGTTGTGAATATACCCCAAAATTCTGGAAGATGATAGAAGAAGAAATGTGTAAAATCCTGGAAACCGTTATTGAGCTAAATCCCAAAATTATTCTACTAGGCGAGGTCGAAGACATAAAACTAGAGAATAATAAGAAAGAACTGCTGGTTATATTACTGTCGGTAGCAAGGCAAATAATAGTGTCAGAGTGGAAAAACAAATTTGTAATAAACAAAGAATGATGGTACAAACAGGTATGGCGTTTAGCCTTGAATGATAACTTAACGTCGGAAATGAAACTAAAAAAGGGAGAAATAAAATGAACATATTCTGGGAAATATGGAAACCTTATGCTATATACGGACTGACAAGTAAGGATGGGGTCAAACCTATTCAGGACGAGTGTAAATTTTGGGAAGGTAAATGAGCAATAGATACGATAACATGTTTATTTGGCACACCAACTTATGTACAGCACTGGGGGTGGGAAGGGGGGTTACAGTTGTTGTTTAAATGTATGCTATGCTGTTTTATTGTTGTATTTATGTTGTAAGAATTTTCAATGAAAATTACTCTTTTAAAAAAACAACCACCACCAACATTTTTTAGTTCTTGGACCATGCAATGTATATGTTCCCTCAGTGACAATCTATTGCCAGCCAGAACTTTTCGGATTCAACACAATATACTTTTGACAGGTCTAATTTGTTTAGAGTAGTGGTAGGCAGTCTACGTGTTTACAACAGCAGTAAATGATTCAGTGGCCCGGGGGGGGGGGGAGTCCAGCCCCTTCAACTGTCTGAGAGAGTGTGATCCGGCCCCTGACTTAAAAAGGTTGGCAACTCCTGAGCTTGGCATATTGTAGATTCATCTGGGAGCAGCTCATATCAGAAGCTTTCAAAATCTGAGTTATCAGTGTTCCAGCTACTGTGTAATTAGCATCTGGCTTTGGTATAGTTATTTGTCATCTCTAGAGTTTGATATTTTCTTTTAATGGAAAACCCATACAAACTTCTCAATCTTAGCCACTAGTATAGTGTTTCCAACTTCATTCGCTGCATCGGTCTTAACTTTCAAAAACACATTATGTTTTGAAGTAATTGAAGAACATCTATTCCTGTGTTCTTGAAGCTACATTGTTTTCTCGTATCAGTAGTTACCTTCTATTATTTCCAACATATGTCATTGTATTCTGCATAGAAATAGTAATATCAGAGCAAGCTAAATATGGCAACACCCATGTCTTGACATTCTATTTGTAATGCATGCACTGGTTTAAAATATCTCATCAGCTCTTGTTCAACAGATTGGACCTGATGACTAGAGCTTTCTGTCCTTGCTTGTCTAGTTTTCACTTGCACCTATGAGAAGCTGCCAAATTTCTCTCCTCCACTGTGTGATTGTTCTGCATGTATAAAGGAGATGTGTTGCATTTCTGAGAATTATCTTTGCACAAATAGCATAAATTGTGCAAAGCAATGGATGCTGAGACCTTGTCGCATGGGCAACAAGGGGCTCATCCACCCATAGCCATTGGCCCATTTAGGGAGTCAGGTTATTTACCACCATCCAACACTTGGCATTGAGTTTCTGGCTCCACAGTCTATTCCATTACCATAGTGGGATGTCCGGCCAAACTTATGACACAGCAAAATTTCTTAGAGCAGACATAAAATAAAAGATTTGGGTGGGAAAGATGTAGCCTGTGACTCACCAGGACCATTTCTGCAGAACTTTACATCCCACCTACATTCCCCCCTCTCGCCCCCCCTACATCCCTCAAAAATTTTGTTTGTTAGAAACTTTTTCTGCCTTCTCGGGAGTTATGAGGTTTGCCCCCACCCCAAATTCTGAGGAGTTTGGAGGCTTCTGCTTCTCAATAATCTCTTTAATGTTTACAATTATTATTATGATCATTAATTGCTACAGCACACAAGGGGACTTTTCAGGTTTTGGAAGAACCCTTTTTTACCTCAATTAAACAAATTTGTTTGGTTAATATGTTTTTTTTAAAAGAAATTCTTAAAATACTAAAAAATGACAGTCAAAATAGCTTATTTTGGCTGTGCCCTTCCACTTCAGCAACACTTGCTTGTGAATGCAACCCCCTCAACTCTTGAAAATCTAACCAGTGTCCCTTGGTCCAGGTGATATTGCCCAAACCTGGTGTCAATCTTACATTTTCTTCTCCATGAGCAGAAGAATCTTCCATTCTGAAAAGGAGAGTTTTGCTCATGGAAAGTCCCGTGCCAAAAGAGGAACTCTTTTTTTCCATTCACAGAGGAAAAACTTCAGATCAAAGCCAATGCATTCTGCAATTTGTTCCAAGTTAGGCACTATAAAACTGGCATGATCACCATTATAATTGTCTCTCCCACTGAGATGTATGCATGGCAGATCATTAAGAAGAGTAAGACAGGAGATTGGCAGCAGATGCTTAGAGGTAGAATCAAGGAGACAGCTGTGCTCTAGGCAGATTTTTTTTTTTTGCACTCTCTATGCTAGCCTGTCCTCCTCAGGTATGGTGGCAAGCGCTCTCTCATGAACAGTGATTAAGAAAAGTTCAACAGCCACTCTACTCAGCTTTTGTAGCTGGAATGTGAAACATGCTATCATTTTCTTTACTGAAGGAAATAAGACATTTTGAGGTAGCCCTAGTGTATATTTTCCATATGAATGCACAATGCACCATGAAAATGTACTATGTTCAGTGCCTACAGTGTAAGTTGGATATGGGTCCATGCTTCATGGAGCATCATCACTAAAAGCATAAGAACTCTGCTGGACCAAGCCAAAAGTCAATCTACTTAAGTCTTTTGTTTCTAGCAGTGAGCATCCATGTGCTTCTAAAAGGAACATAAGGAAGGCATGGAAGAAGAAAAAACAGCCTCCAATTTTTGCTATACTGTCTTTGGTTTTTGGACATTAATTCCAGAAGCCTAAGTCAATTCCCCAAAGCACTGATCAGCCAATGGACTGACTTAGGCTTCTGGGAGTTGAAGTCCACCAATGTTCTGCAGAACATAGTTTGGGAAACATTGGTCTAGAGCATAGACCAGTGATGGTGAACTTTGGCACTCCAGATGTTCTGGAACTTCAATTCCCAGAAGCCCTGATCAGCAGGAGTGCTGACTTGGGCTTCTGGTAATTGTAGTCCAAGAACACCTGGAGTGCCAAGGTGAGCCATCACTGACAAAGTCTCTGTCTGTACATAGATACCAAAGAGAAAACAAAACAACAAAAGACAAAAATATTGTGGCACCTTAAAACATAATTCCTGTATTTAATTCTGAGCTTTCATGGATCAAGTCCACTTCTGTACATAGAAAATTGGTTTAGCCATGATGCCTTATTACTGTAGATAAAGTTGTCCTCTATGGATTTACTAAATCTCTTTCTATAGGCACTGCAGCCAAAAATAATATCATATGGTACTGAATTTTGTAGATGAAATCTGTGTCATGGAATGTAAATCCATGTTTATCTTCCAAAGTAAAGCACACTAAATGCCAGATACATATATGTGGAAATCATGTGGTATTACAGGTACCTTTCATCATTGCAAGGACATCTTGCCAGAGAACCACACTTCAAATTACTGTGTAACTTGACCCTGATCATGTTAGCTTGGCCCTCTGTGTAATTTTCCCCCCTCACATATTCATCTGTTCTCCCCCCCAAAAAAACTGTTTACATTTGTGCAATCAAATTGTTGTGCTTTTACAGTCTTCCCCAAACTATTTAGCCATATCCGAGATCTGGGCAGTGAATTTGTTTGCCTATCCCCCACACCATAATTCAGTTTTTCTTTTGCATTAAGATCAAAAGAAATAATTATCCCCAGACTTTTTTAAAAAAGAGATTTGTGGCTTCATAGTCTGTAGCATGTATCTGACTAACCAATTGAACATACCAACAGATATTCCATTAGAAAATCTTTGTTTGTGCCAGTTTTGAGATTAATGTGTATTTTAAGCATGTAATAAATCATATTTTAAATGATATGTTTATACTGTTCACCAGATATTGTAGATTTAAGCAACAATAACTTATAAAATCTTTCAAGCAGCATAATCATGATGGTGGAGCCCCCAACCCTTCCATCAGGTGACAATCTGAAGAAAGCCATTATACATCAATTTTTAATCATCCACAAGAAAGGAAGCAGTCATATACCCTTTTTTTTATCATGTGAGGGAAGCTTTGTAACTTTTAGATTAAATGCTTTGGCCAAGCAAATGATTTCACAATCAGATGAGATGGAATTGTCATGGAACGCTTACACAATTAATGCCTCACAATATCTAATTTATTGCAACCCAAAAAGGGTTTCCACCATTTGGGGTATACATTAAACAGGATTATAGCCATACAAATTTAGTCAAATTTAGATTATTGTTTTTGGGTTCAAATGATAAATTAATTTTGCATTACATTCATCAGTTTGCAACCCTAATAAAATACACAGATTCAGCAACATGCTGTGTTTCTCCACTCTAAATAGGGACAACTAATTCAGAAAGCAACAAATACAGTCATCTACTGTAAGCAACTGTGCTTAGCCAACTCGTATCTTCATTTCTATCATGCATATGAATGTTGCAGAATAAATTTAGACTTACTCCTCATAACGAAATGTGCCTTGAAGTGCAAGTTTGTAAAAATTAATGTTTTGAACAATTGTGCTGAATGTTCATAACTCTATTGACAAAATACTATGAGATTGTAAAATATTGTCCACTGTATCCAGCACATAAAACTTCCATCTGAGAGCTTGCTTCCTTTTCAACTATATTTATACTATAAACGTATGCTTTTCTAATCTATCTTTTCTCCATGAGGGAAGGAGTGGTACTTTGCATCCTGTGGATTAAAATGTTTCTTCTGATTTGCCTCTGAATTTAAATGTTTCTTCTGATTTGCCTCTGCCAGGCTGTACCACCTTCCCATCTTCTAATGAAAGCATTAGAAAAGTCAATTTAAACCAACTCTATCAAGCTTTCCATTGGAAAAAGTAGCAGGTGTTTTGGAAACTCCTGCAACTCCTTCAATGGCATCCAGCTACCTCATCATTTTGATTTGAAGTTGCAAGCCAACCCGGAACCGTACATTACCGAACGGGCTGCACAAAAATTACCGTACATTACCATATGGGGTTTGCGCAAGCGCAGACCCATTCCTGTGCATGCATACAGGGTGGAGTCTGGGCGGAGTCTGGGTGGAGCCTGGGTGGGCATTTTTAAAAAAATATTTATGAGGAAATAAAATTGAAGTAACCTGGGTTTTTTTCTTTTTCATTTTGACCCAGGACGGAACTGGAAATAATCTTTTATTATTATTATTTTTCAAAATTACCAAAAATTACCATATATCTCTATATGGTAGCTGTACATCATATGGAGGGCCAAATTACCGTACCGTACGGTAATTACCGTACGGGTTGGCAACGGCAATTTTGCACTCCATGCTGACCTATAAGAAACATTGTCAAATGGAAACAAAAAGTTCTCTGCAAGGAGCAATATTCTTCAAATACTATTGAGAAGTGGTTGGAACACACAACTCCAAATACTAAAAATTACAGAGTTGGCCCTATGGTGCTCTGCAGGCAGATATGTAAGCCCAGTGTGGCATACATCAGTCCATGTAAAACATACAGATATAGATATAGGACTTAATGAATTCTATGAAATGGATTGTCTAAAGCCAAAACTTACTATAAAGCCAACTACCTATCAGGCACTACACCCAGAGAGAGATAGCAGCTAATAGTGAAAGACTAAAAGCATCTGCATAAGATGTGCATTTACTCTTCAACTACCATCTCATCCCTTCCAGAATAAAATCAAGGGAAACAAATTTAGAACATCAAATTGACGACTGGAAGGTCGGGCAGGTCAGCAGTTTGAGACCCGAGTACTGTAAAACAGAGTGAGCTCCCGTCTCTATCCCAGCTCCTACCAACCTAGCAGTTTGAAAGCACGACATTGCTAATAGGTACCGCTTTGGTGAGAAAGGTAACAACATTCTGTGTGCTTTGGTGTCTAGTCATGCCTGCCACATTGCCGTGGAAACTTCTGCAGACGCAGAACAGTGCTGGCTCTTTGATTATGGCAGGCAGCTCCCCCGGTGGCTTAGTGGTTAAGGTGCTAGGCTTGGAGACTGGAAAGACAGGTTCAATACCCGAGGGCTGCCCAATTTGGGGGGGGGCATGAAAGTGTTACCCCAGATCTGAAATTACTACCCCAGATCTGAAATTACTACCCCAGATCTGAAATTACTCTTTTTATTATTATTTTATACTTTTATTTCCAATAAATATACTTCTCTCTTTATTTTTCTTTTGGCCATCCACTTTAAGGTTAGGCTTCCATACCAATCAAGCACCATGCTAACACGCACTCATTCACAATACTTGCAGGTAAGTAACTGCAAAGATCTATTTTTAATAATTATTCAAAGGGTCACAATTGTGATACTTTCAGCTCCACAAATATCATTCATTTGAATAGGAGTAGACCGGGGCTCTGCTCTCGAAGCAGAGCTTCGGCCACCAAGCCTATGCAGTTGAATTGGAGGTAGACTGTAATTAGCTCAAGAAGTGAGGCTAAGAATGAAGAGCCTATGCCGGCTTGAGGGACGCAGACGGCCCCAGTAAAAAGAAGCCACGGTAGTCTGGGCCTCAATAGCAAATGGGATTTTTTTAAATGCTGAGTGAGGGCTGATATTTCAAAGGCAGGTAGACTGCCCCGAGTTCAAGAATGATTTTTGTTTTAAATAGAAGGGACAAGCAGAGTAAACCACCCAAAATTCGAGAACATAATTTTTTAAAAGTAAAGGATGGTAGAACAGGAAATTCTCTCAGACGACGGTCATGCCTAGCACAATGTCCTCAAATGACTTACGAGCTTACATGAATGGGAATCCAAATATGGCACTTCAAAGACATCAAAGGCTGAACGTTTATAACAATGTATCCATTCTGACTGATTCAAATAGGGCTTCAAAGAATTTCAAAGAAATAGGTACTTTCTAAGGATTCTTCGATAGCACTGCGAATGAAAAATATTAGCAAAAAATCAGAGTGATAAGGGAAGACAGTGGAGGGGATTTCAGGTCAAAAGTTAACACTTTAAATGCTGAATTAAATTATTAAAAATCATGTCTTCACTCCCGGAGCCTGGCTGACCCCAGGATCGGTTGACTGGTCAAGGGCCAGTGGCGGAATGGATTGAGGAAATGTCTCCTCAGGAGTAAGACAGTAAAAGTTTGTTTATTTACAATTGGCTCCAACTTAGAAAGTTTGGGCTTTTTTGAAATTAGATTCCTCCCTGCCTCTTCTGCTGCCAAAAGGCAAGCGTGGCTGCAGCGGCAATGCAAATTTAGACTTTAAAATGACTTTAAAGTAATTGTGGTTTGAATAAAAAAGCAGTTTTCCTGTCTCTGGAGCCATGCTTGACCATAGACATGTTGATCTTGACTCTTTGATCCTTGATTGATCTTTAATTAGTAGTTACAATTAAATGTTCCAAAAATCATTAGAAATATTGTAAAATGGTACTAACATGTTCTATTTTATATTTCCAAAGCAGGATACTTTCACAATGTTTTCTTTAAACTTGACCCTGCCTTGGTAAACCCAAGAGGCTTACCGCATTCCACAGGAAAGATTCAATTAACACCTGATACCCAGAGGGCCACACACCCATCTCTAAACTTCCTAAAAGTCTCCAGCAAAAACTAGTCTTGTTTGTTTTAAGGATTATTCTTTTACGTGTTTCTAGGGTCTGTAATTACCATATGTACATAATGCTAGTGAGTTTCTTCCTGGAGACAGGATGGGATTATTTAGGTGGGAAATGCCAAGAAATTCACCAAGTGAGTTCCATCGATGCTGATTGGTCAGTCAGCCTCCTGCTTTGGACGTGCAGCATTTCTGATTGATTCCTGTCTTCATGCCAAGCGTGTTCATTGGTTACTGTATTAACCTAATCCCCCAACCTCCTCCCTCTATCCTTTTCCTTGAATTTTCCTTGAATTTGTAATCTTTTACCAAATACCATTATTTACATAAAAACTTACTATTGTAACTCAAAATTGACTTATTTGCCTATGAAATAACAGCCTGCTGCTAGGTTATTGTTTTCTTTCTAAAAGCTTTATTGTAATTTTAGATAGGATAGGATTAGTATGTGTTTGTAGAACTGCATAAAAGGACTCCGTGAAGTCAGAACTTCAGCTCTCTAGCTCACTTTCAAAATGTAGTTAGGAAAGCTCACATTTAGATTTTTGTAGCAGGTAAAAGGTTGTGAACTGTCTTTGACCAGCAGCAGGCCAATGTTGATTAAATTAAATGCTTATTCAATAAACCATTTTTATTTTTGCCTGAAATTAAAGTCTCTGTGGTTCTTTGGGGGCTCTGCCAGTAGAAGAACTTTTTTATTTCGAAACGTATCTCTGGTGCTCGCATGGCTTCCTGTGACAAAGAGAAAGGGGATAGCGATTTTCAGGTAACAAAAGGAGCATCCTTCTGGTATCCCCTGTAAAAATCCTTTCAACCCAAAGTAATCTTTGACGTGAAAACACACGAAGGGAGATGAGCAAGGAAGACCTTTGCTATTACCTAAACTTTTTCCCCAGTTGGCTGACAAGCAAAAATCCTCTGGAGACAATGAACAACAGCTTGGGCTTTGCTACTCTGAAATCTACAGTATTGCATTACTCTCTTTGAACATTTTCATTACGTTTACTAATGAGATTTAAAATGTTCCTGGACCCTTGGCCTCTGTTAGCACTTCTTTCAGTAGTAAACCTCTAGAGTAAAGTTTATTTGGCAAGGAACTCTGAACAAGAAACCTCATTTGCCTGACTCTTGTTTCTTGAAGGGAGTGGGAGAGGGCAAGCTTACCATTTTGTTTGCCTCACAAGATTTTACAAATTAGAATTATATGTCTAGCCTTTGTCTCAGTCAATTGTCTGATGATCAAGAAATGCTGGAGCAATAACAAATATTTGAAAAAATCATTTAAAGCATTATTCATTTATAGGGGCACATTATTTTCTGATTAATGCAGCAGCATGGATGGATGACTCAAAGAAAAGCAGAGCCTATTGTACTCATCCGGCTGCTCATTAAATGACTCCATCTCTCAACGTATCCACCCACAAACGATCCTCATACCAAGGAGACAAGATCATTACCATGCAGATAAAAGGATGAGTCTCACTATACAAATACAACAACCATTTTAATTAGGGTAGTATTTTTAACATTACCATAAGGGTTTCGGAATGTACTCCAGTTAAAATCCAAAAGAAAAATGTCTGGACTGTGCCCATTATGGTGTAATATCTATTGCCTTTCAATATCAACCTCCAAAAGAGATACAGGAAAATGGAGAGGGGAGAAGCATTATGCTCATTTTCTGGGTTTTCTTGGATGCCAGCTGAAGTCCTAGGGCAGTGATGGCGAACCTTGGCACTCCAGGTGTTCTTGGACTTCAATTTCCAGAAGCTCAAGTCAGCACTCTTGCTGATCAGGAAATGTTATGCCTCCTTGGGTCTGTAGATGGAGAGATTACTATCAGGGTTTAATGCCTATGACAGGAATCTTTCTCACAAAATATCGAAAGGATCAAAGGTGTTGAACTTCAATGAGTAAATTTTAAATCTCATTTTATTGTGATTGTATCATTCTACCTTTAACCTGTTTTTATTCTGTTTTTGTAATTATGTTTCATAAGAATATAAGAACAGCCTTGCTGGAACAGGCCACAGCCCATCCAGTCCAGCATTCTGTCTCACACAGTGGCTCACCATTTCCTTCAGGGTATTCCCAAGGAGATGCCTTCACCTGCTTAGGATTCCCTGGAAATGGCATTGAGAGATATCCTGCCTATCTCTCCAACCCGGAGGTTGTCCTTAAGTATCCATAATTGTAGCCATTGATACCCTTGTCCTCCATGAACTTGTCTAATCCTTTCTTAAAGCTGTCAAGACTGACAGCTGTCACCACTTCTTCTGGCAGGGAGTTCCATAGACCAGTAATCCTCTGGGTGAAAAAGTACTTTCTCTTATTTGTTTGAGAACTAGTACCCAAAAGTTTCATGGAGTGTCCCCTAGTTCTAGTGTTATGCGATAGGGAAAACAATTTTTCCTTATCTACTTTGTCCACACCGTGCATGATTTTATAAACTTCAATCAGGTCACCTCTTAGACGTCGTCGTTCAAGAGTGAAGAGGCCCAACCGTTGCAGCCTCAGATGGTAAGGAAGGTGTTCCAGTCCCCTAATCATTATGGTTGCCCTCCTCTGCACTTTTTCCAGCTCCATAATATCCTTCTGGAGGTATGGCGACCAGAACTGTACACAGTATTCCAGATGGGGCCTCACCATAGATTTATAACGAGGCAAAATGAGACTTGCTGACTTATTTTCTAGACCCTTCCTAATGATCCCTAGCATTGAGTTTGCTTTTTTTCACTGCTGAGGCACACTGGGTTGACACCTTCATTGAGTTGTCCACCAGGACACCAAGGTCCCTTTCCTGGTTTGTCGCAGAGAGTTCAGACCCCATCAGTTTATAAATGTAATTGGGTTTTTTTTTGCCCCAACATGCATCACTCTGCACTTACAAATGTTGAAGCTCATTTGCCCCTGTTTTGCAAGAGATCCCTCTGGAGCTCCTCACAATCTCTCACAGTTTTCACTACCCTGTATATTTTAGTGTCATCAGCAAATTTGGTTACCTTGCTTTTTACTCCTACCTCTAGATCATTTATGAAGAGGTTGAAAAGCAGGGGTCCCAGTACTGAACCTTGGGGGACCCCACTCTTTACTTCCCTCCACTTGGAGAAGTGTCCATTTAGTGCTACCCTCTGTTTCCTGTCCCTTAGCCAGTTGCTGATCCACGACAAGACCTGTCCCTTTATTCCATGACTGGTAAGTTTATTCAAGAGCCTTTGGTGTGGGACCTTGTCAAAAGCCTTCTGAAAGTCCAGATAAACAATGTCAACTGGATCCCCCTTATCCACATGCTTGTTGACACTCTCAAAAAATTCCAACAGATTAGTGAGGCATGATTTGCCCTTGCAAAAGCCATGTTGGCTCTCCTTTACCAGCGCCTTCTCTTCTATGTGCCTATTAATTCTATCTTTTAGGATGGTTTCCATCACTTTACCTGGGACACATGTTAAACTGACAGGTCGGTAATTTCCTGGATCACCCCTGGATCCTTTTTTGAAAATTGGTGTTACATTCTCTACCTTCCAGTCATCAGGCACAAAGCCTGATTTGAGGGAAAGATTATATATTTTGGCTAGGAGATCAGCAATTTCATCTTTAAGTTCCCTGAGAACTCGTGGATGGATGCCATCTGGTCCTGGTGATTTGTTAGTGTTTAGTTTAACAAGACATGCAAGGACCTCCTCCCTGGTTATTTCTATCTGGCTTAATTCTTTGGTTTCCCTCCCTATGAAGATAGGCTCTGTTTTGGGCATGTGGTCTCTGTCTTCTTCAGTGAATACTGAAGCAAAGAATTCATTGAGTCTCTCTGCAATCTCTGTTTCCTCTTTAATAACCCCTTGCCTTCCATTGTCATCTAATGGTCCAATGGCCTTCCTAGTTGGGTTCTTACTTCTAATGTACTTAAAGAAGTCTTTGTTATTTCTCTGAGTATTTTTAGCTATACGCTCCTCAAAGTCTTGCTTTGCTTTCCTGATTGTTGCCTTGCATTTGTTCTGCCTGAATTTATGTTTCTGCCTGCTGTCCTCATTCGGACAAGCCTTCCATCTTCTAAATGAGCTTTTCTTGCTCTTGATCACTTCCCGAACAGCTCCTGTAAGCCACATTGGAGTCCACTTGGACCTGGCAGTGCCTTTTTTCCTTTTGGGTATGCATTCCAATTGGGCCTCTGTTATTGTTTTTGTAAACAGCTTCCATGCCTCTTGGAGTGTTTGGACTCTCTCAATTTTCCCTTTCAGCTTCTTTTTTACTAGTTTCCTCATCTTTGGGAAATTTCCTTTTTGAAAATTTAAGGTCTCTGTGTTAGATTTTATCAGTGACTTGCGGTCTATGATCAAGTTAAACATAATTGAGTTGTGGTCACTGTTCCCTATTGGATCAGTCACATTAACATCTTGCACCAGTATTACTCAGGATCAAGTCAAGGATTCTTGTACCTCTAGTTGGGTCTTCAACCATCTGTCCCAGGGAACAATCATTTAGCATATCTAGGAACTTTATCTCTTTATCATGTGCTGAACAATAGTTCACCCAGTCTATGTGAGGGTAATTGAAGTCCCCCATTATAACCAGGCTTCCCTTCTTGGATGCCTCCTTTACAACATTCTCCAACTGCCAGTCTCCCTCAAGAGTTTGGTTCGGAGGCCGATAGTATATGCCTACTGTTAGACCATCCTTGTGGCCTGGTACTCTTACCCACAGAGCTTTTAATGGTGACTCCAAATCACCTAGATATTCCAATTCATATGATTTTATCACTTCTTTGACATACAAGGCTACACCACCTCCTGTTTGCCCCTTCCTATCCTTTCTGTACAGTTTGTAGCCTGGGATAACTGTATCCCATTGGTTATCATCCGTCCACCAGGTTTCAGTTATATATAAAGCTTTTACTAAAACGTTTCTACTGCTTTGAATCCATGCAGATTAACAGCCTCATTACATGTCTGGCCAGACATCCTGCTACAGTAATGGAATAGACTGTAAAGCCAGTGACTCAATGCCAAGTGTTGGGTGGCAGTGGCATACTGGTGTATCGGGCAATCGGGCAATGCCCCACTCTGCCCCAACAATCTCCACCCCTGCTGGCAGAATTTTATTTTTATTTTTTTTAACCAAAAGGTGGGAAGGGAGAAACCAAGCCAGTGCTGCACAGAGCTTAACTCAAAGGGAAGCAAGAGTGGGGCAGTGACACTGGTAGGATTGGTGCCTTTCTCCCACCTTGTCTTTGACCATTATACATGTTCCCACTATCCATCCTGGGGAATCAAACCCTGACCTTCTGCTTACAAGGCAAAATTTCAACCTCTAAGCCACGGTGGCTCCACAACCAATGGAACTGCTTTTGGCAATCTGATAGCAGAGAACTCTATGTTATCCAGAGTGGATATCATTGCTTTTAAAATCCGGGCTGTAGAATCCCTAAATGGGAATCAAACTCTGCCTCAGGAGAGACCCTTTGTTTGAAGAAAGGATGCAACATGGAAAAGTAATTTTATTATTATTATTTATTATAATAGTAATTATATTTATAATAATATATTTTTTAAAAAATTAAGTCCTAAGTGGGAATCAAACTCGGTACATTTTGGCATAGTCAAAAACACTAACCACTTATCCACTAAGGATTTATCTTTAAACCTGATTTTTTTAAAAAGCAACGATATCCTCTCTGGTTAACATAGACTTCTCTGTTATAAGATTACCAAAAGCAATTCTGTTGATAGTGGAGCCACCGTGGCCTAGAGTTTGCAATTTTGCCTTGTAAGCATGGGGTTGTTGGTTCGAATCCCCAGAGGGGAGTTGAAATTAGAAGGTGAGTGGGAACATACCTGTATATATATATATTTGGATTAGACACCTTAATCACTCCCTGTCCAGCACACTTTTAGGGAAGCCAGAATGAGTTAAATCCTACATGTCTCATTTCATATGTTTCACAGGAGATGGCTCCATAATCATAGTGTGTGGGTCACTTCATGGCAAACTAAATCACGCCAATGGCATTTTTCCTGCTTCTGGAAAAATGTATTCTCAGTTACGAGTTACAGCTGCTGCTGCCTAGCCTCATTATGGCACCGGGTGTGATCTTACATATGTCCTAAAATAGGTTTTCTCCCAACAATGGAATCTTTTTTCATCTAGACCAGATATATTGGATACCCTGGTTTATATATCATTTGGTCTTACATAGCCATTCAGTTGAGGTGACTTTTTTAAAAACAAGTTGCAATGTTCCCACATTGAAGAGTGGCTGGGCTAGTATAGCAGCAACAGTTATCCTGTGAAGTTACCATTATATTTTCGTAACTTCTGCAGTTGCGTTTCCCCTTATTTCATATCTTGATATCTCCTTTGACAGAGGAAGTACCATCTCACATTCCCAAACATTGATCTGGTTTTCTATGCCAACATCCTCAATATTTATGTGCATGGAACTTCATGGTTTTAGAGGGAAGCATGAGAAGCCATCCCATATTTTACATCTTGAACTCCCACATCATATCATCATTGCCTGTTACATCACTTCATTTGCTTAGTAAAAGTGTTATATCACTTTGCTGTTAGCTTGCTGGCTACCGCTGATACAGCTTGAAGTCCAACGATGTTCCTCAACCCTGCGGAATTACATGCTCCTCAACCCTGGTTTAAAAATAGACAGGTTCTTCTCAGTATCTATATCTATAAAAGAGAGATGTGGTTCCACGTGTCCGGCATCTCCTGCCACACCCCTTCACCTATCCCTCACAAATTTGGCGTGCACATACCTGATGTTTCGGAGCTGAATGATGTCTGAGTCCTTGGGCCTGAGGTGGCGTGAGCCCCATATATCATGAAAAATGAACTGTGCATGCATGCAGTCCAGGAGAAAGAACCGTTGGCAGACGGCGTGTGCATGGCAATGCACTTGTGTGCAAAAAATGGTAGACACGACGGTGGCTGCGCTGCTGCTGAGGGGTCAGCCTGGGCCATGCATTGGATGCAGCAAGGGTGGCCCTGGGCCTCGATTGCCTCCAACACAGCCACCGCAATGCCGGGACGGATAAGGCGACATGAGCCACTGATGCCATTTTCAGAGGGGAAGGTCCCCCCACCCCCAACCATGATGACGCAGCAGGGGTGACCAACAAACTCAAAACAAGGCATGGGGCCTCTCTGCCCACGGCCTGGCCCAGCCTTTCCATGGCACAGGAGGAGCCACAGCCAAAGACCGCAGTCATGACTCACCATGAGGGAGGTGGCCTACAGACACAAGAGGCATCCCGGGACAGCATCAGGCATTATGGAACTGCGGTGGTACACTTCTTCCTGTGGTATGCCGGCAGGTGAGCACACAAAGGGCAGCATGGGTTGTATACATGTGTGTGTGTGTGTGTGTGTGTGTGTGTGTGTGTGTGTGTGTGTGTGTGTGTGTGTGTGTGTGTGTGTGTGTGTGTGTGTGTGTGTGTGTGTGTGTTGTCCGTGTCCAGGGAGAGAGAGAAGGGGCGGCGGGAGAATGAGGTGTGTGTGTCTGTGTGCGCATGTTGTGGGAAATGAAGGAAGTGATGGGAGTGGTCAGTGGGGGGGGGGGGAGAGGAGGAAGGGATGGGATGCCCGTTCAAAACAACGAGGCTGAGAAACCTTCACTGCCAATGTGTTCTGACAAAAAATTATAACCCCACACCGTGGGTTCTGGTGGAAACCTGGGTTCTGGTGGAAACCCCAAACATGGGACCCAAGTGAAGCTGGGCAATTGGTTAGTAATTCTTAAAACAGCATTATGTGTTTAATTGTATGATAGCAGTTTAGCAACCAGTGAGGGAGTGGGAGTGTGTACTGCATCCAATTTAATTCTGTACTGACCTAATTTCTGCTGTTATCAGTAAGCATGTCATGACCTGTTGTAACAGGTGATATGGTTTTCTAGAGGACAGTTTGTTGTTCACATAGTATGATGGCTGATTCAATGGGTTTGCTAACTGAAGTTTGCTTCATTGCTTTATCTTCTGGCCCTTGAATCTAATTCATGATTTGTATAAACATTGCTGTTTTTTGCTACAGACTTGAGATTTTCTCTTTCTAATTTTTCTTTATACTTCTGCGGAATAAATGCACAAATTTGGCAACTAGTAAAGCTGACCTTTGTGATTTCCAGCAGTGACTTTGTCTGTAAATGTATTTTGGGCTCAGATTGTCACTTAACTGAAATCAAAACTCTGCTGAATTAATCTTTAGCTTCTTTGAAGCTGTGCAGCTTATGTGTGGAATCGATCTTCATTTCTATTACTTTTTCATTACTATTGCATCCCAAGTGTCCATTTTAATAAAATCTTCTGCTGTGAATCTTTTGATATATACCATTCATGTTCTCTCCAAACCTTATATATGGGGGTCATATTGCTGGAGGAAGAAAATATAGATCCATGATGGCGAACCTTGGCACTCCAGATGTTCTTGGACTTCAATTCACAGAAGCCTAAGCACCCTGTTAATCCACACGAAAGGGTTTACTGTACAGACACATTTTGCTTCCGCTTCCAGGAGCGATGAGGGCTGCATGGGCCAGATGAATCACAGTAAACCCATTCGTGTGGATTTGCAGGGTGCTTGGGCTTCTGGGAATTGAAGTCCAAGAACATCTGGAGTACCACAGTTCACCATCATGGGAGTAGATGCTTTCAAAAATTTTCTCACCTTTGGTCAGCATGTCATTCTTTCAATATAAACATGAGCAACTCCTCCTCAATGATTAGGAGATAAGGGCTCAAGCAGAACAATGCACATTATTGCCAGTTATTTGTGCCATTTACTTGAGCTAGTTGCTTGCATTCAGTTTGGCCAGAACTTGAATTCTGAGCCATATTAACCTAATTTGGACCTCTCCACATGAGGTCCAAGATGAAATAAAATGGCCAAATTTGACTCTAGCACAGAATGTAAGGGTGCAACATGATTCAAAATGAGTAAGAGGCACATAAAAAGTGAGTGTGAAAAAGCCACACAGTGTGACTCCAAAATAACTATATAATACAAGATGGTAATGTTATTGTGAGGGAAAAGAGGGGAACTGTTAGCTCTAATGAGATATTTAAAATATGAATTTCACCCATTCTTCCATCACATTGCTATATACAAAGTTATAAAGTTTTAATTGTCACACACACCTTTTCATTCATGTACATACCTGTCAACCCGCGGCTCCGGAAAAACGGGACCTGCACACATCGCTTGTGCGCAGGTCACGTTCCATGCATGCGTGTAAAGGTTTTACCCCTTCCACGCATGCGCAGAAGCGCTACGCCGCTTGCACAGCCCTTACGCAAGCGACGTAGCGCTTCCACGCATGCGTGGAAGGGGTAAAACCCTTCCACGCATGCGAGGAAAACATTTCCCCCACTGCCAAATTACGGGGTTTTGGCAGCGGGGGCTGGGTTATGACGTCAGTCGACGTCAATTTACGGGGTAATCCCGACCAAATCGGGAAGGTTGACAGGTATGTTCATGTAGCTGTAAGAGTCATGCTTAGCAGTCCCTAGAGCTGACAGTTAATGATATGGCATTATTATTGATTTCTCTAAATATGTGTATCACTTTACCTGCCATTGTTTTTTCTTTTTAATTGCTGCAGTTTAACCTAACACTATGTTTGTTAATTTGTTTACCATTTGTGAATATTTTTGTGTCTTAGGTAGTAAAATTTATTCTCTGCCATCCATCACCTAATTGTTGTTTCATGTCTTATTCCTTCCTTCACATAGTTCCTGTGTGTATGTATTTATTTTACTAATAAATTATATATGACACAATTATGTTGCACATTTAATTGATAGTGTGAACATGAAATGCCACAAACAACACTATTATGTTTATTATCCATTCATTGATATTTGTGTGAGCTAAAAACTACATTCTTTTTCTAATCCATTATATCTCCTTATTATTTCAATTTACAACATATATTCTTTCTGTAGTTATTGTTGCATTAACTTATATATTGCTATTAACTCAACTAGTCATGAAGCATCTATATAGCAGTAAAACAAACACATGATATGAGGATTCCGCGTGCCCAGTTGGGCATCGGTGGCCTCTGGCAGAGGTTAAACCAGTGAGCAGACTCCTGGCCTCTGGCCTTTGTCGGCGAGCAAGGGGGGAGATTAATGGTAGGGATTAATCCGGCCGCTTATTGCCTGACCAGCGATTCTGCGAGGAGCTCATCTCGCTGACCCCAGTTACCCATTAGAGTAATGACTCATCTCTTACCCAAGGTTATGCCCGGTGCAAATAAGGGCTATGTTTGCCCCTGCCTAATCCCTGAACAATGGGACTCCTAAGTCCATGTTTGCCCCAGTTGATTAACTTCCCTTTGAGGTGTTCCCCATTAACCCGGGTACGTGGGTGAGGTAACTTTCCTGTCAGATGATGGTTCTGCCACCGTTGCGCTTTTTTCCCTATAAATGATGTTGCCTTTTCTCAATAAAGTACTGATCTGATCTCGCTCCGTTTGCCTCGTGTCGTTACTTGATCAGTCCTCCTCCGGGCTCCCCGGCCCCCCAGTGGCCCTGATTCCTTCATCTGGTGACCCCGAGACGTGATTTACTCGTGAGTAAAGGTACCCTGGAGAGGTCTACTCGCGAGTAACGATCCACGCAGTCCGGTTCTGCGCTTGAACCGTGACCTGTCCGCTTGGAGGACAGCGCGGCGCTCTGGTCGGCAGCCAGCCAGACAGAGAGACGGCCAGCGGCGAGGCATTCCAAAGAGGCATTCCTACAGCTTGCTCCCAGCTTTCGGGGAGGCTTGCGCAAAGGGAAAAACGCGTTCCGCTCAGGGCAGGCTGTGAGCCCCTGACAGCGCAGAGGCCGCCGAGGGCCCGTGGCAGAAGGTCCACGCTCCGAGTCTACCCCAGACACCCGACGCCTGAACCTGTTGCCTGCAAAGACGCGTCGATCTTCGTCCCGAGGAGGAAACTTCAGAGGACCATCGCAGGTAATATGGGGACTTGTTCTCATAGACCAAGTCCGTCCACTAGCCAAAGAACTCGAGAGCAAGAGTTCAGAATCCTGGCCAGGGTATTTCAGTTACGATTTCACAGCAGGGAACTAGCGAGACTTTTGGCGTACCTCAGGGAACACTGCCTACTTTACCCAGAAGTAGGTACGTTAACCCTGCAGCTCTGGGATCAGATAGGAGACTGCATTCAGCAGCCCCCCAAAGCTCCAGGAGGGATAGTTCGTACTTGGAGGAAGTGTAGGAAGCTCTTAGAACAGATCGAGCCAGTCCGGATAGAGGCCAATGAACCCCCATTAGAAAAGTCATCAGGCAGGCCAGTCGAGCCGACTGCGCCCACGGCGCTCTATCCGTCAATTAGCTATCAGCATAGTAGCGCAGGGAGCATTCCCGCGGTGACAGCTGCAGACGTCACCGAAGGAATGCAAGGAATGAGAAGCGCAGGCGCTTCTCTGACAGCTCCAAGCTCCCTAGTCGTGAAGAGTGCCCTTCAGCGCACGGCAGAGATAGAACTCAAAAAGGGGGAATTGTCAGCGGAAGAACTAGCTGAGCTTAGACAGATATGCCCAATCCGAATGGAGATGGACGCGCTCACAGGCGCTCAACAAATCGTCCATTCCCCAGTCCCGTACAAGCTTCTCATGGCTTTGCGGAAAGCAATCTCAGAGACAGGGCTCCAAAGCCGTTTTACCAGGGGCACGCTTCAGCAGGCGTGCGAGACCACCATGTGGATTCCCCATGACTGGAAAGCCGTCATGAGGATGATGCTAACCCCTAGCCAGTACATGATCTGGGACAGCGAGTATCGGCTCGAGGCTCAGGCCAGAGCCGCCAGGATGGGAGGCGCGGTAATTGCTGAACAGCTATATGGTTCAGGTGCCTTTGAGTCAATCAACGCTCAGATCAACCTGCCTCTCGCCACTCTCGAGATGTCAGCCGAGGCAGCCTTTAGGGCTTACTTCAAGATCCCAGCCACCGGCAAAGCGGCTAAAAATTACACCTCCATTAAGCAGGGAGCCCAGGAGCCCTACATGGACTTCATCAATCGCTTGGAAGAAGCAATCACCAGGCAGATTGATAATGAGCAAGCCCAGCAAGAGCTCATGATTAAGCTAGCCAAGGACAATGCCAACTTGGACTGCCGTAAGGTTTTGCAGTCGCTAGGCAATCGTCCTGACTTGACCTTAACGGACATGATCCGAGCATGTGCTGACGTTGGCACAGATTCCCATAAAATGGGTCTGCTAGCGGCAGCCGTGCAAGGGGGTAGAAGATCTCATCCTAATGGAAAGACCAAAGGGGCATGTCACACTTGTGGCAAGGTCGGCCACTTCGCTAGGGAGTGCCGATCCAAGGGAGGCGGACAAAAGTCCGGTCATTCCAAGGCTCCGAATACCCTCTGTCCGAAGTGCAAGAAAGGTTATCATTGGGCCAGGTTTTGTCCGAGTTCGGGAAACCGGAATCCGGGCACGTCTCTGGCCCCAGTCCAAACAGAGGCTTCCTTCACCCAGATCCAGAACTCCCCAGAACTAGACTAGATTCTAGGCACATTCCAGGCACTGCGAGGGCACAGGCCAGCCCCAAGGGTAGTACAGGGCTAGACCTGACTTGCCAGGCGGACGTTACATGCGACCTGCCAGGCACAGTCTATCTGGTCAATTCCCAGTACATGGGACCCCTGCCCAGAGGCTTTTTAGGTTTAGTTTTGCCCCGTAGTGTAGCTGGTGCACGCGGAATTTTCATAATTCCAGGAGTCATTGACTCGAATTTTTCAGGCGTTCTCCAAGTTCAGCTTTGGACACACCTGCCCCAAACCATTCACAAGGGAGACACCTTAGCGCAACTGATCATGGTTCCTTGTCACTCGTCAGCAGGCAGCCAGGGAAGGCTCAGTGACAGCGCAAGTGAGGCAGTGCAAGGATACCAGGTCTTAGCGACAGTGGAGACCAACATTGAGTGGAAACAGCGCCCCGTTATCGAGGTATTTTTGAACAAAAGAGTGTTCTCAGGGTTACTCGATACCGGAGCGGATGTGAGCGTGGTAAGCAGGAGTCAGTGGCCTAGGGAGTGGGCCATTGAGCCGGTCTCCGACGTGTGGGGGGTAGGTGGAGTTCAGGAAGCGTTTAGGAGCCGAGAGTGGGTGGAAGTCACAATCCCAAAGGCTGAGGGCACCGCGGTAATTCGGCCGCACATTCTTGACGTGCACGTCAACCTTTGGGGGCGAGACATTCTCCAGCAGTACGGTGCCACCCTTACCTTCGGGTAATGGCGTTGCCACTTAAATGGCTCACCGATACTCCGGTCTGGGTAGAACAATGGCCGGTAGTGGGAGAGAAATTAGTTGCTCTCAAGCAGCTAGTGAAAGAACAGCTAGACGCAGGACATATAGAACAGTCCACGAGTCCTTGGAACTCACCAATTTTTGTGATTAAGAAGAAGTCGGGGAAGTGGCGACTCCTCCACGATCTCAGGGAGATCAATAAATGTATTCAGCCGATGGGTCCGCTCCAATGCGGCATCCCTAATCCTAATATGATTCCCGAGGGGTGGGAGATTCTAGTCATAGATCTCAAGGATTGCTTTTATACAATCCCCTTAGACCCCCGGGACCGGGACAGGTTCGCCTTTACGGTGCCGGTTGTGAACCACAGTGAGCCCACGCTCCGTTACGCGTGGAAATTTTTGCCACAGGGCATGCTCAATTCGCCCACCCTGTGCCAAATATATGTTCACAACGCGCTGGAAAAGTTTCGAGGCCTTTACCCACAAGCCATAGTTTGTCACTTCATGGATGATATATTGGTAGCGTTGCCGCAGCTTGGCAGCGAAATGTTTTCAGACCTCCAGGCCAGCCTGGGGGACAAAGGTCTACTCATTGCCCCGGAAAAGGTGCAGAAGTCCGAGCCCTTCTCATACTTGGGTCATCGGCTTCTCCGCTCTTTTGCAGCGCCAGTCTTGCCTCAGATAAACCTACAGGACTCAGTCACCCTCGTAGAATTACAGCAGATTTTAGGAAACATTAATTGGGCCAGACCGTATTTCCGATTGGATACGGATCTTCTAAAACCGCTCTTCTCGCTGCTAGCTTTAGGTAAGCAGCTGGCAGACCGGATAAAAATCTCTCGAGATGCGCGCTTGGCGCTCGAGAAAGTGAACCAGGTTCTCAGCCAGAGGTGGGTGGATAGGATCGCCCAGGGGCCATATGCCCCGATCCTGAATTTGTACATCGTACGGTCAGGATCCATGTTCACTGGGGCGCTAGGAGTAGACTCAGAGAAGGGAGCGAAAATTGTGGAATGGGTCTACTTGCCTAATACATCTTCACGGAACATCGTCCCGCCTCAAGAACTGGTCTCTGCGGTGGTCTACCGCGGCAGGCTGAGAGCTAGGGACATTTTAGGAAATGATTTGGCCAAAATTGTGGTTCCGTTTACTAAGGAACAAATTCATCAGCTGATGCAGCTGGGTGACTCGCTCCCGATAGCTTTGGAAGGTTTCACCGGCAGTTTAGCATATCATTTGCCCAAAGACCCCAGACTCGTCTCACTGCAAACAGGAACAGTCAGCTTGTTCGAATTGCTCTCGCTGGTCCCGCTTCAGGGGGCCAGAACAGTTTTCTCTGATGGCGGTCGCACCTATGGTGTTCTGACCTGGCAGGAGGGCGAAGCTTGGCACACGCTGTTAACCCTTCCACAGAAGTCCGCTCAGCGGGCGGAGTTGGCGGCCGTGAACCTTGCCTTGCGCACCTTCGCCAAAGAACGGCTAAATATCATTACTGACAGTCTGTATGTAAGGAATTTGCTTCACAGTCTACGGGAGCTTACATCACTCCCGCGATAGACAAAAATTTGCTTAGTCTGTTTCTCACCGCTCAATTTCACTTGCGAAACCGCACGGAGCCGCTCTATATCGCCCACATTCGAAGCCACCAAGACCTACCGGGTCCGATTTCCACGGGCAATAGCAGAGCGGCCGCGGCCGCAAAGGAAATTCAGCAGCGTTCAGTTTTGGGAGTTTTTACTACTCCAATCCAAAGTCATGCCTTTTTTCACCAAAACGCCAAGGCACTCGCCAGACAGTTCAATCTGCCACTTTCTCAAGCCCAAGGCATAGTTCGCTCTTGCCAGCATTGTGCAGGGGCACCGGGGGGGCCCTCGTGGGGGGTCAACCCACGAGGGACAGAGGCTAATCAGGTGTGGCAGATGGATGTCACGCATGTGCCACAATTTGGGAGGTGGCAATACATGCATGTCTGCATAGATACCTTTTCACAGTTCGTTTGGGCTACGGCGCAGAAGGGGGAAACTGCGACCCATGTGGAGCAGCACCTCCTTTCCTGCATAGCTGCCATGGGCAAACCACGGCACGTGAAAACGGACAACGCACCATCTTACAGCTCTAGGCAGTTGGCCGCCTTCATGGCAACATGGGACATCAAGCATACTTTTGGAATTCCCTACAATCCGCAAGGGCAAGCGATTGTAGAGCGGGTCAATCGGACGCTAAAGTCCTATATTGACAAACAAACAGAAAGGGGGGAGCCACCAGCCCTCCCCAAGTCACAGGGAGAAGCACAGATGTGCCTCAACAAGGTATTGTTCACTTACAATCACCTTAATGTTTTTTCGGATTGCACGCCGCAGGAGAGGCACTTCCGCCGTTCGGAAGCTCTCCCGCGACCTATGGTCCGGTACCGAGTGCCGCCAGACCCTTCTTGGAGGGGCCCGGTGCCGCTCATAACCTGGGGAAGAGGGTATGCTGCAGTTATGTCTCCTACAGGTGTTGTTTGGATTCCAGCCCGGTGCGTCAAGCCTCACTTGGAACCTCATGGCGTGGACCCAGACCGACCCGAGTCCGATCCCGGAGATGGAGGACCTCACTCTGATCGAGGAGACCCACCGGGAGACGCGGCGGCTGCGGACCCCGGCACAGAGGATCACCTGGGGGATGGTCAAGACCCTTTGCTGTGAGGCCCGGGACGCCCTCCAACGCGAGGGGAAGGAGCCGACGCCGGAGAACTTCGTTGCAGCTGTCTTTGCCCAGATTCACATCAATTCTGTGATCTACACCATCATCCTGGCCCTCCTCCTGCTTTTGGGGGGAGGCGTTCAGGCCGCTTCACTTCAGGCCAACGGCTTGCCGCCTGGTGAAGACCTCTCAGCACGGATGCGGTACAACTTGTGGGAAAGGTTGGCAGGTCTCGTCAACCAGTCTGATTTTTGCCTACAGCAGGACATTGGTTCTGCATCTATCCTCAGCACCTGTCTCATTCCCGTGTGCCACACTCTGGACGCGCGCACCAAGGATGGCGACTGGTTGCTGAAAGCGTTCTTTGGCCCACACACTCCTACCACCTTCTCAGCATATGCACGCTGGGGGGGATTGCGACTTGCACCAACCTTGCCGGCTGACGCCGCCACTCTTCATACCCCTCGAGTGGCGATCAGCCCGGACGCTGCTTGCACCCGAATGACCGGCTGCACCTCAGGCGGTCAGACTCGGCGCCGCTGCCTCGACCCCGGCAGCGGCAACTGGACTTGTAATAAACCAGAGACACTCATTTCGCTGTACGCTCATGTCACCCTACCCTCAGGGTGGTTTTTTACCTGCAACCAGTACACATGGAACTATATCCCTGCGAATCTGTCGGACTCAATGTGTTGTATCAGTCGTTTGACACTGTTACTTCCTACCAAGGACATGATTGCCCCAAGTGTAAATGACACAAATGTGCCAAATGTTGATATTTCCCCACTCATACGACACACGCGCACAACCCAGTTAGACAGCTCTTGTGACAGCAGCTTTAGGGTAATGAGTCCCGCTGAGTATGTATCTCTAGCAGTCAGCCTTGTCGGCGTGCCAGGCTTGGCCGTCGGCAACGCACGGAGGATTGGCCGCTTGGCTTGCGGTTTGGCCAAAGCCATTAACCATACCTCCACAGCGATAGCGCTCCTCAATCAGGAGCAGGCAGAACTTCGCCATGCTGTTCTTGACAATCGAGCGGCTATCGACTACCTCCTCTTGCTGCACCACCTGGGTTGCGAATCTTTTCATGGAATGTGTTGTTTCAATCTTACTGATAACTCCCGTAAGATCCAAAGCCAGATCACGAACCTCCACACCATAGTTGCAGGCATTACAGAAGGCTCCGCGTGGGGAGCTTGGTGGAGTTCCCTGTGGAATTGGATGTGGTCGTGGATTCCCTGGGGGTGGCTGCAAACGGTGCTTAAGGTAGTGGTGGGGATAGCCATACTAGGCATCACGATTTGTTGCCTTGCTCAGTGCATTCCCTCGCTGATCTCTAAGTGCCGCCCCAAAGAGAAACTCCGTGACGTCATTCACGCCCAACAGCTGATGCCGCTTTTGCGCGGGATCGCCGGCCAGGCTCTTAAATTAAACAGAAAGGGGAGATGAGGATTCCGCGTGCCCGGTTGGGCATCGGTGGCCTCTGGCAGAGGTTAAACCAGTGAGCAGACTCCTGGCCTCTGGCCTTTGTCGGCGAGCAAGGGGGGAGATTAATGGTAGGGATTAATCCGGCTGCTTATTGCCTGACCAGCGATTCTGCGAGGAGCTCATCTCGCTGACCCCAGTTACCCATTAGAGTAATGACTCATCTCTTACCCAAGGTTATGCCCGGTGCAAATAAGGGCTATGTTTGCCCCTGCCTAATCCCTGAACAATGGGACTCCTAAGTCCATGTTTGCCCCAGTTGATTAACTTCCCTTTGAGGTGTTCCCCATTAACCCGGGTACGTGGGTGAGGTAACTTTCCTGTCAGATGACGGTTCTGCCACCGTTGCGCTTTTTTCCCTATAAATGATGTTGCCTTTTCTCAATAAAGTACTGATCTGATCTCGCTCCGTTTGCCTCGTGTCGTTACTTGATCAGTCCTCCTCCGGGCTCCCCGGCCCCCCAGTGGCCCTGATTCCTTCAATGATATTTTTAGGGGAAGCTGTGTGGTTTCTTTCACTCCTGGGTTGTAGTGGGTTTAAGCCTAATCTGTTCTCAGAAGGACTGTATTTGAGAATGAAGATCAGAGATGGGCAATAAACAGCACCAAATGCAGCCTCTTGAAATAGAAATTTGGGTTACCAGCAAGGTAATGCTGGTAATGTATGGTTGTGAGAGATGGACCATTAGGAAAGCTGAGCGCAGAAGAATAGACGCCTTTTAAATGTGGCATTGGAGGAGAGTTTTGAGTGTCCCCTGGACAGCGAGGAGAACAAATACGTCAATCTTAGAAGAAATCAACCCTGACTGCTTCTTAGAATGTCAAATAGAAAAGATGAAGCTAAAGTACTTTGGACATCAAATGAGAAGAGAGGATTCACTTGAGAAAGCCTTGATGCTGGGAAAGGTGGAGGGCAAAAGAAGAAGGGGGAGGCCAAAAATGAGATGGCTAGATGGTATTGTAGACGCAATGAGCACAGAGCTGGGCAGGTTGAGGAGGATGGTGGAGAACAGAGGTGCCTGGAGGGCACTGGTCCATGGGGTCGCAAAGGGTTGGAATCAACTGTGCGACTGAACAACAAAATAATGGTGAACCTTGGCACTCCAGCTGCTTTTGAACTTCAATTCCCAGAAGCCCTGATCAGCAGGAGTGCTGACTTGGTTTCTGGTAATTGAAATCCAAGAACACCTGGAGTGCCAAGGTTCACCATCACTAAAATAGACTATGTCTACCTTGCATTTGATTTAGTGGCCTGCCTCTTAGCTTGTCTGTCCTCCTCTTTGGCTTCTTGATTATTCATTGCCCACTATGTTCCCTTTAACTCATCCTGGTGCTTGTTCTTTAAGTGGATTCTCATCTGTACAGTCCAGGGTTTTTCTAAAATTTCTGGGAAGATGTCCCCAGTACAAGAGAGGAAGGCAGTGAGAGGAGAAAAGCAACATTAACTGATAAATTGAACCAGTGACTATGTATATACATGAAAGAACCACATTCTGTTTAAAAAATAACACTGCAAAGATTAAGCATGAACTTGTGAAGTCAGGTAGGCTATCTTCCATGTTTAGTGTCTGCTACTTCTCTGAACTTTGTTTCCATTAATGTGGGGAAAAATAATCATTATATTCATTTCAGCATACAATATCCTGCCAAAGTCTTAGGCCACCACCAGCTGTTTTGAGTTATTTTCACGGCCATAACTCAGACACTCTAACTTGAAACTTCACCAATCTTTGAGAGGGATGAGAGGAGAGGTATCAAAAGACCCTCTCAAATGTTGGTGTGTCTAGGTTGCTCAGGGGCTGATTAATGCCCTCCCAATAATTCATTGAATTTTCCCCTAACCAGCTGGTGGTGGCCTAATACCTTTGCACAGTACAATAAGTCAAAGGAGTAGCTGGTGAGCTGAATTTTTGAATTGATTCAGATCCAGGATCCAGATGGAATTAGGCTGAATTACTCCAGACTTAGTCAGGATTTAGTCTAAACTGCCAAGTCAGCATCAAAACATGTTTGGGAACCCACACATAGCTGAGCTGATTAGTCATTTATGTCTCATCCTAGACCTCCTTTCTTCCTTACCATTTTAGCTACCTTCTGTTGTTATTCAGAGACCTGTTTGTGTTGCTTATACAAAAATGTGTAATGACTTCTGAGCCCGGAAAGTATTGTATGGATAAATAATAACATTAGTTGAGATTTCTAAATGTGAAATGTTAGTTTCACTAGCTTGGAGAGGTAAGCTGACCTAACCAGAATTCCAACTTTTTTGGCTCCAGTGTTCTGAAGACACATTGTTTCCCCAGCTCAGTTTCTGTCACAACTTGAGAGCCCAGCCATTGAAGGACATTCACGTTGGCCAGCTGTCATGCCCTTCCTTCTGCAGTTTTTGAAGGAAAGTCACTTCTGTCTTTTTTATAGGGATATCCAAAATAAACTCATATCCCTGCTGCTCTGCAAATGTCCTGGTCAATCAAACAGCCTTTACACTTACCGGCTGCCCCTTTTTTACCCACAATACTACCAAGTATTGTGCTACAGCGATCAAGATTAGAAGAACAATTTAGGCAGAGTCCTCAGTGGCACAAACCACAAATACTATATTACAGTAGCTGTTGCCGTAGCACTAATTTTAAACATTTTATTCTATTTCTTTTAACTTTGAATGGATATGTTTATAAATAGTATATTCTAAATATATTTTAACTATTTAAATTTTAAAATTGTATCTCTTGTTATACTGTGTTGATCGTAGACTGTAATTAAGTGATTGATTGATTTTCTTTAGCTTGTTGACTTAGTTTCTCTAATTTAGAAGTTTATTATGATACAGAATAGATTTCCTCTCAATGGCTCCTGTCTAATAAGAACAACTTCCTTTTCCATGCTTTGCACATGTCCTACTTGGTAATTGGTGGGCATAATGACTCTTCTGAATCTCTACTGTCATGTGAAGGGGAGGTTCCTCCTTGCAACAGGAGGGAGGTGAGTGAATAGAGCAGATGTAAGAAGTGTCATGGTAGGCTGACCTTGGGGACTTATTTATTTATTTTTGATATTTCTATCTCGCCTTACTCATCACAAGATGACTCAAGGCGGCCTCCAACTAATTATCAAACCATCAAGTTAAACAATGGTTAAAAAAGCATCAGTTAAAATATCAATTAAAAACATAGTTAAAAGCACAAGAAAAACATGTAAATAGCACAAAATTAAAAATGTTGTAACATCTAAAATCCTCCCTAAATCATTAAAAAGGATGAGGTAGAATGGGGTATGGTTTGGGGGGGGGGTACAGAAATACAATCACCTAAGGCAACTGCATAAGCTACACAGCCTACATCAGCCAGCTGGATTGGGCCAAAGTGCCCAACATGCCCCACACCCACTAGCATAGCCATGTCTTAAGGGATAGGATTGGAGGCTTCCTTTCTAAATCCTCCCTGCTCCATGATCTGCCTCTTGCTGCTTTACATTTGAATGAACCACCCTTCTACCCTGTAGAACCGACTGCTATTTGGGTTGACACCAAGGCCAATTAGGAATTTTCTGCTCTGATATCCTGATTGGCAATATTAGGAAAAGAATGGCAGATAATTTTTGCCTATCACACTCCAATTCCTACAAGTCACTATGGGCTAGTCTGGGCAGTATCATGTCAAATAGGTCACCATTAGTTTGATTTGGCAGGTCATGCCAAATAAATAAATAAATAGATAGATAGATAGATAGATAGATAGATAGATAGATAGATAGATAGATAGATAGATAGATAGATAGATAGATAGATAGATAGATAGATAGATAGATAGATAGATAGATAGATAGATAGATAATGCTGGTTTAGAATGGTAGTAGTGAGTCCTTCAAGGTATGATTAGATAAGGTGTCCATTGGGTGTGCATTACAATTCATGTGACTCAGGTTTGCATGCCTAGGGCATCCTGATGGACCTCTGTGGTACAATCAAGATCCATTCATGTGAATCGAGTTGGAAATACCCATGGGGATGACACTCCAACTAAGTCAAAACTGAGCATGCCTGGTGTTCAGGCGCCATAACCACATCTGTATGGCCTAGAGAGGGGCTGAGACAGTTACCTACTCTAGTTCCAGGCTTCATTGCACTATCCTATGCCCCTCTATAAGATAGGGGATTTAATATATTGAATATCTGTGGCCTGAGTTTTAACCCAACCTTATGTGCCTTGCCTGTATATTTGCTGAGTTAATAGCCCATTTCAAGTGCTTCTTGCTTATAAGCTCAAATGCTGTGCTAAATCAGGACATGAAAGAAGAATGTGTACATTCTCTTCCTTCACCTATCTATCCAAAGATATAGGTGAATCTTTCTTACAGTGTTTCCTCCCCAATAATCTGTGATGTTTGCAACTGATCACAACTAATTAACAAGGCACTGGTCACATGCCTGGTCATGTACTATGCAAAGTCGTTTATTTTGGAGTAAAATGCTAATGACATTCTGACCCATGAATCATAGAATCATTGAGCTGAAAAGGATTGAGACTCAACAAATGCAGGAGTAAGCCTAAATCCCTCTGAAGTGGGTAATCTATATTCAATTCAAATATTTAAAAAACACTCTGCTTTATGTATATGAAATTCAAATGATTTAAAATATCAGGAAAAAGCCTGATATTGCTGCACAATACCAATCCCATGTTGCCAGCAAGAAAAAAGATGCCAAACTTTACATAGAAAAGGGCAGCATGAATGTATAGAACACCAAGGGCAACAGTCAAATGAATTTCTCTTTAGCCTTCAACCTTTATCCTTATCTTATTAAAACTCTGAAACCGACACCTCAGATTGGACTGCATACTTTCAGTAGTGTAAGAATATTTAGACTGCTTGCTCTGTCAGAAATCCACATAAACCAGCAATTGACACATGGGTGGAAAGATAAAAATTGATGTGTTGTTCAGCATGAATTTGAGAGTTACATGGCGGGGATGTTACCTGGCAGCTATGTGCCTCTTTGGTAAAACGTGTTGATCCTTGAGTCCCATTTATTCTACATATAGGGCAATTTGAGGGATAAGGGGGCAGAAAAAGGTCATTGACGTGTATTATGGTCTGGGCTACCATATTCAACATTGAAGTTTGAGTTAAGCAAAACTTTAGTCCCTCCTTATAGGGTAAATTGCTGATTAATCAAAGTTTACTTTTTATGTATGTTTAATCAAGTGGATGGAAATAATTTTAAGAGCACTGTTATACAAATGTTTAGATGGAACAATCAATGGACATTGAGTTTGTTGTGTACATTAGAAGGCTTCAGAATCTTGCAAAACAAGATTCTGAAGCCTTGTAAAATGCAACCAACATCATATAAACTCTTTTGTAGTTTTATCCATACCTGGTGCTATTAAAGTGTGTGCCTGAGTGTAGCAGACACCTTGTGAGATATATACTCCATTTCTATCTTTGTTTTGCATTAATGTTTTCAAGAAATGTGCTATTTAACTGGCTGCGGTGTCTATCCCTAGTTTTGCTTCTGCAATTTCATGCAGCTGACCACACATTTTAGAGTTGGTGATTTTACTTTTCCCCTCAAAATTTGACAAGATTATACTTCATCGTTCCTGCTTGGCTATTGCCTCATTTCTGTGGAAACTAGCAATCTTTGTTGCTTCTTGCCACCTGGAGCCATTGCCAGGACCTGGTCATGTTTAAATGAATGAGAAAAGTCAACACAAAAGATTTATATCCACTGACTCATTCTTTCTTATTTATTTCTGAGATCCTCCCTTTTTACCACTCATTCCAGAAAACGGCTAGCCCTCCACACAGAACAAATGAGGAAATTTGTTTCTTTCCTCCAAAGAAACTAATAGTTGAGTGAATAAAATGGCCAGAACAACGAAGGGAACTTGCTGCATATTTCCAAAAGAAATACCTTGGTTCTGGGCTCAGGCATCCACACTAAGAGAGGCCCCACTGCAAGTTGTGGATGGTTAACAAGTTAAATAGTTAATAAAGCAGTGGCCTTAATTGAAATTCCAAAACTGTGTTTGTGTCATTATATTTGGGCCTGGAGAGGCAAAGTCAAACCTAGGGGCTATTCTGATCCTCAGACAACCAAAGTTCACTCAACTTGAATGAACTTGGATATTTGTATCTGAGTCAATGGACAAAATTCAGTTGCAATAGAGCAGTTGAATGAATGGGATCTCTTGAATAAACACTTATGTAGGTCTCATTGATTCAATGATCAAAATAATAATGGATGAGTGATCATACAGTGATTTTGCCTCTGTTGTTTGCTAAACTGTTACCATGACAGTTTGCATCTAGTTCATTAAGCTAAAGATGTTAAGATTTTAGATGGCTAGAAGGCAACACAAGTAGGCTTGGTTGAGATTGTCTAATTATGATGTGAGGAATCAATTGAACTGTGGCCAGTTTATCTATTTCAGTTAACATTAAATATTCCATTTAATCTCTGTCACTCTTGTGGACCCTGTTAGTAGATCTGTTGGAAAATAACTGAACTTGTAACTATTGTAAAACAAAAGCTGACCTATATCTTTCCCTTTTGGAGACTGGATTTCTGTTCCTAACACTGATTTCTGTCAATGCTTAAATTTGAAAATGTTAATTATTCTATTTTATTTCTTCCATGAAAAACTTTTCTTTTAAATACATCATCTCATTTATATTTGTTATTTGTATTTGTATCCTGTTTCTGTAACTTGTACACTTAAGGCAGTTAGCAAAGCCAAAGTTGAAATGCAAAATAATAATTGAAAATAAAATAAAATAAATAGTCAGTACATTAAAATGCAAAATGTATTCAGTACAAACCTACAATAAAAATGAAAACACTGTGGTAATAAATTTATTTCAGTATGGTTAAACAGATTACAAACCAAGATTTTAGAGTGTTTTAAAACAGGGGATTGTGATACATATTATTAATTGGGACTTCTCTTACAGTAGATCTCTAACCAAGATTCTCTATGACAGCTAAAGCAAGAAAAAATAAGCATGCAATTCAAAATATTGGGAACAGATGCAGCATAAAATAATGTAGCAGTGGAGAAAAATCAATAAATCCAATTGGCATGATGTCACTCTCACAACATTAGCAGATGTTAAACATTAAAATTTGGAAGCTTCCAAAGTCAGTAAAAGCATTTAAAGAAAGGTCTTTGAGGGCCACTGAGTGATTGCTCAAATGGAGAAATAGATTGCAGTTGAGACTACTCATGGAGCCATCAGGTGTCATCTATTTCCTAGCAATCACACAATGCACAGAAAAAAAAATGTTCTCCAGTCCTTCCACAATCTATGCTCTCTTTGGTCCATCTGTAGGACTTCTAATTGTTGGGCTGAGCTGGAGTAATTCCCCAGCAGACAGAAGGCAATAGATCCCTTTAAAATAACCCTTTCTGATGTACCCAGGTACATACCTTTGCAGCCATCTGATCACAACCTAAAATGCTTTTTAAGGTCCTGATACGAGTGATGAAATTCTCACTTGATACCAAAAGAAATGCAAGGTAGGTAAGAGCTAGCTGTGCCTGGTGAGGTAGTTCTAGAATTGTAGAGTTACCACCAAGAAGACTTTCTCCTCACTGGTAGGTTGAGGAAATATGGAGAAGACCCTCTGATGTCCCCAAGCAGAGGAATGCAAGAGGCAGCCTGCAGTGCTCAAAGCCTATTGATAGAAACAAATTATTTCTATTCTCTGTCTCTTAACTGGAAATTTAGGTATTTTTCTTTTCTTGCAACTTCCACCATAGCAAGCAATCACAAAAGAAGCAGTTTCTTTAGCAAACAGGTCATGCTATTTCAAAGGGAGAAAATGTGTCTCGTAACAGGACAGTTTTCTGTGCTTAGCTGTTTGTTATCATCACCCATTTCAGTGACCCAGACAGAACAGAGGGTAACTGCTTGAAAAGGATTATAAATCAAACTGACCACAAAGGCTCAAAACCTTTTGCTGTGTAAGGCAAAGCGGATTTCCTTTTTCAAAAAAATAAAAAACACATTCACCATGGGGGGGGGAGCCTGGTGGAAAAGATAAGTTACAGAAAGGGTTGAAAGAGAATAAAAAGAAACTTATAAACATCCTAATAGTGGGGCAGAAATGTATTTTTAGATTAGGTAAAGACAAAGGTCTCCCTTGTTCAAAAGCCAGTCGTATCCAATTCTAGGGTATGGTGCTCATTTCCATTCACAGGCAAAGAGCCAGTGCTGTCTGCATCTGTGATCATGTGGCAGGCACAACTAGATGCCGGAGTGCACAGAACGCTGTCACCTTTCTTCCCGTGGCAATACCTATTTATCTACTTGCTATTTCTTGCTTTCCAAATGCTAGGTTGGCAGGAGCTGGGACAGAGACAGGCGCTCACTCCATTGTACAGCACTCGGGTCTTGAACCACTGACCTGCCCGTATACAAATGTAATTGCTATTTCTATTGCTCCCAGTGCTGCTGCTGACTATGATTGCAAAGTGTAAATGTAATGCTACAGCAGAAGCTAATCAGCTACTATGAAGCTCCTCAGCTCAGTCCAGGATCAACAGTCCCAACATTCCCAGCTGCCTCCTAGCATTTAAAGATGTCATGGAATAAATGCTAGAGGTTTTACTCAGAAAATCATCTCGACGACTACTGCTGAATTGAGCACTTTTAGCTCAGCTTAATTGGCAAGTAGTTTTGATGTTTCTTTTACTGCTGCAAATTGTGCACAGAACACATTCTTTGCATAGAATATTTCCTCCCCTCCATTCCATTTTTCTATCTTTACCTTCACTATGCTTTTTCATAATGGCAAAGTAGATGCTAGCATGGTAATTATGTACATTTGCTCTTTTCTTTTGTCTTAGAAAATCCTATTGAGATATAATTATAGTTTCTAATTATCTGATTTCCTCCTCTAATAGCATTTTTGGACCCATAGGATCTGTCACGCTGTTGCCTTTCAGTCTCTGATGAAGTAATTCAGAGCATATTGTTTCAACCCTGCGCATCCCATCAAAAATTACTCACACTGCCATCGACTATGATATTATCGCTCTTCTTTGAAATAATTTGCTCATGTTGGTTTTTATAATATCTACAGCAGGCTAATTAAATTATGTCAGGAGGATATCTCTACATCACACACAATTCTTGGTTTTGAGATACTGAAGTATTTCACTTGGATCTAAATCTTTACCGGAAACTTGAGAGGAAGGGGCAGAGTTCCTCTGTTGTCCATCAGGATGTTTCAAGGGATTGAGTAAGTTAAAAATGGTGGCCATTGACCTATCCAATCCTGAGCTTGAAAAAATTACCTACAGCTCTCAGATTTCACTCTTAAACATTATGCATTAACAGCAGAGATTTGAAATCAGTATCACTTTACATACTGTATAGTGATTTTCTCCAGTGTCATCTAGCACTTCAAGTAGCTGGTTTTATAAATCTATCCAGCCACACACTTAGCCAAGTAGAAAAGCAAGTCATTTCACATGACCTGACCTTTGTTGTTGTTCAGTCGCACAGTCGATTCCGACCCTTTGCGACCCTATAGACCATTGTTCTCCAGGCGCCTCTGTCCTCCACCATCCCCCTCAGCACTCCCAGTTCTGTACCCATTGTGTCTACAATCCCATCTAGCCATCTCATCTTTGGCCTCCCCCTTCTTCTTTTGCCCTCCACCTTTCCCAACATCAAGGCCTTCTCAAGCGAATCCTCCCTTCTCATTTGATGTCCAAAGTACTTTAGCTTCGTCTTTACTATTAGACCTTCCAATGAGCAGTCAGGATTGATTTCTTCTAAGATTGACCTATTTGTTCTCCTCGCTGTCCAGGGTACTCTCAAAACTCTCCTCCAACACCACATTTCAAAGGAATCTATTCTTCTGCGTTCAGCTTTCCTTATTGTCCAGCTCTCGCATCCGTACATTACCACTGGGAATACCATTGCTTTGACTATTCTAATTTTTGTTTGTAATGTGATGTCTCTGCTTTTCACTATGTTCCCCAGGTTACTCATGGCTTGTCTCCCAAGAATCATTCGCCTTTTTATTTCATGGCTGCAATCTCCATCTGCAGTGATCTTTGATCCTAAGAATGTAAAATCTGTCACTGCTTCTACTTCTTCCCCATCTATTTTCCAGGAACTGATGGGGCCTGTTGCCATTATCTTGGTTTTCTTGATATTGAGTCTCAGGACAGCTTTTGCACTCTCCTCCTTCAATCCAATCAAGAGGTTCTTTAGATCTTCCTCACTTTCTGCCATTAGGGTGGTATCGTCTGCATATCTCAGATTGTTGATGTTTCTCCCAGCAATTTTAATCCCATATTGTGATTCCTCCATCCCTGCATTGCGCATTATGTGCTCTGTGTATAGATTGAATAAACAGGGTGATAAAATGCAGCCTTGTCTTACTCCTTTTCCTATTCCAAACCACTCCGTCATTCCGTGTTCTGTCCTAACTGTTGCTTCTTGGTTCATGTACAGATTTCTCAGGAGACATATGAGGTGCTCTGGTATTCCCATCTCTTTAATTACTTGCCACATCTTGTTGTGGTCCACACAGTCAAATGCCTTAGAGTAGTCAATAAAACAAAAGTAAACTTGTTTCTGGTATTCCTTTGTTTTCTCCATGATCCAACGTATGTTGGCACTGTGGTCTCTAGTCCCCCTACCTCTTCTGAAACCGGCCTGCACCTCTGGTAGTTCTCTCTCCACATGTTGCTGAAGTTTATCCTGTATTATCTTGAGCATCACCTTGCTGGCGTGTGGGATGAGTGCAATTGTTCGATAATTTGAGCATTCTTTGGCATTGCCAAAGGATTGGGATTTGGGATTGGGACGTATACTGATCTTTTCCAATCCTGTGGCCACTGTTTTGTTTTCCAAATTTGCTGGCATATTGAATGTAGTAATTTGATGCCATCATCTTTTAGAGCTTTGAAAAATTTCACTGGGATACCATCATTTCCACTAGCTTTGTTGTTTGCAGTGCTCTTTAGGGCCTTTATAACTTCGCTCTCCAGAATGTCTGGCTCAAGTTCAATTTTTTCATCATTGTGATTATCAGGAGTGTTGAGGTCCTTTTTGTAGAGTTCCTCTGTGTACTCTTTCTATCTTTTCTTAATCTCTTCTGCATCAGCTAGCTCTTTTCCGTCTTTGTCCCTTATCATGGTCATTTTTGCTTTAAATGTTCCCTTAATTTCCCCAATTTTTCTGAAGAGATCTCTAGTCCTGCCTCTTTTGTTGTTTTCCTCCATTTCTTTGCACTGTTCTTTTAGGTAGTTTTCCTTATCTCTCCTTGCTTTTCTTTGAAATTCTGTGTTCAAAAGATTGTATTTTTTCCTTTCTCTTTTGACTTTTGCATTCCTTCTTTCCTCTGCTATTTTAAGAGCCTCATCAGACAACCATTTTGCTTTCTTATGCTTCTTTTCTTTTGGTATGGTTTTCTTTGCTGCTTCCTGCATGATGCCCCTTATCTCTGTCCATAATTCTTCTGGCACTCTGTCTATTGAGTCAAGGCCATTATATCTGTTCATCACCTCCACCGTTTATTCTTTAGGGATATTTTCTAGGTGATATCTGTCTGGTCTCCTTGTTTTCCCTATTTTCTTTAGTCTTAACCTGAATTTTGCGATCAGTAGGTTGTGATCTGAGCCACAGTCTGCTCCGGGTCTTGTTTTTGCTGACTGTATGGAGGTTCTCCATCTTTGGCTGCAGAGTATGTAGTCAATTTGGTTTCGGTGTTGACCATCTGGTGATGTCCATGTGTAAAGTCGCCTCTTGTGTTGCTGGAAGAGAGTGTTTGCTATGACCAGTGTGTTCTCTTGGCAGAACTCTATCAATCTTTGCCCTGCTTCATTCTGTACTCCAAGGCCAAATTTGCCTGTTATTCCCTCCACTTTTTGATTTCCTACTTTGGCATTCCAGTCTCCTAATAGGGAACAGTGACCACAACTCAATTATGTTTAACTTGATCATAGACCGCAAGTCACTGATAAAATCTAACACAGAGACCTTAAATTTTCAAAAAGGAAATTTCCCAAAGATGAGGAAACTAGTAAAAAAGAAACTGAAAGGGAAAATTGAGAGAGTCCAAACACTCCAAGAGGCATGGAGGTTGTTTATAAAAACAATAACAGAGGCCCAATTGGAATGCATAACCAAAAGGAAAAAGGGCACTGCCAGGTCCAAGAGGACTCCGATGTGGCTTACAGGAGCTGTTCGGGAAGTGATCAAGAGCAAGAAAAGCTCATTTAGAAGATGGAAGGCTTGTCCAAATGAGGACAGCAGGCAGAAACATAAATTCTGGCAGAACAAATGCAAGGCAACAATCAGGAAATCAAAGCAAGACATTGAGGAGCGTATAGCTAAAAATACTCAGAGAAATAACAAAGACTTCTTTAAGTGCATTAGAAGTAAGAACCCAACTAGGAAGGCCATTGGACCATTAGATGACAATGGAAGGCAAGGGGTTATTAAAGAGGAAACAGAGATTGCAGAGAGACTCAATGAATTCTTTGCTTCAGTATTCACTGAAGAAGACAGAGACCACATGCCCAAAACAGAGCCTATCTTCGTAGGGAGGGAAACCGAAGAATTAAGCAAGATAGAAATAACCAGGGAGGAGGTCCTTGCATGTCTTGTTAAGCTAAACACTAACAAATCACCAGGACCAGATGGCATCCATCCACGAGTTCTCGGGGAACTTAAAGATGAAATTGCTGATCTCCTAGCCAAAATATATAATCTTTCCCTCAAATCAGGCTTTGTACCTGATGACTGGAAGGTAGCGAATGTAACACCAATCTTCAAAAAAGGATCCAGGGGTGATCCAGGAAATTACCGACCTGTCAGTTTGACATGTGTCCCAGGTAAAGTGATGGAAACCATCCTAAAAGATAGAATTAATAGGCACATAGAAGAGAAGGCGCTGCTAAAGGAGAGCCAACATGGCTTTTGCAAGGGCAAATCATGCCTCACTAATCTGTTGGAATTTTTTGAGAGTGTCAACAAGCATGTGGATAAGGGGGATCCAGTTGACATTGTTTATCTGGACTTTCAGAAGGCTTTTGACAGGGTCCCACACCAAAGGCTCTTGAATAAACTTACCAGTCAATGAATAAAGGGACAGGTCTTGTCGTGGATCAGCAACTGGCTAAGGGACAGGAAACAGAGGGTAGCACTAAATGGACACTTCTCCAAGTGGAGGGAAGTAAAGAGTGGGGTCCCCCAAGGTTCAGTACTGGGACCCCTGCTTTTCAACCTCTTCATAAATGATCTAGAGGTAGGAGTAAAAAGCAAGGTAGCCAAATTTGCTGACGACACTAAATTATACAGGGTAGTGAAAACTGTGAGAGATTGTGAGGAGCTCCAGAGGGATCTCTCGACACTGGGGGAGTGGGCAAAACAGTGGCAAATGAGTTTCAACATTTGTAAGTGCAGAGTGATGCATGTTGGGGCAAAAAACCCCAATTACATTTATAAACTGATGGGGTCTGAACTCTCTGCGACAAACCAGGAAAGGGACCTTGGTGTCCTGGTGGACAGCTCAATGAAGATGTCAACCCAGTGTGCCTCAGCAGTGAAAAAAGCAAACTCAATGTTAGGGATCATTAGGAAGGGTATAGAAAATAAGTCAGCAAGTGTCATTTTGCCTCTTTATAAATCTATGGTGAGGCCCCATCTGGAATATTGTGTACAGTTCTGGTCGCCATACCTCCAGAAGGATATTATGGAGTTGGAGAAAGTACAGAGGAGGGCAACCAGAATGATTAGGGGACTGGAACACCTTCCTTACCATCTGAGGCTGCAACAGTTGGGCCTTTTCACTCTTGAACGACGCCGTCTAAGAGGTGACCTGTTTGAAGTTTATAAAATCATGCACGGTGTGGACAAAGTAGATAAGGAAAAACTGTTTTCCCTATCGCACAACACTAGAACTAGGGGACACTCCATGAAACTTTTGGGTACTAGTTCTCAAACAAATAAGAGAAAGTACTTTTTCACCCATAGGATTACTGGTCTATGGAACTCCCTGCCAGAAGAATTGGTGACAGCTGTCAGTCTTGACAGCTTTAAGAAAGGATTAGACAAGTTCATGGAGGACAAGTGTATCAATGGCTATAATTATGGCTACCTAAGGACAACCTCCGGATTGGAGAGATAGGCAGGATATCTCTCAATGCCATTTCCAGGGAATCCTAAGCAGGTGAAGGCATCTCCTTGGGAATACCCTGAAGGAAATGGTGAGCCACTGTGTGAGACAGAATGCTGGACTGGATGGGCTGTGGCCTGTTCCAGCAAGGCTGTTCTTATGTTCTTATGTTCTTATAATATAATTTGGACATCATTTCTTGGTGTCTGTTCTATGAGGTGTTCTAGGTCCTCATAGAACTGGTCCATTGTGGCTTCATCTGCACCAGTGGTTGGTGCGTATATTTGAATCACAGTGACATTGAAGGGTTTGCCTTGAATTCTGACTGACATCATTCTGTCATTTTTGAGGTTATATCCCATTACTGCTTTTTTCACTCTTTTATTGATAATTATGGCTACTCCATTTCTTCTAAGGTTTTCTTGTCCACAATAGTAGATATGATGGTTTCCAGAGCTGAATTCACCCATCCCTGTCCATTTTAGCTCACTGATGCCCAAGATGTCAATGTTTATTCTTTCCATCTCATTTTTTACCACTTCCAGTTTACCTTGGTTCATTGATCTCACATTCCATGTCCCTATGCAGTATTGTTCCTTGCAACATTGAATTTCTCCCCCCCCCCTTTCCTGTCCCTCCCCTTCCTCCACTCTGTGGTGTTAAGCATCCTGTACCACCTAGCCTGCTCCTTTGTTTTGCCTTTTGTTTTGGTCAATAGGGTTCTCTTGGCAAGTTTTGTGGCATGGTTTGCCGGTTTCTACGCCATTTTCCCCCTCATACAGTTTATCACAGTTTTAAAAAGTGTAGAACATTTTAAACAACATATTATCATGCATATTATTACAGTTTAAACACAGTCTCTATGTCAGTTGCTATATTAAGTCGGCATAAAGTCTTTATGTGAGTTATTATATTAAGTCATCAAATTTTTTGCATATCAGCTACTTATCCTTTGCATGGGGCTCTGAGTCTCGCCCCCTGGTTTTCCTCCTCTGCCTTCTTCCCTTCTGTCAATTGGTCCTCTCCTTCGGTGCTCGGTTGGTGCCAGGAGGCTGGAGATGGTGGTGCCCGGGCTCAGAAGGGCTCGCTTTGGGGCGAATGGCTGGCCTCCCCCCGCCCAGCTGGTCTTCCTCCTCTTCCCTGGCCCGGCTGGGGATGGTGGCGCCCGGGCTCGGAAGGGCTCGTGGTGGGGCGAATGGCTGGCCTCCACCCCCCGCCCGGCTGGTCTTCCTCCTCTTCCCTGGCCCGGCTGGGGATGGTGGCGCCCGGGCTCGGAAGGGCTCGTGGTGGGGCGAATGGCTGGCCTCCACCCCCCGCCCGGCTGGTCTTCCTCCTCTTCCCTGGCCCAGCTGGGGATGGTGGCGCCCGGGCTCGGAAGGGCTCACGGTGGGGCGAATGGCTGGCCTCCCCCCGCCCAGCTGGTCTTCCTCCTCTTCCCTGGCCCGGCTGGGGATGGTGGCGCCCGGGCTCGGAAGGGCTCGCGGTGGGGTGAATGGCTGGCCTCCCCCCACCCCACCCCGCCCGGCTGGTCTTCCTCCTCTTCCCTGGCCCGGCTGGTGACCTTTAGTCTCACCAAAACCACACAAGTGATAAAGTTCTGTGTTGACCTGGAGGTCTTTTCCCACAGACTATGATTCAAATAATATTTTAACAACTTTGAGAACAACCAAGATGAAAACACACTAGTTGTACCTCATTCTCCATAACATGAGGAAGAAATGCCCCAACAACATGAGGGGTAACCTTTCCTCCCTTACCACCGCAGCTAGGGGCTGCGGTGGCTAAGTGGTTAAGAAGCTCACCTTGTTAGCTGGAAGGCTGGCAAGTCAGCAGTTTGAGACCAAGGTACTGCATGATTGATTTGAGTGCCTGTCTCTGTCCCAGCTCTTGGGGACATGAAAGGAGCCTCATTTGGGCATTCCGCAAAAATCCTTTCAATCCAGAATAATTTCTGACACAAAATTGTTATCATTGCCTTCCTCCCAGCACCACAGAAAGAAGAAATCCATGTGGACTCCTCCAGAGAGTCAGAACAATGTACTGGGCTTCTATAATTGACTATATTAGCCAACGTACCAAGACTTAGATCATGCAAGAGGCATGATTTACCATAAAATCTCATCTGGAGAGAGTGTGATACCATAGTAATGAGTAAAGGGTCCCCCTTGCTCCAAAGCCAGTTGTTTCCGACTCTTGTGTATGGTGCTCATCTTCATTTACAGTCAAAGAGCCAGCGTTGTCTGTGTCTGCAGACATTTCTGTGATCATGTGGCAGGCATAACTAGACACCGGAGTGCATGGAATGCTGTTACCTTTCCTGCCAAAGCAGTACCTAGTCATCTACTTATTTGTTTATTTATTTATTTTTGCACATTTATATCCCGCCCTCCTGGTGGGTACACCACTCAGGGTGGCTAACAACAAAAAGGGAAAGGGAAGAGGCTGAAAATACAATAAGTAAAAATTACAATAAAAAACAGTTCAACAACAATAGCTAAAACAAGACCTAACAACCCCAGCTAAACCCAGCATTAAAACACAAACAAACAAACAAACAAATCATCATTAAAAAACAACCCTCCCCACCCTACCCACGTTAAAACAGAATGACCAAGATGGGGGGGGCAGCCCCTCACATAGGCTAAATCAGCCAGTGGACTTGACTAATGGAATCAAGCGTGCCCCAAACATGCTGAAAGAGCCATGTCTTCAGCATCTTTCTAAAGGGGAGTAGTTCCGTCTGGAGACGCAACTCAGGTGGTAAGAGGTTCCACAGGGCTGGGGCAGACACGGAAAAGGCTCTTTTTCTGGTCCCAATAAGATGTACTTCTTTCACTGATGGGACCACCAGTGAGCCCCTCCTGTCTGCCTTAGTAGGACGGGCTGAATTCCTTGTGGCAACACGGCCTCTTAAGTAGCCTGGTTCAATGCCATGTAGGGCTTTAAACGTCAAAACCAGCACCTTGAATTGCATCCGGAGGCACACTGGCAACCAGTGCAGCTCCCAGAGAAGTGGTGAGGTGCAAGCATAATGCCCGCACCCCATCACAACCCAGGCAGCTGTATTCTGGACCAGCTGAAGCCTCCGAATGGTCACCAAGGGCAGCCCCATGTAGAGCACATTACAATAATCCAATCTGGAGGTGACCAGAGTGTGAGTGACCATGAGCAAGGAGTCCCGGCCCAAGAGCAGGTGCAATTGGTAAATGACACGAAGCTGTGCAAAGGCCCTCCTAGCCACGGCTGCCACCTGCTTTTTGAGCAGTAGCCACGAGTCCAGGAGGACCCCCAAATTGCGCACCGGATCTGGCTGTGGCAAAGATGTCTCCGCCATGACCAAAGATGGTAGCTCTTGGGATAACACGGGACCCCACACCCAAAGCCACTCAGTCTTGCCAGGATTCAACTGAATCCCGTTGTCCCCCATCCAGACCTGAACAGCCTCCAGACACCTGGTCAGGACTTCGACTGCATCACTCGGATCCCCATAAGCTGAGATGTACAGCTGGGTATCATCTGCATACTGATGATACCTCACCCCGTGGGAACGAATGATCTCACCCAGCGGTTTCATGTAGATATTAAACAATAGAGGTGAGAGTACCGAGCCCTGAGGCACCACACATGGGAGCAACCTAGGACTGGACAACCCACTCTCTAAAGACATGGACTGAGTCCGGCAATTTATTGGTTTCAACTACTTGCAATTTATTGGTTTCAACTGCTAGGTTGGCAGGAGCTGGGAGAAACAACAGGAGCCTACTCCATCACATAGCACTCAGGTCATGAACTGCTGTCCTGGCAACCCTCTGGTTGTCAAGCTCAACTTCTTTAACCACTAAGCCACTGCAGATGCTATGCACAGCCTCAGAAAACAATCCCAACACCGCCATCAAAGAGGTATAAAAGAGTGACACTGTGGAAGGCCTGGACAAATTGAGCTACACACAAGAAGCTGAGAGACAGCTGTCCACCCTTATGTTGTAGCAGCGCCTAACTACAGACTGAACTGCTAACTATGAAAAGAAATTATAAAACCTTATGGGAAATTTACCTGAAATTATAAGTGAACAAATCCTGACTAACAAACCCAAATACACTTACATACTATCAACTCAGTTTCCATGGTGATTGTGAAGGACCTGTGGTTTTTATTTTTCCTTCTGCTATTTTGCCCTTAGGCCAACTGAAGTCCCTCCTCTCCTGAGCTGGGAGGGGTTTAGATACAATATTGCCTCAGTCATCCTGAATTTGCTCAGGCAGCCTAAAGCCAGCCTAGGATTTTGCCCAATGTTGCTTTCCTTATTCATTAACTGTAGTCTTAATGGGTTCAGTGGTGTATCAGTGTCTGTTTAGGATTCTAGGATTTTGCAACCTCAGGTTTAATCTCAATTGCTAGTCCCAAACCATTTCATGCATTTCATACATTAAATCCTACCTCTATCTTGCCTCTAGGTATTTGTAAATTTTACTCCCCATTTACTCTTGTTTTAAGAAGACAGAATATGGTCCTTAATGGTCCAGCCATCAAGGAAATATCCCTGAGTTGACCCAGACATCAAACTGTTAAAACTGTGTGAAAGAGGGGCAGAGGTAGAGATGTGAAGGCCTGGTGAAAAAAAATCAAAAAAATTCAGGGGAAAAAAGTGTTGGTTTTTTTTCTTTTTTTCTGAAGCCTTTTTTGTTTTTGTTTTTCCTTCACAAAATTGGAAAAATTGAAAAAATAAAAAATATATTATGGAATGTTTTATTTTAAAATGATGAATAAAATATTTTAAAATAAGGCTGGGTTCAAATATTTTATAAATCATTTCTAAAAAAAAATATGTATGGTATCAGATTATTTTCAATTTTTCTGAAAATTTCCATTTCCCACCCGAAAAAAACTGATTTTTTTTCTGAGCTTCAAAATTTCCGGAAATTTTACATCTCACTGGTGCAATGGCACATTATGAAGGGCCTCATGACAACTTATCTATTAGCTGCAATTTACCATAGCAAGTGATGCAAACCTTACTTTGAAGAGCAATAGGATTCTGGCTGGTGGTGGGCTCCAAAAAAAATTACTACCACACTGTGGGCATTGTATGGTGGGTGTGGCCTGGTGGGCATGGCCAGGGGGAAAGCACTGCTTGCATCCAAATTAGCACTACGGTACTTTATTTCAAAACTTGGATGGGTGGGGCCAGCCAGAATTTCTTCTATAGGTTCTGGTGAATTAGTGTGAACCTGCTGATGCCTACCACTGATTCTGGCCTGTTACAACCTTCTTAAAATGGAGAAAATGGAGCTTGCTGGATGGACTATCATATCTTACAGGTTGGATAGGAGGATTAATAAAAAGATAACCCAAAAAGGAAAAAATGTACCATTCACTTTGTGGAATTGTCTCCTACAAGGAATGATTATAGATCAGCTATCTTCAGCTGCACTTGCTAAGCTGAATCACATTTAGAGGAATCATTCCCATAAACAGTAGGTACTAAAGACAAACAATAAGCAATTACTACTAGCATCAATCATTCTTCCATAGTAAGCTTCTCAAAAGCACCTGTAGATCCACTCATAGTGCCTCATTAAATGTGAGACTGGTTCTGTATCAAAACACATGGCATACTTAAGGCGGGGGTGGGGGTGGGTTATTTATTTTAATAGACATTAGCCTCAACCTAGATTTGCTAGATAACTTTGCTTCTGCTTGGCAATTGGTCATATGGGAGATAACACAGCTTTGTTTGAACATATGATGTCTCAGGCACGTAACATTGAAAGATTCTCATGCTTGGAGGTATAATGTTGTATGACACATATTTGCCTTGATTTGTGATCTAATCCTCAGAATGCTGAATTACCAGACGGGCTTTTGAACTTTGTACTCTATATAAAGAGTACAAACACGGAATAAATTTGTTTCACATTTTAACAAAAATATATCCAAGTTGGAACTGACAACATAACCAGAAACAGAGGTAAATAATATATCATTCTTTACATATATGCCCTTTGTATCACTTTTCTTCATAATATTTATATTGGAATGTCAGTGTTGTTGTTACGTGCGATCAAGTTGGAACCAATTTAAAGAAATCCTAATGGGACTTTAAAGGAAATTGAGATAATAAAGGAGTAGTTTTACTAGTTTCAGTCCTCCAGTGGATTTCCATAGCTGAGTGGAGATTCAAACACTGTTTTTTATGTTTTTACTAGCAGGGGGTACCTGCTTCACTAGGTAGTGGATCCTTACCGGCGCTCTGGGGGGTGGCCGCCTGTGGCGGCCTTGCATCGAATGGTGGTGCCATACCAGGCAACGTGGCCGCCTGCGGCAGCCTTACCACTAAGGTTCCCTGTGCCTGTGGCGGCCTCAGCTCGGGCACTAGTGTGTATTGCCGACCGGAGTGCCCCATTTGGAGCATTCCGTTTGGCAGGTATCCTCCATATTATCCTCCCCTGGCTGGCATTTCAGCTGGAGGACAGCCCTTCTCTGGCAGGCATGGGCCGAATGGGGTGCTCTGGTCGGCCCATGCCTGCTGGAGAAAGCGAGGCAACTGGGCCTTCTCTGGGAGTTTGGGGTGGATCGGAGCGATCCATCCGGCCCCTGCCTCCCAGAAAAGGCCTGGCCACCTCACTTTCTGCGGGAGTCCAGGGAAGATCGGAGCGCTCCGTTCGGCCTCTGCCTCCCAGAGAAGGCCTGGCTGCTTCGCTTTCTGCAGGAGACCAGGGCAGATTGGAGTGCTCTGCTCAGCCCCCCTCCTAGAGAAGGCCTGGATGCTTCGCTTTTGCTGGAAGGCCAGGGCCAATTGGAGCGCTCTGCCACCTTGCTTTCTCCAGGGAAGTGCCAGAAGCCGCACATGCTCAGAAGCCTGCTTGGAGTTCCAGCCCCCCCCCCCCCCACACACACACACACAGCCTGGAACACCGGGCAGGCTATGTCACATGCACGGATTCTGGCGCATGTGTATTACTGCCTTCCCGGCCATTGCATGCTGCCGGGAGGCCCTTTGCGGCTGGTTTTTGGGGTGAAAGACCCCAAAATGGTCTGCCGGTCCCCCGTGCCAGACAAATCTGGGGTTCTAGGTAGGCAGGGCCGGCGTTGTGATGGCTGGGGGTCCAGGTCTCACACTGCATGTTGGTAACATACAGTGCAGAACCTCGACTTTAGTTATATATATAAGTTTGTAAGTCACCCTGAGTGGTGTGTGCACCAGAAAGGTGGAGTATAAATACTATAAACAAACAAACTAATGCATCCTTTGCCTATAGGAAACCAGTCTGTCTCTCCATATTCTGTCCTAACAAGAGCTTCTTGACCAAGGCATCAAACCAATCAAATGTTGCGGCATTTTCATTTCTTTCAGAACCACCCATAGTTTCTTATGATTAAAACAATCAAATACTTTGATGTAGTCTATAAAGCACAGGATTATCTTTTCTGAAATTCTTTGGGAAATTAGGGCAATGATCCTATAGTTGCTATACTCCTTGGCATCTCCTTTCTTAGGGAATGGAATATACAGTATATTGGAATGATTCAAATCTTTGGGCCACTGTGGGCCACTGTTTTGTTTTTCAGACTTATTGGCATATTCTTGTTAAGATTTTAACATATTCAGTCTCTGTGTCATAATAATTCTATCAGTATCCCATCAATTCCTGGTGATTTATTTCTTCTTAGTAGTTTCAGAGCAGTTTTCACTTCATTTTCTAGAATTGCAGGTTCTTCATAACAAGATCCTTATTCAAAAAGTCTGTTATTCTTATATCTTTCTTCCCACCTTCTCTTTAAAGTTTTCTGGTCAGATATGCTGCTTCCCTTTTGATCATTCAGGATTTCCAATCAAGATTTAAATTTTCAACCCTGGTGATCAATGGGGCGACAGATGCCGCAGCCAGATCACTCTCACATCCATCTAGATTTAAATTGTCCTTAGATTTCCAAACAATTTAGGATGTTTTCCCTAAAACCTATATCATTGTGTGTTGGGAGCCAAGGAATGTACTACAACATTTGGAGAAATGCCAATTCCAATTGTCTTCCTACTCACAGGTTTTCAGTTTAGTTGAACTAGAGACTGAACAAAATCCTTTAACATCACTTCTATAAATATTATGTTGTGTTTGAAAGCTGGGCATAAGAGACATCACCAACAGCCATTTTGTTACACTGCAATGTTTTGCTTGATAAGTAAGGTAAACGTAAAGGTTGCACTTGCTCGAAAGCCAGTCGTATCCGACTCTAGGGTTCAGTGCACATCTCTGTTTATAGCCAAAGAACCAGCACTGTCTGCATCTACAGATGTTTCCATGGACATGTGGCAGGCATGACTAGATACTGAAGTGCATGGAACACTGTTTACCTTCCCACCAAAGTGGTACCTATTTATCTACTAGCAATTATGTACTTGCTTTAAAATGCTAGGTTGGCAAGGAGCTGGGACAGAGATGGAAGCTCATTCCATCATGCAGCACTCGGGTCTTGAACTGCCGACCTGCTGACCTTCATCAAGCTCAGTGTCTTAACCACTTGAGCCACCATAGTCTCACAGCTTGATAAGTACTTCACTATTAATTTGGGCAAGCATACATGACCAAATCAAGCTAAGGCTTTCCTTTTTTCAAGAAATGTCAAATGTTTCAGTGGTATTTTACAGGCAAGTGTGGACTTCAAAAGAAGGGGCTCACAAGGCTATAAAGCATAGCTGTCAAGTATCCCTTAATGGCCAGGAAAACCCCTTATTTTGCCCTCTTTCCTGCTGTCATCCCTTATTAATTAGACTGCAATGCCCTATTGCCACCATTGGAGGGCAGCACAGGATAAGCATAGCTGTCAAGTATCCCGTATTTGCCGGGAAATTTCCCTTATTTCCAAATCCAAAACTTGACAGGTATGCTATAAAGTGGGGAAAATGTTTCTGGGTTTCTTTCCTTTGTTGTTATAATTTTTAGAATGGTAATTTGCATGTGTGTGAGCAATAAGCCTATCTTTATGGTAACTTCCTCCTCCTCCTTTTGGATGGCTTTTTAGCTTTAATAACTACAAAGCTATAATTGATCCTCTACAACTAAGCTTTAATAACACAAATATATCATTGATTCTCTCCATGGTGGAAATTCCTAGCCAATTTGGTGATGGCACATTGTTGAAAACAATATTTGATTCAGTTTTCATTCCACAATTTACCCAATTCACAAAATTCTCTCATTAAAAGAACATTTTCCAGCAATCTGTCAGTTGCCCAAGGCCCATTAAAAATGGGGCTACATGACACAGAATTCCTCAATTACATGGCCTGATGCAGGTTTCCTATGAATGTTAAAATGTTCATGATGTTACAGCACCTCAGACAATGACAGAGGAGTTTACAGACAGCCAAAACTGAAGAAACATTGGATCCCCACTGTCACAGTGAACATATTATAAATCTATTACCATTGCTCTGTTGCATGGATTTCATAGGTGGATACACTCATACAGCCATGGATGTCTTCAGCAGCTGTTTTCTTTGAAAGAAGTGCCACATTAATGCCTCAGATCAAAGTAAAATACATGACTAATACATAGGCTGCATTTTTGACAAGGTAATACCCAAAGTGTGCTATAATAATCTGCTTGCACATTCTGTTTCCTGTTCAAGTTGTCATTAGCTGGAGAGTGCTATATTTTACCCCTTCAGTGTTTCCCCCCATGACTAGATCTTTTGCTCTTCATCTCTTGTTAAAATGTCTGCTGCTAAAGAATCAAAATGACTCCCCCCTCTTCACAACCTCCATGTTTTATTGGGGGGTGGGGGGAGAGACAATACCTTTAGTATGCTTATGCTGCTTTGAAGTAGGAGCTTTCAATTGATGTTATATTCCAGTGTTGACTCTGAGGTAGATGATGTCCATTCCTGTTATGACTGAACTCTTATTCCTTAAAACTAAAAAAAGATATAATACAGTTTGGCCATAATAAAACTCTTCATAATTTTTGTAGTTCCAGCTTGACTTTGTGTCCACTTGGTGCTTCATATTTCCATTCACATTGAATCAAGCTTCGCTGCAAAGATGAATCAAGCTTTTAGAGAGGAATAACTTGAATTGTGCTACAGAATCATGTGCACTAACAGCTATTAGGCAATTTAAGAAACTGAAACTCAAATGTTATCTGGCTCTGAAGACACTCTTAGTGTCTATTTGCATTGAAATGAACAAATACAAATCAGAGGAAAACAAACCCTACGTTGCCACAGAGGGTGAATCTGCTACTTCAGGAAATAAGGGAGTCGTGTTTTATTTTGTTTTAATCTTTTTAATTATTATTATTATATAACACATTTTCTTTTATCTCTGCAAAATGTTTCCTGATAATTGCAACAGATCCCTCTCCCATATATTCTGTCGAACCTGTTTAATTTTGCACAATGTTCCCAATATTTAATAGCAGTAAATACACTGCATTACAAAAAATAAATATTGTCTGCTACTTAGGCTAAACATATGTCCTATACTAAATCAAGTACACTGAATGCAAATCTGAAGTCTGATTTGCAAGGATGTCAAGATCTTAAGTTAGCAAATATCACCCTATTGGTTAGGTTCTTTTGTTGATCACGTGGGGCATATTTGCCAGAAAATGTAGCAAAAATAGTCCGGTTTATTAACTGTTATGTATGTTAACTGTGTTTTCTGACAGGAGCGGAATGTATCTTTTCTCATGCAAATAAGTGGATCGAAAATGTGCACACACTGTTAGCCAATGGGCTTGTTGTATTATTATTACTGTTACTGTTTATAGGAGCAGAATGTATCTTTTCTCATGTATCTATTCTGATGCAAATAAGTGGATCGAAAAATGTGCACGCTCTGTTAGCCATTGGGCTTGTTGTACTATTGTTACTGTTACTGTTTATAGTGTATATAAGTCCGAGTTTTGCCCCATCCAAACTGTGTTCAAACCCCACTAATAAAGAGCTGAATTTCACTACTTCATTCGTCTGCTTCTTCATTCCTTGGCGATGAAGGTGGGATGGCATCCCCACATGGCAGCAACATCGACCCATTCGACCCAGCGCATCCAGAGAAATGGGCAACATATGACCGCCAGTTCCACCACGTAATGGCCTCACAGAAGATCACCAACGGAAACCAGAAGCGCTCCTGTTTCCTCGCTCAGTGCAGTTCTGAGACGCTTGAGCTGGCAACCCACCTGGTTCTCCCAAGGAACGTGGATGTTGTGCCGCTCACAGAAATCATGTCCGCACTGAGAAGGCACCTACTGCCAGAGGTCTCAATCTTCCTGGCCAGGGTGGCCTTCCACAGAAGAGAGCAGCGACCTGGTGAATCCATTGCAGACTACGCCGCTGCGCTGCACATTGCTGCCGCCCCATGCAAGTGGGACAATATTGAAGAAGCACTCTGGGACCATCTGCTGGCTGGCATGAGGGACGAAGATGCTCAATGTCGCCTCATGATCAGAAAGACACTAACCTTCACATATGTCCTAGAAGAGGCAGTAGTGTCTGAGTCCACACAGTCCAGGATAAAGCTTTTCCGGGGTAATGCCAGATTGCTCTTTGTGGATTTCACCTCGGCATTCAGCACCATTCTACCACAGCATTTGATATCTAAGTTGATAGATCTGGGGTTCCTTCCATCACTTTGTGGGTGGATATTGGATTTTCTGTCAGAACACTCCCAGAGGGTCCAGTTGGGCCCTTATACCTCTAATATGCTTAGTACAAATACAGGAACACCACAGGGATGTGTGCTTAGCCTGCTCCTTTATATTCTCTATACGTTTGACTGTGTCTCTGTCAACCCTAGCAATACGATTGTCAAATTTGTAGATGACACAACTGTGATCGGGCTCATCTTTGATAAGGAGGGTGAGACGGCCTATAGAGATGAGGTGGAGTAGTTGACAAAGTGGTGTAGAACCAATAATCTGCTTCTCAACATAAAGAAAACAAAGGAGCTTGTGGCAGATTTTAGGAGGCAGAGAACCAATGTCCAGCCACTTGTGATTGACGGAACCTGTGTGGAGAGGGTAAGAACATTCAGATTGCTGGGCATTGAGATACAGGAGGATCTGTCCTGGAGTACCAACACAAGGGGACTTGCGAAGAAGGCACAGCAGAGACTGTATTTTTTGAGAACTCTAAGGAAAAACCATCTTCCACAAAAGCTGCTGCTTGCCTTCTATCACTGGGCTATTGAGAGCATGCTCACTTATGGCTTATGTGTGTGGTATGGGAGTAGTACTCATCGGGATAGGATAATGTTGCACAGAATTATTAAAACAGCGGAGAGTATCATCGGCTGTCCACTCTTCACTTTAGAACAAATTTACACCATCAAGTGCCACAGAAAAGCATTAGATATAGTAGGAGACCCATCACATCCTGGCCACTGCTTCTTTGAGCTTATGCCATTGGGAAGGAGATATAGAACAATGAAGGTAAAAACAAGCCATCTCAAGAACAGTTTCTTCTCCAGAGCAATTTTGGCCTTATATGGAAACTCTGGACTCTGAAGTCATCTTATCTTAATTTAAAATTTAAATTTTTTTTAGATTTTTAATTTTTAGGATTTTAGGATTTTAAAATTTTTAAATTTTTAAATTTTTAAATTTTAAAGTTTTGAAGTTTTGAAGTTTTTAAATTTTGAAATTGTACTGTATGGTACTATCTTAATTGGTGTTTCTGAAGCTGTTTTAAATTAAGGGGTATGCCTTACTCGAGTTGATATATAGCAACCGAGAAATTTCATTGTTCCTGTAAGGCGACAATGACAATAAAGGTTTATCTTTATCTTATCTTATCTCATTGCCACTCCACCACCAGTGCCACCGACTCAGCTGTGCAAGCTCAGCAAAGTTCACCTTCATCCTCCTCAGCATCACCTGGTTCCACCTCTTCACCGGAGTCCAGTGATGCAGAGGGAAAAGTCCGAGTGGTCTGACGAAAGCACCGAGAGCACCGTGACAATCAGGAGAAGAAATTCCTTTGCAAGTGTGATGGCTGTGGAACCCGGCATGACTGCAAGAAGTGCCCCTTCCGCACCGGAGAATGCCACAACTGCGGGCGAAGAGGGCACATTGCTAAGGTATGCTGACAGCAAAAGCAAAGACCTCCAGCACCTGTGCCCAAGAAGAGTCATCACCACAACACGTCCATCACCAAAGTGTCCCCCAGCCTGAGCCATGCCAAGTGGGCATAGTCAGCGAGCGTTTCTTCACAGACCTGAGCCTGCAGGATGTCCCCTTCAAGATGGATGTGGATTCAGGTACTACCTTTTCCATAATCCCACAGTGGGAGTTTTTGAGAATCACCCCTGCCTCTCGGCCCAAGCTTAAATCCTTTAAAACTTCCCCCCATGATGTGCAAGGTTGCCAGATTCCAGTCCTGGGGGTGGGTAATTTCTTGGTTAAATTCAAAAACATTCGCACCTCCTTGCCATTGGTTGTAGTTAAGCAGGGCACTGTCTTATTAGGACCCAATGGTTTAGGCCCCTGGGAATCCGGCTTTCTGGCATCCACACAATAGACTCTGACCCAATCCGGGACGTTTGTGCTGCACATCCTGAGGTATTCAAAAAGGTTTTAGGTTTATACAAAGGACCCCCTGTTGACTTTGAGCTTCACCTAACCATCTGGCCCATCCGGATGAAGCCATGCCGGCTACCCTTTGCTTTAAAGAAGAAGATAAAAGCCGAGCTGGACAAACTGGCGGGGCAGGGCATTCTAGTGCTGGTGGTCTCCGCAGAGTGGGAGACACCAATTGTGACTGCTTTGAAAAGTAACGTGGAGGTCAGGATATGCACTGACTACAAGTGTACCATCAATAAAGCTGTTCGCCCGAACGCATATCCTGTGCCCATGGTAAGCCACCTTCTTGCCTCCTTGCATGGAGGAAATTTCTTCGCAAAGCTTGCCCTTGCCCAGGCTTACCAACAATTAACTGTGTCTCCTGCTGCTGCCATAGCCCAGCGCATAGTAACACATAGGGGGCATTTAAGGTAAGTAGACTACAATTTGGGGTGGATGCGGCCCCCAGAATATTTCAATCTCTTGTAGAACGTATTTTGAAAGAGTTGCCTGGTGTCCTGCCATATTTTGATGATGTCCTGATCACCACTAAGGACACTGTTGAACTAGCGGCCAGGCTCGATCGAGTCCTGTCACATTTTGAGAGGGCCAGTCTACGTCTCAGAAGAGACAAATGTGTGTTTTTTGGCATGGGAAGTGGAGTTCATGGGGTACCGCATTACACCCCAAGGTATCATGCCCTCTGACTCCAAGGTGACGGTCGTGCTGAATGCACCCAGGCCAAAATGTAAAGCCGAATTGCAATCATTTCTAGGATTGATAAACTTCTATCACACCTCTCCATCGCAAAGCCTCAGTTGCCAAGCCATTACATCAGCTTCTTAAGAAAAGATACATTCCGCTCCTATAAACAGTAACCGTAACAATAATACAAGCAGCCCATTGGCTAACAGAGTGTGCACATTTTCGATCCACTTATTTGCATAAGAATAGATACATGAGAAAAGATACATTCCGCTCCTGTCAGAAAGCACAGTTAACATACATAACATTAACACAGCTGCAGCTACTCATGTTTAGCTCAAAACAGACTCACTATGGTCTAGGTGTAGTATCCAATAAGGTGGTTTTGCACTAGAGACAAGCCCTTGGTCCCTTTCGCCCTATATACCTATTTCTGATGTCAGCTCACTGACTTGCTCAGACATGCCCAGCCAGTGCTAAAACACTGGGCATGTCTGGGCAAGATTCATGTCTGGGTGTGATTCAGCTGAGGCGGCGGCAAGCATAGTGGTAGCTGCAACTGATATAATGTTCCCATCTAAAAATACATTACCCAATTGCTGACCATTTGAACAGCTATAGCACGCCTTAAAATTTGTACATGAAAGGCAAATTCTGAGTTCAGATTTGGAATCAGCACACTCAATATCATGGAAATCTCAGGTGTTATTCCCAGTAGCAAAATCATTGTTGTGCAGTGATATTAATATATAGTGAGTACTGTATATTCAATTGAAAAGTGCATTGCAACTCCCTGGGCAAGAATTACTTCAAACAATAGAGGCTCTGGGCTACCATTTTCTTGTACCATTTACTAAACGTATCCAAATAAATGTGAGCCCAGAGAATAATTGCTTTTAATGAAACTTTCACTCTGAATTTTTGTGGTCCTCCAGCTACTGAAAGTAAATGCCCCCAGTGGAAAGTCTTTCATTCACCTTTAAGTTGTAGGAGGTGGTGAGAAAAATGGCTGCACTTGGTGGAATTTATCCAAGAACCATCAGACTGATGTGGCAGCATATTTCCCTTTCAAAATGTAGACAAGATGGTTTTTCCTGCCATTCCCAGTTCCTTAAACAGAAGAAACTGACATCATTGGCAATGTGACAATGCCCATGGGCGAGCTTAGAGGAACATGATAAGCTCTGTGACACATAAAGCTCAGTTTGCCAATTTGTCAGTGCCACCTCTGGCATCCGAGGAGCCATTTCGCTCTGCCTAATTATAGGGCTGGCCTATAAGAAAGCAAAACTTGTTGTTCCATGAAAGTGGACAAAGAGGGGGGAAACACCTGTAATATTCTTCGTTTGTGGTCAAAGGTTTGTGGCATCTTGTTATTTTAGGTCCCCCCCCCCTTGTCCTATATATAACAACTATTTCTACAAACAAGTTGAAGAGTATCAAAGAGAAATTGCACCATACTGAAAAAGGAAAGTATTTCAAAGTCTCTGCAGAGATTACTTCCGATAATTTTGATGAATGGTCCTCTCATCACATTGCTTTTAGGCTGTTTAGAAATGACCCCCCCCCCCCCATGTAATTGTACCAATAGAGGTAAAGTGAGCACCTTTCATCTGGCTTCATGGCTGTTCAGTCTAGAGAAGCCACAGAGTCAAAAAATATGACACAAGTGTAGTCAAAGTTACCCATTTGTCATGGTGATTTTTTTTCTTTGAAGGAGAAAGCACAATTTCTTTTTTAATTTAAGAACAAGCACATTTTCTTACACCAATAGTAGCAAGCCAGAATTATGAAAAAGGGAGTGATTTGATGCAAAGGAAATAGGATTTCTATATTTTTAAGAATTGTACAGAAAGAAGGTCAGTTGCCCTTGCTTGAAAGGCAGTTGTATCTGACTCTAGGGTTCAGTGCTCATCTCTGTTTATAGCCAAAGAGGTAGCGCTGTCTGCATCTGCAGACATTTCCGTGGACATGTGGAAGGCATGCCTCAACACCGGAGTGCATGGAACGCTGTTTACCTTTCCACCAAAGTAGTACCTATTTATCTACAGTACTTGCAATTTCTTGCTTTCAAACTGCTTGGTTGGCAGGAGCTGGGACAGAGACAGAAACTCACTCCATCCTGCAGTATTCGGGAATTGAACTTCAACCTTCAAGTCTTCAAAAGAAAGAAGAGTACAGTTTAATTGCAGTTTTCCACATATGAACAAACCAAAATATTTTCACCTTTTGAAAATCTGCAAGAGTCTTGCCCTCATGGATGATGTTAGAGCGTAATTCTTTATTCATTTTCTTTATCTATTATACCACCATTTCATTTCATTTTGTTTCATTTATCTACTTGGGACAGATAAAAGAATTACAGCAATAAGACACAAAAATTTTATAAGATATAATTTTTAAAATAGCTAATTGATGTTCAGTAAAAGTCATGACTCAAATGTCTTCCTGAAGAGAAAGGTTTTTGTCATTTAATGGACCACAGGTTGATATGGTCAAGGACTTGCAATGTTAATGCTGTCACCAAGAAGGCCCTTTCTCTTGTTCCCATAAAAGTTGACAATGTTAAGCCTTTGCCAAGGCCACTGACAGTAGCTGTCCCAAAGTAGGAAGTCTACTGATACCTTAAGGCCATTTGGCTTTTCTTCTCCTCTGTCTTATTATTTCTTGCAATTGATATTCCTGATCCAAAACACCTTCTTGTAATGAGGCCGAAGAGGAACAAGAGCCTTTATTTGCTTTGGTCTTCTGCTACCTAGTATTTTGAAGCTGGTTCAGAAGGAGATAAAGTGTAAAGAAGTGATGTAACAAGGGAATGGAAAGAAGATGGGTGAATTGTATCAAGGAGGGGGGCACAGAGGGCAACTTGACTTCCACAAAACCTGGAGCTGACACTTAATGCTTCAACTTATGCCTTAACTGAACTAATGCCCTAACTTCATTGAAGCCAAATGGCCCCACATTTCATGCCGGTTAAGAGTGGCAGCTGTACAGCAGGATTTTGGCCAATGGATTTAAGCAAAATTGTAACCCTACTGAGGCATGAATGAAATGGTTGGCAGAAAGGCAACACAGGGACTGAGTTTTGACTGCCTTCAGCAGTATGTGATAACCCATCGTATGGCAGGTAGTGTGGGATGGGATATAATAATAATTTCATGTCAAAATTATTCTGAGTTGAAAGGACTTTTGCAGAATAAACTCTGCTCAGGGAATGCCCAAATGAGGCTCCTTTCATGTCTCCAAGAGCTGGGACAGAGAGCGGCCTGGATGGAACAGCAGCTGTGCAGATCGGGCAGCTCCAAGACCGCCACTGGTGCCCTTACTGGATGCTCCTTCAGCCAGATGGCCTGGAGGGAGCAGCAGCTGTGTGGCTTGGGTGGCTATAAGACCACCGCCACCACCTTTACCGGACGCTCCCTTGGCCAGCCGGCCTGAATGAAGCAGCAGCTGTGCGGCTCGGGTGGCTATAAGACCTCTGCCGGCGCTGCTGCCCTCACCAGATGCTCCCTTGGCCAGCTGGCCTGGAGGGAACAGCAGCTGTGTTATTTGGGCAGCTACAAAACTGCCACCACCATTATCAGACGTTGTGTTTTTGTATGGTTTAATTATCTCAGTTTATTATTGAAGTGTTTTTGTATTGTGACGGTTTGATATTTCATAATTGTAATTGCGATATTTGGTTTTTTGAAATGTTTCTGAAATGTTTTTGATATTATGTAATTGTAATTGTTTTTGATACCATGTCATTGTGATATTTTGTTTCTTTGTTAGCCGCCCAGAGTCGCTCTGCGAGTGGGACAGCATACAAGTTGAACAATAAAATTAAATTTAAATTTAAACATCCATCATGCAGTACTCTGGTCTCAAACTGCTGAATTGCCAGCCTTCCAGCTAACAAGGTGAGCTTCTTAATCACTGAGCTACCACAGCCCCTTGTGTGGGATGGGATGGTAGCAATCAGTTCCAATGGGTCAGGTACCATGGATGGGCATCACAAATAAACAGGAACTGCCAAACACAGAAAGCTTGAAAAGGGATAAGTGGATAGCTAGCTAGTTAGTTAAAGAGGTGCTAATCCAGGATCCATTGAAAAACACCTAAAAGTGTGTAAGAGATAAAAGATTGTGAGCATCAAATACTTCACAATGACTGTGGTACTGTTTTGAAAGACAGCTCTCCCTGCATGCCAGTTTCTGCAGTATCCTTGTGAAAGTCAATGCGATCTGTTAGAACCATCTGTGAGGCTGTAATAAGAGTTCATCCATGCAGGCAACGTCCACTGTGTTACAATTACCCACTGCGTCGTCTATGGTAAGCTCCAGCTGCAGCACAGCACTTGCCAGATTTTGATATCACATGACTCAGACAAAAGCCACCCATATGGAAGGATGCTGTAGATTTGCTTATCAAAATGCTCATCCGGTTGTGTTTCAGAGCAAGAAGAAACAGCATATAATATCCTCTTTTCATTTGGGTTGGGTATACTCCGAATGGTAAGTTCTTCTTTTCTTTTGAAAGCACAGAGCATTCAGTGGGTTAGAGGGTGTGAGACTCCCAAAGAGGTTGTGTAGAATTAGTTTGAGCAATGAATCACCCCCAGGGAATCTTTTCCAGTCCCGCATCCCAGGTCAAGAACATCAGTGTGGAAACAGTTTTCGCGCTGAAAAAGCCTTTGCTTTTTCTGCACAGAATTCACGTTCCAGCCAGCTGTGGTTCAAGGAGGAAAAAAATAGTTGTTATACCAGCCACTCCCATTCTCTGAGCTTTCAGGCCCATGAGCTGAAAAAAGGGTGGGTGGGCTCTTATTATGTCATAGGGTGGCTCCTTATGTTATCACGAGAGACAGACCATATTTAAACAGTGCAATATAAGGCATGTGCATTTTTCTGACCAAGTCAGAGTGGGGCAAGCAAAACGAATTTGTTACAACACTGTTGTCCAAAATGGGCAAATCACAGCTCAGTGTGGCTTTGGGCACCAAAAGGAACACATGCACCCAAAATAGAAAGAGAAAGGCTTCATTAAAAAGTGTTTTGCAAAAGGGTCATCTTCTCTCCACCCTCCTTCAAGAGATGGGTCGACAAAAGAAGATAACCAGTTCAGGAGTAGGAGTTCAGGAGTGCAGGTGGTTTTATAGACTAAAACAAAAAGTTGACTTAGGAATCATACACTCCATTGTTACCTCATCATGAGTTCTGGGCCATCTCACGTCCATTTCCTTGATGGCTGGGCCATAAAGGAACATCTATCTTCTAGAAACAGAGGTCAATGGGGATTAACATATGTAAATGTCTAGAAGCAAAGTCGAGGTAGGACGGGATGTGAGTGACTTTTAGCATTTTTCAACACATACATGGAGAGGAGGAAGGAGGGGTTTTTACTATTTTGTTCACTTAAAGTTCAATGGTTTTTCTTCAGTTACACCACCTTCTATACAAATATGATATGGGTAGTGTAGGTGCAATCAACTTTACCCTGAGCCAGTGAGTTGTGGTCTCAGCTGGAAGGAGGAAAAAGATAAACACTCAAACATTCATGTCACCACATGCTCTAACATAAACATTCCACTTTCTTTAGCACCATTCACCCGGAGATGTGTCACCCTGCCTGGAGAACCCAAAGCATAGCTGTTCCTTAGGACTTTAGCCATGACCCTTAAGCCTCACAACTCCTCTAGAAATGCAGAAAAAACTGTTTGAATGGCTAGGCTTTTGGATGATGTAGGAATTTGTTGTTATTGTTTTTTTTTTTTTAAGCATGGAGCAAGAGTCTTTGAAAAGAAATAAGGAAGGGAAGAATAAATCCTAATTTCTATAGTTTTTAGCTGGCAAGAGTTATCCTTTATTCTTCCAAATAATAATAATAATAATAAAATTGACAAAGAGACAGGAATTAAACATTTAGCCAGTGTTTTTACCTTCCTCTTTCTTTTACATGCTGCAATCTCATGTTGTTAGTGGTTTTTTTTATTTCTCTCAGTGCTACAGTCATCTTTATCTTTGATATTGCTAACAGTCTTGGAGAAATCTCTTGATTAATCTTTTTCAATACAGTTCTCTGGCTAACCTTCTCACTTGCCCATATTTTGTAAACTGCATTGTCTTTTGAAATAATCTGTTCAACTGTAAGGTCTGACAGTGCAATTGTTTGGGCATTAATAATAATCTCTTTGAGAAATGCCTTTAATGATAACATAATATCTTCATAATGGCCCATTGCTCTTTGATATTTATATCTCAAGTGAAATCTTGCAGAAGTATCTGCTTTACAGCAGTTGCTGTCTGAACTAATTGCTTTCTGTTTAGAAGTCCTTTGGAGTCGAAGTGTTCCCTTCACAGCTTATGATATGCTCCATTTTAGAAAGGCATATCCATGCCACATCTTTCACTGAGCAGTGTTGATGGGTGGAGGGAGGCATATTTAACATATCCCATTCTGAGTCATTTAAAAAATAAAATAAAAATGACTTTCTTGGTTTTAAATTGTGGTGAGGTGGAGGTGAAGGGGTACTGGGGGACCTTTAAAATTTATTGACAACCCCTAGAGGACACAAAGCATACCTGTCAAGTATCCTGTTTTGGACAGGATTTCCCATAATTCACTGCTCCGTCATGCTCCTTCCCGCCCTCATCGTGTATTTGAACGGCCAGGAAAGTGGTTATTGCACATGCACGCTACTGCCTCTGATGGGCACACATGTGCAGTAACCCCTTTCCTGGCCAAAGGGGTTTCTATGCATGCAGGGGTTACTGTGCATGTGCATCACTGCCTCTGACATCAGAGGCAGTGGCATGCATGCACCAGCGCTGACACCCGAAGCCTTCCTGTGATTTGGACACAGGCAACTTGACAGGTATGACACAAAGTGACTTTTAGAAACAGAACGAGTTTAATCAAATCAATCTTATATAATACTGGGGATGCTGGAGTGCAGTGTTTCAACCTTTCATTGTTGCATGTGACAGGAAGACTTTATATGGGCACTCTGCTTTAGAGCAGGGGTCCCCACACTATGGCCCATGGGCTGGATCTGGCCCTGGTGCCATTCCATCTGGCCCATGCCACCCGCATTGCTTCCAGAAAACCAAGATAATGGCAACAGGTCCAATCAGTTCCTGGAAAATAGATCGAGAATAAGTAGAAGCAGTGACAGATTTTACTTTTCTAGGATCTAAGATCACTGCAGATGGCGACTGTAGCCATGAAATAAAAAGACGATTGATTATGGGGAGACAAGCTATTAGAAACCTGGGGAATATAGTGAAAAGCAGAGACATCACCTTGAAACCAAAAATTTGCATAGTCAAAGCAATGGTATTCCCAGTGGTAATGTATGGTTGCAAGAGCTGGACCATTAGGAAAGCTGAGCGCAGAAGAATAGATTCCTTTGAAATGTGGTGTTGGAGGACAGTCCTGAGAGTACCTTGGACAGCAAAGAGAACAAATAGGTCAATATTAGAAGAAATCAACCCTGACTGTTTGTTCATTGGAGGGACAAATAGTGAAGATGAAGCTAAAATACTTTGGACATCAAATGAGAAGGGAGGATTCACTTGAGAAGGCCTTGATGCTGGGAAAGGTGGAGGGCAAAAGAAGAAGGGGGATGCCAAAGATGAGATGGCTAGATGGTATTGTAGACATAATGGGCACAGAACTGGGAGTGCTGAGGGGGATGGTGGAGGACAGAGGCTCCAGGAGGAAAATGGTCCATAGGGTCGCAAAGGGTCGGAATCGACTGTGCGATTGAACAACAACAAAAGCACTTAGTGCAATCTTTGGGTGGTTCACAAGGTAATTAGCATTTTGGCCCCAACATGCTGAGTACTCATTTTACTGACATCAGAAGGACGGAAGACTGAGTCACCCTTGATCACTGGTCAGGACTAGTCAGAACTCACAACGTTTTGGCTGCAGTACAGCAGCTTAACCACTTTACCACCAGTGCTCAAAAGCCAAACATAGCTGCCAGATCAAAAGCCCATGCATGTAAGGTTAGTCAAAGTACCACTCTCGATACCATCTTATAGTGAGTATAAGAAAAAGTGGAAGAAAATGAAGGATGCTTTATGGGAGGAAAATAAAAAATAAAGATAAAAGCAGGTGTTTTGTTTTCTTCTTGTTGGGGCCTGCTACTATGGTTTCATTGGTGACGTAGGTGGAGGAAAGATGTCCCTCCTTTTCCCTGTCAGAGTAGTAGCCCAAATGAACAGTGTGGGAGGAATGATGGCGGGGGGGAGGGGGGTGGATTGGAAGATTGGTGTGCTTCTGAAAAATGAGAGAGTTTGTGATTGAGAGAGAGAGGGTATTCCTGTGCATCTCGGATTAAAAAGAAGTATGGATTTTAGCATTGTGAACTTCCAAACCCAATTCAGAATGCCTTGTTTGCTAAAATTTGAAGGTCTATACATCACAGCCTTCTGTTTGCAACACTTCCACATGTTATGTTTGTTTCTTCCACATGTTTACAGCAGTTTGACCCCACTTTGAACTCAGATTCTGATTTGAAAAATATGTAGATTTTTTACAGAAGTTTGGGGGTGTATGAGAGTGTCCCTGTACTGATTTCCAAGTGACCCACCAAACGTGATAGCCTAGGACAGTGGTGACAAACCTATGGCATGTGTGCCAGAAGTGGTATACAGAGGCCTGTCTGCGTGCACCTGTGCAGTCACCCCAGCGCAAAGTTCTCCCCGCCCTATGCCCAGCAGCCCAATGACAGCGCTTTCTCCCTCCACCCGCACAGTTTGCCTCACCCCTGTGCCCAGCAGCCCAATGAGAGCACTTCCTTCTTACCCCCAGCACAGCATTTGCCCCGCCTCTCTGCATAGCAACCCAATGGGATTGTTTCTTCCCTCCTCTGTTGCCATGTTGGCACTTTGTGATAAATAAGTCGGTTTTGGGTTGCAGTTTGGGCACTTAATCTCTAAAAGGTTCATCATCACTGGCCCAGGATTTTACAAGATAACTGTGTGGTGGAGATACACCATGTTTTAAAGGGGGATGGGGGATGGAATTGCTTCCTGATGCCTTCTGGCCAGTGATGCTCTGCAAAAAATTTACTATGCCCACCATGGGCGTGGCTAACTGTGGGCATGGCTAACTCTGTGGGCCATGCCCACTTGGCCTCCCTATGCCATGGTCTGGGGTAGGAAGGTGGCTGTGGCCAGCCAAGTGGGCATGGCCTGGGGGAATTTCTGCTACTGGTGCCCGGGCACCTGTAGGCACCGGGAGCAGCTCAACACTGCTTCTGGCTATGAGTGGTAAGAGCTCTCTGACTAAGCACTCTCATATTCCTGAGCCTGAAAGCATGAGTTTGGTGATATTCCTTACACCATTTTGTTGTTGCTGCTGTTGTTCAGTTGCATAGTTGAATCCAACCCTTCACAACCCCATGGACCACAGCACACCTTACATCATACATGCATTCATATTCATACACATCCATAAATGTAGACGTATAAGTAAGTACTGTCAGTAGAGCTTTATTTTTACATTAGTCTAGGTTACAAAAATCAGAGCTCTATTGCATTTTATGATACATTCTCACACTGAGATTTATAAACATTGCCATAAAAAATTACATAGTCCTTCTCATTAGGCAGTTAGCCATTGCACTGACATTTTAATTGCTATTGAAAACCAGCCAAACAAAGCTGTTTTAAGTCATAAAGATTACTGTAACATAATGATTTTTCAAGGGTTGGGGCTCTCTATTGGCTGTTTTTACAAAATTATGATACTTCTGTGTGCTTCAGGGAAATAAACACCCTTTCAAATTTCTGTCTAATTTAATGACCATTGCTACATTCCACACTTGGAATGATTGTGTTCCCAGTTATCCCAGCAATAAGATCATCAAATTTGCAGACGACACGACGGTGGTGGGTCTGATTACTGCTGGGGAGGGGGAGTCGGCTTACAGGAAGGAGGTTGAGATGCTGACGGAGTGGTGTGGGGAAAACAATTTATTCCTCAATGTAAAAAAGACAAAAGAGATCATTGTGGACTTTAGAAAATGCAAATTGAACATCCAGCCACTTATTATTGAAGGGAATTGTGTGGAACAGGTCTCGGTGTTTCAATTTCTGGGAATGGAGCTGAGGGATGATCTAACATGGGGAGCAAACACCAAAGATCTGATCACGAGAGCACAGCAGAGGTTATACTTCTTGAGAATCCTCAGGAAGAACAATCTTTCAAAGGACCTGCTGTTGGCATTCTACCACTGTACCATAGAGAGTGTGTTAACCTATGGTCTGTGTGTATGGTTTGGGAGTTGTACAGCTAGGGAAAGAACAATGCTGTCCAGGGTCGTAAAGACTGTGGAGGGGATAATCAGGTGTACTCTTCCCACTCTAGATCAAATCTATGCCACCAGATGTTATAAGAAAGCTGTAGAGATTGCGCAAGATAGTACGCACCCCGGAAATGATCTTTTTCAGCTTCTGCCTTCTAGAAGAAGGTATAGGATCATAAAGACCAGGACCAGCCGCTTGAGAAATAGTTTCTACCCAAAAGTGGTTCTGGCTTTGAATACAGTGCAATGCAGTCTATGAGGGAGCTTCTGTATATAGTTTTTAGAGTTTTAGAGTTTTTAGAATTTTAGAGTTTTTAGAGCTTTTTAGGGGTTAAATGTTTATATGTGGGGTGGGAGTATGTTGATAATTTTGTATAGTTGTATTTTGTTTAGGTTTTGTTGGGTTGTTAAGTGTTTTTTTCTCCCAATCTCATTGTTCTGTGCAGGACAATGACAATAAAGATTTATCTATCTTTATCTATTGTTATGTACAACTGGATAAGTATTGCTTTTTTAAACACACAAATGATTAATGCCTTATGACAGATATCACGTACAGTGAGGTCTTATCTGTTTCTTCATGTGTTTCTTGCTATTGTCTCTGAACAAAATGCAGTCAAAATTTACAGTGTGTTCATTAGCAATGAAGAGGTTCTTGTGCTGCTTGTTTTCCCCCCACATATCGTTAAGAGGTTGTCTCCCATTTTATTTGGTTCAATTTATAAATGAAGCAAACTTTGCTGGTGAGATCAGCTTCTAGTATCTAAAGAGAAGGAAAAGAAAGAGAAGATGGTTATTTAAAACTGCTTTAACAAAAAGAACTGTAGAATCACATATACATTATTGTCGTCCCACAAAGATTCATTATTTTGAAAAACCTTGTTGACAGGAGCCTTCCGGGAACAATTTCTGATAGCCTAAGAGAGGGGTTCGCAACCTATGGCCCACAGGCCAGCCCCTGATGCCATTCCATCCGGCCTGAGGTGATGACTCCAGGAGTGGATGTGCCTGCACATGAGCTAACATGCCCACCACCATTTTGTCTGGCCCTCAGTGTGGTCTAAAGGGGAGTTGTCTGGCCTGTGGCGTGGTAAGGTTGAGAACCTCTGGCCTAAGAACCTTTAAATAAACCCAGACATTACATCTCACCTGTATCTTGTACATTATTTGAGAAACTTAAAATCTTATGCCTAGGATTTGGTGAATATTAAGCTTCAGTTTGAATCTAGTTTAATAAACATGTGCACATTTCTTCTTCATATTGGGGTGCAAAAAACCTGAAACACTTTTTAAAAATCAAATGTGGGAGAAACTAAAACTGACAGAATTGCCCAGATAGGCTCAGAGCTTTCCAATAACAATCATTGGTAAGTTTTTGCATATCCTATTATCTTAATGTTTAACTATGCTTGCCACCTCTTTCTTTGTGAGTGGGTCCTTCAGTATTAATACCAACATGCCAGACAGGCATCCTTGTAATATCTGGCTGGATATTACATTCACAATTCCTAATGTGATTGAGTTATTGTCAAAGGAGAAGAATTTGAATTCAGTTTTAGGTGAGGTTTCCGAAATCGAAAATGTGTTCTCATTCAGAAAGAGGTTGCTTGAAATGTCTCTCCCCCGCAACAGTAAAACTGACACATTTTCCCATTCCTTGTTTTCCAGAGTACCCACAGAAATGGGAAAAACGGTATGAGAAAGTTACTATTTCTGTCCTTTTGAAAACTCTTACTACAAATTAAAGTTTCATTTCAGAACGCTGAACAGTTTAAAGTAGAAAAGAATGAGCGGAATATCTTCACTTTGTTGCAGTATAATTTGCAATAATTAATAGCCAAAGATACTATAGAAGAGAGGTTTCCCCTGACCCCAAGAACCAAGACATCCACTCAGCAAAAAGAGCAACATAAGAAAAATATAATGAGATGTAGATTGGAGAAAGAAAAGGATTGAATTTTTTAAAAATATATATGTTATATTGTGTTTGCATATTATTTTAATATTTTTAACACTCCTCTTCAGCTGGAAAGGACTCTTAAAGCAATTTACAAATAGTATTCTTATACTAATGCAATTGCCTATGAAATCTGATTCACAATCTGAAAGACACAATGTGAAAGGAAAATAGATTGGAAAGGAACAGGAGGAAAAATACACTTTGGAACCAGTTCTCGGTGAAACAATATGAACACTCCTGAAACAGGTAGACCTAATATTCTGGGCTCCTTCAAGTTCAAAAATAGACCTCCGGGAGATAACCTTACTTTTCATTTTATCTTCTTTGGTCCTAAATACATCTTAAATAGAGACAGATCCCATGAAACATATTTTCTACTGTTCATTGTGACATTCTGAAATAATTTATTTATGCATAACTACTGTCAAACCCCTATGCACCTTGGACAGAATATGCTATGTATTTAAATAAAAGCACCTCTTACCCTATGCATAGATCCCAGAATATTTTGGAATATGTTTCAATTCTATATTTTTGGATTAAGTGTGCATTGACAATCGTGATGTATAATGGAAAGGATTTTTAATCCAGCATTTCCCAAACTATGTTCCGTGGAACAATGGTGTTCCATAGAGTTAGTCTTTAAGGTGCCACAACTTTTTGCTGTTGTTTTGTTTTATTTTGTTTACTCTCTAATGTAACTGAATAATCCAAACCTATTATGAATCAAAGTGCCCCGTTAAAATTTTAGGGGTCCAAAGAAAGAATAAGTTTGGAAAACACTGAAAATCCATCATGCATAATTTTAATGCTTTATGTCAAATTCAACACTGTATCACTATTATCAATGCACTCCTGCCCCAAATTTTAAAATAAATTTCCCCAATCAAGGAAGGGCATTACTGTAGCAGTTACAGATCCATACAGGTGCTTGGGGGAAAGCAGAAAAGTCGTACAGCATTTTTTTAAAACTTAAATTGGTTTTGTGGGTTGCTGAAAGAGCTGTAGAGGACTACCATGAGAGACAGCATTAATTCATATCAGAACCACATTTTCTTTACCTCAAAATTCAGCTGATGCTTTCTCTAAGTAAATAATGACAATATAGGCAAAATTGGGAGTTTGGAAAAAGCACTACATGGCCAAACTTTCCCTTCCCACATGGCCATTGGAGTTACCAGCTCAGATAGTTACAGCACTAAATAGTAACTTCACCCTAACTTGGACAAAGAGCATAACTCTATCAGTATGAATTAGAACTTTCAAGAAACATTAATTGTATGATAAACTCACTAAACCAGGGGTTCCCAACCTAAGGCCTGTGGGATGGATCCAGCCCTCAGCACCATTTAAGGTGATCCACCACCCCTCCAAGGGCAATTGAGAAACAAAATGGCCACTCCTTTGAAGCTGTTGGGACAAAATTGCCACCCCTATCATGTAGGCAGGGCAAAATAGTCATCCAGCAAAGGTTAAACATAAGAAAAGAAATGGTTCTATTAAAGATGAAGATAGGACATTGAAACCCAAATAAATGTTTAGCTTAAATTAATACTCTTGAAAACAGACTTTTTCATCCGGGAAAAGTTCTCAAAGTCATAACTTGGACTTCTCTCTTCTCGCTTTCCAACTTCAAATGGGAGATGTCAGAAAAGAGAGAGATTTAGTTTCTGCTATAGCACAGGATATCTCAATTTCATTCAAAATGGCTCTTGTTATAGAAAAGGGGGGGCAAGAAAGATAAGATACCTTTTAAATTACCACATGGAGATGTGGCATGAAAATATTTCAGCTTTCTAAAGCTGGTGGGGAAAAGATGGAGAAAGCGGAAAGTTAAAAGCATTTTCTCTAAACCGATAGCAGCAGAAGGTCAGTAGAGGAAGGAGGCTGGCAGTGAAAATGAAAAAAGGAAGAGGCAGGAGTAAGATTAGCTTGAAGTGAGATATATTTTATTTAGAGGTAGGAAAGAAGATCCTTAACTTACAGAAAGTTTTTTTTTGGGGTGGGGGGTGGGGATGGGCGGGTTTCATTAACTAGCGATTAGTGCAGTGATTTGGGGATATGCAGAAGAAAAATATAAATTGAAGGCAATGCAAGAAAAGCTATATTGAGGACTTCAGTGAAGAACTGTTAGGAGAATTGATAATTGGTCTTCTTATTTATTTATTTATTTATTTATTTATTTATTTATTTATTTATTTGGATTTTCAATGCCACCCCATTTGCCGAAGCGACTCTGGGTGGCTTACAATAAAACAGTAAAAACACAGCAACATTTAAAAACAATTAAAATCTTTAAAATCTCTTAAGAATTTCTTTTAAAAAACCCACCAAAGCCATATCCCAAATTTCAAGAGACAGCTACTCAGACTAGCCAGCCCACAGTGGATATTTTCCCGGTGCCCCCCCCCCCACACCTGCTGCACCAGCCAGGTCTTCACGCCCCTACGAAAGGGTAAAAGCTCCACCGGGAGATGAAGTTCAGTAGGCAGGAGGTTCCACAGGGCCGGAGTGGACAAAGAGAAGGCCCTCTTTTTTGTGCTTGAGAGGTGAGCCTCTCTAGCCAATGGAACTATAAGAGAGCTCCTCCTGTCCGCTCTAGTGGGATGGGCAGATATCCTTGGGGTGATGCAGTCTCTTAAGTATCCTGGCCCACTACCATATAGGGCTTTAAAGGTAATCACCAGCACCTTGAACTGCACCCGGAGGCACACCGGCAACCAGTGCAGCTCCCGGAGCAGTGGTGGGGCACATGCATAGCGCCTGCTCCCCATCACCACCCAAGCCACTGCATTATGGACCAGTTGCCACCTCCAAATGGTCATCAGGGGCAGCCCCATGTAGAGCGCATTACTCTTTACCAAGATGCTGCTCTAGGTGTTTTTATCCTTTGCTAACCAACTTTTACCACAAGAGCTAGTGCCATGATGGTGAATCTTGTCACTCCAGGTGTTCTTGGACTTCAAAAACAGCTGGAGTCCCAAGGTTCACCATAACTGAGCTAGTGGAAGGAACACATAGAAAAACTTTGCTAGACATAAGGTGTGAGGAAAAAATAAGGTGCAGACTAAAGGAGGGAAATATGACAAGAATTCAGGATATCTGTGAGAAAAACCTGCTTTAAAACAGCTTTTACATACAAGAGGAAAGGAAACTCGTTATATTTCCACCATTAATTCTAATGTTTGGCTTACCTGGCTTGCTGGATCATACTGAAAGATGGAATCTTCTGTTGTCCCATTGCATGTAACAGAAACTTTGGTAACTGACTGTGACATACCCCAGACATGGAAATAACCAAGTTTTAAATCAATGAAGTCATTTAAATAGTTGTTATGAACCACAGAGACATTCATCATTTTCTGAAATTGTACAAAAAGAGCAAGTTATTTTATTAAAATATAGGAAGAGGCTGTATAGATGATGGACCACTTACATATGCATTACAGTATGTGCAGTATGTAAATGGCCCAACACTCAAACACATTTAACTTCATCAAGAAATGACTACATGTCAAATAATGACCTTTCTGTCATGACACCTTTCAAATCACCCTAAAACAGCCACTGGAATTCAAAGAGCTGCTTTCAATGTGGAATGTTCAATGTTGCTTCTACTGACAGGAAACTTTCATATATATTTTATTTCAAAATTTGCAAAAGGAGTATGAGATTTTTAGAAATAATAGTCTATAATTTTAAGTGGGCAGACTTGGTGAGATCTCCACACATGTTTAAATTGCAAAGTAATGTAATGCTCTACAAAATGAATGTATGGTTTAGGGTATGACTACATTGAAAAGCCAAACTGAAATGATTTAGCTATGCTGTGATTTCAATTGCAGGCTTTTAATACTTTCGTGATCATAGTGAGCACTCACACTGGCCTTTAGAGTCCAAGAGGGGAAAACAATTCAATGGCTGCCTTTGAATGTATGCAGAATGAGAGTCACCCTCCTGGTCCATGGATGGCTAAACAGCAGGTCTTTGAGAAATGCTAACCAAGATCCCTGGACCAAAATGTTCCTTTCATTCTTTCTGTTTCCCCCACTTCCCCCCAGCTCCAACACCACCTCCTTCATGGACCCCAGTGCCTCAACAGCCCCCAATATGCTTAGTTCACTCTCCCTGTTTTAATAATCAATCAGTCGCCTTAGAGGGGGTAATCCTGGAGGGAACAGAGGTCATGGGGAACAGAGGTCATAGGGATCAATTACCACCTAGACCAGTGATGGGCAGTCTTGGCCCTCCAGCTGTTCTTGAACTTCAATTCCCAGAGGCTCTGATCAACAGGAGTGCTGATTTGGGCTTCTGGGAACTGAAGTTCAAGAACAGCTGGAGGGCCAAGACTGCCCATCACTGACCTAGACCTTGTTTCCTTCCCTCACCTTGCTACTTCTTTGCCCCTGCATTTCAAAATAATGAGCCAGACAACATAATTGGAAAAACCTAAGTCCACTACTTTATTGATTTTAAATCAGTAAAACCTCCCCAAATATATATATATATATATATATTTTGCAATACCCACTAGTTGTGACCTATTTATACACTCTACCCACCCAGGACCATCAAGTAGTCAGTGCAGGATAGGCAAAAAAATCACTGCTTTTTGAGATACCACTCAGGTAAGTGAGCCAAAAATTCCTATGTGACCAGCTAGTCTTGCACTGTACTTGAGGGTGGCGGGTGGGCTGAAATTGCTGTCAGGCCCAAAAGTCGGGGATAAAAGGGGGATGATGCCCTTTAAACTGACAGCACCTTCACAACTTCCACCATAATGGAGAGTCCTGTTTGGCTCTAACAAATGGTCCTGCTCTCTCCAGGTCGGGAGAAGCAAAGGACCCTCACTCTGTGAAGAATCGCCCAGGTGGAGGCAAAACTTCCACCACCACCCCTTTAGCCACATGGAAAAAGCCCTTTTGATTCATTACAGAAGCCCCAGAGTGAGAGTGAAAAACATCACTTTGGGCGTCAGAAGCACCTTGTGGATTCAATTCAATCTTCACATTATAGGAGAAGCAAAAATAAAAATAAAAAATGCTTTGTATCCACCCATTTTACAAATGAAGAAAATCTTACAGTTTTTGATGGTGAAATATGTGACAATGTTTAAAGTTAGTTGAAATCAGACTCTATGTTTGTGAAAGTGGAATTGAAAAATTTTAAACAAGTTCAACACAATTATTCATTATAATATTAACCATGTATTTTCTCATATATACGTACATCAGACACTTGAAATTCAGCAAAGTAGTAGTGACCATTTTCATACGCATCTGCGAAAGAAAAGAAAAATCATGAATAAAGCAAAAGCAAATGAATTGTTTCACAGTGTGACACCCGTAGGACTGATCTGGTTCTGCAAGTCACTTTCTGGTCCTGAGCCCTTTTGGCATGCAAAGTCCTCCTCAGCCCCAAGGCAGTATTGATGAAGCTGTTGCCCTCCATCAAGATGGATTCAAGTGGGATTTGATCCACGTGGGTACCATCACCCTTCCCTGTGGACTTAGGAACTGTTGTGTCCAAACGTTTATTAATGTATATTGCTTTAACTTGCATTCACCATTAAGTCTTTGCTGTAATCATGTCCTTTTCTGTAAGGTGCCTTGTTCATATGTTTCAATGTACTTTGATTGGTTTACACAGGTTTCCCATGTTAAGTCCGGGCAAATGTATCACTGTAACTGCCCTTCTGTCTGTATATAAGTTGCTACCTCATCCTGTTTTATCCAGTACGAATTAGTCTGAACTGAGCTATAATAAATGACTTGTTGGTTAACCTCCTAGCTGCTGTCGCGGTGCAATTAATACTCGGACTTAACAGGAACCCAAGGATATTAGTCCTCAGGATTGCCAGGTTAGTTAACTGCTGCCAGACACTCAGCATTAAGTAACTGGCAGTATGGTCTACTCTTTTATCACATCAGATTAACCCTGCAAGACCTAGGTAGCATAGTTTAGGGAACATTATTTGAGGCAAAATGTAATATCAGGATCTAGCCTGTGAGTCCTTTTCTGTCCGTCTGCCATCCACTCACCAATACTAATTCCATCATCCCAGTACAGTTGTCCTGTAGCAAGCCCGGAATCATCCAAAGCAACAGTGAGACCCATGGGGTTTAGACGGCTAGAAGAAAGAGGTTATATACATATATATATTATCAAAAAGAAAAGGCTGTCAACTTGAACAAAAGGGCTTAAATATATTTTTACAAAGGAAAAAAAAGCTTTCATTCATCAAGTTTGGAATATTTTATGACACCTCTGTAATTCCAATGTGGAACCTCGGGTTATGAATGGTTCATGCTATGAAATTTGCGAGTTAGGAATGAAAATCCATTAAAAATGACTCCTTGAGTAACTTTTTTTTCACCATGTGATCAGATATATTTGTGTTTTCAGACAGAGGCCTCTAGTGGCCAGCTCTGGTAATGTGCTGGATCCACCTCAATACTCAGCTGTGTGGTTGCTCCCAGTGCTTCATTTGGGAGTGGGTGCAATCATTCAATTTTTTTGGCTGTTTGAGCAGCCTCTGCCACTTTCCACAGCAGTAGGAGGGTGTTCAGAGCATATTCACTCTGTTTTGGGAATTTTCCATCTTGTTTTCAGCGTGTTTTAGCAACTAAAATGTGGTGGTTTGGCATGTCTCGTGGGCAGGGGATGGGAGCGTCCAGTGGTGCCTGGGTTCCAACCATGGAACCTGGAAGTGCCAAACCACCATGTTTTAGTTGCCAAATCATGGCAAAAACATAACAGAAAATTCAAAAAAATGGAACAAATATGCTCCAACCACCCTCCTACTGCTGTGGGAAGTGGTGGAGCTGCCCAAGCAGCAAAATAAAATAAAATAAAATAAAATTGCTTTTTATGACCTCCAGATTGGATTAATTGGTTTTCTATGCATTCAAATGGGAAACTATGGTTTGAGTTACAAATTTTTCATGATACGACAAATCTTGAGGAACGGATTAAATTTGCAACTTGAGGTTTTATTTTATTTATTTATTTATAATTCAAATTTCTATGCTGCCCAATCAGGTGAACCCGACTCAGGGCGGCTCAAAACAGGATTAAAACATACATATTAAAACAATTAAAATCCAACATACCCACCCACCTATGAAAAACTAACCACATTAAAACTGCCCACATTAAAAAGATGGGGAGGCCTCATTTTATAAGCCAACAAGTGGGAGCCACACTTCCATCCTGGCCCCACACATGCGCCACCAGCCAATTTTTAATTCTTTTCTGAAAGGGAGCAGCTCCGTCTGCACCCACAACTTTACTGGCAGGAGGTAACACAAGGCCAGTGCAGACACGGAAAAGGCCCTCCTTCCGCTCTGGCTGGACGGACAGACACTCTTGGAACAATGCGGTCTCTTAGGTATCCTGGCCCACTACCATGTTGGGCTTTAAAACCAGCACCTTGAATTGCACCCGGAGACAAACTGATAACCGGTGCAGCTCCTGAAGCAATAGTGAGGCGTGAGCAAAATGCCCGCACCCACATCACCACATGGGCTGCTGAATTCTGCACCAGCTGTAGCCTCTGAATGGTCATCAAGGGCAGCCCCATGTAGAGCACATTGCAATAATCTAGCCTGGAGGTCACCAGAGCATGTGTGACCATGAGCAGGGAGTCCTGGTCCAGGAGCGAACGCAACTGACAGATGTCGCGAAGCTGTGCAAAAGCCCTCCTGGCCATGGCCACCACCGCAGTCCCAAATCCAGGATTACCCCTAAATTGCGTACCAGTTCTGTCTGGGGCAAAGCAGCCCCATCCAACACCAACGTTGGCAGCTCCTGGATAAGGTGGGACACCCTATCCATAGCCAATCAGTCTTGGAGGGATTCAATTGTAGCCCATTGTCCCCCATCCAGACCCCAACAACTTTCAGACATCTGGATAGGACATTGACCGCATCAGTGGGGACAGATGTACAGCTGGGTATCATCAGCATACTGATGATACCTCACCCCATGGGAACGGATAATCTCGCCCAGCGGCTTCATGTAGATGTTGAATAGGAGAAGAGAGAGCCCTGAGCCCTGAGGCACCCCATAAAGTAGGGGCCTAGGGCTGGACCTCTCACTCTCCAACCACATTGACTGGGTCCGGCCCTCCAGAAATGAGGAAAACCAGGATAACACAGTGCCCTGGATCCCCAATCCTTTGAGCCTTTCCAGAAGGATACTATGGTCGACAGTATCGAAGGCCGCTGAGAGGTCAAGAAGGGCAAGGACGGACAGATGGCCACTGTCCTGCTCCCGCCAGAGATCATCTACCAGTGCAACCAGTGCAGTGTCTGTACCATATCCAGGCCTGAAACCTGATTGAAAGGGATCCAGATATTCTGCTTCATCCAGGACCCCGTGCAGCTGTTGCGCCACCACCTTCTCCAATACCTTCCCCAAAAAGGGGAGGTTGGAGACCGGTCTACAGTTAGCTGGAACTGCTGGGTTGAGGGATTGTTTCTTCAGGAGGGGGCACACCAAAGCATGTTTTAAAGGTGCAGATAACACCCCCTCCCATAGTGATGCATTGATTATAGCCCCGACCTTAGTGGTGCCACTGTATTGATGGCTAGAAGTATGTATCTGACATAGTGAATGTATCCAGAAATTTTAAAATAAATAAATAAAATGTTTATACATTTGCTATTTAAAAAACTGTGCCATCTTAAAGATAAACAGTTATATTTCAGTAATGAACTTGTCAGAAAAAGCAGATTATTTCCACTAAAGCTCACATGGAAATCTAGAACTTAGTTTTTAAGGTGTTAAAACATTTCTACTCCTTATTTTTATTTTTGCCTGGATATGGTGGCATAGGCTAACTTGGCTCCCTCTTTGAAAGAGGATTACTGTCTGATGAGGCATGTGATTAGATCTAGGGAAAAACCTACAAGCATTAAAAAAATCTATCTCTGATATCTGCCTTTACAATGGACAATGTTGGAGAAAACCCAGACTAGAAGTAGCCCAAAAAGACCTGATATTCAAAAAGGGTAATGTCACACTTCTACTATGTGACAATGTTTAAAGTGAGCTGAAATCTGTATAAAAACAAGTTTATTCTGTAAGAGATTGTACCTACCTGGCATTAGTTGTAACACTAGGCACTTGCCAGGGGATGATGTAACCACCCCGGATATGAAGGTTTATATGCTCCAGTGGGGCAGCCAACACTTGGAACTGTTTTCTCACTTGAATGTATTTTCCCTATGAAAAGATCAGCAGATGTATGACATGGTGAAACATCACTGTATAGCACTGCAGCATTGGAGGATGTGCATTTCCCTAAATTCCTTCCTACCACTTATTTTGTGCAAAGAAAGTTTAGTGAGGAAACTAGCTCAACACTCAGAACCTGTAGAATTTTAAACTACAGTACTATCTATCATGTTTTATCTATTATTATCTATTACCTATTATTATCTATTTGAAAACAGTATAATAGTATTATCTATTTGATCACCAACTACCAAAGAAGAGACTGAAATCAAGGCACAGTTTCCTCATAACTTCTCCCCACCTCCCTGAATAACCAGCCCCCACAGACTACCCTAGAACTTTGAAAGGCATGCAAGGAACTACCAGGCAACTGGGCAGAACTACATAATTCTCTACCGCCTGGCCAAAAGCAGCCATGGCCTGTGTGGAAAGCTTTAAGCAGACTATGTGTCAGTAGGATAGGTAGTTCAAGGGCTAATATGAGAAACTGGGGTTTCCTTGTAAAAGGTAGCTTGTGTAAATGTGGAGAAGAACAAAGTATAACCCATATGATACAATGCACACAATGCCCCTCAACATACACTGAGGAGGACCTTATGTTGGCAAGAAGAAATGCTGTCGATGTGGCCCAATATTGGGCAGATGTCATATAATTTCTGTTTGTTTTGGATATGTTAATGTTAGCTTTGTATATTATTATATGCTTCTGGTGCCTCTGACATGAATAAAGCAAGCAAGCTGTATCATGTTCAACCAGTGATCTCAATGGTTGAGCTGATGCTATTGTGAGTAACATCTGTTGGACCACAACTTCCCTAACCCTATTGTAATACAGTGGAACCTCATACAACAATTGCCTCGTATAGCAACGAAATCACATAACAATTAGGTTTTGGGGCAAAATGGCATCCCGCATAACAATTTTCCCTATGGAAAAAATCGTACAAAAATTGTTCAATGGGAAAAACCACTTAGCAAAACAAATCATTGTACGATGCATTCCATAGGGAAAATCGCTATATGATGCATGTATCATATAGCAATCATTTTGTATAACAATGAGCCCCATGGAATAGATTAAAATCATTGTATGAGGTACCACTGTATGTGTGTGAACCACTCATTTTGAAAATTAATATAGGCAAAGGTCTTCAATTTGCTAGACAGTGTAATGGGCTCAGATTGTCACAGAACCATCATGGGCGCATTTCATCCAAATAAATTCAATTTATGATGTCCCTAGTAGCATATTTTGGGTATAAACTACTCAGGAGATGTTTGCCATTCCATTCTTCTGGAGACAGTCTGGGACCGTTTCACTTGCCCAAAGCCAAACAAGCTGGCTGTTCTCCCAGGAAGAACAAAGGGGAATCAAAACACTCTGACTCAGGTCCTCCAAATCATTGCATTGTACAGTCTTACAAAATATTTAACATATAATGAAGCCATTTTAAAATTCCCATTTATTTATTTATTTTTAAAAAATTCTACCACCAATAGCTCAGACTTTGCCTTATATTTGCAACAAAAACGGGGGGCTGGAAGATTTTCTCAGTTTATAAAACTGGAGAGAGAAATTAGTGGGTAGACAAGAAAATGGCTGAAAGAGACCAAGGATATTATAAAGACTAGATCAGTGATGGTGAACCTCGGCACTCCAGGTATTCTTGGACTTCAAATACCAAAAGCCCAAGTCAGCACTCTTGCTGATAAGGACTTCTGGGAATTGAAGTTCAGGAACACCTGGAGTGCCAAGGTTCACCATCACTCGATGAGATTGTTGGACTGGGCCTTGAGAAATTAAAGCTAAAAAATAATGCTATGAACCTAGGAGCCAGTCATACTTTATCTGTCATGGTTGTTGCAAGGATCGTGAGGAGAATGAAAGCTATACTTCCTAAAGATGGAATGAATATTCGTAAATGCTTCCATCCTCGATGATAAATGTTGTTCCACAACACCACAAAACATTCCATCAAAATCTTTTTTCGGCCACTGGGAGGTGTTTTACTCTTGAAGAAAAATGAAATGACTCAACAATTTTCCCCCCTTTCATAACAACATTAGGAGAAAAGCAAGTGTTTTGTGCACCAATTTGTGTACTGTATATGTTTTTGCACCAAATGTACACATTTTCACAGAATAACATTTCTGTGATTTCTTTCCTGCAAAGAAAGTCAAAATATGTAAAAATAATAATCAAAAATTCTGATTTTACCAGGAGTGAAGAAATACTTGAAATTTTTCATTTCCACCTATAATATTGACCTCAATGAATGTTTGCACCACAAATGTATACTGGCTTGAGCTCAATGGAGGAAAGGTGGAATACAACAAACAAACAATGTTTCATTCCATTTTCAACTTCTTCCCTGGAAATTAAAAATCATAGCCCCACAGTGAAAATTGAAGAGTGGTTAAAGACTAAAAATATGTTTTGGAGGAAGAATGTATAATTGTGAGCCCACTTATATCCATTAAATCATTTTAATTTTGCAGCCCATTGATGCTTCTGTGCCAATGGAACTGACTTGTAAAATGTATTCTCTACTTCCAAAAGTTCTTTTCTCATTCTCTTTCTAAATATAGTGTATTTATTGTTTAATCAGGCCTCTGATATCTGTTTTGGTAAGACTTCTCAGATGGCTTACCGTGTGATAGTCATACCACCGTGCATCAGGTATATAAGCATTCACTGTCACTTCACCCTATAATTTAATGAAACACATAAAAATGAATACAAGAATAAAATACTATGGATGCATTCCTTCACAATAATCAGCTATTCACATAGTCAGTTCATTTATAAGCTTACTTCATCAAGAACTGGACTGATCATCAGTGCTGGACCCCATAAAAATTGTCTGTAGATATCCCATGTCTTCTGGTCATTGGCAAACCTAAAAAAAGAGGCAAATGAGAATGAGTTCATCTTCCAGCCACACAACCTAAGAAGCAACCCTGGTATGAAGCACAACTCACTCTTTTTTAAAAAAATATCTGTTTTTTAAAAATATATATAATGAAATTTGCAGGTAGGCGGTTTATGAATGCCCCACTTTATTTATTGCATTTGTGCAATCAAGTCCTGAAGGATGAAGAGAAATGCTTATCACTAGATTCTCAAAACTGTTTCTTAGTTTCAGCTTGGTGTGGTGGCCATTATCCATTTATTTTACTGAGATTTGACAAGCTCACTAGATGGATATTAGAAGTCGCATGTTCAGCATTTCAATCTCCACAGCCTAACTCTAGAAAAAAAATATGACTGAACTTTGGTCATGTGTAATGAAGAGAAAGTTAGCCTGGGAAAGCAAGAGTGGGAACAAAAATTATTAACTTGCAAAGGATTCCACAAGGTGAATGCTCATATTTCTTCCTGATGGAACCCACCATTGCTATGTTGCCAGATGTTACAACTTAGCTGTTTAGCTGCAGAATCAAGGCAAGTCTATATTCATAGCTTATGAGAGATGAAGCAGAAATAAAACGTGCCCATACAGTGTGTTTTACTTCCGGTTGGAGGAACCACATGACCGGCCCACTGAACCACATGTCCGGCCCATTGAACCATGCGACTGGCCCATGGCCAAAAAAGATTGGGCACCCCTGCTTTATAAGCTGCAATGTGAGGAAGGAAGATCCTAAGGGTGCTAATCTAAGAGTAATAGTCACCTTTCTTAAATCCCTAAAGTTGCCATCATTTTCCCTCAGCCCAACCCCTGCTTGAAATTTTGAGTAATTGAAACATCTGAACAGGATAGCAATAGCAATTGTGTTTATATACCACCCCATTGTGCTTAGTGCACTCTCTGGGTGGTTCACATAATTAGCATTTTGCCCCCAACATGCTGGGTACTCATTTCACTCTCCTCGGAAGGATGGAAGGCTGAGCCTATCTTGAGCCCATCAGGGCTGTACTGACAACACAAGCAGTTTGGGCTGCAAAATTATAGTTTGACAACTGTGCCACAAATCCCTAAAGACCAAGGGACTTAACAGTAATGAATCCAATTAAGGATTGTGTTAAAAATAATCAAAGCTAATTGCTGGTTTTCTATTTAAAATACCAGCATTTGCCAAGTCCAAACTATGTCATGAAAATTTCAACATCAGTGATTTGCACAGAATGCAACTTAATACTTACTCGTGCAGCAAAGGACGTGATACAGTGCTCCCATGTGCATGAGCATTATGCATCAATGTGTAGAGATAGGGCAATAATCTGTATCGTATATTGAGCACATTTCTCGCTATATCTTCAAAGGTTGAGTTAAAGGAGACAGGATCTTGCCTCTGCAAAAGGGATGATGAGTACATTAAAACAATACAACTCTCTTCCTGGTTTTGCTGAATCAAATTAAAAAGTATTAATCCATTAAATCCAGGATAGTCTGATTGTCCACTATGTAGCTAGCTAGCCAAAGGTGTGTGCTGTAGTTAACGGGACAGACTGATGGCATTTTAATTACCAGCCATTAAACCTTTAAGAATAATTTAAATCAAACTTAGGCTGACGTAGGGTCAAGCTTTTATTTTTAAATAAGGCAGCATTATGTACCTCATCCATTTTTGGAACAGTTGAGTATGTGATAATGTTTGTTTAAAGAAAAACATTTTTGTACCTCTTTATCATATAAAAAAGATTTCAAGCAAGAGAATAAATGAAGCCAAACGTATTAACCAAATGGACAGTGAGCAAAAGAAACCTGGTAGTCTGGCTAGGTAATCCTGCTATGATAATAGAGCAGACCAGACTGCCAGCGACTCAATGCCGAGTATCAGGCAGCACTTAACTAACCTGACAACCCTGTGGACTAATGGCCCGAAGTCCACAGGGAAGGGTGATGGTCCCTAAGTGGATTAAATTCCACTTGAATCCAACTTGATAGAGTGTAGCAGCTTCATCAATATTGGCCTGGGGCTGATGAGGACTTTGCAAGCCAAAGGGCTCAGGATCAGAAAGTCACTCACAGAACTAGATCAGTGATACAAGTGTCACGGTGTGATGCAGAAGGATGGAAGGCTACTGCTTTATATTATCAGGACAGTCTTCATGGCTGATCGCCATGTTGATATTTGGATTCAGATATGGCAGAAGAAGAAGTAGTAGTTTTATGAGTTAAAATCTCTAGAGGCTGCTTGCAACACCATTCAGAAATTAAGGGGAGGCTTTATGGCAAGCAAAAGATGAACAAGAAAGATAGTGATGATATGGATAACATTGTTCTCTTTACCCTTTTTGTCTTCAAGCTCATTTCCTCTATGCAAGAATACAAAGCTGCTGCTTTCATGTCCCAATCAAACCCTGGACTGCCAAAATGAAGACACTTTCTTCACTTTTTCATTGCCCAAATCCAAGTGCTCATTGGTGAATGTCTAATGAAAAGCTAAGATGAAAAGTAGTCTACATTTTGTGTCTATTCATCTAATACATCAGGAAGACCAAAATGGACAGGCTATGTTGTTTCCCTTACTATGACTTGCCATTAAATGGAAATAAAAGGAGAACTGGGTATGGCTGGGAAAATGAATGGGAACAGCAGTGATGGGCAGGGACAAACAGGAGCATTGTCAAAGCTATCAGTTGAAATTATATTACATTTCTGGATTGTTGTGCAGGGGAAAATGTATTTTAGTTACTAAAAGAATGCTTTGGAGATCTTGTCTATCTCTAATCCACAACATGGAATCTAAGGATACCCCTATATGGTCACTTCCATGATGTAGTACAGAACCAAAATTGGTTACACATCCATGAATTCTAAAATGAGCAACTATCAATGCACTCTTATGGCATTACTGGACACTTAATGTTAGATGCCCTATAGTGCTGCATGCAATACTATCAAAAATGATTGACGCACCCTAGTGCCCATCACATTATGATTTCTAGAAAAGGTGTAAAATGCCCCAAGCTCTGTCCATCGGGCACACATTTCATAGGTCGTGTCATTGAAGAAGCCACAGATGTCAGCACCAGTCTAAAAAGAGAACAACAGACAAGAAGTTAGAATCATTTCCTCCACATTAGATTAAAAAAAGCAATGTCAAAGAATCCCAAAGTTAAAATTTATCAGATAGCAGAACCTACGTAGGAGATTCCAAAGAGGCTGAACTCCATGATACCTGTTAAAATGAGAGGGAAGGAGGGTATAGTTTAGATTTCTTTATTAAATTAATAAAGCATACTTGAAATTATTCTGAACCACAATTTTCTCTGTTTCAGAAATAGTATAAGTTTCCCCAATTTTTTTTCCAAATTTATGACTGAATATCACTTGCTGGATCACAGTTAGTTGAAAAATGAAGAAATCACAAAGAGCACCATTTTTCTTAACAAGCCACACATTTTAACATTAAAGGTTAACCTTACCAATAATGGATTTGTCAAGCTGATCCCATCTTGCATAGTTATCTCCAAGCCAATGTCCTACCCATCGACCACTGGAAGGGTACGTTGAACGGGTAATGATGATCCCACGTTCTTTTGTGGCATTGTGCATACCACTGGTGTGAAAATACATGAGCGTATATAAGTTAACATACACGTTGATCATACAAAAGCACACAGATCCACCATCTCAATTTTTAAAAACAACAAAGTGTATGTGAATTACTTTTACATCTATTTCATTCTTAATATGTTAGAAATATTCATTATATTTCCCAGTCTAATCTATGTGTGCTGTTTACACAAGACAAGACAGATTGAGAAGGCAGTTTCAGTCCAAATAATATTCTTTGCCTCGGGCACAAGAATGAATAGAGCACTCTCTCTCAGCAAGATGTCAAACTCCCCACAATTTATATTCAAAGTCTATATACAGTATTGTCTTTCCTCAGTAGAGCTCACACACAGAATAACTACAAAATGACTGAGTGATAGTTCAGAAAGATGCAAACAACCCATCCAACCCTTCTAATTATCAAATGTCCATGAAACATATAGTATTTTGGCCAAAGTTTCAATATTTCAACAAATCATTTTAAAAAAAATATTATCCAAAACAGCAAATAAGGTGAAAAAAATCATGGGAAAGATTTATATCCCTTGCCTAGATTGTTCTATTTCTATATTCAATTGAGAAAAAAAATAGATTTTATTTATTTATTTATTTATTATTTATAATTTATAATTCAAATTTCTATGCCACCCAATCAGGCGAACCCAACTCAGGGCGGCTCACAACAGGATTAAAACATACATATTAAAAACAATTAAAACCCCAACATACCCACCCGCCTATTAAAAACTAACCACATTAAAACTGCCCGCATTAAAAAGATGGGGAGGTTTCATTTTATAAGCCAACAGGTGGAGGCCACTCTTCTATCCTGGCCCCACACCTGCCCCGCCAACCAGGTTTTAAATTCTTTTCAGAAAGGCAGCAGCTCCATCTCCACCCACAACTTTACTTGCAGGAGGTTCCACAAGGCCAGTGCAGACACAGAAAAGGTCCCCCTTCATGTGCCAGAGAGGCGAGCCCCTCTGGCAGATGGAACAATTAGAGAGCCCCTCCGGTCCACTCTGGTTGGACGGACAGATACTCTTGAGATGATGCGGTCACTTAGGTATCCTGGCCCACTACCATGTAGGGCTTTAAAGGTCAAAACCAGCACCTTGAATTGCACCCGGAGACAAACTGGTAACCAGTGTGGCTCCTGAAGCAACAGTGAGGAGTGAGCAAATGTCCGCACCCCATCACCACATGGGCTGCTGCATTCTGCACCAGCTGTAGCCTCCGAATGGTCATCCAGGGCAGCCCCATGTAGAGCGCATTTGCAATAATCTAACCTGGAAGTCACCAGAGCATGTGTGACCGTGAGCAGTGAGTCCCGGTCCAGGAGTAAACGCAACTGATGGATGACGCGAAGCTGTGCGAAAGCCCTCCTGGCCATGGCCACCACCTGATCTACAAGAAGCAGTCCCAAATCCAGGAGGACCCCTAAGTTGAATACCGGGTCTGTCTGGGGCAAAGCAGCCCCATCCAAGACCAAAGTTGGCAGCTCCCTGGATAACACGGCACCCCCTATCCATAGCCACTCAGTCTTGGGGGGATTAAATTATAGCCGGTTGTCCCCCATCCAGACCCCAACAGCTTCCAGACATCTGGATAGGACATTGACCGCATCACTGGGGTCCCCATGGGCTGAGATGTACAGCTTGGTATCATCAGCATACTGATGATACCTCACTCCATGGGAATGGATAAACTGACCCAGTGGCTTCATGTAGATGTAGAATAGGAGAGGAGAGAGCACCGAACCATGAGGCACCTCATAAAGTAGGGGCCTAGGGCTGGACCTCTCACTCTCCAACCACATTGACTGGGCCCGGCCCTCCAGAAATGAGGAAAACCAGGATAACACAGTGCCCTGGATCCCCAATCCTTTGAGCTGTTCCAGAAGGATACCATGGTCGACAGTATCGAAGGCCCCTGAGAGGTCAAGAATGGTAAGGATGACCGATGGCCACAGTCCCGCTCCCACCAGATATCATCTACCAGTGCAACCAATCTGCTTCATCCAGGACCCCCTGCAGCTGTTACGCCACTACCTTCTCCACTAACTTCCCCAAAAAGGGAGGTTGCAGACCAGCCTATAGTTAGCTGGAACAGCTGGGTTGAGAGATTGTTTCTTCAGGAGGGGGCGCACCAAAGCATGTTTTAAAGGTGCAGGAAACACCCCCTCCCATAGTGACACAGTACCCTGGATCCCCAATCCTTTGAGCCGTTCCAGAAGGATACCGTGGTCGACAGTATCAAAGGCTGTATGTATGTTATTCTATGTGTGTTTTTGGTTTTGAGAAGAGAAAATTCAAATACTGGTAATAAATAAAAAAAAATAAAAAAATCAATTTCACAGGAAGCCATATTATACTTTACATGTATAATGAGACTATAATACTGCTTTTCTACTAAATGGTTTACTATTTTCTGCACTGTCATATTAGAGAGCTTAATTTTAAAGACAAGTTCTATATAAAATCTGCATGGAACGGCAAGGAAAGTATTTACTAGTATAACTATCTTCCTTGTCATTTGGACCCATTGAAAGGATTTCACATTCCTTCCAGCGATTATATACTAGTATTTTTGAAAGGTATTGGATTTCATGAAGCTAAAACTCATCCCAAAACTTACTAGTAAGTGGATTCTGCTTGTGACCATCCATACAGGTTATGTACATCATAGTGTCTCACAGGGGTCCCATCAGGGAGATGCTGTTCACCTTCCATGCATGTTGTTACAAGAGATAGCCCCCTCTCTCTTAAAACCAAGGCTAGTAGAGATACAGGAAGACCACACTATTAGAAAGATATTTCAGCTATTATTACATCTAAAAATAAATGCCAGAACTTTGAAGGGTTATTCAACCAACCATCTGCATTAGAAATCTTACAAATGCTTCGAGTTACCTAAAATTTGACTTATATAATGATTTATGCTAAAAACATGATTTCCTACAGTTTTGCTTCAAGTTACATCAAGATGCTTTTTCCTATGGGTTTGCTTCGAGTTATGTAAAAATTCATTTCCCTAAGGTTTTGCTTCTATTTACATAAACATTTTATTTTTCCTATGGGTTTGTTTCGAGTTACAAAAAAATTGATTTAAGGAAAAACCTACAGAACTGACTTTTTTGTAAGTAGGGGTTTTACTGTACTGCTATACCCTTGCCAGCAGTTTCTAGTATTCATATGGATTGGGATATATGCTGTTATCCACAATGCCTCCTTAGTTTGCAATGAATATGGTTCTTCCCTTCTTTTTAGACAGAAAGATCCAGAGCATAAATGAGAACCTGGACATAGATATGTATAATAATAATAATAATAATAATAATAATAATAATAATAATAATAATAATAATAATAATAATAATAATAATAATAATAATAATAATAATAATAATAATAATAATAATAATAATAATAATAATAATAATAATAATAATAATAATAATAATAATAATAATTGGTCTCTGGTTTTAAAAGCTAAAAATGGACTCTTAAAGCACCTTAAAAAGTAATACATCCCCAAGAGCAGATGAGGACAAGGGATTATTTCAATATGTAATCCTAATATATAGAATTTATAGTTTAGAAGCTATGTTCCCAGACTGGCAAGGTTTATACAAAACACGTCTTATTTTTCCCAAGACATGTGTGTGCATGCCACAAACGGTTTTAACTAGAACGATTTTCAGGTAAAAGGTAATTATAAGTTAAGAACAATGACAAAGAATAAATTGTTTCAGGTTTCAAAGTGGACCAAGCTCCCAAGAGGAGACTTTTTATGCATATCTAAAGGACCCATATCAAAATGGCAGAGAAGTCATGAATACCTGAGCCAAAGAGTCATCCGAGAGGAAGGCCACATATAGTTACTATATTCCATTTACTAAATCTTACATCCTTATAAGTGTAATTACAATCATAGTTTATGCTATAAGACTATTCCAGCTAATCAAAACTAAATTCCACTTATTTTTCTTCTGCTGTATCCAAATCCGAATATAGACAATCATCATGGTGATCAGCCATGAAGACTGTCCTGAGAAAATAATACAGTCGCCTTTCATCTGCCTTCCACATCTCAGTGTGACTCCCGTACCACCACTGATCCAGTTCCATGAGTCACTTTCTGGTCCTGAGCCCTTTTGGCATATAAAGTTCTCATCAGCTCCAAGGTAGTATTGGTAAAGCTGCTGCCCTCCATCAAGATGGATTCAAATGGGATTTAACCCACTTGGGGACCATCACCCTTCCCTGTGGACTTTGGCACCCAAGGCTGTTATTCCTTAGGGTTGTCAGGTTAGTTAACCACCACCAGACAGTCAACGTTTGGTCGCTGGCAGTATAGTCTACTCTATTACCATAGCAGGATAATCTGGCCAGACTCCACTTAGATAAACCAATTCTACTTAGATAAACCAAACACATCAGTAGTCTTCCTAAAAAGGATTTAGGTTTTCATAACTATCCATATTACATCATGTTAGATACAGAAATATATTACCTGGCATATATGGTGGATGATTTAATTCTTCACTTCTGCAGCCACCCATGGCTCCATCAATGAAGTTGGAAGGTTCATTCATGTCCTATAGCATTTTTTCCAAAGAAGTCAAATATCAACAAATCAGTCGCTATAGTCAACTTTTGAGTGACCTTTTTTGTGTATAGATGGATAATAACATTTACGAATGTAATAAATTATAAAATTATTTCCAAAATCTAAATGCATTAATTATACTTAGTTAAGATATACTGTTTTTCTACCATCACAATCTTTAATGACTTAACAATTTTAAAATATACAGTACAACAAAACACCGTAGATCTATTAATTACAATGCAGGGTTTTAAAAATGAGACAACAGTAATGAACAGAAGATACTTCAAAGACTATTAAAAGATCAAAAGAATTAAAAGAAAGATGAAATGGTGTTCAATAAGTGTCATGTCCGGCCCTTATAAGCAATAATCCAGGCAACGATGAACAGAACAACAACAGGTGTTTATTAAACAGTCTTTCAGGTTTACAGGCGCTCCGGGCATGAGACGGCTATACGAATTCCCATGAAATCAGTCCCTCCTGAATCTGCAGTAGAAGAGGCAATGCCTAAGCTACACTAGATGTGGTAGTGTGTAGAGGAGACCCAAGCTTAGCACGTACTGGCTACCTGTATGGTAATGGGTAGTATAGATCCAGTCCAGCCCCACCCTTGTTTACCCTTGGGGCTTCATCAATCCAAAACTGTAGCCAATCACAGAACTCTGATTAGCATAATGTGCGCACCCTGAAAGGGAGATTTGAAACTAACTTTAGCTCCTAATTTGAATGCTGGGAAGCTGCCATTTTCTCATTGCAAGGCGCTGTCCATGCAACTTACAATTGTGCCTTAATACATAACAATAAGCCACAAGAATTTGACTCAGGCTAGAATTTAGGTGGGACTGCAGCAACTCTCCAAAACATTATGTTTTGTTTCTGTTTACTAATTGGCTGTTTTCTTTTGTTATTTTTATCACTGTTTTCATTATATTTCATGGCATGGTTTTTTTGGGGGTGGGGGGGGGAATGTTTACTGCGAAAACTACTTTACAAGTCCTTTCATAAGTGCATTGTTTATTCAGTAAAGGTACAGAAGCAATGGCACGTGGTACTTACAGTCCAGAGCCCATCAAATTTCAATGTGCTGGCATGATAATCCTCTAATTGCTTTTGCCACCATTGTGATGTGGAAGTGCGGAAAAAATCTGGAAAAGCTGCAAAAGCCCGGAAGTACTGAAAATAACATGAAAAGGGTTTTTAAAAACATGTATGTAATGGATTTGTATTTATTGTATTTTAAAAAATATGTCACTCTTCAGCAAAGCAGCTTGTAAAGTAATACTAAAATAAAATACAGCAAACTTCATTCTTAAACCTGTGGGATAAAAATATATATCCTTCATGAGATAACATTTTAAAAATCAGGTGACTCAAATAAGGCAGCTGAGTTTCTCTGATCACTACTTATTGTACCTTTTAGATGACAGAGACAACTAATAAATTAATGTTGTCCATTCTCTGTCTGATGAAATGGAAACACTACAATATGCAGTGTTAAATAAAAGAAAAAGAAATCTACCTTGATCTTGATCATAATAATCAAACTTAACATATGGTATTTATAAATGTATTGAAGAACATTTGAACAGGATTCAGAAATAGTTTTTTCATGTGTTTAGTGGGGGACGACAGGTTTGCAAATGGATAAATGTTTCTAATGAAAAATATTCATACCTCAAGTTGTACTTCAAAAGTTGCATCTTCATCAATGGTTATGTTTGGATAATCTGGCCACACCTAATTGGAGAGAAAATGAAACAAAATATGAGACAGACTAGTTGAAATATTGTTGTCATCGGCTGCTACTCGTGTCTGAGTATACTTTTCTTCCTGAAAATCCTTTTCAGGAAAAATGCCATTGGTATGAATTTGTTTAAGGCGGATCCCAGTTTGCCATGAAGTGACCCACACACTATGATCATGGAGCCTTCTCATGTCGCACATAGGAAATGAGACATGTAGGATTTAACACTGGAACTGCAGTGGAGTCCCACAGCCTTGAGGATATAATCAAGGCACGCCTTCACAGCCAGGCCATCTGGCATGGCCTCTTCCACCATCCTGGCCATTATAAATCAGAGTTCCTCCTCTGCTCATTTTTGCAATTGGACCCAATATGATGGTTTCCAGTGGCATTTCCTCCGCTGATGAGGGCCCTCAACCCACCTTAAGGGGCTCATCTGCCCATAGCCATTGGTCCCTTTAGGGAGTCAGGTTATTTACCGCTGCCCAACACCATCTGGATGTGGAGCCAAAGGTTGGGAGATCATTTTTCTAATGTGTCTCCTTGATCTATAGTACGTGTTCCAGTTTTGCAGTTCTAAGTTTATTATTATTATAGAAGAATACTTTCACAGATGTAATCATTGGATTGAAGCAAATTAGTCCAGGTGTGTTGAGCAAGCAGGGTTTTACTACAAGATGCCAAACTATAATCATTAAGAATAATAATTATGTGCTGTCAAGTGTCCCTTTCCAGGGTTTTCTAGGTAGAGAACACAGTAAAGTGGTTTAACATTTTCTTCTTCTGGGGAAGTTTTTAACTATGCATTTTCCCCTTGACTATAGAGACTGGTTATTTCTTCCAAGAAGCACAGTATGGAATCCCATCCTCCACAACCAGATAACTAAATCACCTAGATATATGTTAGTTTAAAATACATCAAAATCTAGAGGCGGATTTGTTTGTTTGTGATAGGAAGAAAAATATCAGTGCCCCTTGGCCATATTTTGTTCCCAGAAGAAAGAAATTTGTTTCCTTTTCATTGTGGAGTGGATGAGGGATGGAGGCTCAGTCCCACATTTCAGGTGGAATGGGTGGATGATGGTACTGGTTGTCTTGGGCACCAACCATTCTAGCTACAGCTCTGACAAGCATCTTCAAGCCTTAATGCTTTTTAGATGTAGCTTTGAAGTACCCAAAATTACACCTAAATTTTGGTGGTGCAGGATGTGTTGTAGAACAAATAACTAAGACCAAAGTATGTTCTCATAGAAATCCTACTTAAATAATAGGAGCACTTCTTTTAATGCTTTTATAATATACAAAATGTACAAAGATTTACATTTAGCTAAAGGGTATGTGGTGTGCCAAATTTTAGTTTGTGTGTTCATAAGAACCTTGTACAGCTTGTAATAGCTTAATTGTGCTTACCAATGAGTTGTATATACATACATCTTTACTTCCCAGATACTTTTTTAGAAATGCACACAAGATGGAAGTGTGGGATTTGAAGTTTTTACAATCAATATAAAACATACTTTAAAATTGTATAATCATATTTTAAAATTGTAAAATTATAAAATTAATCAAAATAAACTTGAAAAACTAGCATAGAAATAACCTTACAGTAAAACTTCTGCATACGATTATTTACTGTTCCACAAGGTTATTTGTATGTCAAAAAAAAGTGTATGTCAAAAACACATTGCATTACCAGAAGAGGCCCCTAGATGTTAACATATTTTTTGTATTAAAATTTGTATGGTGAAATTTTTAGCCAAGATTTCTATTTGTATGTCGAATTTTTTGTAAGTCGAACTATTTGTATGTCGGGGTTCTACTGTATTTCATCTCCTTCATAGTATGGATAAAAATAAGCAGTCTAATTGCTATCGTGGAGGCCAACGGACTAATGGTCACTAATTACTGAGTTTCTGCTTTAATAAAATGGGATTTCCCAAATGACATATAAGGCAAGCAACATTATGCAACCGTACCTTTCCCCATACAATCTCTGTGCTGTTGGGCCATGTGATGAAAACATTATTCTTCTGGCCTTCTGTGAATGTGTCATATGGTTCAGTTTCATTTCCTGATATAGATGGGTCCTAAAATGAAAAGAACAGTTTTGTTCTTGCAATATGCATGGGATGTGCATATGCACGCGCACACATGCACACGCACACGCATACACACATACACACACTTAAAATCATAATCTCTTCATTTTTTCCACATGCTTGACCTATGTTTTAATTTGCTTAAGGTTTCAAAAAAGCCTTCAAGAGAGAAAAACACAAAACATTAAAATGGGCTGTTCATTGACATTTTGCTGCTATAATAAAAAAAGGTTTTTTTAAAAAGTTTTTTTTAGCTATTTCCATAACTGGTCATATCTCAGAATTCAGGTTTTGGATCTAGGAGATGAAAAAATCCACAACCAAAAGCAGTTATCTGCGACCTTCCTATTTAATGCATGCTATTTCTTTCTAATTGTCATTACCTAACTCTTCTTTTCAGTAATGATAAAGGTTGCCGTTGCTTGAAAGCCAGTCATATCCAACTCTAGGGTTCAGTGTTCATTTCTGTTTATAGCCAAAGAGCAGGCGCTGTCTGCATTTGCAGACGTTTCCATGGACATGTGGCAGGCATGACGAGATACTGGAGTGCACGAAACGCTGTTACCATCCCACCAAAGTGACCCCTAATTATCTACTTGCAATTTCTTGCTTTCAAACTGCTGGGTTGGCAGTAAGCTGGGACAGAGACAGAAGCTCACTTTGTCATGCAGTACTCAGGTACTGAACTCTGACGTTACAGTCTTCAAGTTCAGCATCTTCACCACTTGAGCCACTGCAGTCTTCTCTTTACTGATTCTCATATTATTTATCTTGCATTCTTGGTTCATGGAGTTGCTGTAATTCCTTAGCTGTACTTGCTATCAATGCCTGATCATCAGTAAAAAGTATTTCATTGGTATTGTTTCCATTCATGGGCTTAGCTTTGTGCTTATGCTATCTATGTAGGTGATTAATAATAATAGGACTATTATTCTTAATTATACTACCGTGTTTTCTGGTGTATAATATGCATCAGAGTATGAGACCCCCCCCTTTTTTTATACATACTTTTAAGGGGAAAATAATATTCTACATTTTAACTACAGGAGCTGCAGGATTGGCCAGGAAAGAAAGTTCCTTTGGAAGCCTTTTGACCAGGTGATCCCACTGCCACTGGCCATCAGGAGGCTGGGAGGACAGGATCAGCTGGGCAAGATCACTCCCAAAGGAACAATTTCGCCCAGCTGATCCCACCACTGTCAGCCATCAGGAGGCGGTGGGTGGGTGGGTGGGTGGCAAGAGGCTTTAAAAGGAGCTCTCTTGCCCGGCCAATCCCGCCAGCCATCAGGATGCAGGGAGGCTGGGCAAGATCACTCCCAAAGAAGATCTCTTGTCCAGCCTTCCTGCTGCTGCTGTAGCTGCTGCTGGCCACCAGGAGGTGGGGCGGGTGGGCTTGGCTGGGCAAAATTGCTCCTTTGGAAGCTGCCCTTCCTTTGGCTCCAAATGGTCTGCAGTGACACTGAACTGCACCAGCAAGGGAGGGGGGGGGAGTTGAGGGCAGCATTAAAAATAACTCTGTCCTGTCTCCAGCCACCAATCCTCTCTAGCTGCCAAACCGCACCAGCACAGGAATGGCTATTACCAGCATATAAGATGCACTTCGTTTTTCCTGTGTATTTTAAAGGGAGGAAAATGCATCTTATACACCAGCAAATACAGTAATTCAGTCACTGTCACAGAAATATCTAGTGAGGACATGAAAGAAAACTTGTTTGGCGGGTACTCAAATGCTGTGGCTATCTTCTCAATGGGAGATCACATAGGTCTCCCTTGTCCAGCTGGCAAGTAGCAAAAAATCTCATACTGACAAAGGGCATTTTCATCTGGAAGACATAATAATCATGAAAAGTGATATATGTATAATTCATCTACGAACCAAGATGAGGATGTATCTTGAACCTTGTGACTTGATATATTCAACAAACTGGGGTAGGTCCGTGAAATTTTCACCAAGAGTAAAATCAAGCTTCCTTTTCATGTAATCAATGTCTGTATATTGTACATCCTGTTAGAACAGAAATTGTAAGTTAATGTTAAAAAAATAAGCATATAATGAATTTGTAACAACTTGCTCCTTAGAATTTACTTAAGAGAAATCTCCAGTCATCATTATTCAAAACTAAGGCAGAAAGCAAAACCATTATTTTCAATTGCTCATATGCCTAAATAAATCTGAGAGAAGACAGGAACGCCTATGGAAAAATTTCTCTATTTCTAAACTATACCTTTATATGTAAATCAAATATATGTTACCTAAGAGAGTGGATGAGTAAACAAAGCAAACAAAATGTTTATAGATTAGAGTATGCAAGAGGATATCTAAATGGTGCAGCCTCTGCATAATGTGATTTGAATGATTTCTATGAATGAGAAACATTGTACTCAGTGTCCTATCCCCATCATTTTGCCATTTCTCCCTGATTGTGGACCAAAATCTAACAGGTCTGTGAGATGAAGAGAATTGCAAATTGATATGTTTGCCAAAGTTTATTCACCTAATTTTTGAACTATTTGCCACCTCTCCAAGTTTTTCATCTTTCTCATCTAGCGAAGATGAACTGAAAAGTTTTATTTTATGTGTAACTTATTAGGGATCCAACAAAAGTAATGTAAAAGTAAAAGTAACAGAATTTGGTGGCTTAATAGAGTAAAGGAAAACTTTCTCTATTTCTAAACTATATATAAATCTAATATACGTTAACTAAAAGAGTGGATGAATAAACAAGGCAAACAAAATATTTTCAGAGTACTATATATCACAGATTCTACTGCTGGAATTCTGATGAGACACCTTTGATGGGTTCTGACAAGGTGGCAAAAATAACACCTAAAATTTAAAATATTGTAGGTTCATGGTTGGCCAAAACCTTTAATAGACCACTAAAAATATAGAAATAAAATGTGTTTTCAAGTTTCCAGATGTGCTTTGGAACTTTTCCAAAGATAAGGCTTATATGGAGGAGGCATATAGAGAAATATTTCAAAACTTGAGCCAAATGATGCCTATGAATATAGTATGCCAATGAAAGCTAAACAATTATACATTACATGTGACAAAGAAATAAGAGCTAACAGAACATGAATCTTGAAACTATGCAAGTTAGCAGGAGCTGGGACAGACAAGGAGTGATCTCTTCATCAAGTAGTACTCAGGTTTTGAACTGCTGATTTGCTGACCTTCTGGTCATCAAGTTCGGCATCTTAACCACTAAACCACCACAAGCACAGAATGATCATACTAAAGAGCAAAACCTGCCCCCTCCCTTTTGTGGTCCCAAGTCAAGATTAGGATTCTCTACCAAACATTTTCCTAGTAAATAATGATCATGTCTTGTAAGTATAGGGTTTGGAATTTGGGGAGGAAAAAAAGACATTACGGGAACTGAAATAGACAGCTAAGTAGATGATCAGATTAAATATACTGTACAGTAGTACCTCACTTAAAGAGCATAATGTGTTCCACGGGATTGCTCTTTAAGCGACTTTGCTCTTTAAGCAAAACACCATTGTGACCAATTATGACTTCTGGTGGGAGGACTGTGAACCCCGATTTAGTTGTTAAGCAAGTTTATGGTTGGTTTTGGTTGTTAAGCGAGGCGACCATTCAGAAAAAATCCTCCTTTTTAAGCGAGTTAGTTTCTAAGTGAGGCGCTCCTTATGCAAGGTTTTACTGCAGTCACAAAAACAGTTATTGCTAATTGATATTGGTGTTTTGCTGCTTCAGTGCATTCTTATTCCATTTCACTAGATGCAGTGTCTATGTTGGAGTTCATTTGTGGGTGTATTAGAACAGAAGTACCCAACCTTTTTTGCACCACAGACCAGTTTCATGTTAAACAATTTTCCCATGGACTGGTAAGAGGTAGTGGTGGGATTGGATGGTGCAAGTGCACAGACAGGGAGTGGAGCCCTGCCATAGTTAAGCAACATGGAGGAGGGGCCCAGCCACCTTTCTAGCTGATATGTCTAAAGCCTGTGCTCTTGCTCCGTTTGCTGGGTATACCCAGCAGAGCATGTTGAGGGCAGAAGGATGCCACCGGGGATCCCAGCACCACCCACCCCTGTGGCCCAGTTCAGGACAACCTGTGGCCCAGTACCGGTCCATGACTAAACGGTTGGGGACCCCTGCATTAGAGCATACATAGATTAGGTCATCTTTGAATGTTTACTCTTAGATTTATTGTGCATGGAAGGGCTACTGTGAAAGTGGTTTTCATGATTTTGTTTGGAGTCTTCTGCATGAACAGTTGTGCAATATAGCATAAACTGTCCTCACTTTATAAGTTCATGTACCTGTATATTGGCCAATATGTCTCCAGTTATAAATTATAGCATACTGCAGCCAGATCCCCATAGTTTAATGTGACAGGCAACAGTAATGAATCTCATAATCAGCAATGCAGGAGAAAAAATGTATGAGCAAGATATGCAACATTAGGTCTTCTATTTAGCAGTGAAAATTATTGATATGCTATGCCTTGAATATGCACTGCCAGTAAAACAGATATAACAGACATTTCTCTTGTTGCTATAAACTGTAACAAAATGGTAGCAACACTAGCCAGAGCAAGAAAAATTTGAATTCCCACCCGATCATTAATTACACATAGAGCATGTTGCAATTAAGCTTCTCAGTTTTAAAAATTAGACAATTAGATTGATGGAGAAGGACAACCTGTCCAAAAGTTTAATAATGCAGTGCACTTCAGTTTCTTTCTTTCCTATTATTGCATTAATTAGAAGATGAAGGAAGGAGCTTAGTGAACAAAGAGTAATAATAAAGGAAGATAGAAGCTGCAGTATTAGTCCACATTTCAATTGAGTTGCATTAATAATGATTTCTTCTTCCCTAAAACAATTGTTTCTGGAATCAAAATGGTGGCACATTGACACTGGATAGAACTTACATAAGGTATTCTTGCTGCCCTCATTGCTTCGTACAGTTCAACAACTTGAGAAGTATTTTTGTATCCATACCGGGAAATCTGGAATCCCAAGGCCCAATAAGGTGGCATAACAGGTCGTCCTATTAGCTGCAGATAACATAATTTGAAAAAAAGATGTATATATCCCAGTTGCAGAAGAATGATCAAACAAAAACATTTCCCAGATTGAAATGTCTGTATCCCCCATCAATATATGACGCATGCAGTCAACTCAACTGGATCTGGGGTATCATAATGTATTTACTGGAAAAGGTACATGTTTTCAGACTAGATTCAATCATAACCCCGTTTCTATATCCTACAGACCTTGGTGGATAAAGGTATGTAAATTAAAAAACCTAGTCTTACTCGAGTGTATTGCTGAACCATTTCTTCAGGATTTGGCCCCAATACCATGTAAAAGTCTAGAATTCCTCCAATTGTGCGATATGTCAGGGCAGGTGTTGGCTGGAAAGTAACATCTGAACAATCAAAAGACAGAGCAAGGTAGTTATGCTGATTTGCTTCAAATGTATTTGGAACAAATGAAAATGTGTTTAGATTGGAAAAGTTGTCATTGATTTACCCATAGCATTGCTGTTCTGCAAAAGAACTCCATGAGCATTTCCGTTGTTTTCCAATCCCATGTAGAAGGGATGGAAACCATATGAATTCAGTTTGTACTGTGAAAACAAAATCAAACAAGCACATTTCATTTTTACTTCCCCAAAATCCATATATTTCTTCAGCAGAGACAATTTTACTACTACTACATCCCCTGATTAACTATAGTAACTCTCCCAAGTAACAACAGATGAATCTTTAGACTCAGATTTGCTATTGTATTTCAATATTAGGTTAACCATAATTATTTTTCCCTGATTTATTTATAAATAAATAAATAAATAAATAAATAAAATTTTCCCTGATTTATTTATAAATAAATAAATAAATTTTCAGAAAGGTTAGAATAACATATTTGCCGCAGCCTGTACTTACACCAGGAGGTTGATCTTTGGTGAACATTCCCCAAGACTCCCAGTTCATGTCTCTCCGGAAATGAGTGTGTTCATTTTCTCCAAATCCATATATGTATTGTGATGGCAGGCGGGTAGCAATCTGAATGAACATGTCACTGAATGTAAAGCCTGGCACCTGAGAATTCCAGCTGAAGAGGGGGAAGAGTATTTACTGAGCATCAAATACTGGAGTTAATGATATACTGAAAGGGGGCCTAAAATTAATTATAAACCAAGAACGTAAATTTTTAAAGTTTACATTCTCTAAGGCAAGAATGGAGGGACGGACGGACAGATGGACGGATGGACAGACAGACAAACAGACAGGCAGATATTAAAAACAAGCTAACTTAAGTTTTTTAAGACATTATGTTAGCTGGAAGCATTGTCAGCTTTGGCAAATATGATGTCTCAGCCCACTCAAAATATTTCAAAGAAATTTCAATTAAATTTGCCTACTATCTTTAAATTCATGGAGAACTAACATTTATTTATTTGTTAAAACCCTTTTGCTTACTAGGGTCATCCATATAAATATGCAAGATGATGTTTAAAACAATATATACAAAGGATCCTCTTGTATAGTTCTGAAAACAGTGTAATGTTTGAAGGCAAATTGTTCCATTACAAGTAGGAAAAATCAAAACCAAACTTTACATAGCAAAGAACAGCTTGAATGTTGACAAAACAAATGGCAGGAGTCAAGATGATCTATGTTCACACAGAGATGCTAAGCAAGTGAAATGCTAAAAACTATCTTCTTTTTTAAAAAATATATCAGATAACCTCTCCTTACTTAAACACAAAGCAATTGCCATGGCTGTTTTTCAGCAAGAATGAATGGTTGTGAGCACAAAATGGTATACTGCTGCCCTCAATCTGTACTAGAAATTGTAGAAATATCCTTGTGTTAAGTATACATGAATTATAAACACTTGTCAGAATCTTGTTGGTGCTTTGTGATGAGAAATACAAGCAGCCACTTGTTAATTTGAGGCAATTTAGAGCTACGAAATATACCATTGCATCTGTGCTAGTATAAATCATTAAGAGGATTCTGGCCATTATGTCTTAAATCCAACTGAGTACCCCAATTAGAGAAGGCTTAACTTACATAACTGTCCCAGTGTTTTTTCTTTTGATCTGTATGCCAAATGGATTGTCTACGATTTCCACCTGATACAGTCGATTAGCCTCTGAACTTTGAGGGATATCTGGGGTGAAGAGTGGAACTGGAACTTCATATCTTTTGTTATTTGGATCATAGATCTAGAAAGAAGACATCATTATTACTCATTGGATAAATAGGGCTGGCGGTGGCTCAGTGGTTAAGAAGCTTGTCTTGCTAGCTGGAAGACTGTCAAGTCAGCCGTTTGAGACCCAGGTACTACATTACAGTTTGAGCACCCATCTTTGTCCCAGCTCCTGCCAACTTAGCAGTTTGAAAGCAAGAAATTGCAAGTAGATAAATAGGGACCACTCTGGTGCAAAAAATATCTTGGGGACATGAAAGGAGCCTCATCCGGGTGTCCCTTGAGCAGAGTTCTCCCAGAAAAAATAATTTCAACCCAGAATAATTTGATAAAAATAGGCCATAAACCATATTATTCTATTGGTATTAAAAGAGATTTCTTGCCTAGTACAATTTTACAGGAATTACAATAGTTCGGTATATACTGATATTTCTCCTGAAATAAATTCACAAAAATTTTAAAAAATCCAAAAAGTTTTCTAGTGGTGTGGAGTGGGGATCTCATGCAGAGAAATCTCATTGTGAGGAGAAAAGAGGTATTTTCCCTTCCCCCTCAGGTTCTCAATGAGATCAATTGAGGATCATATCTCCACAGCTGAATCATACAAGGAGTTTCAAGACAATTGAAGGCTCATTGTCACATATACAAGAGAAAGCAAAGAAAATTCCCATTATTTATAAAATTGACTCTTGATTTTGATGGCATTTCAATTCATCATATACTATCTTAATACTGAAATCTTCAGTTTTGGCAGGAGTTTGCTTGAGAGCTATTAATTTTAAAAAGCTTTCCATCAAATATATAACTCATATGCTAACATCTGCTGACTGATGTCAGACTCTGGCAGCAGCTGCAGTGATGCCACAACATAACATGCAACACTCTACAAGGCTTCACTTGGATTGTGTGTACAATTAACTGTTGGAAAATGCCCTCAACCTACATAGCTTCCAGACCAAACACATAAAGGAAGAAAATAAATGTGCATTGGCAAATTCAATTTACCTTAAACTGCAACATATCGTCATAGTGGTAGGTCACTTCCAAGCGAAGGAGGTCCACTGGTGGTGACCTAGACCCATATGGGTTTGGAAACTCAGTGTTCCTGTGAAGATCAGCTCTCAAGCCATCATTGGTGCTCTGAATATTACTGACAGAATAACCATAGTTACTGGGATAATAACAATGTGGAACTCCAGGAGTAGAAACAACCTGGCAGGAAAAAGCAAAAATAGTTAATACTAAATTAAGGTATCCACCTTTAATTCAAATGCTGGAAGGATAATAGGAGCAAATTCAAAAATATTGATGCAGAAGTAGCCATTTGCAACTCTTATGAACAAGGGAAGAGTATTTCTCATATATGGCCATTCATGAGAATTTAGATCCATTATGACACATATTCTTAACATGCTTTGAAAATGCATTTATTTTGCATTGATGGGTGTTTCTTGATTTAAAAAAAACATGCAGAAATCTTCTCTGAAGATAGAAGAGAGGGTTTTTCTCTCTGTGTTCTATGTTGCATGGGAATGAGAGACTGTGTTACTCACATCCCTACTGGGAGTCATACTTTCAGTTCCAGGACATCTGTATCTTACATTCACTTCATGAGCCAATTAGGAGATTGTCTGCCCAGGTTCTTATGGAATAGGCTGATGTGAGCTAAACAGTGTTGCTTGGGCTCAATGATGGTAAATCTGATATATTAGTGGTGAGCTCACTGTGATACACTGAATATAGTTAAACTACTTCACCATTGGTTTTTCTAGCTGGGAAAATGGGAGGGGAAATACTAAAAACATCTAGAGCAGTGTTTCCCAGCATTTGGATTTTGAACTGAAGCCCCCATGTGGGGCATGCACCCCACAATAGGAACCACTGATCTGGACCTACATGCTATAAAGCAGCCTTCCCCAACAATGGGATCTTCTAGATAAACCTGGCTCTCCAGATGTTCTTGGACTTCAGTTCTCAAAAGCCCTCATCAGCAGGTGTGCTGATGTGGGCTTCTAGTAATTGAAGTCCAAGAACGCCTGGAAAGCCAAGTTTGCAGACCTCTGTTCTAGATGTTTTAGATACAATTCTCATAATGCCTGATTATTCATTTGGTACAAAAATGTTGTGAGATGGCCAGGGAATTTTACAGGATTTTATTTGAGATTTCTCTCATAAGAAATCACATAGGAGGCAATTCCAGAGTGAGAAGAAAAGAGAAATGTTTTCTCTCCTCCTTTGAGAGAACATTGTGAGATTCACAGTGCTAATTAGATCACACTCTTTTTCAGTCCTCAAATTAATTTATGTTTCTGTATTCATACATCAATTTTTATCATGCATATATGAACACACACTAGTAAAATTGTAATTAAAAAAATACATATCTGCCCATAAACCTGATGCTCTAAAATATCAACAAACACATTTTACAGTCACTGAATTAAAATTAAAAGTTTGACAATGTTGGCATATATTTTAATCTGACTGCAGAAACAACAAATTGTTGCCTCTAGTCCTGTGGTTCCCAATGTGGGACAGGATCCCCCCAGCCAGGGTCAATTTTAAAGTGGTCAATTTGAAAATTAGTTATTAAGAGTGAATGGCCTTTTAAGCTTCTTCTAAGTGAATAAGAGTTCACTTTTTGAATAATAAGAATTATATGTTCCAAGGGGGGTGGGGTTGGCAGGATTTTAGAGATTCTTAGCTGGGGCATGACAAAAAAAAGGTTGGGAAACCCTCCTCTAATCTGTTTCATCAATGATGCCTTGCTTACCTCCCAGATGCAAGCACGACTTTCGCAATCAGCTTGTGTTGGTTCTGGATACGGGAAACAGTCAAATTTTTCTGTATCTTGACTGACCTTCTGGTCCCATTGCAGTGTATATTCTTGCCCTAATGCAAGCTCAAGCCCTGTAATGTGTAAAACCTTTGGGAATAAACGAAATAATCTTAAACTACATGACATTTAACAGCATCGCTAGATATGTTATATAAAAACCTTATATGCAGATAAATATGCCACGTCTTTGACACTGGAGTGCATGAATTAGGTTTGATATTTTTATTTAATTATGTGATTTTATTATGTATTTTAATGTGCTTTTGTTAGCTGCCCAGAGTGGGGGTGACCCCATATGGGTGGGATATGAATGGATTTTTATTATTATACAAATCAACCATTTGGTTCACAGTTGAGGACTGGAATAACATTAACAGTTCAAGCCCTAACCAAGGGCCTAAGAGCTGTTAAGGTAATGTCTGAGTATATATGCAGTCCCAAGTAGAGTTGTTGGGTTGTTGTTGGTTTTTTTAGAGTTAGGATGTTCAAAACAGATAAGTCCAAAATTTCCAAATATCTAGGGAGTCCTTTAGGTACTGCTCCAAGGGCTCCGATCACTATGGGAACAACAACAGATTTCTTCTGCCATAGAAGCTCAACTTCAATTTGCAAATCATGATATTTTGAGATATTCTCCAGTTGTTTATCGTCAATTCGTGCATTTCTTGGTATAGCAATGTCAATAAACCAGACCTTCTTCTTTTCCACAACAGTTATATCAGGTGTGTTGTGAGGCAGATGTCTATTTGTTTGTTTTTTAAAGTCCCACAGGATCTTGACTCTCTCATTCTCTAAAACTTTCTCTACTTGATGTTCTCACCGAAGTAGTACCTATTTATCTCCTTGCAATTTCTTGCTTTCAAATTGCTAAGTTGGCAGTAGCCGGGACAGAAATGGGAGCTCACTCCATCACACAGTACTCGGGTCTCAAACAGATGACCTGCCAAACTTCCAGTTGTCAAGTTCAGTGTTTTAACCACTAAGCTACCACAGTCCCTGTATCAGAACCATAGATACAGATAAATATGCCACATCTTTGCTATAAGGGGCATTGCAGTTGCTCAAATGGTTAAGATGCTGACTGGAAGGCAGAAGGTCAGTAGGACAGAATGAGCTCCCGTCTTTGTTCCAGCTCCTGCCAACCTAGCAGTTTGAAAGCAAGAAATTACAACTAGATAAATAGGGACCACTTTGGTGGGAAGGTAAACAGCGTTCTGTGCACCGTGGTGTCTACTCATGCCTGCAACATGACCACAGAAATGTCTGCAGAAGCAGACAGTGCTGGCTCTTTGGCTTTGAATCAGAGCACTGAACCCTAGAGTTGGATATGACTGGCTTTCAAGCAAGGGAAATCTTTTCATTTACTTGATAAATGAAGTATCACTGGCTTTTTATTTCATTATCAACATATTGTGTATGGGGGATGGAGAGGGGTTAAAAAAAGGAACATTAGAAAAGAAGGAATTTCCTCTACTTTTATGTAGGAAAAAATTCGCCAGGGATAGTAGCTAAGTAACACCAACATATCCCATAACATGTCAAATTTGGGAAATTTTGTTGAGTCAAATGAGTAGGGCAAGTGAGCAGTAGCTAGTGAGCAGTAGCTAGTGAGTAAGAATATAAAAAGGAGAAGCTGGCAAGGGAAAATCCAAGACTTCGTTTGAGAAGACAACTTAGAGACAAAAAGTTTAGACAACTATTTCAAACTATTGATCAAGGCAAAATATCCATGAGATTAAGTAATGTAATTTCTTTTCAGTTTTTGCCACACTGACGCTGCTGAATCATGGTGTATTAAAGGTTCCCATCCATGTAGCCTTGCAGTGACAGATATTCAACAGACAACATATTTTCCCAGCAAACAACAACAAAGGAAGTGTTTCTCTTTTTTGTTTCCAATCAGGTGTGGAACTGAATACAGTTACCATATTTTTCACCCCTTTTAAATAGAATAGCAAGAAAATACAAGAGTGTTAACAGTATGCATGGGGGGGGGGGATAGAAGGTTATTGTGGAATTTTGATGTCTGTGAATTCACAATGGTGTCTAATATACAATCACATTTGAAAAACAGTTATGGAGGAATATTGTAAATACTGACAGTTATTCTCCTCTCTAATGAAGGGAGGTTGAAGACAGATAAAATTATATTTCTTTACATGGACCACACTTACATTAATTTCTTTTTGCAGATGTAGTGATTGATACCAAGAACGCACTTAAAGTAAAATTAGACACATCTATGGATGGTACGATGAAAAGCTGTTAATTATTATGCATATATTCTATGTCTAGCCTCTGAGTCAACAAGGCAATGGCTGAAATCTGATAGAGAGTTATAACTACAGTACAGTAGTTGCATTGAATCAATGTGGTTTCAATATGTCAACTCCTGGTCAGGTTGCATTGATTCAATGAATTTAGTTGCAACTTACTACTAGATGTCAGCCTCTGAACAGCAGTCCTTAAAGCCAACAGCAGGAAGGGGCTGCTGCCTCTATGTCCTTCTTGTGAGACTCCCCATTGGAATCCAGTTGGCTACTATGAAAACAGGATAGTGGGTTATGCAGTGCCCTCCCTTCCTAGGGGGATTTATAGTGCCAGGTTATTATTATTTTCTTACCTGAGATGAAACATTATAGCTTGTTTTATGGTTGGATGAAACTGTTACACCATTCTGAAGCACTATAACAGGGGGAGTGGTGGTGCTTACAACTCCTAGGACTTTAATTTCACCAAATTTTAAGTTGTTCGGGTCTGAATATCCACGGTGAGTAACACTGATGTCCAAGGAACTCTGAAAGACAGGTTCGATTAAAACAATCAGTTACAATTAGTTACAAGGTTTTTTTTTTGGGTCACACTCTCTAGTTCTCTTTCACCATATAGCCTACTGCTGTGGGGGGACCATCAGAGGGTTAAATGGGCAGCACCAATACAAATTCAGACACATAGTGTATTTTTAATGTTTAATTATAATTTAATATTGATTTTATCATACTATGATCTTTTTAGTTATGTCTGATTTTCAATTTTGTTTCAGTATTTCCTTCCTTTAGATCGCAGTATTGTGTGAATAGTGGGTTTTAAAATAAATAGATGAATATTAACAAAATACATATGACATCCAATTCTAAAAAAAAACCAACTTTAAAATACCACCCAAAATTTGTGTACTGTCTTATTAAACTAATTTTGTGACTTTAATGTCAATCTATCAGGGGTTTTAAGACACATTTAGTAAGACTAAAAACAGTAGTAAACAGACTCATTGAATCATTTTAAGGTATTGTCCTCGGAGAAGGAAAATTTGACTGGTGGTCTGTATACAATTCTGTTCACTTGGAATTTTCCTAGTCTACCAGCAAAAGGGGAAAAACATATCCTACCAACTCAGATAAATCACCAGCTATATGAAGTAATGTGAAAAAATATCTAAACATTATGCAGATTTGCAAAAGGCCCAGTCATCTCAGAAGAACATAGCATCATATATGACCTTCCTCTAAGAATACGAGATTAGAAGATATGCATACCTGATTTGCTTGAAATGTGTGTAAGATGTAAAGACCATTTTCATATGCATCTGAAAGAAACAATACATCATAGTAATGTCCTACATTTTTTCAAAATATAAAATTTAAAAGGAATACAAGAAAAATATTTTTCATTGCTGTGTGGAAATATAGTAATCAATATTATTCAAATGTTGAAACTTAGCCTTAAAGTTACTGTCCTAAGTAATTTCCTAATGGTTGCAGTAGACAATCAATTTTAAGAGCCAATTCTATTGCAGATTTCTACTTGAGACTTTTTAAAAAATAGTCTGCTTCAAAGGCACACTGCTCAGGGTTTATTAAGGAACTCTCCTTTTTCTTACTAATGATTCCATCAAATATATGCACTATAACCAATAAGGTTATAAAAATAGATTTAAACTAAGTTTTGGCCTTATAGAGCTTGAAGCACTTCTATAATACATAGAGGCTGAAATTCTGCTGGCATAAAATTTATGCCATGTAAACTGAATTATATTAATAAAATAAAATAAAAATCCTCTTATTCCCTTCTTTATGTTTTGGGATCTTTTTCCCCAAGTGAGAAACCTTTGGGAGCCTTTGGGCAGTGTGAAATATTGTGAAATTGTTAGCCGTGGGTCTTGATGCCAGGATCAGCACTACCAAGGCAATCCAGTAGCCATTATCCTGTATGAAAATCCCTATGCTCACAAAGACTTCCCAGGGGCAAAAGGTATTTCTAAGAAGCCTCAGAATTTGAAGGAGATAGTTAAATGTTGTCCTATTATTGGAAGGCTCTGGATTGTTGTCTTCGTATATGGCTTTCTACCTGTGAAATTACACCAATGTTTCAGGAGATAGCCCAACTATAGCTGAAACTCTGTCATTCGAGCCATTGTCAGAATGGGCTTTAAGTTAACACTATACTTTTCTCCAGTTTTCAGTACCATGATTTGATTTTACCAGATCAACCATTACTTCTAATTCTTCATCATAAAATAAACATGTCACTTTGTCGATGCCTGAGCCAATTTACGTTAGAGATAATAATCATGAGACTTTTGCTATATCAAATAGGAACAAAATACATGTCATATAGCATTATTTTCCATGTTGCAGGTACATTGTCCATGAACTTGAAAGAGCCATGTTGCACACTCTTTCAATAAGTCTTGAAAGTGTCTACTCTTGGCTAAATTTTCAGAGCTTTCTAAAGGTAAAAGTAAAGGTTGCCCTTGCTCGAAAGCCAGTTGTATCTGACTCTAGGGTTTAGTGCTCATCTCTGTTTATAGCCAGCACTGTCTTGCATCTGCAGATGTTTCTGTGGACATGTGGCAGGCATGCCTCAACACCAGAGTGCACGGAACTCTATTTACCTTCCCACTGAAGTGATACCTATTTATCTACTTGTAATTTCTTGCTTTCGAACTGCTAGTTTGGCAGAAGCTGGGATAGAGACAGGAGCTCACTCTGTCGTGCAGTACTTGGGAATTGAACCCCGACCTTCCAGACTTCGAGTTCAGTGTCTTAACCATTTGAACCACTGCAGTGCATTCTAAAGAGCGATTAATTTAGAAAAATAAAGCCAGAAAGAAACTAGGAATGAAGGCTTCCCCACCCACTTTTCATTTTGACCTTAACCATCTTGACTTTGACCATCCATAACTGACATGCAACCCCAGAGAGATACATTCTGAGGGACACTCCACCAATGGCTTCTGATGTATTGCCCAGAATCCTATTGTTGATTACATTTGTTCAGCAAATGGATACTAATTAAGGAGGTGCCAATTGTGTTCCTGTGTGTGTACCCACACATCACGTGATTGGCTGCACAACTAAGAATGTAACCAGCACTCTATTAATAACTGTGTTCTGTCAAACTAATGGTGGCCCTTTTCCAGCATTGTCTTGGTCAAGAATCCACAAAAGTGGTTGACCATTCCCTTCTTTTCTTTCTTTTTTTTTTTGGGGGGGGGGTCTTTCTGGGTCTGTGCAGCTTGCCCATGGCTACACAGACTGGTTCGTCTCTCAGGAAGCACAATGAGGAATCAAACTCCCATCGTCTAGCTCCTCAGCCAGATACCTAAACAACAGAGCTTCATTATAGAGCAGCAATTGGTCTTCAAGACATGTATCTTTACACAAACAGAAATCAGTAAGGAGATTACAACCATGAAGTATTTAAATAGAATCTTAGTAGTTTTATATTCCAGAAGCCCAGTAAGTTTGGTTAGTCAAGATCACCCTTGCTCGAAAGCTAGTTGTATCTGACTCTAGGGTAGAGTGCTCATCTCTGTTTACAGCCAAAGAGCCATATGGCAGGCACGGCTAGACACTGGAGCACAAAGAACACTGTTACCTTTCCGCTAAAGTGGTACCTATTTATTCACTTGAAATTTCTTTCTTTCTAACTGCTAGTAGCATCCTGTTAATACTTACCAATTGTTGTACCATCATCCCAATAAAGGAGTCCTTGAGCAGCCTCGTTATCATCCAGTGCAACTGTAAGACCCATCATGTTCCTTCGGCTAGAAAAAATTGGGATAAATAATGTAGAATTTATTATTTCACAATCAAATTGTAAATCCATTTTAATATAGATTTCTCTCCTCTTTTCTGACATCAGCATATAATGCACATGCTTTCTACCTTTGTTCTTTCTGCTTCTGATCAATAGGTATTAATTTGATGCAACATTTTGCCGTCCACCATCCCCCTTGAAACCCATGTAAACATTTAAACATATCAGCTCATACCTGGCCTTGGTATTCAAATCAGGTAGTTGCCATGGGATAACAAAGCCACCTCTAAGATGCAGATTGATGTCTTCAAGGGGAGTAGATAAATTTTGGAATTGTCCCCTCACTTGCTCAACTTCATCCTGTCCATGACAAACAAGAATTTATGGTCTTATTTCAAACTTGGAACCCTATGTCTATAAATAATTACAACAATTGGCTATGGAAAGATTCCCTCTGCAAATGCTTCCAACAAACTACACTGGATGCAATTAAGCTAAAAGTAATTGGATTCTCCTTTCAGCTGCTTACCTCTTTCCATTTTTTATTTTATTTTACTTTATTTTAATTTTAATTTTTTTGCTGTAGACAAATTAAGTCTGATCCCCATGCAAAAATCAGACACATTTATATCCCATGAGAATTATTAGGCCTTTAAAAGTGTCACTAATTTGACAGATGGATTTCAAGGAGCTGAATGACAATTACAAGGCCATTTCAGCTGCTTTATATATAGATAGATATAGATATCAATGTGTGCTGATTAAGTAAGGCCTATCAGACAAGATCCAGATGCAGACGTACCTAAAGTAATTGATTTGAAGCCAGTAGAACTGAAGTTGGTCACAACTACTTCAAATTTTGTGAATTTTAAAGGTAAAGGTTTCCCTTTCTCGAAAGCCAGTCGTATCCGACTGTAGGGTGCAGTGCTCATCTTTGTTTCTAAGCAGAAGAGCCAGCGCTGTCTGCTTCTGCAGACGTTTCCGTGGTCATGTGGCAGGCATGATGAGACACCAGAGCGCATGGAACGCTGTTACCTTCCCACCGAAGTGGTCCCTATTTATCTACTTGCAATTTCTTGCATTCGAACTGCTAGGTTGGCAGGAGCTGGGACGAAGACGGGAACTCATTTCTGTCCTGCAGTGAATTTTAGCAGTCACGTGTTTAGTACAATTAAGCCTGGACTCAAACTCCTAAGTGTTTTACAGCCCAATGCAATGAGAAACATAAACCAAACTGTAATATGTATAAGTAGAACAAACTTTATTGGCATTTTTAGCTTCCATTTTCACCTAAAAAGTTAGCTAACATTCTAACTCTGGGGAGACAATCCTTTCAAATCATATTACAATTCTTGCTGAGAGAGAAAAACAAATAAAGAGATAGGGATATTTCACTTACTGTGTAGTAATTGTACCAGCGAGCATTAGGAAAATATGCTTCCACTACTGTAACACCCTGAAATGTGAATATATTTGTTCAAGTGAGAGGGAGAAAAATAATTCCAGTAATTTTTTTTTTAAAAAGTGACCATATCTACATATTATTTCTGAACTTACTTCAAAAAGAGCAGGGCTTATGAGCAATGCAGGCCCCCAGAGAAACTGTTCATATATATTCCATGTTGTTTTATCATCAGTAAACCTGAAACAACATTGTATTTATTTATTTATTTATTATATTATATTATATTATATTATATTATATTATATTATATTATATTATATTATATTATATTATATTATATTATATTATATTATATTATATTTGTTTACCTGCCCCCATCTGGAATATGCTCCCACCTTGGGAGGTTCATATATTTAAATGACAACATCCAAATACAAATATAGCATCAGTCCAGATCCCCCCTGGTGGCATGCCAAGAGTAAATAAAATAATAAAATCTTAATTTAATTAAACTTAAATAATTCTTGTTTACTCGAGTCTGACCCTGTGCAAGCCATAGCTGTCAAGTATCCCTTATTGGCCAGGAAAACCCCTTATTTTACCCTCTTTCCCACTGTCATCCCTTATTAATTAGACTGCAATGCCCTATTGCCACCATTGGAGGGCAGCACAGGATAAGCATAGCTGTCAAGTATCCCGTATTTGCCAGGAAATTTCCCTTATTTCCAAATCCAAAGTTGACAGGTATGGTGCAAACCCATGGACCAAAGCACTCCAGGCTCCTCTGTTATCCACTATCTTTCAAAATCTGCCTAGATGAGGGATTCTCAACCTGTGGCCCATGCCACCATTTCATGTGGTCCCCCACCACCACCACCATACCAAGAAGTTTAATGTGGTAGAAAAAGGGCAAAATGGCTGTCCGGCCCTCGAAGCTCTCTGAAGCTTGAGAACTCCTGGCCTAGATCCATGCCCATCATGTCAATGATGCTGTCTAACCATTGTATCCTCTGCCACCCCTTCTCATTTTGCCTTTGCTCTTTCCTAGCATCATAAATAAGACTAACCAATTTCTGAGAGAGACGTTACAACAGATAAAAAGGTCCTAAACTAATAAGACCTTGATATGTTAGCATTAGAACCTTCTGCCTGATACAGAATATATAAGCCTGGCCACTGCATTCTGGACCTGATGTAATCTCTGTAACAGGGACAAGGGTAGTCCTACTTAGAAAGCATTACAGCACCTTCCCTTTCTTCAGAGACATCTGAAACAAGTTCATATCTTCGCTGCTCTGCAAATATCTGGGCTGGTCAAACAGCACATACAACCACTGGCTGCTATCTGGTGAAAGCCCTGCCTTCACCTGCAACACTGCTAGGATCTGTGCCACAGCATTATGATCAGAACAATCCTGGCAAGTCCTTCAGCTAAGTAAACTACCAGCGCTACATCACAGGCTTAGTATATAGCATCATTATACTTATGTATTAATCTAACATTCTTTTAACTCAGAGCAGACACACTCCTTTTAAGTACCCTCATTTTAATGTTTGCTTTCCCCCCCTGTACTATGCTGGTCCTGGACCATAATATTAATCTATTACTCCTTTAACTCAGAGCAAACATGCTCCTTTTAATATGTATTTTAACTTCTGGGTTTATTTACTGTGCTATGCTGCTTTTGGACCGTAATAAAGATTGATTGATTGATTGACTGATAATTACAGTATTCAATTCTTGAGACACCCAGCATTGTCAGTGATCATCTGTCCAAGTAGAGGTGCAGCTGGGCAATTTGATGTAAATGAAAGAAACAGCTTTTAATACTGCCACAATCTGTAAATCTATATTGAGGCTGAATCTAAAACAGGGGTTCCCAACCTTGATCACGCCCCTGGAAAGCTGAGCAGGTCAAACCCTGGAAGGAGAAGTAAATATGCCCACTTCTGCATTTACAGCAGTTGTAAATGTATCTGTTTCCACTTCTGGGTGCAGTGGCAGTGGTGGTGGGCCACATGAAATGGTGCCATGGGCTGGGGCTGGACCACGGGCCATAGGTTGGGAACCCCTCTAAAATGACCCCATGTCTGAAATAAGGAGCCAGGCATATACATTGGAATGAACTAGGGTCACAACTTTATTAAGATTAAATGTTAAATGTTAACCAGAAACAGACATTTTGCATGGATTAAGAGGTATTAACAGTTCCCTAAAAAGCTCTTTATCTCACATACTGGATCCAAATGATCATACAAAGTTAAAAACCTCCTCATTGAAATGTTAATACAGCCTAAGTCAAAACAATTGAGAAATATAGGAAGCATCCTTCAGATCACATCATTTAATACTTACTCATGGAGTAAAGGGCGCACAACTGTGCTGCCATGAGCATGAGCTTCATACATCAACGTGTAAAGATATGGGAGTAAAGTGTATCTGGTGTTGAGTGCATTCCTTGCTATGGCTTCAAAATGTTCATCAAAGAATACAGGCTCTTGCTTCTAAAGAAAGAACACATCAATATAATTGTTAAACCTACTGATATTGTCTCAGAGTTTCATACATAGATTGTTTAAATTTCCCAATATATATATTAAGCATTGGTAACACCTTCTTATGTAATATGCTGATCACATATCCTCTTACATGGAATCATTCTATTTATTTTATATTTATTTATTTATTGTTAAATTTTTATACCGCCCACTCAGCCAAAGCCGACTCCGGGCGGTTCACAACAGTGGGTAAAAACAGATAAAAACAAATAAAACAAATAAAAACTAGCAATAAGAACCCACCCCTAAAAAGAGAGGGGTGCAGGAACTGAAGAAACCATGAAGAAACTAGTTTTTGTTTTTCTCCATTTTATAATTTAAACCAGCTGTACATGATCTCTTTGTAACCATATGTAGTCAAAGATATCCCTTCCTTTCCCTGCAAAATACGATGGTACATTTGATGGGTTGATCCACCTTTTCCTCCCAATAATGTTCACTTGGAAAATAGTACATTTTCACAATGGACCATTCCCATTGGAACATTTTGTTCCAACTCACAAAAGAACAGCAGTAAATTGCTTTGTTCAGTGCTTAAAAGAAGGGATCATTTTGCTGCCTCTTTTTAACAAAAGTTTTTTTTCATTTTTACAAACTTCTTTATATTTGGAATGGGAAGAATGAGAACCCTTGGATTTTGAGAAAGTCAAAGGAGAAGGGAACTCAAAACTAACAGATTCATTCATTATACTAGACAAGTGTTTCCCAACCTTTGGGTTTTGGATTTCAATTTCCAGAAGCCTCAGTTAATTTATCAAAGCACTGATCAACCAATGTACTGACTTAGGCTCCTGGGAATTGAAATCTCCCTGTGGGGTGTGGGACTAGGGTTGCCATATGTCCTGATTCAAGCTGTCCCGGCCGGTTCAAGAAAAAACATTTGAAAGTCCCAGATTTTTAAATTTGAACAAAGGAAGCAAGATCACCCCCCACCAAGGGATTTTTGCAAAGAGTTAATTCCCTGCCTTTCTTTCAATTATCCTGCTTGAAAGCAGCGAAAGCAAAACAGCACCCTGAGAAGTCAGCCGGGGAGGGGAGATGCTTGCAAGCGAGATAAGAGTGGCCCAAGAAATTTTATTTTAAAAAATATAAATAGAACCATCAAGAATAGTCTTTTGCAAGAAGAATCACACGGGGAGGGGGGGGGGACTCTTGACTACAATTTTTTTTAAACTGATGGAGGCTGTCCACCCCGGACAGGGATTTTTAGAGCTATGGTCTCCCTGACAGCCCCATCCGATGCATGCACAGTTGGAAGAATGCAATGACATCAACTGGCTGTCCTGGTTTGGCAGGAGAGAATTATGGCAACCCTATGTGGGACCCAAATTGGGAACCACCATTGTAAACCTTTTTAAATTAATGGCACAAAAGTCTGGTTTTCAACCATTCAACTTCTAACGTAAGGTTTCTTTGTGAACATCCTCATTTACCAGTTATTTATTTATTTATTTAGGATATTTATATCCTGCCCTTCAGGCATGAGTATTACCCAGAGCGGCAGACAAAATCAATAAGAATGCTCCCAACAACTAGGAGAGCAATCTTGACACAATACAAAATATTTTTTTAAAAACTTTTGAACAGCTAAAGACCCTCCTATACCCTCCCTAACCCCTTAAGAGAATAATGAAAATAATAAAAGCAGACATATTTCTTAAAAACCAACATGTCACAGAAGGCAAACATGTCACAGAAGGCAAGCTTAGGTGGCTACACTAACCATCTGGCCTGGGTGGCACAACCAAGTCTTAAGTGCCTTTCTAAAGGGGAGCAGCTCCATTTGGAGGCGCAATTCTGGGGGTAAGAGGTTCCACAAGGTCAGAGCAGACACAGAGAAGGCTCTTCTCCTGGTCCCCATCAGGTGTGCCTCTTTCATCGAGGTGACCACCACAGAGCCTCTCTGGTCCGCCCTCATCAGATGGGCAGAATGCCTTGGGGTGACACGGTCTTATAGGTAGCCTGGCCCATTGCCATGAAGGGCTATAAAGGTCAAAACCAGCACCTTGAATTGCACGTGGAGGCACACTGGAAACCAGTGCAGCTCCCAAAGCAGCAGTGAGGCACGAGCATACCCTTCCCGCCCCATCACCACACGGGCAGCTGCATTCTGGACCAGTTGAAGCCTCCAAATGGTCACCAAGGGCAGCCCCATGTAGAGTGCATTACAATAATCCAATCTTCATCCATAAACATTCTCATGTATTAGATTTACAGTGTGAGTAACATCTAATATGACAAGTGGGTTCAACATGGTCTTCTCCCTGCTAGGAATAGTTGTTGCTATTGGATGTCATTGTAATGGGAATTCAAAGGATGCCATTAATTTTCATTAATTCTGTGTGAAATAAAGGAATGTTTTTTAGCCAATTAGTGCTTAAGATGTAATGCCAATCCTAGATTGCTGCATACCCAGGTGTAGGTTAGTGCCCCACACTCCCACATTCGCATGGAAGTCAGTTCCAAGGACACTTAGTCTGGGAATCTGACAGTTTGATCTACCACATGAAGATAGCAAGATGGAATCTAAGATAACCATCTCACGTAAGATTCAGGTGCATAACACACAACTGGATGTCCAGGTGTCCAGCCATCTGTCTCCTCACGTCATATTTGGGAAATTTTCACATACTTGAGAGAGGAGGTGTGAGTGGGGGAAAACATATATAAACTGAGAATTTTAGCACTTCAGCAGCAGACACCCCACGGCCTGGGGTGACTCTGCCCATTTTCTTTTTCAATATGCCTTAAATGTTAGACTGCCGGTCTAATATTTATGGGGGCTCAAAGGGGCCCAACTTTTTATCTACTTAGCTAGCTTAGCCATTTCTATTTCTTTTAGGTTTTATGTTTGTATTTGAACTGCCTTTATCTGTATGCTATTTTACATCATTTTTGTACCAATAAAAACCTGCTATATTTGAAGAATTGTAGTAGCGTACTTTTATTCTCCTCAAACCTTAAAGAGGGGAATTCTTAGAATCCAGCATACAAAAACCAAGGGAGAGGGAGGCTATAAATTAGGTCTCTGTCAGGAGGAGTGAATTCCAGAGGAGAAGAAGACTTCATTAAGGTTTCATTCTTTGCAAAGGAGCATTATCAAGTTTTGCTGGAGTCTCTTCCTGGTGAGGTAATTTTTATCTAACCCCTGGTTAGCTGGATTCTGAAAGTGTCATAAGAGGGAGGAGGCATAAAACTGTTATCTGGGAATACTGGACATTTCTATAAGTCCAGCATCGCCATTTTAATTGCCAGATAGTTCTGGATAGAGGCCAGCACATCTCAAAACGCTGTCTGCAAAAGCAGTAAAAACTCTGGAGAAGAAATAGCCCTCTTTAGGCCAAATGGTCATAGACAGGCCACACTGCAGGGTTGGTTTATGCCTGCCTCGACACTATAATAAACATCTCTCTGTTCAGCAGTGCAGGGAGCCTTTTACAGTCATCAGTACAGATTGAGACACATTTTGTTTCAGCTACTTTGTTTTCTAATAAATTATCAAAAGTTATAAACAACAAAGCTAGGATGGGCAATTTATTTTATAATATAAATAGCTGGCTGGGTAGGTATATGGTATATGGAAAGTTGGGAGTCTTATTCCTCACTGTGCCTCCCAGAAGTGTGTGACTTAGACAGGTTGCACAGTCTTAAGATGCCTCCACAAGTAGGACATACTAAACCACTTATGTGTATTCTCTACCTAGAAAACCCTGGGAAGGGTTGCCAAAAGTCAGAATTGACAAGACACACACACACAATTACTTTCATAATACAAACAAACAAATACAAGTGTACATAAAATATTTCCCTATCCCTAGGGTAGTGGTGGTGAAACTATAGCACATGTGCCAGATGTGGCACCCCAACCCTCTCTGTTGGCACCCACACCATTCCAGCACAGATTTTGCTACTCCTCTCTGCCCAAAAGCCCAATGGGAGTGCTTCCTTCCTCCCCCCCCAGCACAGATTTCACACCGCCCCTCTGTCCAGCAGCCCAATGAGAGCACTTCCTTCCCCAGCACAGAGTTGTCCCCGCCCCTCTGTTTGGGCACTTGGTCTCTAAAGGTTTTGCCATCACTGCCCTAGGTGATAACAGCAGAATCAATTCAGTAGTGTTGGGGAAAGGGACTGCATCCTGCCTCATACTGAATTCTAAGCCAGCCTCAGTAATTATTTTGTTAGAATTCATCCAGCTATAAAGATTGTTGCAATCTTCAAGGCCTAATTTTGTCTCACTCAGCCCTGAACGATGAAGATGGGGAAATATTAGGCTTCGGTCATTGTTCTGGAGAAGCAAAGATAAAGCTTGGCCCAAATTTTCTTTAACAGAAAGAAAACAAGATGGAGAATCAGGATAAAAGAACTACACTTTCAGTAATGCAAAGCATCCACCTTTAAGACAGTTTCACAGGAGGAAGAGTGAGAAAGGGGGGGGATGTCCATGCAAGTCTACAGCATATGTGACACATTCAGTTATATTAGTCTTCATTCCTGCAGGGCACATCTCAGGACTTTTAAAAGGGGGATGGGAAAGGAGTGCTAATGAATGGTGTCAGACAACCCTTTCAATCTTTATTAAATAAAAAGAACAATGCCTTGCAAAATTGGTAAGACTCGAGGCTGTACAATAAGCCTGAATCTGCATTTTAAAAGACTTACTAAAGGTGTGCTGCTAACAGATAAAGCCGTTCTTTTTTTTTTTTTGCTTTTGCCCCCCCCCCCTTTTCCAAAAGGAAAATATTTATCCTTTTAAAAATATTATAAAAATCTTATCAAACCTTTAATAGGTACTAGAACAGGGGTGGCCAAACTGGCCTGCAATGCCAAAAATCATCCGGCCCGGCCCACCCTCATCACTCCTGGAAGTGAAAGTAAAATGTGCCTGCACATGTGCAAAACGCTGTCATAAATTCACTCACGGCTGCCGTGAACAGCAGCATTTTGCACATGCATGGGTGTGTTTAACTTCAACTTCCGGTGGGAGGAACCATGTGATCGGCCCACTGTACCACCAGACTGGCTCATGGCCTGAAAAGTTTGGCCACCCCTGTACTAGAAGATGGATTTTCATTTAATTTATTTTTCAACTTACTGGATTAACCTTTACTCACCTGAAACACATTTCTAATTGTGTCCTTTCTTTTCTTCTGAGGAGGGGTGACTTTTTTTAAAAAAAAATCAAGAAACACCATTCCTGACTAAGGTTAAATCATTGGAGGTTTGCATATTCACTTTTTAACTTATCTTCCATGTCACTACCTGTTTCCCCATCTCTGCTTACAGTTAACAATGACAAGTGTAGATCCTTAAATGTCCATATTGCTTTATAACCATATGTTATTTTCAACTCCAGTAAACCCATTGAGTCAGTGGGAACATAAATTTGTCAATACTTATGTAAGTTCCATTCACTGAATGGGTCTCGGTGTGCTATAGTATAGACCAGAGGTCTGCAAACTTGTCTCTCCAGATGTTCTTGGACTTCAATTCCCAGAAGCTGATCATCAATTGTGCTGACTTGGCCTTCTGTTAGTTGAAGTCTAAGAACACCTGGAGAGCTAAATTTGCAGATGCCTGGTATAGACTAATAATAAATTTAATTATAATGATGATAAAGTAATAGTAATTATGATAATTGTATGCCATCAGGTTTTTTACACCACATTCACATGGTTCCATCATGGTCTTTAGAACATGGGAAAATGGCTTCATGTGAGAAAACCTGGCAGCAGACATCTAATGAGCAGTGGCAGTTCGGGGATGTGACAAGAGAATCATGAGAGAAACCAGCAGTATTCAAGGTAGGAAGTGATCTTCATGATGAACAAAGTTTTATCAGATACACATATGCATAACAAAAATGAAAACAGTCAACCCGTAATTCAATTTACCCTATATCCCATGCCATTGTGGTTCCTAGAATATGGGTAGAATGCACCTAGCTGTGTCCAACGCGCACACATTTCGTCGGTTGTATTATAATTGAAGCCACAGATATCTGCACCAGTCTGAATGTAGGGGGAAAATAACAGAAGATTAATGTTACATATTATTTCCATTGTAAAAGTATAGTTGGAATTGCAAGGTAATGACTCAGACTTACGTATGATATTCCAAAGAGGCTAAACTCCATCATGCCTGTAAGAAGAGCAGCACAATATTATCAGAGGTTTGCCTCATCCATTGAAGTAGCCACTTGCACAACATTTCTTTTATGTCTCCCTCAAACTGCCAGGCATCTCGGCACACAGAATGCCATCTTCTCTTCTTTTACCTTCAAAGTGAACTGCTGCCCTTCAGGAAAGGAGTAAAGACCTGGCTGGCAGGGCAGGTGTGGGGCCCGAACGGGACTATGGTTCCCGCCGGCTGGCTTTTATAAGAACTCTCTCTTCTTGTATGGTGGGTGGGTTGGGTGGGTGGGATATGGGTTTTTTAAAAGGGGGGGAAGTGGGTTTTTATAGGTTTTTATAATGTTTTATGTATTTTTAGAAGTGTTGTGATGCCGCCCTGAGTCGGGTTCTGCCTGAGTGGGCGGCATATACAAATGTGACTTATATATAAATAAATAAATAAATAAAATAAAACGATTGCAGACAACAGAAATTGTCCTTACAAGCCTGGATAGCTTACAACCAGGGAACAGTTTATTTTGAAACCAGCATGTGAACAGTGATTATCACTGTAATATATTTTTGTATGTAATAAGATAACTGTTGCCCTTGCTTGAAAGCCAGTCATGTCTGACTCTAGGAGATGGTGCTCATTTCTGTTTACAGTCAAAGAAACAACACTGCCTGCATCTGCAGATGTTTCCATGGTCATGTGGCAGACATGACTAGATGCTGGAGCTCATGGAATGCTGTTACCTTTCCTGCCGAAGTGGTACATATTTATCTATTTACAATTTCTTGTTTTCGAACTGCTGGGTTGGCAGAACTTGAACAGATGATGGGTGATCATTCCATCATTCAACACTCATACAGGGATTTAATTTAACACAGATCCAGACATAAGATGGCCTACTCACAAGCCAATACTATGACCCCCATCATGCAAGCTAAGTAATCCCTGTGAAGCAGAATATGGTAGTTTACCTGATCTAGATTGGATATGTGGGTTTCTCTGGCCATAAGGGAATAAGGCTTGCACGACATCTTGGTTTTAATTTGGAGCTGCTACTCAGATGGAATGTAAATATATACCCTGCCTATCTGCCCCCACAAACCCTACTAGATCCTGGCATGGATTTGGGATGCCATGGGGAGTCTACATTAAAAATGGAAATGCAGATCAGGGCACAAACATTTACCATGAAAGTTTGCCTTTCCCCACAGCACCCAGATAGTGAGATGTCCCCCTAACTTGTGCACCCCTATTAGGTACAGCAACAAGCCCCAAGCCAGCAGGGAACTAGTCTTATTGCCAGAAGCTTTATTTCTTGTACTCTCTTAGTATAATAATGACAATTAAGTTAATTCATTGAACCAACCAGTATGAAACTAAATACTCCGATGAATTTTCTCTGTTAACACTCACTACCTGTTTGCGACATTAATAATTATGACGATACTTTGGGGAAAGCCTTTTTCATAGTTTTTTATTTATGGCAAAAATGTCTGTCAAACTTCATGAGCAACATTAATATATAATTATATAAGTGCCTTCATTTTGGCAGTTTCACATCTAGCCAAGACACACAGAATAAGTATATAACATACCATATGTATATTACTTGAGAGGGAGCCTGAGAAATAGCTAGCACATCCAGGAAGGCAGCATGTGCACAAATTACCCACACCCGACCCGGGGAGGGAGTGAAGAAAAATAACAATACAGGACACTTTCAAGGCCCTGAAATTGGAATGAGGTAATTCCAGCTCCAATACCATATATTAAAGTTACTGCAGTAATAATAATAATTATTTTGTGTCAGAAATTATTCTGGGCTGAAAGAATTTTGTGGAAGAAACTCTGTTCAGGGAACCCCCCAAATGAGGCTCCTTTCATGTCGCCAAGAGCTGGGACAGAGATGGGTGCTCAATCCATCATGCAGTACCTGGGTCTCGAACAGGTGACTTGCCAGCCTTCCAGCTAACAAGGCAAGCTTCTTAACCAAGTGAGCCACCACAGCCACCACAGACCCAAAGGTGCTGCAGGTTAAAAGCTTGTAGTTGGATCTTGGGATCAAGCTGGTGGTCCACTGTGAGGTGAGCTACTACCTGTCCAAGCCCCTGCCTCTTGGCACTCCTTCAATTCTTAACTGAGTGTCTCAGGGGTCTGAAGCATTTAATTTGAAAAAAATTACGAGTGTTCAAAGCAGGTGAGAGCCTTGTCAAGGCCCAGGAGCATGTGTGGTCTAACTAGGCAGTGTTGCCCATCTCTTATCAACATGTTAGGCCGGGACTAAGATTCACCAAAGTATCCTCCATCAGATCCCATGGGCAAAGTAAAAATGGAGGACACACATCATGGTCTGCCTAGCCAGTGGGTGGCATGATATCCAAATGGCTAGAAAACCTCATGCAGATGGACTTGGTTTTCCAGGTCCATTTGCATGTGTGAAATGTCATCACAGAGATGTCTACCATTGTGCAGACTCCACGCTGAATAATGACTCCAAGGTATCCAAGGTAAGGTATTACCAGAGCTGGCATCTAGGGAGTACTGTCTGCATTGTAATTATAAGGTTCATGGTTTTCACAGTTTCGAGTATCTATGGTAAGTCTCAGAATATATCCCTGTAGATAAGGAGTGAGGGTGACCTGTGTTTTGAAGAGTCTCTTTCTGAAAGCATTAGCAGCAGAATCAACATCACATTTCATAAAATATACCCAGTATTCAATATTCACTTACCAATTATAGATTTGTAAAGTTGATCCCATTTTGAGAAGTTATCACCTAGCCAGTGTCCTGCCCACTTGCCACTTGAAGGGTAAGTGGAACGAGAAATGATGATACTACGTTCCCCAGTGACACTGTGTAGAGCACTAATATTGGAAGTAAAATTAGAGATGAGTTGAGTCAGGAAAATGACAACTCATATTCAGAATAATAAAAGCATAAATATTAATAGATGCTTAAATTAAAAGGTGTCTATTCCTATCCCCTATTTCGAAGCTTGTGCTGTACATAACATGGAGAGCAACTGGAGCAATTTTCTCTAAGCTGCTGCGAGCAAGAATATCCGTAATTGGCAGTCTGCAATGTGGAAATGTGATCCTTAGGAAAGAAAGACCTTAAAGTATTGACATCAGTGTTTGGTAGAGAAATGGGACTACATCCCAATTCTACCACTCTTTCCTACCATTCCTCAGGTTCTTGTTTTCAGTCAGACCTCTGGACAGGTTTTGATTGGAGATATAATTTTTTTCATTAAATCCCTCATTCTCGTAGGAGAATATCTCAAGATATCTCAATAAGAACATTTCAAAGAGCACTATTTTCTTCTTCTTCCTAGGATGTGAATAGTTTGCTCTACTACAATTCAGAGGCAGTGAGGAAAGGCAGTAAAGTCCAATAATATGGACAGTGTGCAGTTAGGAGTAAATTAATATACACTTTTTCTTGAACATTTCAGTCACTTTGGCATGCTGCAACAAATGCTGTCACATTTTTAGCAGATATGTTTCACCCCTAAATTGCATGGAATTTCACTGAATTGCATATTACAAATTAGTTGTGTTCGATAATTTGAGTACATCTGGCCTCAATTATTATATTTATTCAATGAAAACAACAGGAAAACAACAATAATGAAGTATTTTGCTGCTCTTTGTAGCATCCTGGATGATAATAAAAACTAGCAAAGGCATCAGGTTTAGAGGATGCTTAACTTCTTTGCTTTCCAGCTTTAGGAAATTTCTTGAGCTCTGCTTTAAAGGTTACTTACGCAGTTTCCTGGAACATGAAACATCAGTTTTGGGCTAGATTTTGTACAGATGTGCTATCAACAGTTTTGAAGATAGGGAGATCAGAGAAAAATGTTGCTCAAAAGGTAACTGAAAAATGGGAGAACTATATCATCTATAAAAAGTGAAATGAAGCCAAGTAAGATAGGCTTGGCTCAAATTTATACTATACTAGCAAAGGTTGCCCGGCGTTGCCGGGCTGTTTTAAATGGTGTTGGAAAGTTGTTGTTGTTGTTGTTGTTGTTGTTGTTGTTGTTGTTGTTGTTAATGTTTGTAAAGAAGAGGTTAATCAATATTTGAAATTTTTAAAATGTTTATTTATACAAAAAAATTTTGATGGCCTGTTTTAAACTGTGATGAGTTTTGTTTGGTGTTTTGGTTTTGTGGATGAAAAAAAGAATAAAGGATGATATACTTTTTCGAAAAACTCTTGGGGCCTTTTGTGTGGGGCTATTGTGTCTTTTTGTATTTTTTTTTGTTATTGTGCTCAGCAAGTGCTGCTGGTAGGGGTTATCTTGTATTTTGACTGTGTTTTCTCTCGTGGCCTCTGGGTGGAGCTTCTTCCAGCAAGTAGTCTCTTTCTTTATTCATTTCTTTTCCAGTCGTTGTGGTATGAGGTCGTGTGGTGGTGAGTTAGCTGTTTTTCTTTATTTGGGGTGGTGGTGGTGGTTGGATTTTGTGGTGTTTGGCTGGGGGCTGGGTGTGTTTGGAAATGTTTGTTGTTGTTTACTTTTTGGTGTTATTTTTGTTTGTTTTTGTGTATTTTTGAATGTTTTTGATTGTTTGTTTTTGTGATTTTTGGTGTCGGGGGGGGGATCCCCTCTCAGATAGACTCCTTTGGTCCCCCACCCACCCTCTGAACCCCAGGGGAGCCAGTAGAAAAGGGGATTCCCCCCCCAACTCCGTTTTTAAAGAGAAGTAACCACTTGGTTTCTTCTCTTTAACATGGGGCGTGTGTGGGGGGGGGGAGGGAATCCCCTCTCTGCCGGGTCCCCTGGGGTTCAGAGGGTGGGGGAGATAGACTCCTTTGGTCCCCCCACCCTCTGAACCCCAGGGGAGCCAGAAGAGAGGGGGATTCCCCCCCAACTCCGTTTTTAAAGAGAAGTAACCACTTGGTTTCTTCTCTTTAACATGGGGCGTGTGGGGGCGAGGGAATCCCCTCTCTGGCGGGTCCCCTGGGGTGAGGAGGGTGGGGGAGACAGACTCTTTTGGTCCCCCCCACCCTCTGAACCCCAGGGGAGCCAGTAGAGAGGAGGATTCCCCCCCCAACTCCGTTTTTAAAGAGAAGTAACCACTTGGTTTCTTCTCTTTAACATGGGGCGTGTGGGGGGGAGGGAACCCCTCTCTGGCGGGTCCCCTGGGGTGAGGAGGGTGGGGGGACAGACTCCTTTGGTCCCCCCCACCCTCTCAACCCCAGGGGAGCCAGAAGAGAGGGGGATTCCCCCCCCAACTCCGTTTTTAAAGAGAAGTAACCACTTGGTTTCTTCTCTTTAACATGGGGCGTGTGGGGGGGGGAGGGAATCCCCTCTCTGGCGGGTCCCCTGGGGTGAGGAGGGTGGGGGAGACAGACTCCTTTGGTCCCCCCCACCCTCTGAACCCCAGGGGAGCCAGTAGAGAGGAGGATTCCCCCCCAACTCCGTTTTTGAAGAGACGTAACCACTTGGTTTCTTCTCTTTAACATGGGGCGTGTGGGGGGGAGGGAATCCCCTCTCTTGCGGGTCCCCTGGGGTGAGGAGGGTGGGGGAGACAGACTCCTTTGGTCCCCCCACCCTCTGAACCCCAGGGGAGCCAGTAGAGAGGAGGATTCCCCCCTCCCAACTCCGTTTTTAAAGAGAAGTAACCACTTGGTTTCTTCTCTTTAACATGGGGCGTGTGGGGGGGAGGGAATCCCCTCTCTGGCGGGTCCCCTGGGGTGAGGAGGGTGGGGGAGACAGACTCCTTTGGTCCCCCCACCCTCTGAACCCCAGGGGAGCCAGAAGAGAGGGGGATTTCCCCCCCCAACTCCGTTTTTAAAGAGAAGTAACCACTTGGTTTCTTCTCTTTAACATGGGGCGTGTGGGGGGGGAGGGAATCCCCTCTCTGGCGGGTCCCCTGGGGTGAGGAAGGTGAGGGAGACAGACTCCTTTGGTCCCCCCACCCTCTGAGCCCCAGGGGAGCCAGAAGAGAGGGGGATTCCCCCCCAACTCCGTTTTTAAAGAGAAGTAATCACTTGGTTTCTTCTCTTTAACATGGGGCGTGTGGAGGGGGGAGGGAATCCCCTCTCTGGCGGGTCCCCTGGGGTGAGGAGCGTGGGGGAGACAGACTCCATTGGTCCCCCCCCACCCTCTCAACCCCAGGGGAGCCAGTAGAGAGGGGGAGCACAACACCCCCCACCCACCCAGTGATATTAAAGGGGAAACTCTGATTAGGAGCTTCAGGCGCCGTTGGAGAGGGGGGCTTTGTTCCCCGCGGATTGGCGGACTTGCTCTCCCGGTGTTTTTGTTTTTGCTTTATTTCTTGGGTGCTGGCTTCCTCAGCGTTCTGCGCGCTCATGGCGCGCAGGACGCTGGGGCTTGTAGTTATGGGTTGGTGCTTTGTGTTTGTGCTGTGTTTTTTTAAAATGCTTTTCTTTTGATTGGCTGCGGCGCATTTCCGAACGCTGCGCCGTGCGAGAGCCTCTCAGCCTGATTGGCTCTGGGGCGGCGCGGCGCAAGGAATGTTGGGAAGTGAAGTTGTTTCCCTTTCTTCGCGTTTGTGGGGCTGTTGCCCCACTGCCGGTTTTCTCAATCCTTCGTTGACCTGCGTACCCAGATCGGCCGTGTGCACGAAGGGTGAGTGCAGGCAAGTAGGGCGAGGCATAGCAACCTATAGCCAGTTCCAACGGTTAACCCTTGGATTTATAGGTTAAGATAAGTGGGAAATTGTTCTTTAATAGATTACAATGTTTTAAATAAAACTTCAGCACACTTTCAAATTACAGTGGTACCTCTCTTAATGAGCATAATGTGTTCCACAGGATTGCTCTTTAAGCAAGTTGCTCTTCAAGTGAAACACATTTCCCCATATAAATGCATTGAAAACCAAATATGCCATTCCAGACCTCACACAAAAAGCCCCAAAACTTTTTTTTGGCTTAAAATTCTTTATAAAGTGCACTTTGACACCATAAATAGTGTGCAAGGACATGATAAATCAAACAATAAAATTTCAAACATCAAAATTCAACTTTTAAAAAATGACACATCAAGAATAAAGTAAAATAAGAGTCATTTATAGGGTACCTATTCAATGCAGCATGGGGGAAGTTGTCCAGGCTTTCTCAACCAGTGGCTGGACCCGCCCCCCAAACTTCCAGCCAGGGGACAGAGGTGAGGTTGCTCCCTGGATTTAGGGTGGCAGCAGTGCTTTTTCTTCGGGTGCTTTAGACAGCCTCCGCTAAGTCCCAAGGCAGTGGGAGCCTTGTGTGACCAAGGTCGATTTGCTTTTATTTTTCCCCACTGCTTCCCCACTTTGTCCAATGAGCTTTGAGAGCTCCGTTGTCATGAAGTGTTTGCATCATCAATTTGTCACCAAGCGCTAAAGTACAAGCTCTCAAAGCACCAAGGATTAGCTGGTCAGACAAAGCAAGGAAGCAGTGGAAAAATTTAAAAACAAAGGGATAGTGGTCAGACAAGCCTCCCACCACCTTGGGACATGGTGGAGGCTGTCCAAAACACTTGGGAAAATGTGCCGCTGCCGCCACCGCGGTGACTAACCGTGACTTCTGGCATGATCCTCCCCCCCCCGATTGTGAACCCCAATTTAGTTGCTAAGTGAGATTTAGTCTTTATACGAGGGTGACCATTCAGAGAAAATTCTGCTCTTTAAGCAAGTTAGTCTCTAACCAAGACACTCTTTATGCGAGGATTTACTGTAGTAAATTTGGTGATTTCCTTTCTGCAGAAGCATCTCTTTCTTTTAAAAAAAACAGTAAAACATTTCTCTCATTTTTGTTCCATCCTTCACCTTCAGCATCCAAGATATCATTATACACAGTGCTGAATTATTGCCTGCTGAAAGCGTTCAAGTCATATTTGGTTGGCCTACCAACTGAACAATTGGAAATTATTTTTTCATCACATCAGCAGTTTTGTGCGCATCTTGACTGATGGTGAAACATTGGAATGCTGCCAGATATAACTTATTCTCAAGTTAAAAAAATCGCTCTGGCCTTTCTCACTCTCTTTTTCATACTAATAAAAAACTTTCAACATTGTGTGAGGTCAATATAGATCATGTATTTGATTATTTTGGTTGTCTAATATCTTCATCATGGAGGTCTGTCTCAAGATGTCCTTCTCACAAACATAGCATGCTAAATCTAAATGTAGTGGGACTTATGTACGATCCACCTTCAGTCCTTTCCAAATTATAGCAGCTGTGTGAATTAATGACTTCCCAAAGGTCCTATCATTAATAATCTTGGTTTGTATGGTGCATATTAAAGGCTGCTCAAATAATGAGTCAGTCTAGCTCATGATAAGTCTTTATATTTTTCTACTATATTGAGCTTTCCATGCCATTATTGTCTTTTCCAATTAACTTTGTCTTTTCACCACTTACTCAAAGCACCTTGCACTTGGCCTAGTTATCGTATAGGGGCAGACAGGCTTAAGTTGATTGAGGATCAAAGATTTATCTGTCTTTCTCGAACACATTTCAAATTAATCTTTTTTCCCCACAAGCTCTTCTCGTGGCCCATCCTTGGTTTCCAAGTGAAACATCCATTATTGTTAAGGACCTTTTCTATCTTCTTCACAGATGTCTTTTGAAGTCTCAATCTTCTTTTAATTTCTTAACTGCCAATTCCATTTGAATTACTGGTTGTACCAAAGCATGGAGAAAAATTTAAGCATTGCAATTTCTTCATTGCTTAAACTCAATCCATGCAATTTTTCTAGTCACTTATTGTCTTCTGAACATTCCACTGTATTGCTGCTTTGCACTTTCTTCTTTCACTTTTATCATCAATCACATTAAATCATTCCTAGTTTCTTCTCGTAATATGGTGTAATCCACAGGTCTTAAAAATTTTATGTTTCCTCCCTCAGCATTCTGCATTTTATATATTCTGCACATAAACTGAGCAGATAAGGAAATAGATTTACACCCTTGTCTGGCTCTTTTTCCAGAAGAAACTATTTACTCCTTTAGTAAATAGTAACTTAAATGCTGTCATGAAATTATCTCTACAATTATTAATAAAGCCCATAATTTTCTGAGTCATTTTTCCCTTTCAGATCAAACAAGGAAATAAACAAGGAACGTTAGTTGTGTTGATCACTTTCAAGAATAGAATAAAATAATGGGAGAGTAGACACTATTACCTATATACAGATTACTTTTAGTAAATCAGTATTTGATTTATTAAATACATTAAACAAGCATCAAAGGAAACCTAAAGTCTAGAAAGTAAAACTACTACTTACTCATAGGTGGGCTTGGTCTGTGACCAACCATAGATATTATGGACATCATAATGACGAAGTGGAGTTCCATCAGGCAAAAACTGTTGACTCTGCATGCAAATGGTTTTGCTACACAGCCCATATTGCCTTCCTTCAATGACTAACAAAATTACAATTCAAATTAAGGGAGGTTAACCCAAAGTTTACCTATTTTTACATTTGATGTATTATAAAAACAACATATACTGTACCCATACACACACTCCCTGATTCAACCACCATATAAGACCTTCCAATTTACAACACAGCAAAACAAAAAGAATGACAGCTTTTGAAAATTACAGCTTTTGCAAAAATCATGGTGTTTTGCACAAAATACATGTTTTCACACACAAAATACAAGGTTTTCTGTATGGAATTAAGTTTCTCGGTTTCCACAAAAAACACTTCATTGAACTTTGGGCAAATGAAAAAGCTATAGTGAAATGTCAAACATGCATAAACATTTTTGTAAGTTCACACCATGGCGATGGGGAATCCTTCTGAAATGCAATTACAGTAAAATCCCAACTTACAAATGCTTCGAGTTACATAAAATTCAACTTACATAATGATTTTATGCTAAAATCATGTCCCGATTTACACAATTTCCTATGGGTTTGCTTCAAGTTACATAAAGATTATTTTTCCTAAGGGTTTCTTTTGAGTTACATAAAAAACCATTTCCCTATGGTTTGCTTCGAGTTACATAAACATAATTTTCCCTATGGGTTTGTTTTGAGTTACAAAATAATTCAATTTAAGCAAAAACTTATGGAATGGACTTTTTCCATAAGTAGGGGTTTTACTGTAATTACATTCCCGCAGTTAATAAATTGTTGGGTTTTTTAAAAAAAACCAACACCAACAACCCTGGGTTTCTTATTTCTGATCCATTTAAAAAGAATTCCAGGATATCTAAAAAAGAATAAATAGAAGCTATACTTACCTGGCATGTATGGAGGGAAATTTAGGACTGAGTCTCCACAGCCATTGATGGCTCCATTGACGAAATTTGAAGGTTCATTCATGTCCTTACATTACAGACAAAGGAATAATAACTCTTAGTATTTACTTGTATTTTTCTGATAAATCACATTAACACAAGAATGGATTTTATGTGGATATATTGATGGAAGCCTGGAGACTTTACATCAAATTCAAAACAGGTCACCCATATTATTATTATTATTATTATTATTATTATTATTATTATTATTATTATTATTATTATTATTATTATTATTATTATTATTATTATTATTATTATTATTATTATTATTATTATTATTATTTATGATGATGATGATGATGATGATGATGATGATGATGATGATGATGATGATGATGTTCACAATTATATGCCGCCCACTCGACTATGCAACTCAGAGTGGCTGAAAGTACACCAATTGAAATGTCCCTTAAATCATAGGTAACTTGGGAATTATGAGAGGAGGCAGGAAGCCTCCCCACAAATGTTGGGGATGATCAGGCCCTCCATTCATGTTCAAAACTCAGTCCTGTCCTGAAGTATATAGAATCATAGAATAAATGAGTTAGAAGGGGCCTTTCAGACCATGGAGTCCAAGCCGATGCTCAAAGCAGGAATCCAAATAAATGAAAATATAATGTAAATTTTAGACGGTGATACAAAGAAAGCTATATTTTGTAGCTTCCTTTTAAAGCATATTCACAGTTTCACTTGCAGAAAACAGACTTCTCTATTTTAAAATTTCACAAATCTGAAACTACAATATTGTAGTTTAATTAGCTTATGGAAGAGAAGGCTTATTTTGCTAAAACAGCAAAATAAGTTTAGGTTTGATTAGAAAAAAGTATTGTGAGCATTTCAACAGCTGAAGAAAACAGTGATACATACAATCCATAAGCCATCAAATTTAATGCTTTTTGCTGGAGTTTGAGGGTTTGTGTGGTACTCCTGAATTTCTCTCTTCCACCACTGAGCTGTAGATTCACGGAAGAAATCTGGGAAGGCAGCCCAAGCGCTGTAGTTCTGTACCAATAAATAATTTAAGTTGGTAAATCAATGAAATAAATGTGTACATTGATCACAAAATATTTGGTTTATATTGAGAACACACTGAGGATAAGGGAAATTTGCAGAGCAGGAACAGGCATTTATGCCTTTGTGAATACTGCCCTGAGTGACCTTCTAGTCAACAGGGCAATATAAGCATAAAATAAATAAAATTCAGTATTCAGTGGGTTATTTATGGTTGGTTTGTCTGATAATGAGACACATCTCTGTCATGAACGGTAGCCACTGTGGCTCCATGAATGTATCAAATTCCTTTCTAAAAGTTGTCAGCCTTAAATCTGTTCAGTAGGAAGGGTGCAGGTTTAATTCCTAATTTCTGTAGAAAGAGGTAAGGAAGAATCCTGCTTGAAACTAATAAGTTACTTACTATCAACAGTATTGGGCTGGGTAAACCTATACAAAGCAAGAAGAGTAAAGCAAGCACACTTACTGTATATACCGCCCCATAGGGCTTAGTGCACTCTCTGGGCGGTTCACAAGTTAATTAGCATTTTGCCCCCAACATGCTTGGTACTCATTTTACAGACCTTGGAAGGATGGAAGGCTGAGTCACCCTTGATCCCTGGTCAGGATCAAACTCACCTTTTGGTACAGCAGTTTTACCACTATGCCATAAGGACTCCTTCAGCAGCCATTATGAATAAGAACCTTGTGGCTGGAGGTAATCTAACCATGTCTTCCTTTGGACTGAAAACACGGTGAGCTTCTTTTTTTAGTAGATGTGCATAGGATTGCATTGATCAATAATTGAATTCCTCCCCCTTTGAAATGTTTTCCCCCACCATCAAAAAGCTGAAGAATCTTTTCTCTTAGTATAAGAACCTTTGCCTTCCAGTGTAAAACTTGAGATGGTAGGAATCTCTACATCCTTGGCTTTGCAAAACTGATTTCATAATTTAATGGGTTTTGTCTTTTGTCTTTACTACCTACTTGACTAGGGGAAGGCAGCTTGCCTGTGCCTACTAAATGCTGGCTCCCAAGTGGGACACAAAGTGCGATCAAATAACACAGTTTCCAGTTTTGTTTTTTCCGTTTAGAATCTTTCAGCTAAAAACCTGGCCTGGTATGTCAGTCTGAAAGATCAGAGGGCAATGTTCCCTACTTTAATCCAAATACAGTGGAACCTTGGTTAACAAACGGCTTGGTTAACATAAAAATGCATAACAAAAGGAAATCCAGAGAAAATAGTGGCTTGGTTTGTGGAAATGTTTGTTGGAACAGATTAATTGGTTTTCAATGCATTCCTATGGGGAAAAAATGTGGTTCGATTAATGTACAGTGGAACCTTGCTTAACAAACAGCTTGGTAAACACAAAACTCGCATAACAAAAGAAAATACATAGAAAATAGTGGCTCAGTTAACATTTTTTCCAGATTGGATTAATTGGTTTTCAATGCATTCCTATGGGAAACTGCATTTCAGTTTACAAAATTTGGCTTTCAATGCATTCCTATGGGAAATTACATTCAGTCCATTCCTATGGGAAATTTGTACTACAAAATATTTGTAGTACAAAAGTTCCCAGAGAAGACATTAAATTTGTTAACCGAGTTTCCACTGTATTTTGATTTTAAATGCATTCCTATGGAAAATTGCATTCAATGTATTTCTATGGGAAATTTGGTTAAAGTAATTTTCGCTGTAAGAAACATCCCAGAGAACGCATTAACTCTGTTAATTGAGGTTCCACTGTATAAGCTTGGGAGCGACTAATTAAAATAAAAACAAGTTTGTTATAATTAATAACTTTTTTGCAATACCCAATGTATTACTAAGTTACACTGTGACTTGTAATGTAATGTGGAATTGATTCCTTTTGCAAAGTACTGTAACAGTTTTATTTGATTTTCCAGTTTCATGTGGTACACGACCTCACTGCTTGAATGTGTTTCATATGATAAGCTGACTTTTTGCAGCAATCTGTTTTCTAAAGCAATCATCATTTTTAAATGAAGAAAGAGCAAAATGCCACTTTTATTACGCTGTAACTGTGTGATACTTGAGGCTTGAATTGTACTGGTAATGAATTACTTCTAAAAGCAATTTTCAGGATATTGGGAGAGCTGTTTGTATCGCACTACCCAGCTAACCATTTATCCAGCTAGCTACTACCTATATGTTCAAAGGGTTCATTTGGCACACAAACATGTGATGCAAAAATTGCCTATCAATTGTTCTTTCAACATCATCATCTTTGAACAAATCTGCATAGACATTTTTGCACATTGAGACTGATATAGGAATATGGAATTCAAATTTTATTTCTCTAAGCCTTCCAGAAACTGAATGCCAGAAGCAAGCTGAGTATGTACCTGTTGCTGCTAGCTCAACATATCACCAGAATTTGTACTGGAATTGTGATTTCTTTACTGCGCTTAGTTTTTTTAAATATAATCACGTCTCAATTTTAATGTGGTATTCCTGAGTACTGCAGGACGGAATGAGCTCCAGTCTTTGTCCCAGCTCCTGCCAACCTAGCAGTTCATAAGCAAGAAATTGCAAGTAGATAAATAGGGACCACTTTGGTGGGAAGGTAACAGTGTTCCGTGCGCTCCGGTGTCTAGTCATGCCTGCCACATGACCACAGAAACTTCTGCAGAAACAGACAATGCTGGCTCTTCAGCTTTGAAACAAAGATGAGCACTGAACCTTAGAGTCGGATACGACTGGCTTTCGAGCAAGGGAAACTTTTACCTTTACCATTACTCTGTTCCCTGGGATCAGAAATTATGTGTACTCTGCAAATCTGCCTTCTCAACATTCTTTTTGCTACTCAGCATTATTTGTCAAACTATAAAGACTTCATAGGTTTACAATGGTTAGCCTTATCAGTGATGGCCAACCTTGGCACTCCAGATGTTCTTGAACTTCAATTCACAGAAGCCCTGATCAGCAGGAGTGCTGACATGGGCTTCTGGGAATTGAAGTCCAAGAACACCTGGAGTGCCAAGGTTGTTCACCACTGGGTTAGTTACTAGAAAGGGTCCCCAATGATCTCATAGGTCTTGATAACATGTCATAAACACATGTAAGGTAAAGGTAAAGGTTTCCCTTGCTCGAAAGCCAGTCATATCCGACTCTAGGGTGCAGTGCTCATCTCTGTTTCTAAGCCGAAGAGCCAGCGCTGTCTGCTTCTGCAGACGTTTCCGCGGTCATGTGGCAGGCATGACTAGACACCGGAGCGCACGGAACGCTGTTACCTTCCCACCGAAGTGGTCCCTATTTATCTACTTGCAATTTCTTGCTTTCGAACTGCTAGGTTGGCAGGAGCTGGGACGAAGACGGGAGCTCATTTCCGTCCTGCAGTACTCGGGAATCGAACTGCTGACCTTCCGCTTCCCAGTCAGCGTCTTAGCGACTTGAACACATGAAGTACTCTTTTTTCTTTACCACCAGGGATATGATAGATTATCTAGAATCCTACTGGGTGTGTGTAAATTTTGTATAACTTGCTGCAGCTAATCTCTGTTAACTGCCAAGATGCCAGGGTGCCTATTGGTTGTGAAACTCGATGCCTTGCTAGGCACTATATCCAGATCCACCCTAATGCCTCCTCAGCCATAATTAGCTGCAGAACTGAAACAGGTTTCTAACCAACATCAAAATTTTCATGGGGTATTTCTCAAGAAAAAAAGTATGTGCCAATTTGAATTACCTCCACTTTCTCATCCCATCCCATCGAAGGATCCACTTCAACACCAGGAAGATAAGGCCACACCTAAAACAAATAATTTAGGAGAAAATAAATTATCCCTGGAGATTCATCCTCTTAATGATCTGTTGTTTACTTATTTTTATTTTATTTTTGCACATTTATATCCCGCCCTCCTGGTGGGAACACCACTCAGGGCGGTAACAATATAATAAAAACTACAGAAAAAACTATAAAAACTATAAAGAAATACTATAAAGAAATAGCTGGGGGCTCTATCACACTCGTAAAATGAAATAAGAGAGAAAGTACTCTCAAGGATGCAACCTCCACCTTTTATGACACTGTCCTTAAATCCCAACATATGACTGAGCAAGCACTCTTCTCCAGTGACAGTTAAACATATCAAACTATAGTATTACGCTGTAGAAAATTTCCCCCCCTCAATCAAAGAACTTCTAATAGTCCTCTTGAGCAGTTTAGCTAAATATTTTGTGTACTCACAGGCTACAGTTAACTTCTATCATATTTTATTGTATTGCAGGTTGTACTATTTCACCATTGTCAAAACAAGGCATACAATGAAATGTCAGATTGAAGAGCATGGTTTTATCCTGCTGTTATGTGCACTTTAATGTTCAGTGGCCAATATGTTTAGGTTTACATGGTTTCAGATGCTGATTCTGTTGTTACGGTGCATAAACTATTACCTTTCCCCACACAATATCACTGCCATTGGGCCATTTGATGAAGACATCATCTTCAACACCTCGTGTGAATGCTGGGTAGTCAGTTTCATTTCCTGAAATGGCTGGATCCTGAAATGAAGAACCCCATACATTTTACACTTAAAAGTGCTCTGGTGGCACAGTGGATAAACTGCTGTACTGCAAACAAAAGGTTGTGAGTTTGATCCTGACCGTGGCTTGAGGTTGACTCAGCCATCCATCCTTCCAAGGTTGGTAAAATGAGTACCCAACATGAGGGGGCCAGAATACTAAGTAACTTGTGAACTGCCCAGAGAGTGCACTAAGCCCTAAGGGGTGATATATAAGTGTGATTGCTTTAGCAGAGCAAAATATGCTAGCTGGCAGGATAACATTATATGTATACTGGAAGGCCTGTTACACTATGTGGGGAATTTGCAACTAACTGTCTGTAGTAGAGATGTGGCCTATAATTCTCAGAATACCTGAACCAGAAAGGCAATGTTAGCTGGGTTATTCTGGATCAGGAGTACTCAACCTTTATAAGACAGGGGCTGGGTCATGCTCCCTTAGACAGCTTCAGTGGTTGGACAGCCATTTTGCCCTTCCTCCATCACATGGCACTTCTTGGTGTGGTGGAGGCAGTGGGTGCCAAATGAAATGGGGCTGTGAGCCACATCCAGCCTGCGTGCCGCAGGTTGAGAATCCCTGTTCTGGGTAGTGTAGTATAAACTGGTAAATTCTCACAATTCTGTCATGAGACCTTGTTAGGTGGTTCTACTTCATTGACATGCTCACTTTTAGCCCTTTCACAGTGTTTGCTGAGAGTGATCTCTGCAACTGTCAAAGGCTGCTTCCTGTGTAAATATCTGATAGCATTTTCAGCATTTTGGAAACTGAACACATGCCCCCATCATCTGTGAATCGTTAGAAGGGATTTTTTTTATGTTTTAGAGACAACCAGTAACCATATATAGTAATCTGTATATTGCCAGTCAAAACTACAATTTCAATTTGTAATACTCTCTTTCTCTCATTTTCTCTCTCTCTCTCCACCTTTAATTCCACTTTTACTCCTTCGGGTGTTGAGGGACATACAATGTTCTTGCTCTAGTGGCCTACACCAGTGTTAGTTGTGTTAGTTGGTATTGTTGTAATATTTATTTGATATTATTTGTCCACCTTCCTCTAGGTCTGCATCATGGTCTTTGTCCTTTGCTCTTTCCACATATGCCTCGTAAAATATGGAATTCCAAGACATGCAACCCAATTGGACAAACCACTTTATTTGTTGTCTCTGTATGTAGTTTAAATTGGTTCTAATTCAATTCTTTCCCTTATAATCTTATTCCTGATTTTATCCATTTCCATATCTCCAGCAGCCTTCCTCAAACATCTCAATTTCCGTGGTGACCAACTTTCATTTATGCTTGTTGGCACTGCTAACATTAGGTGGAAATGAATATGCTTTGTATGAGTGTTGCTTTGTGCTAGTTGATATTGCCTTATGTTGCAAGAATGGAGTTAACTGTCCCAATATTTGGTTTGCCTTGCTACATTATATGTTAATCACTTTGTCCATTGCAGGCGCACCCCCCAATAACGGACTCAGACACTGGTAAAAGTGGATAACGGCATTGGGCCACATTTATTGATTCATGCCCTAGTCCGAATTATAAATTTCTATTGGTAAAACGACCAATCATAATTCTTAAGGCAAGCAGGCCGAAGTAACACTGGTAAGGTACCACCCCAAAATTGTCAACGGCAATTGGTTACAATGTATCAATTTGTATCAATTTGTTTGTTGACAACAAACAAATTGTTGACCGTAGTCAATATCTAACTAATGACCCCACCCTCTGACGCGTATCCATGTAATCACGGGGTGATGCATGCTGGCTAGCTATCGCCATCACCCCGTCGCCTAGTTCGTCGTTGACCGGACAACGTTTAACCAACTTATGCCTGTCTATTGTTGTCCAGTCAATTGCGAACCTGCCGGATACCTGTGGGTCATAATGTTTACCTTACCAGTGATACCCGCCACACGGGGAGGCTTCGAAAAAGGCTCACCGCCCCCCCAAGACCGTCAGCTCGGTCGACAGGCCTGCTCGCCAGTCCACTAATCCAGAGGTCCATACCTCCCTGCGACAGATGGGCCCCATCCCCTGAGTAAAGCTCGTAATTTTGCAGACTGATAGCGGGGAGGCTAATGACGCATCCCCCGCCCTTGTCAAAAGGAACCGGGCAATAGCCCCGTTCACGGAGCGTCGGCTCAGTCAAGAGCCCCGAGGCCGAACGCCCCCCTGTAAGCGTACCGCGGCATCGTGTCCGACCCATGAGGGATGTGGCAGGGCACACATAATGTGAGTAGGGCAGGTCACTGCGAACCGCAAGTTTCCGCGATAGGCCAGTGACCCGCCCCAACCATCGCCCCCAAGGTACGTAACCAGGACATCGGGCGAGGCAGCATCCCTGATGTAGAAAAGGGATGGCAACAGTTCCCGCCATAACATGCCGCGCTTACCATAGCACCTGGGACGTGCGGATGCACCCTGTCTCAGTCGGGTCCCACTCTGTCGCCGCAGCGTAACGCGCTGCCCCATGCAGCGTAACGCGCTGCCCTGTGCACGTGGCTACGGCCCACCAGGCTTACTGTCACCGGTGTAAAACGACACCCAGGGTCTGTCAAGTAAAAAGGGGAGGGGGGGAGAAACAGTGCAGTGACTAAAACTGGTACTCACAGTTGATAAGGGCAAAGACAAAACTGAAAGCATTGTGATCCCCACCTTCTCCTGCGGCGTAATCAAGCCCTGGAGTACACAAAAACAACTGCAGCAGAAGCCGCCCCTATCCTGAACAAATGGGTGCCGCAACGAGCCCCTGAGAGGCCAACACTGTCTAGTGCCTTCCCAGCACCCCCCAAATTGAAATTAAGTAATAGAAGACCCACCTCGGTGACAGAAAAACGCGCCATGGTGCGTGCCACACAGTGCACGGAAATCCTGTAGGGCACCAACCGGACAGATGCCTGTCGATGGACATCGTAGCAGTCTACTCCACTGCCCACGCCGTGCTGATTCGGTTTAGGGGAGCGTATCCCCAACTGAGCCCAATATTGTCCTGACAGACATCTTCGAGTTCCAGTGCCCTACGACTTGCATCCGCCTTATACAGCATCTCAAGCTCGCTGTTGCGGAGCGCTCCAAAAAGGCCACCGTAGTCGCCGAATGAAGTGGGCTGCCTCATTTATCAAAACAGAGGCCAGGCCAGCCCCGGGCCAATTGGGTAAAAACCCCTGGGAAAATCTTGCATCCGCCTTATTCAGCATCTCAAGCTCGCTGATGCGGAGCGCTCCAAAAAGGCCACCGTTGTAGCCGCATGAAGTGGGCTGCCTCATTTATCAAAACAGAGGCCAGGCCAGCCCCGGGCCAATTGGGTAAAAACCCTGGGAAAATCTTGCATCCGCCTTATTCAGCATCTCAAGCTCGCCGATGCGGAGCGCCCCCAAAAAGGCCACCGTAGTAGCCGCATGAAATGGGCTGCCTCATCCATCAAAACAGAGGCCCGGCCAGCCCCGGGCCAATTGGGTAAACAACCCCTGGGGAAATCGGGTGGCGGTCGCCCGGGAAACGCCCGCGCACGCGCACCCACCCCTCCAAAACATGTCTCACACGGAAGTCATTGGTGCTGTCAACACGACCTCCCACTTTGGCCACAAAAGCCAACCCTGACAGCTGAGATGCTATGGTGCGTGGTGCAAGGCCCGGGCATACAGGTAAACCATGAACCGCAGAGCATGGGCAACTGGGATCGGCCAGGTTCCTGGCAGTCGAATTGGGTACAGAACGGTCTGAAAGAACTAAATGCGTTGAGGAGACGTGTGCACGTGTCCCAGCCCCGTTCAGCCCCGAATAAAACCATCCAGGGAATGGGCTACAGACCGGGACCCTGACCTGCGGACGGAAGCCCACTCTAGGAAAGTGGTGAAATGCTCGAATACCGAGCCCAAATGGAACAGCCAAAAGGCACGGCATCATTGAAATAATATGCTCCCCGGGACGGGGGTGCAGGGACAGGGACAGCGACCCTGCCCGCATAGACCCTTTTGTCAAAGCTGGCAGTAGCCACCCCTTCCCTCCCCCTAAGGGATAAAAGATTGGGGGCATCCTGAGGGGACTTATCACCCAGAAAGGGATCAGGAACCCCTGCTTAGAACACTGAAGGAGATAACCCGCGTCCCCTCCCTTCATATGCGCTGTGAGCCAACGCTCCAACCTGCCCACCTTAATCGGGGAGGGAGCCCTTCGGGGGACTAGATCCATCTGCGGCAGTCTTGCCAGCCCCCTGTCCGCCCCTCCCTCTGCCCCCATCCCTCCAGGCCTGGGACAGGCAGGGGCCGCATGGGAGCCAACACATGTGGAACACATCTGTCCGTAATTGCAATTCTCCCCATTGTAGGAACCATTAGGCAAGGAAGTCCAGGACAGCCGGCGGGCTGGAACCCCCTGAACAGAGTGCGTGGGCGTCACGTACGAAAGCCACCGCCTCTGGCATGGCCCATTCCAACTAATCTCGGGGTGCGGGGAAATCCGCCTACGGCGTTCCTCGTCACAAGCCAACCACGATGGGCCCGGAAAATCGACCATCGCCCGGCAGACAGTGTCCAAATACTGGACCATCGGAAATGCCAGATCTGGCCGGGCCCTAGGGTACACCGCCATGCCTATGAGGTAGGCCGGCAACCAGTTGGCCCACGTAGTTGGTGGCTTGCGACGACGTGCCTGCTACAATCCTTCCCCTTCCGCTCCCCCCTTTCCTCCTTGGTGGGCTCTCTGTTTAGGAGTGAGAATAAATCCGCGTACTCCCCCCGCCAAATTTACCCTCTGGTGGCCTGTGCCAAATGGTCACCCAGCGGTAAGGAATACCCAGCTGTCGGCAAGGCCGATACAAGCACCGCAGAGACTGCGGGCATCTGCAAAGGGGCTTGGACCAACCCAGCCACCCAAAACGATCCCCTCGGGTAGGAAACACCCCCCCACCACGGGGCCCTGGGTGGTAGTTGTCATCGCCGGGTGGGGCGTCAGCGGCTATACCGCCGCACCACCCACGCGAGGCCAAGGCCCTTGAAAAGCCCCCCCCCCAACATGGCCATGTGTGTAGGTGCACTAGTTTGGACCGCATACTCACACGCTGCACCCCCGCGGGCCGCCCCCACCGGGGGTTACAGCCCACTGGGGGCGTCGGAGCTCACGACCGAGTAGAGCTCGTCACTGGGTAGGTTGGGGAGCTGCGAGGCAGTGGCCGAGGTCGTGCCAAGCGCCTCGAGCAGCTCGACCCGTCCCATCGCCTGCCGCTGCCCAGCAGACGACGCGTCGAAATGATAAAGGGCCGGCCGGCCCGCCTACTGCAGGCATGGGTACAGGTCCCTGTACCCCGGGGCCCGAATAGGGCCATAACCCCACACCCGGGCCCGTTAAGGCCGATGTAGCAACCTGCCAGGGGAAGGGGACCGGACCACCCCCCAAGGTTGGAAGGCCCCGGAGCGAGCTGCGCCCCTATAGAGGAAGGGCCAGCAGCATGGGCAACACCAGGAACGGTGTCCACCGCTTGCGGGCCGAGGGCCGCAGCCCCTACAGGACCCATGCGTGGGCCAGCAGTCTCCGGCCAGGGAAAAAAGACCCCCGTTCCACCGGTCCCGGTGGGTGCCGGCGAAGGCGGCCGCTTGGGAGGCACGGCCGCGGCCCTCCGGGAACCTCACGAGCAGCGCTCGCAGCGCCTTCCTCTTCAAGGGCATCTCTGCCAATCGATGGGAAGCCGAAACGAGAGAGTTCAGCAAGCAAAAGGCTTCCCGGCAAAGGTAAAAGCGACGGAGGTAAGAGGGAAAAACTTCTCCGCTCCGTCGCTTCGGAAAATGGCAGCTCGGCTGCCTCATGGCCACCCCTTTTATAAGGGAGCTGGCCACGCCCCTAACTACCCGGATGCCTTCGTCCTATGGGGGGGGCCCGCAAAGGGCGCGGCGGCCATTTTGGCGCCGCGCTTGCATTTTACAATTTTCAGCAAATGTTGTTCCTAGGTAATTGAACTCTGGCATTTGTTTTATACTTGTTCTCTCTATATCAATATTTAAAGTACTGTATGTTGTTCCTTCCAATTGCAATTACCTCAGTCTTACACACACACACACACACACACACACACACACACACACACAGAGTATATATTACTTAAAGTCATGCATTGCTTTACTGATTTCTAAACCATAAAAAAAGAAATCCACTTCCTCTGACTATTCAGATGCTCAGGGGAAGTTTTAAATTAATCAAAACATTGGTTCCTATTTGAATGGGAGTAGCCTACTGAATAGCACATTGCTCCTTCCCCCAATTGCTACCAATGCTTTTTGTGGGATTCCAGTAGGTCAGTCTGGACATGCCCAAAGAGCTTCTCACAATCAATAAGAAATTGAGGGAGGAGAGGATCACTCATGTGTCCTAACAGCATATCATGCAGTATGAGCAGATGATTTGTAGTGATTGTTATAATTCCTGCATAAAACAGCAGCCCTCCCACCTAGAATTCACTTCAGTGACCTCAGGATTCACCCTTAATCAGTTTTATGTGATGACATATATAAAAAAATAAGAATATAAAAGGAAAAAGTAAGACCTGGGCAGCTGGGCAACCTCATTGATACAAACTGAAGTCTCAGTGGGGAGTCTTGGCAGAATGAGATTTGAGAAATTATTGAGAAAGGAGATTTTGCCAACCTTCATCACATCCTTCCTTTGCATAAATTCAGGACATTTTACACATAGGCCCTATCCTAAGGAGTTTTAACACATAGTACTAGAACTCTGACAGCTTCTTCAGAACAGGAAGATTTGTGAGACCTACAAAGGTACTATCTCCTCTAACAAGGGAAAATTGTTCATATGCAATGCTCTTCCATTTTCCTGACATTTTGGGATTTTTCTAAGTGGCTCAATTTCTCTCTCTCTCTCTCTTGGGTAAGTACATAATATCCTGGCCATTTTTCTATCATATTGGACAAAATATATCCTCTCAATAAAGTATGCATTTTATCAGTAGATGAGTTGTATACATTATAAAAAAAATCACTGGCAAGCATCCTGTTGATGAAAACTCTTCCCACAATGATAACCAGAAAAGCAGTTTGTGCTTTCTGGCAGGTTATCTGTTGCATGACTGGTTTTGCACTGCTTGCAAAATTAGTCAGACAACAGACATCACACTAAAAGATGCATATCTTTCACATGATTGCCATTTCATATTTCCCCAAATCATTTGGTAGCTGCATTAAACAGGATGCTGGTTAGAAGCATTATACAAGACAGGTGTCAGAGAAACAAAACAGATGTACTAACCAAGATAATGACGAATCTCATTCCTTCTTCTTTCATTCTGTCAACCACAGCTGGAAGGTTTGCAAATTTAGGACTGAGTGTGAAAACCATCTGTCGTACCATGTAATCAATATCAGCATATTGTACATCCTATAGGGAGGAAAGCAAAAATTGTAAAGTGCATGTGTAACATTTATTGACAATAGTCAAAGTTTATGAGCAAAAATATGTGTTGAAAACTGCAAATACAGGCCAGGGACACAGTGCTATGAACCATTGTTTGTTGAAAATACCAACACAGTTTGAATATTAGCTTACTATATTTGATAAACTGAAATGCCTGCTTCTAACTCCTCTTTTTGTGATTTTCCTGTTCTGAAATCAAATCTGACTGCAGGTGAGATCACATGAGGAAATAACTTACATTTTGTACTGCCTGTGGCACTAGGTGGTGCACACTCTTTCTTGGTGAGATTGTGAAATAGCATGACCCTGATCCATGCCTATGTTACTCTTTTTGTGTGTGTCAGATTGGAGCAATTCTTCTATGGATTTTTTTATTGTGTCAGAAGCACACAAAGGTTCTTTCTGGATTGAAAATATTTTTGCTGGAGGAACTCTGCTTAGGGGATGTCTGAATGAGGCTCCTTTCATGTCCCCAAGATCTTTTCCCACTGAAGTGGTCCTTATTTATCTACTTGCAATTTCTTGCTTTCAAACTGCTAGGTTGACAGGAGCTGGGACAGTACTCAAATTCAGTAATCATGTCTTGAACTGCTGACCTGCCGACATTCCAGCTAACAAGGCAAGCTTCTTAACCTCTGAGCAACTGCAGTTGCTTCTATGGATTGAAGGGTTGCTCTAAGGGAGATTGTTCCCAGCAAAGCAACCCTTTCTGGTGTGATCAGACATGATCTTTTTTCACCATCTGATCACACTCTCTGTTGTTCTTTGAGGACAGCTTTCTATTTATACATGTGGAATTAGAGTACAGTAGACCCTTGCATAACGACATTACTTGGTTCCCCAAGTAGCATTGCTAAGCGATTTTTGTTGTTATGCGGGTTTCTATGGAGTTTCCCACATAACAACGTTTTTGTCTGGATAATGACGGTTATTTTAGCATTGTGCATAATTATGCGTTGTTAAGCGAAAATGATGCTATCCAAACGTGTTGTTATGTGAGGGTTGACTGTACTTGGGTTCTGGTGAGGCTCATCATAAGTAAAAGAGAAGTCCTGTTGGATCAGGATTAAGCTGGTATTCCATTCACACAGTAGCCAATCCTTTCCTTATGGGAAGTCGATAATTAGGACATGAAGACCTGCATCTGAATCAACATTCAATGTAGTTGATCTTTCCTTCTTTGGCCTCCATCACCAACTGTTCCTAGAGATATTTTTTTATCATGCCTAGAATTTTGTTTATATCTCTTGCACCTCAAATGTACAATTCCACTTCAAAATGTACAATGCATCTACTTCATGCACATATTATATTTATTTTCTTTCTTTATTTAAAATATTTATACATTGCTTTCTACTCAGTAGGCCTCTCAAGGTGATGTATACTGTCTTCAATCAATGCCTTCAGATTAAGATGAAGGCATACCTACTTTATCTCCATACTCAACTCAACCATGAAACTTCCTTGATAGCCTCTTATCAAAACCACTGTTTTCCATCTTAACCTCATTCAGATGAATGATGTAGGTGAAGAACCTGGTATGGTGCCTGGAACTGTTTATAAGATGGATGGGCTACAAGTGTAACAGATATACTCATACCTACAGAGAACTTACATAAGGAATATTGGCTGCCTTCATTTTTTCATACAGATCTTCAATTTCTGAATCATTTTCGTATCCATAGCGGCACAGCTGGAATCCCAAACCCCAATATGGAGGCATGACTGGGCGTCCAATAAGCTGATAAAAAAGATAAAATGAATGTAAAGGATGTCTAGTTTACATTATGCTGGCAAACAGAGGGCAAAAATAATATTTTCAATTTAATAGTTTTGTTAGCAATTGCATCAGCCTTACTGCAGTATATTCCTGAACGACTTGTTCTGGAGTTGGGCCCAAAACGACATAGAAGTCCAAAATCCCTCCAAGCGTACGGTATGTCAAAGCTGGAGTGGGCTGAAATTTCACCTCTGAAAATTCAGAGACAGGAAAACAAGGAATGAAATTATAACATGGCCTCAGAAAGTTTAGACTCCCAGACCACTATGAGCACTGCTGGCCCTATTTCAGATGGTGCCAGTGGCTGCAAGATCTCCCAGTAATAATTCTGGGGGATCCAGGTCATAAGGATAACCAGTCACAGCCTTTATGGGCACACAAGAGCAGAAACAGAGGCCTTAACTTCTTCACTGGGTTTTCTCGGGGATTTTCTCTTCACTAACATCACAGGGCATGTTCTGCTAATTGAGTCCCTGTTGATGTCACCAAGGTCCCTCAGAGTCTTGCCCTTGTAAAATATATTTATTTATTCTGGCTGCTGCGTTCTCCCATTCTCTCTGCAGGTTGCCTTCATCAGACACTCCTTCAGGGACAGCTGCTGTCCTCCTTCCCTGCCTGCCAGAGGCCTGGGACCCCAGGTTTCTCCTGGATGGTAAGAACAAAGACAGAAAGTCCATCCAGGGTAATAGATGCAACCCCCTAACAACCAACCAATTAGGCACCTTCTCATGGAGAAATACAGAATCCCTCCCTAGAATCCACAGAAGAATAGGTAATCTCATACTTCCTGATGGGTATTTGTCACATAAAACAGAGTCTTTTAGGTAATATTGATTTCTGAGTAATTAATAATGAGAGAAAAGTAGCTAAAAGAAAATATTATTCATGGTTGGTTTCCCTCACTTGTAAATATTATGGGTTGCTTTAGTACTCATGTTTCCATAGATGTACATGAGGACTTTGTTGTAACACAAGTTATCACCTCCTGTTTTCATTCTTCCACCAGAAACAACAGAAGGAACTTGGATAAATTTGGCAAGGGGCTTATCATGTTTCACAAGGCATACATTTGTCAACCTGACCTAAAACACTCCCATTAATACATATAAATATGCATACAACACATGAGTAACTCACCCATTCCATTACTGTTGAGTAACAGAACTCCATGAGCATTGCCATCATTTTCCAGGCCCATGTAAAAGGGGTGAACTCCATATAAATTTAATTTGTGCTATTAAGTGAGAAAAACAACAAAATCATATTATGAGTACTGAATTAATTTTTGCTCAAATATTCTCATTCTTCCTTTCTTCTGCATTTGTTAAAATGATAAATATCTTTCTGGATTGCAATGTGCAAAGTTAATATTTATTTCCCAATAATTTCCACAATGTAGACTCTTTACTTAGTATAATCTAAGAAACACAAAATATGGATTTTTTTTAAAAAAAATTGAACTCCTGCTTTTCTAGAAAGTGACACGGGACATTTTTTATTTTTACAATTATAATTAATCCCCCCCAAAACAACACACATGGAAAAATGTGATGTACCCTTGCTGGGGTACCCTTGCTGGATTTGAGATACTTAGGCATGTTATTTGTACTAAGAAAGATGTGTAGCATAATTCAGATTTTTACACTGTAAGAAGCAACTCAGATATGGAGTCATCTTAGGACAAAATCTGCCAGTGGCAGATCCAGTGGAACATCCAACATGACACGCTCTGGACTAAATTGATTCCATATAATTGGTATTGCAATAGGACGTAAAATTCATAACCACATTTTCAGAGGATTTCGGCGAGATTTAAATGCAATTAGTGCAGTCTGGATTGAAAGTTATAATGGAGACTAGTAGTGGAAATCCCACGAAGGAACCCATACTCACTGTAGGAGACTGATCCCTTGCAAACAATGGCCAGGTGTGCCAGTCCATTTCTTGCTGGAATTGTCTGTGTTCTAGTTCGCCAAATCCATACACATATTGTGAAGGTAAACGGGTGGCAATCTGGATGAACATGTCACTGAAGGTGAAGCCTGGTAATTGGGAATCCCAACTGTATTGGGGGGGGGGGGGGAGAGAACTAGTCATTGTTTTGGAAAAGGTGAGAAAAATAACTGAAAGGATTATGAAATCAAGTGTTCAGGCTGTTTAACAGACAAAAGAGGGGTAGATATTGGTTTTTTAAGTAAAAGTTATTTTTACCAAAATTATTAATTCATTAATTCCATATGTATATGACTTGTTTAGAAGAAAATCACTAAAATGTACATTATCATTACATTTCTACAGACACCTATGGACAAATATGATGAATACTGAGGCCCTTGTTAAACAGGGATCATAGAACTGCTCCTAGTTCCAAAGCAAATAAGTTTTAGTTTTCCTTGTTATGCTGCCCTGTACCAGAGGTTGCTTGTAGATGTCAGATGGTAGAGCTGCCTTAATGTATATTTGTGGCTTCAACAGGAATGACAGGATGATATAGAGCTTCCTTACTATCTGTTCCTTTCTTGCCACCATTATATTCTTTTTTTGTATAATGAGGGTGTGCTAGTTATAAGCATGGCAATATATACTACTATGTTAGAGGACACTTCTGAATCTACTCTTGAAACTGCTGCAACATCTTATATTAGAAGGATTTTGTGGAGATGTTCAGTTACACTCTAGCTCATTGTACTGCAACCAGGGGAAAAAGATGCATAGTACCTGTATATAGTAACATTCTTTAACTCCAGAGATGAAATAAAAAACATGCTAACATCTTTGGGTAATCATACTGTTACACATTTTGATTTCATCTTCTAAAATCCACGCAAAAAGACAGTAACATACACACATTGAAATAAAATTTAGGATGCAAGCAATGCCATTTCATTGAAAATAGATGGGAAAGTTGAGCTTCAGGTTAAGAAGAATTTATATGTGGACTATGGACACCTATGATGGAGAAATGAGGCCCTTATGAAACAGGGATCCAAGCATTCAGTATTATCCAGGAACCACAGGACCATGGTGGGCCAAGGTGTGGGGTAAATATCTGTTTTTTTCTCATTTCAATGCATACTTATCCCATTCCACTTGCAGAACTAACACAGGAAATGAAACACAGATACTGTATATATCAATATTTGCATATTTATACATTTTAATGGCAATCTCTCATTAAAATGGCTACAAAATACTAATTCTGAAGGAAAGGCCCATAAATCTGAACATTAGAATTTTTTTATCAAATACCAGTTAAATTGGGGGAAATAAATCATATATTGAGAAAATATGCATACTTAGAGAATCAGTTTATATCAAAATGAGCAAAATAAATGGGTTAAAAAGTAATCAAAGCAAAACTGGAACAGAAATATTTATCTGTAGGAATGCCCCCACACCTTTTATTCTCTGTTCAGGTACCTTTACTCAAGAACCATGAACCTCTGTTAATGTTGCGGTCGCTTTGAACTCTAACAGCTCTTTAATCATGTGATTCTAAGAGATACTGAATGCTGAAAGGTAAGATGGTATTATATATTCCTAAGCACATTACTAAATGTCATGGAGATTGAAAATACATCAGTAGTCATGGATATCTGAAATAACTCCTCTCATCCATAACAGGAGATATACAATTCCACCAGATCAAAGTATTAAACTATGTTCTGAAGCCTATCCTCCTAAATTTTACTTTGTCAAACACTCAAAATCCCCCACTAAGCATTTTACTAATGCCGCTAATTGTATGTTCTGAGAACACTGAGAATTGAGAAATTGGGGATCAGAATAAAAATGAAACCATTGCAGAAATCATTTAGAATCAGCCAAGGAAATATTTTATTTCAGCATTGTTGGAGTTCAATTTTTATTTTTTTAATAAAAAAATCTATAAAAAGTGCTGTTTTCTCTGCTTAATAGCATGTTTATCTCTCTCCACTGCCTGATCATTTGCTATGACAGGTATGGAGACAAAAAGCTAAACTAAGCTTAGTCTGTTGCCTGCAGATCCTAAAAGAAACAAAGCAAATGCTTTGGTTCATCAAACATTGACTCAAAAGCTTGCGGCAGAAACAAACTTTTACAGGGGTTTTAACCACAAAGCTGTGATATTTCCACAACCCATCTGTTCTGCTACCCCTTAAGTACTACAAGCCCTTAAGGCTTTCTCCAAATCCTTCACCAACCTTGTAGACTTCCAATTTCAATTTACATTCCAAACAAACAGCACTTTTTGTCATGAGTGAAAGTTTCAGTTTATGAACTATTCCAAAGGGACTTGGGCACAACCGAGATCAGTGGTTCCCAACATGGGGCACATGCCTCACAGGGGGGCTTCAATTCTCAAAGCCTAAATCAGTACATTGGCTGATCAGTGCTTTGTGAGATTGACTTAAGCTTCTGGGAACTGAAGTTCAAAAATGAAAGTTTGGGAAACACTGGTGTAGATACATATATGCAGGAGTCTTCTGCTGAGATATAGGAAAGAAGTGCCTTAAACAGAAAAAGAATGGCTGGACACATAAAGAAAGTTGGTAGGTCAGATTTAGAATAGACACCTTTGAGATGTGGTGTTGGAGGAGAGTTTTGAGAGTCCTCTGGACAGCGAGGAGAACAAATAGCTCAATCTTAGATGAAATCAGTCCTGACTGCTCCTTAGAAGGTCAAATAGTAAAGATAAAGCTGAAGTACTTTGGATACCAAATGAGAAGAGAGAATTCACTTGAGAAAGCCTTGATGGTGGGAAGGGTGGATGGCAAAAGAAGAAGGGGGTGGCCAAGGATGAGATGGCTAGATGGTATTGTGGATGCAACGGGCACAGAGCTGAGCGGGCTGAGGAGCTTCGTAGAGGACAGGGGTGCCTGGAGATCAATGGTCCACAGGGTCACAAAAGGTCGGAATCGACTATGCGACTGAACAACAACAACATGGTTACAACAACACGAGGGAAATCCATGGAACAAATAAGTCAGAAAAATGCCCCACTCATAAATGTTTCTGAAACAAACACATTTTAGAATATTTATGTTTATTTATTTATTTGTAAATCAAATTTATATAGCCACCCACTCACAATGTCATGGCTACTCAGGGTGGCTTACAAATGAATACAACAAGATAACAAAAAACAGCAGGAGGGAAAAAAGCTGACAGGTGTTTGGGAGTTTGGGTAGGCGGCAACGTATCTCCTGGCCAGGTGGAAAGAGTCTTTGGGGGAGGGGGGAGCATCCTTGGCCACCCTCACAGCCAGGGCAGTGTTGTTGGCCACCCATACAGCTGGGGCAGAACAACAGTCAACCCATTTTGTTTACAAAACCCTGTACTAATGATGGCAAACATTGGCACTCCAGATGTTCTTGAACTTCAATTCCCAGAAGCCCTGACCAGCAGGAGCACTAACTTGGGCTTCTGGTAATTGAAATTCAAGAACACCTGTAGGTGCCAAGGTTTGCCATCACAATCCTACATGGATCTGTACCTTTAACATTTAACTATTTAGGAATATTTTGACACATAATGCTATTTAGAAGGATGGCTCTCTTATTTCCATTCTAGCTATATACAAGGACAGATGAATGCCAGCATAGGACTTTGGACTAATGACTATACTGAAAACATGAACAGTCAGAAGAGGAATTAGTGGCAGAAAAGAGCATGAGAAGCAGAGGAATTCACAAGAAAATAAGGAATGAATATGCTCACAGATTAATTTTTCATTCATTGGATAGAAGAACTTGCCGAAATACTCTATTTCGCTTTAATAAAGAAGAAGCTGACACCATATTTGCCCATCCAGATTAAGGGCTTTGCAGTTTTAAACTTTCAGGTTTTCCCCTCTGCTCTCAGACAACTACCTGGTGCGCAGGAATGTTGGCCAGTGCAGATGGCTGAGAATACTGTTCAATCAATGCATTTCTGACAGGAATTTAGCAAAAGTAATTTTTCCACTCAAAAATTTAAAATGAGGCAAAACTGATCTATCTCTATCCATAGTTTATAATTATATATTTAGTGCTAGCCATATGCTCAAGCTCTGTATAGTACTCAGTGAACTTCTCTATCCTCTCTACAATGCTGAATACAGTTCACAAGATTATGAACATGGCATAAGTATCCATGCCTCTATATGGTGATACATTCCGAGACTTATCACAGATACATGAAACTGTGGCTAACCGTGAACCCTATACAGTACTTTCAATGCAGGTACTGGCCTCTAGTTGCCAGCTCTGGTAATGGACCATAGAAATACACATATATTATGTGTTTTGGGGATTTTTAATTCAATATTTTTAGACATGTGGATAACTGAAACCCTGAATACTAAATCCACAGATAAGAGGAGTGACCTGTATATTTTGAGAAGGTATACACCCTCATAGTGCAGCCAAAACATTGTGAAGTAGATCCTGACAGGGATTAAGGTTGACTCAGCCTTCTACCCATCCAAAGTCAGTAAAATGAGTAACCAGCATGTTTGGGGCAAACTGCTAATTACCTTGCAAACTGCCCAGAGTGTTCACTATGTGCTATGGGATGGTTTTGTTTTTGTTGTTCAGTTGCACAGTTGAGTCTGAACCTTTGCAACCCCATGGACCACCACACACCAGGTTCCTCTGGCATCTCCCATCTTACACAGTCCAGCCAGATCTATGCCCTCCTGCTTCAATGAAGCCATCCATTGGCTGATTTGATCTCACAGTCCAGGGGACTCTCAAGATTCTTCTCCAGCACCAAAGTTCAAAAGTGTCTATTCTTCTGTGTTCAATCTTCCTTATGGTCCAGCTCTCACAGCCATACATTACTACTGGGAATACCAGTGCTTTAATTATGTGGACTTTTGTTGGCTGGGTGATGTCTCTACTTTTTATTATGCTGTCTAGATTTCTCATAGCTTGCCTCCCAAGAAGTAAGCATATTTTTATTTCTTGACTGCAGTCACCATTTGCAGTGATCTTAGATCCCAAGAAAGTAAAGTCTGTCACTGCTTCCATTTCTCCCCTTTCTATTTGTCAGGGAGTGGTAAGTCACAATTCCATTTTCTTGCTTTTCTTGATGTTGAGTTTCAGGCCGGCTTTTGCACTCTCCTCTTTCACCCTCATCAAGAGGCTCTTTAGGTCTTCCTCACTTTTTGCAATTAGGGTATCATCGGCATATCTCAGGTTACTAATGTTTCTCCTGGCATTCTTAATTCCAGCTTGTGCTTCATCCAGCCCTGCATTACACGTGATGTACACTGTATACTGTATAAGTTAAATAAACAGGGAGACAATATACAGCCTTGTCGTACTCCTTTTCCTATTTTAAACCAATCAGTAGTTCCTTATCCTGTCCTAACTGTTGCTTCTTGGTTCACATATAGATTTCTCAGAAGACAAATGAGGTGGTCTGGTACTCCCATCTCTTTAAGAACTTGCCACAGTTTATTGTGATCCACACAGTCAAAGGCTTTGGTGTAGTAAATGAAAAAAAGTAGACATTTTTTATACTCCTTTCCTTCCTCCATGATCTGGCGAATGTTGGCAATTTGGTCTCTAGATTTCCTGCCTCTTCGGAACCTAGCCTATACTTCTGGAAGTTCTCGATCCATGTACTGCTGAAGCCTATCCTGTAAGATCTTGAGTATGACCTTGCTGGTGTGTGAGATGAGTGCAATTGTGCAATAATTTGAGTATTCTTTGGCATTGCCATTCTTTGGATTGGAACATAGACTGACCTTTTCTAATCTGCTGCATTTTCAAATCTGCTGGCATATAGAGTGCAACACTTTAATCACATCTTCTTTTATGGCTTTAAATAGCTTGTCTAGAATACCATCGTCTCCACTTTGTTGTTAGTAGTACATTCTAGAGCCTACTTGACTTCACGCTGCAGAATGTCTGAGTCAAGGTCAACAATCATACCATTGTGGTTGTCAGGTACATTAATGTCCTTTTTGTAGAGTTCTTCTGTGTATTCTTTGCCATGGTCTATAATTGTAATTGCTATATCAATTTTTCAATTTTATCAGCATAGTAATTTTTTAGGTCTAAAATGCTTGCTCTAAAAAGAAGTTTTCTAAAACTTTCTAATTGTAAAAAAAAAAAATCAGCAAGTCTATGCCTTGCCTGCAGAATATTGGGAAAGAATGATCAAGAAAGCAATTCGGTCTCTGTTACATTTCTGTGGTAAAATGATACTAGACTGCATGTATTCATCCTTTTAGTTTGAATAATCTGAACACACTTCCTTATCTATCTCATAACACCAATAGTGAAGAAGAAAAGTGTATATAAGACTCTGATTTCTTTTCTTTAATAGTTTTTTCACATTACAGTGACTTCTTAACAAGCTTTTATTGCTTTACTTTTACAAAAAAAAGTACTAAAAGAAAGTTAAGAGTTCTCCCACCGTAGTCTTAAAGAGCTTGTAAAACATGAGGTATGGAATTTAAAGCATGTTAACTGTTAACATTAATAAAGTTGTATGAAGTAGCTTTTATAACCCTTGAAGACTGCTCAGGAGAAAATAACTCCATATGATAAATGGATGGCCAGTATTGGAAAGCTTAAACCAGATATTCTGAGAAAATGGCAAAGGGGAACTAGTATGAGAGGTAATTCTGAAGAAAATCATCATGGGAAGATGAATGTTCATGACAGTAAGAGATATTAATTTTTTAAAAAATCTTTCTCATTGCAACAGAGCTTCTGTTCCTCATTTTCTCATTCTATCCAGATATCCATCAGACTGGAAATCCTTTTTCCCCCACATGAAGATACAGAAAATGCACATATTCTAAGTAAACATTTTGTTCCTTCTTGTTTTTTCTCTAAATGTTTTTCTTACAAAATGTGTATGCAATTTTGAGTGACACACATTTAAAAAGAACATTTTGTGCAGCAATTATTTCACAAAACCCATCAGCATTCATGAAAATGTGCTGATTTCCAGAGCAGAAAACATGATCAGGGCCGCCATCAGGGGGGGGGGGGACCATCAGGACTCCTGTCCCGGGACTGAAGATGACGGGGCCCCTGTGCCACCAGGAAACCACTTTTCTGCCCATGCGCAAAAAAACCACGCATGCACAGAAAACCATAGGGGGTGTGACAGTGCAGGGAAACCACTTTTCTATGCATGCACAAGCAAACTGTGCATGCACAGACAATGATAGGGGTGTGGCCAAAATGGGTGTGTGTGTGTCCCGGGCCTGAAAAAATTTCTGATGCCGGCCCTGAGCATGATGCTACCATGGTTATTTCAGGACTAGAGTGTGGGTTCAAAATAGCTATTTTCATTTTGTTCGACAATACAATTACCATGTCTATTGTACTGCCACTTGGATAGAAGAAAGGGGGGGGGGGGACACAACATTTTAACATTTATAACAAGGGTGGCCAAACTACGGCCCATGGGTCAGATCCAGGCCACAACGCCAAATCATCTGGCCTGTGCCACCCTCATCACTCCCAGAATTGGAAGGAAAATGCACCCACTTATGTGCAAAATGCACAAGTTTATGACAGCCATGGGTGCATTTACAGCAGCATTTTGTGCATGTGTCGGCATGTTTTACCTCCACTTCCAGTGAGAGGAACCAATGTTTGGCCACCCTTGCTTTATAACAATGTTGCTAACAGAATAAACAAAGAGTCTTGTGGCACTCTTAAAACAAACAAGTTTTGTTTGATTATTATTTTTTTGGAATAGTAGCTGTGTTAGTCTGTGATTCAGGTATAACAGAAAAGAAAAACAAAACAGAAACAGAAACACTGCAGCACTATAAAGACTAATTGCTATATTTTTAATGTGAGCTTTCATGGATCAAGTTCACTTCTTCAGACAAAGGAGTAAAACTTCCAGGCATGGTTTATATACACCAATGCAGGGGTCAAGATGTCAGAAGGCAAATGAATCACAAAGCAATGTGTGATGTGAGATGGAGTGTGGTTCATTTTTTTGATGGCATGGAATATACCTTCAATCAACAGACATTTATACAGTAACATAGAGGGTAGGAGTAAGAAGTGACATGGAGTAAGAGTTCTAGTGCATGAATGGTAAACCTGCACTTTACAGACAATTAATGGTCAACATCAATGACCCTAATGGCCAATGGTTGACCATCACCCAGCTGGGCCTCTTCATTTCTGTGACATTTCGTATTCCTACGTTTCCTATGCATATGTTAATCCTATTGAAAATACTTTCCATGCAACTTAACAAAGTAAGGCACAGTCCATGAATGCTTAGGTAAAGGTAAAGGTTTCCCTTGCTCAAAAGCCAGTCGTATTTTACTCTAGGGTTCAGTGCTCATCTCTGTTTCAAAGCTGAAGAGCCAGCGCTGTCTGCTTCTACAGACGTTTCCATGGTCATGTGGCAGGCATGACTAGATACCAGAGCACACGGAGCGCTGTTTACCTTCCCACTGAAGTGGTCCCTATTTATCTACTTGCAATTTCTTGCTTTTGAACTGCTAGGTTAGCAGGAGCTGGGACAAAGACGGGAGCTCATTCCGTCATGCAGTACTCGAGAATCAAACTGCTGACCTCCCGCCTTCCAGTCAAACAATTTGGTTTAAAGATGTCTGAAACTTTGTGGTTTTGTAGCAACAGAATGGTACAGCTAACTCCCTATTAAAACATGGTACTGTACAAAACTATCCTATTGTATAAAGCTTCCACTTACATGACTGTCCCAGTGCTTCTCCGCCGAATTTGAATACCAAAGGGATTGTTCTGAAGTGAGACATCATAGAGACGATTTTCAAGAGTGCTTTCAGGAGTACTGGGGAGGTTCAGTGGTACTGGAACCTCATATCTTGCATTACTGTAATCATAAATCTGTCAAAACAAAGGGTATGGTCACAAAAATGCATACCAGAAGATTGAATCTGCACTTTGTACTTCAACTTGATGTTTAAAAAGATCAGAACACCTTCTGGTCTGCCTGCCTTGCCATTCCAATTCTCACAGCCTCGAATGGGAAACAAGATGAGCAGATAACCCTCAAGATATTTTCTGTATATCGGTTGTCAAGAACCATTACAGGTTCTTGTGACTACTCTTTATTTTGGATCAAGCAGAAAAGGAACCCTAAGCAGTTTGTCCTTTATAAGTCTGACTTGAAGTAGTTCATGTCTGTTCTAAAAATAGGAAATAGAAAGTACAGTAAATAGATAAGAATCTATCTTGTTGCAGATCCTTCATAAATCTGGTCTTTGTTTGGCAAGATGTTCATAACTTGCCTCTGGTGTCCTCAGAGAGGAAAAAATGGTCAAAAGGTACATAATGCAGCAACCTTGCTGAAGCTAAACAGATTTGTCTAATGCCTAGTTTAGAGACATTCTGTGGAATCTTACACATGCTCTTTTACTGGATATACTGTAAATACATGCTTGAAGAAGTACAGTATATCATTACTAAGCTATCTATACCAATTTCAGCATCTAATCTGGATAAAACAATGGCTAAATGTAGAATGGCTATCTGTAGGATATTTTCTTTGGAAAATGTTGCTAATAGCAGTTTTAATGTTCCACTGACCTCTCCTATAGATTCTTAGAGCCATATGGGAAACAGTAAGCACATAACAAAACCTTATCCACTGGTATATGCTGCTTTTATTATGTGACTTTATTTTCTTACTGATGTTAAGATAAAGGTAAAGGTTTCCCTTGCTCGAAAGCCAGTTGTATCTGACTCTAGGGTTCAGTGCTCATCTCTGTTTCAAAGCCAAAGAGCCTGCGCTGTCTGCTTCTGCAGACGTTTCCTTGGTCATGTGGCAGGCATGACTAGAGTGCACAGAATGCTGTTACCTTCCCACTGAAGTGGTCCCTATTTATCTACTTGCAATTTCTTGCTTTAGAACTGCTAGGTTGGCACGGGATGGGACAAAGATGGGAGCTCATTCCGTCCTGCAGTACTCGGGAATTGAACTGCTGACTTTCCACCTCCCAGTCAGCATCTAAGCCACTCGAGCCACTGCAGGTACCAACTGTTAGGTACCAACAAATCTAGCTACCACATTTTAAATTCTTTTTACCTTAAACTGAAACATGTGGTTCTCATGATATTTCACCTCCAGCCGCAGTGTGTCAATTGGTGTTATTGTCAGTCTGGGATTTTTAAAAGATTGCATACTTGGGCCAAGGTCTGCTGTTAAACCAGAAGATGTGTACTGAACTTGTTGAATTGTATAACCATAATTTTCTGGGTAATAACAGTGTGGTACGCCATCAGCATTAGATGCCTGAAATAAAGAGCACATTTTAGAATACTACATAACCCAGTTAATAGAATTAGAATTAAATAGATTCAGAAATCATGAAGAAACACACCATAGCCAATATTTATTCATAATTAACATTCACTTCCTGTTCTTATTCTAAACAGCTCAGCATGTTTTTCTTTCTTTTTTTCTGAATGTAGCTGAGGAACTCCAGAGAAAGAAACTTGGGAGATCTTTATAAATTGCCAAAGAAAGCTCAGAAGCACCATCAGACTATATGTTTATGCCTTCCCTATTCCTAATTAAAAGTACTATGGTACATTAAAGAAACAGAAGTTTCATGAAGAAGGGCTGGTAGATAGGAAATTAGGACTTCTAGGCATAGGACCTAAGGCTGAGATCAAAGGTAAGGATTCAGCCACCAACCTCACTTCCCCACTTCCTCAGGTCATTTTCTGCCATGACCAATTACACTTCCCAAAAACTGCACCAGCCAAAAAACTGAGATTCATTACTTGTGGAATCTTCCACTCCCAAAATGGGCCTCTCCCACCGATTGCAAAGAAACCTGCTTTTTAGCTGGCTTTTGCAAAGCATATCTGGATCCTCTTCAGCCCAAAAGAGCAAACTGTATACAGTAGATTTTTGAATGCTGCATCTCCAACAAGAGAAAGATACTATTTTCACACAACACCAGTTCTTTCATTCTACTGACTCAGGACTTGCATTGGAAAGAGGTAGCCCTCATGGATCAGTTCCAGGCCGGATTGATTGAGAAGATGGTGAGAAGGTAAAATGGGCCTCTGGCTTTGGAAGAGCTTGCAGTTTCTTGCAAAACACCCACCTCACTTCACAAACCTTGAAGGGTCAAGTAGCTAGATCAGTGGTTCCCAAAGTGGGCCCTATACCCCACAGGGGACTTCAATTCCCAGAAGCCTAAGTCAGTATATTGACTGATCAGTGCTTTGAGGAATTGACTTAGGCTTCTGGGAAATGGAGTCCAAGAACCAAAGTTTGGGAAACACTGAGCTAGATTGAGTCAATAGAAGAGGGGGGACAACAGAGGGGGGAAAGGGCTCTGTCTCTGTCATGGAAGGCAGGCAAGGAATATCAAATAAGTTGGAAAATAAAACAGAGAAGAGAGGAAAGGAATTCCCTTTTTTGAGAGTGTGGCTACCTGAACTCTGAGAGATTCCATTGATTCTTTCTTTATGCATGTCAGAAGCACCACCAACATATACTGTAATAACCTACAAAGCTAACATTAACATATCTAAAACAAAAAGGAATTAAAAGGACTAGATGACATCCACCCAGTATTGGGCCACCTCAACAACATTTCCTCTTGAGGAGGATTTCATGTTTTTACAAGGTAGGATATACTGCAACATGTTATCACATATTTCACAGTTTCTGTAATTATTTACCAAAAAAAGAGAATAATATGTGAGACGTCTCCACTAATCCTGTAAACCCCTAACATTACTTTTATTTTGTTTTTGGTTTTTTAAAAAAAACCTGTATCCTTCAAAACTGCTTTTATGATTGTAATGTTTGCCTCCCCAACATGAGACTTTCCCAGATGGACTTCAATTCTGCAATGTCATCATTGGGTTCCAGCAGATCTGGAAATTTACAGGTGGGAGTTCTGGGCGGGGTGGGTGGGTGTTTCATGTTAGCAACATTATTTTTCTCTTTTTCTTTCCACCTACACCAATAGATACTCTGTTCAATCATGCTTCAAAAGGTCTGGATTATTAAAAGGTTAATTTTAAAAATGTGTTTCAGCATCTAGTTAGACAATCTTGACCAACTTCAAGTGCAACAGCAAGTGGCTAGCTACAAAAATCATTATGTGAATAAAACAAATGGTCTGATTTCCTCTAAGTACAGTACATGTGAAACTTTTCTCTATGCAGTTTAACAGCATTGGCCTGCTTATCTCTCATGCAACTTGGAATGAGATAGTGGCAGCAGTGGGGAGGACTAACCCTTTCTCCCTGATACAAGATTAGCAGTGTATTCTTGTTTCCTATGGGGTGATTATTTTTTATGCTCTCTCTCTCTCTCTCTTCTGGTTATCATAAAGGAAGGAAGTCAATTGATTGATTGATTGATTATTGTGTTCACAACTTTCTGCAGATGCTAAAAGGAATGTCTATTAACATTGTAGGCCCATCTTGTGTATTATTCAGAGCTAAGATGTTATATTCCACAGCCCAATCCTATACAGAGAGACAGTAGATAGAAACATTGGCATACATGTGCTTCCAACTCAGCAAAAGATTGGTGTTAATGCTTTGCCTGAATTCAACTTCTTGCATTTAAATATCTCTCTCATAGCGTTTGAAGAATCCTGGGCGCTCTGGGAATGAAAGAATTAATCGTGTACAACTTTCTTAGGATTTAAATCAGAATAAAAATGTGGGCTACTGTGAAACAATTTCATAGAGCATATATAGGGCAATGTGAAAAGAATTGTTTCAGTCATTAGCCAAACTGACCCTTAAAAAAAAAAACTTACACTCCAGATACAGCCACGAAGTTCACAGTTTTCTACTGTTGCGTCTTGGTCGGGATGGCAATCAAATTTCTCACTATCTTTGAAGGATTGGCTCCAGGAGACTGTGTGCGATTCTCCCAGTTTAAGGTGAAGACCTGCTATATGGGCAACCTGTGAACAATTATTTTTATTTTTTAAAAGTGGACAAAATTCTGGTCATAATTCATACACATACAAAATGTAAACCATTTGTCATTCTAAAAAGGTTGAAGGATGGCATGCATCCTGTTTAGAAGGTTAAACACTTCTCACTGCTTTATTGTATGTCTTTGCTCTTGTGCAAATTTTCCTGAGGTAGAAAATTATATTGATAATAAATGTGATATTGGTAAAATAAAAACAATTAAAATACATTTATAAAATAACCAGAAAAGAACATTGATCCTCTGTCATTTTGAGAAGCAACATGTGAAAAAGACAGAATCATTTGAGGAAATGAGAAATCAAAAGGTTTAATAGTCTATTATTGATTGATTTCCTTTATAGTTTACTTTACTGTCTCTCTTCTCCCACCCCCCAGTCTCTTACATAGCTTATAAAATATTTTTAAAAGAAGAGAAAGAAGAAGAGCAGCAGCTGTAAGACATGAAGTGACTGGTGTGAGTCTTTTTCTTTCTGCTACTTTTCTAACAACCAATCTCAGGTCTGGTCTGTGGGAAGGCAAGCTAAAACCCTGGAAGGCTCAGCTAAGTATGCCCTTCCAGGTGGGTTACCTTCTTACCTTTGGACAAAGGAGCCACCAGGGAGAAAGGGGTAACCTTAGAGCAGCAACTTAAATAAATTTTAAAAATTAAGAAAACACTGTAAAAGCACATGAAGCCAGAAACAGATTTAAAAATTTAAAAGCAGAACGAGCAATATCTTCTCTCTACCCATAAAATTCCATTCTCCATAATCCAATCAGTTGAACAAAGGACAACAGAGAGGGACCAAACCTAAATCTCATGATATCATCAGTCACTCTTATATTTTGGAAGTAAAATATTCCCAATTTCTCCTATGACTCAAGGCTCCCATGGAAGACCTTTCATCATCTATGGCAGGAGTCTTCAACCTTTGGTTTTTGAACTTCAATTCCCAGAAGCTTAAGTCAATTCCCCAAAGATCAGACTGAGGCTTCTGGGAATTGAAGTCCACTGGTGTTCTGCGGAACATAGTTTGGGGGAAAATGTTTGCCTTCTAAATTCTAGAAAAAATTGAGAGCAACATGAAAATGGGAAGGCTATAATTAGCAAAAATTGCTGCCACCAGAATGACTTAACCTGCATTGACATTTTTATTTTATTTTTTGTAATTGAAACCTATTCTCATTCTTATTTGAGTGCTTCACCTCTCCAACCAAGACATTTGAAACATATCTCATGTAATTGGGGTGGGTGTGGGTGGGGGAGTTTTAGATCTAGGGATTTATGAATAGAATCAGCAATGCCTACCTTAGTTGAAGGATTGTAAGTCATAGTGACAGGGTATGTTTCATCCACATTGTTTGATGTCACTTTCAAATCTTGAATTTCCATGGGCAAGCCAAGGATTTTGATTTCCTCAAATTGTAAGTTATCAGGATCTGTGTAGCCAGTGTGTACCACATTCATACTTAAGACATTCTGAAAGACAACAAATAATATTGTAAGAGAAAATACTGTTGAGGACGAAGTAAAAAAACAAAACAGTGATGCTTCCCTTGATTTTTTTCTGATTCTTCTTGTGCAACATTCTGTAACACTGCATATTGGCCAATCTCCTGTTGCTCTCACACTCAGGAACAAGTACAATAGTATAAATCACAGAATCAAATACCTAGTACTCAAGCAATCATGTTGCAGAATAATCATATAAATTGGTGAGTGCCAAGAAATATAAGAAATGACTCCTTAAATAGCAGCATTTTGCTTCTATGTTTTATGATATTGAATTTGCCTTATTATCTAAGTATCACCACTTCCTTTGCTAATTTTAGTGCAATAATCATCTATTAACAATGAAAGGCAAGGCAATGCCACTAGCACTACAGACAGGCGGTACACCTTTCCTCTGCAGCTCCAGGAAAGCCCAAGAGAACTGTCCCAGCCCTCTTGAAGATGAAGGGAAGGGGGCAACAGATATCTTCTGAGAAGATGATAGACGGTAGCAGTGGAGAATGGAGGAGGAAGCTATGATAGGAATAGAGAGTAGAAGGTGGAGTAGGGGGCATTAGGAAAAAATGGAAGTAAGTGAGGAAAAACTCAGAGGAAGAGGAGACAAGGGGGGAAGCGTTGAGGCCTGTGATCCATTACTTTGTGCATCTAAGGAGGTAGAAAGTAGCTGGGAAACACAGTTTCAGGGAAGAAGCTCTTAACTGCTCTTGGATGTCAGAAGAAGGGTCTATGGTTGAGGAGCCCCATACAGTAACTACTGAGGAGATAACCAGAACTGGTCAAGTCATTGCATCTGTGCAGGCTAACCACACAACAGCACTCACCTCTACCCACTTGTGCATAGTGGGAGGCATAGTGGGGTATCGAGCTCTCAAACTTTGTCTCCACCAAACCACTGAGCTATCCAGCCAGCCATACAAGACTAAAATATATTATCATACATTGCATTGACAATTTAACTACAATGATGATAAAGACAAAAGCATGTATTTATTACTGTATTTTGAATTTTGTATTTCGTATGTAAACCCCTTGGGTTACCTTGGGGTTATTTATATGTTGTTAGCCGCCCTGAGTCGGCCATGTGCTGAATAGGGCGGGGTATAAATCGAATAAACAACAACAACATGTATGATCTATTGAAAATGCACAAAATTATTATATTATGCATAGGATAGGATCTGCAAGATCCTATTGAGAGAATGTATGATTGGTCGTAAAATCTTCTAACACACCCTTCCCTCCACAACATATCCTTTCCTTGCAAGAAATTCAGCTCACCTCAGAGGAAATACCTTAAGAGCAAAAACTGTTGTAAATCTTAGCAGCTATGTTAACTACAAGTTCCCAATCTTATAACCCCACCTAAACTATATCAAAATGTTATGCATATTTTTCCTGTTTGGCTGTCACAAAACAGTGTAGATTGCATGAAATACTATAAGAGTAAATTGTACCTTCCTTCTACATATTTTTTTTTATTTCAGGTTTGGATTAAATGCTAGGGAAATTTGTTATAACATAAAGATGCAAACTAGTGCAAGTCTTTGGCAAAAGATTAAGAAAAAATCTGAATTGTAGGCAAAGCTAAATTGTTATCTTCCAGAATCTGCTTAGTAATGGCAGCACATAACTTCATGCTGATGTCTTAAATACAACAAGGTAAATTTAGATAAAACATGAGATTGGATGTTTGTAGTTAACGAAGACTTTAACTATGAATACTTTTAAAGTACAATGTCTACTCAAAGGCAAATCTCTGCCCACTAATTTCAAGGGGTGTACTTCCAAGAAAGTGTGCCCAGAACTGATTGAAGCCTTAGGACTTATGCAGATAAATCATTTATTCAGGTTTAGCACTGATGTTACTGATATTTATCCCCAGCTACTTCATGTAAGGTTGTTTTTTTAATTTTTTTTTATTAATAATCATAAAATACAAACAAACATAAAAAATATAAATACTTAAAACTAACAATAAAGAAAGAAAAAAACACCAAGAAAAGAGAAAGGAATAACAACAATATATCAAAATCTTGTTCACTCTTTCATTCTTTCAACTTTTAAATCCGTGCGAAACCCTATTCTGCAGCAATTTCAATTGGCACAGTATACTTAAATCTTCCAAAATTGAATCATGTCAGGGCCAGGCTTACTTCCTTCTTCACTTGTTAACGCGTGCTGTATGAAAGGTTTCCAGATTTCCCAAAATTGTATTTTGATTTTAAAACCCTGTTTTAACCGAATTTGGATAGTTAATTTTTCATTTAGTGCCAGTTGCCAAACCTCTTTATACCACCTATTCTTATTTAGATTTTCGTTACTCTTCCATTCTTGGGCTATCAGCTGTCTAGCAACCAGCAACAATGTCAAAATTAATTCTTTATTACCCTCACTTAATCTCATTTTTCCTATTTCTCCTAATATAGCTAGTTTGGGTTCTAAAATCATTGTTATGCCAAGAATCTCGTTTATCTCCTTCTCTACCACTTTCCAAAATTTATTTGTTTTCTTACAAAACCACCACAGATGCAAATATGTCCCCTTTTATTCATTGCATCTCCAACACAAATCAGATTTATTAATATCTATTTGCTTGAGTCTGATTGGGGTAAGGTACCACCTCCAAAGTACCTTACAAACATGCTCCTTTTCTTTGATTGACATAGTTTTTGTTATTCTGTTTCCCCACTTTTTCCTCCACTCTTCTTCTTCAATTTTAATATTTAAATCTTTCTCCCAAATTCGTTTAAGTGTATAGTGTGATCCTTCCCCTGGGATAAGCATTTGGTACAGTTTACCTACTAACCCCTGTAATCTTATCTTCCCTTTCCTTATTTCCAAGACCAATTCTTCAAAGGGCGTCTTTGCCCTAGGTACTCCTATAATCCCCCTTATCGATTTGTCCCATTTCTCCATCCCCAATTCTTGTAGCCAATTTAATTTTAATTTATTATATACCTCCTTCCTTTTCTGATATATATTGCAATTTTTAATCCACTCTGTTATTAACAACACTTTTTCTTGCAATAGAATAGGTCTTATTTTTTGCGAGGATAATAATGGGCAACTCTGGAAATCTAAAATTTCTAAAATTGGGGAAATGTCTGGTGCCAATTTCCTCTTAACCCCTTTCCATACGTTATAAATATTCTTTATAGAAAAGCAGTTAATCTCTGTTTTATTATTTACTTGGGCAAGAAATATTTCACCTTTTAATTTTTTAAATTCTTCTTGATCCCCTTCACCTATTACCTCATTTTGCTGAATTAATAATTTAATTAATTTCTTTATATGAAAGGCTTGAAAATACGCTTTAATGTTTGGAATGTTTAACCCTCCCTATTTATTCTTCATGTACCATAATCCTTTACTAATTCTTGCTTTTTTATTATTATTGCAAATTCCGTTTATCAATTTTTGCCATTTATTTAGTTCTGACTCTTTGATTTTAATCGGTAAGTTTTCAAACAAAAAATTCAATTTGGATATAACTTTCATTTTGCAAATATTAATCCTTCCAAACCATGAAGTCTTTGCTCGTTTTATCTGTTCTAGTAATGGTTTCAATTTATTTCTTAATTTATTGAAGTTAATATTATATAGGTCTTTTGGTTCCTTCGTCACGAATATTCCCAAATATTTCAATTCATCTCTTATTGTAATACTAAATCTATCTCCAATTTTTTCCTTTTCCGCCTGGGTTAAATTGCATGTGATAGCCTCAGTTTTCGTCCAATTATTTTTTAATCCTGTTACTTCTTCAAAGGCTCTTAAATGTTCTTGTATTTTGTTTAAATTATTTAAAGGATCTTTTACAACTAATAGAGTATCATCCGCAAATAGATTTATTTTTTTATTTTCTATTCCTACTAATTTCTCATTTTGCCTTATATCATTTGCTAGTAATTCCATTGCCAGTATAAATAGACATGGGGACAATGGACATCCTTGTCTTGTCCCCGCGTTTATATCAATTTCTTTCCCCAGACAATTATCCATTTTAATTTTAGATTTACTTTTTTATATACAATTGTCCTATCACATGATTAAATTTAGGGCCGAATTGTAATTTCTCACATATTCCTTTTATTGTTTTCCATTGAATTGAATCAAATGCTTTATATATATGTCTAATGCCACTATAAATACTTTTTGTTTATTATTTTTTAATTTATCAATAATATTAATTAACCAATTTATTAATTTATCCATTTGTCTTCCTTTAACAAATCCTACTTGGTCTTCTCCAATATAAGTGTCTATGAATTTATTAAGCCGATTGTTAATTATTGAAGTAAAAAAATTTGCATCCTGATTTAATAATGATATTGGTCTATATGCTTCTATATTCTCTTTATCCTTTCCAGGTTTAGGAATTAGAGCCATTATCGAATTACTCCAGGACTTGGGGATCTCCCCCCCTTCCAATATATAATTATATATATTTTTTAACTTGGGAATTAATACCTCTCGACATTCCTTATAAAATTCTGAAGGGATACCATCCTCTCCTGGCGTTTTATCCTTTTTTAAGTTGTTAATTACCTCTTCAATCTCCTTGTCTTTAATATCTTGTTCCATTATATTTACATGTTCTTCCTTTAATTGGTATGTCAAGTTCCTATCCAAATATGCTTGAAGTACATTATCATTAATTCTGTGTTCTGTATATAATTTTGTATAGAATTCTTCTGCTACTGATAATTTATTTTCCAGTTTATACTGCCTTATACCTTCTTTATTAATTAGAGCCTCTATATATCCCTTACTTTTTTTTGTCTTACTTTTTTTGCTAAATTTTTCATATCTTTATTATTGAATTCAAAATCATTTCTTTTTAAATATGCCAAATCTACCCTAACCTTTTCAACTTCTACTGCAATTGTTTCCTTTTTTAATGCCTGTATTTTATTCCAAATTGAGTTACTTCCTGTAGCTGCGTGCTTCCTTTCTAGTTCTTTTATATCTTTATCTCTTTTAATTACTTGACTTTTTATTTTTTTTCAAATATTGCCTTCTCTTGTATATAATCACCTCTAATAACTGCTTTCATTGCGTCCCAAAGAATATGTAATTTCACCTCGCCCATGTCATTATCTTCCCAATTCTTTATCCATTTATTTATTAATTTTTTTATCTCTTCGTTTTTTAATAGTTTAGTATCTATCCTCCATACCTTATTTCGATAGGTGCTACTATTCAGCCGCATCTCTATCAAAATAAATGTATGATCTGAGATACTAAAATTGCCATAATTAAAGTTTTCTAAATTCTTAAGCATATTTTCTGACACAAAGAAATAACCCAAATGAGAGTAAGATCTATGTTTTAAGGAGCAAAAGGTAAATATATTTTTTTTACCTGTCAACATTCTCATCGCATCCCGTAATCCTAATTTCCCTATCCATTTGTCAATCAATTTATCTTGAGTCTTTCTAAGATTATTTGTTGTATCTAATCCTGACCTGATTAAATTAAAATCTCCCCCTATAATTAAATTTACTGATCTTTCTTTTTTTTATAATGGGTAGAATTTTATCTAGAAAGATCCCTTGATTCTTATTTGGTGAGTATACGTTAACAAACGTATAATCTTCCTCCTCTATTTTACCTTTTATTAGCTGAAACCTTCCCTCCTTATCTTTAATGTTCTTGCTCAATGAAAAATCTAGTTTATTCGATATTAATAGAGCAACCCCTCTTGAATTACTTGAACCTAGGCTTTTCTCATATATTTCCATCCCTTTTACATAAATATTATTCTTATTTTCACTTTTCTGATGTGTCTCCTGGAGAAAAATGATATCCGCTTTTTCCCTTCTCAGAACTCCTTCCACACGTTTCCTCTTAATTTGGTTTCCTAGGCCCCTGACATTCCATGAGATAATTTTTAACTTTTTAAGTATACATATTTAGTGCTTTCTCTACTGTTACTGCAGAATTCCCCATAATATGTGAACCAATACCTCAACCCACAACAAGTTATACTCTCCCTCCTCCAGCGCATCTTAAATTAAATAATATACAATTATCTTAAGGGGAAAAAAATATACAAAAATAACAAAGCTTAAACAAACCAACAATCAAACAAATGGGAAAGAAGAAAAGAAAAAGAAAAAGAAAAAAGCTCTGCCCTCCCCACTTTCTACTAAAAGTAACCTTTGAAAACCAAAGAGGGGAGGGGTTGTTGCGGGTGGCGAGTTGACCTTAATACTTAACATCCGTTTCTTGTTCATTGTTTATTTCTTATTACAAATGGTTTTCTTAATTTGTCATAATTTATTCCACGCAGTAGATTCTCTCTTTTTATCCTTTAATGACCTAGTCTTTCCCTCCTTCTGCTCCTTCAACTTCCTCCTCTTCCCGTTCTAACATGGGCGCTACTCCCACATTTATTAAGGCATCTTTAAGTTGCTTCCATTCTGTAGACCCTTTTTCTATAATCTTAGCTTCCATCAAAATTTCTAAGCCATCAGATTCTTCCCTAATCCAATAATTCTTCCCATTCACTGTAAAAATTAATTGTTTATGTGGTCTCCATTTATATTGTATGTTTTTCTCACGCAATTTTTTTGTGATTGGCTTAATTTGTAGTCTCCAAATGCGTCATTCTAACGAAATATCTTTATATATTTCTAGCTGTGCCCCCTCCATTTTTAAAGCATCATCCCCAGAGGAGTTAACATATTTCATTATCCTTAACTTTTGTCCTAGATTGCCAAATCTTAAAAAAACATTTCTAGGTCTTTCTTGGTTCCTTTTTTGTCCTAGTCTGTACACACTGTCTATATCCTCCAGTTCCATTTCCTCCCCCATTCCCATTGCGTTAATCCATTCTACCAATCTTTGTCTCAAGTTATCCGGGTTCCGTTCTGGTATATTCCTAATAACCACATTGCACCTTCTCCCCTGATCTTCCATTCTTTCCAGCCTTTTATCGTATTTTTTCTGTTTCTCCTCTTTTAACTGTACCTGCTCCTTGACCTCTCTTAACTCATGTTTCATTTCCCAAACTTCTTTCCCAATAGCATTCACCCCCTCCTTTAGTTCATCTATTTCCTTCAATAAATTGGTACACTCTTTCTTGGTGTTCTTGAATGCTTGTGTGATACTTTCTTTTATTTCTGTCTTCTTGACTCCTCTCCTATCAGAATCTCTTGACCCCCCACTCCTATTTGTTTTTCTTTCTCTTCCTGTTCTAAGACTTCTTGCTGTTTAATCTTTAACCTCCTTTCAGCTACTTTCTTCCTCAGCTCTTCTAGTTCTTGGATCTCGTTAAGTTCTTCCTGCAACGATTTTCTTCTCCTACCCTCCTGTTCTCTTCTCTCCAATCTATCTACTCTCACCCACTTTAAATCCTGTTCAAAATTATCATTTTTTTTGCTCATTAAACTGCTGCCTTTTAACCACAGGATCCTAAACTAACAGTTCAATAGTGTATTAATATACTTATAATATAATAAATGTAGAATATATCTGATTATATACCAATAGGGAATAATAAATTCAAAATTTAAATGGAGAACAATCAAATACTGCTTTAAGAGAGCCGTTCAATTTTCCCTTTCTTAAATCCCCTCTTTCAAAAAAACCCAAAAAAAACCCAGGTGTTCCAAAACCAAGATAAGGGGAAATATGCAAATTAAATTCCCAGCTGGTGAGTCTCTGAGTCCTTGGAGCCTTGCAACCCTATGCTCCTTTTAGCAATGCTGTATCCCTTTGTAGTCCTCTATCCTTCTGCTTTCTACTTCTGCTTGCAAAGTGCACAATCCTGTAACAGTCCGAATTTTAACTGGACACACAATGAAAGACCTTTTTATTAGCTATTTAGTGTCCATAAACCGCTGGGAATCTAATAGTCCGATAATCCAATATTCACTGTTTCTTTACTGCCTCCTTATAGCCACAGTCCCGTCCTTGTAATCCAACAAAAAGAGAGTCTTTTACTGTAATATTTTAATTCTGTTAGCCTCAGTCTCTTTTGGAGCTCTGGGATCCCTCACCTTGCTCCCACTCGGTGTCTGTGCCCCGCTTTTATCTACTGTACTTTCCGTTCCTCTCAGTTTCTTACATTCCTTTCATTCCTCTTTAGCCCCCATGTTTCGCTGTATGTTTTATTGTTTATATTCCCCGAAGAAAACCTTTCGGTCTCGAAGAGTTTCGTAGATTACTGGCACATTTCAAACAGCCTGATCAAACAGCCTGGGTGTGGAATCGTTTCAACATCAGTTTCTTAGTTCCGCAATTAAATAACAAAGACTGAGTGATTAGCAAGTCTTCTTAGTTCCGCACTCATACCCTGCTCCCCTGCAGAGACAGCCCCGAGTTACCTCAGGCTGTCCTTGAGCATGAGAATCTGCAAAGTCGAGTGTTTGTTAAAGTCCTCTTGTTAGATCCCACTGTCCGGCTTTTAATCTCCAAAGTTTCAGTATTCCAAAAACTTAATACTTAAAGAGAAAGTTCTTAATTCTCCTTTCTTCCTTTCTTTTTCAAATAGTTTTGTATCCCAAAACTGCAGAGACCGGTAAACTCAGTCAGTCAGTCTTTTCAATCTCGAAACCTTTCGAGCCTGAGAGGAAACACACCCCAAACTCTTGCGGAGAAAGTATAACAACTTGTCCACGGCCAAAAGATCTCTGATTTCTCGGCAACCTCTCTATATTTTACCCTCCAAATTAACCTGGCCGAAGATATTGATCTCACACTCCGTTTAATATACTTTTGAGCCCAAAACGCAATTCCAAAATACCTCCTTTCCCGCTTTTAAGCGGCTCTCCCTTCAGAACAAAGGAAAACGATACCGGTCAGTCCGCCATGATGCTCCGCCCCCTTCATGTAAGGTTTTAGTGCAGTGGAAATAGTGACAAAATCCATGATGTCTCAACCTTTTTTATAGTCCTCTCCTGTAGACTGACTTTGTTGTTATCACAGCTACTATTTGTTGTAAGGGCAGAGTTGAATTCCAATGGCACCAGGTATTTCATTTCTATAGTTACATCTTTCCAATCAAATTTTCTGTTTGTAATTAATTAGTACAGGAAGCACAGAAACAGAAGAGAAGCTCCAACAGGGGTTGGCTTTCAATTAAAAAAAATAAAAACCAATTGCTATATTTGCTCAGCAGAGATGAAAAGAAACAATTTCAAAAATGCTGGTTTTTGGTTTTTTTTATAAAAAAAAGAGTATGGGCAGGGGTGCCAGTAAGTCTTATGCTCCATTGTGCTGAACAAGGATGAACCAGGAGAAATGTGAGAAAGGATTTTCCTTCATCTGGAAAAGCTCTTGATTTGTTGTAGTTTTTTGCCCTGTCTGCCTACTTCCTTGTCTGGCGGCCTATGGGAGAAATCTGTAAAGCAGGCGAGGAATGCCTTACTTGTCTGAGGGGACAGAGGAAAATGAGAGAAACGAAAGAACAACTCACAAAAACAGTCAGCAGCAACTCACGTTGTCCCATGGCAGCAATAATGCTGCTGATCTAGTGAGACTCTGACCTCTTCCAAATACTGTTAATTATTTATCCTAGCATAGAGAGATCAAAGCCCTTATTCCCTTTTGAATTCAGATGCCAGCAGTGTACTCACTGTCATATTGAAAGTGAGCCCAACAATGTTGGGTGAATGAGAAATAAGAGTGCTGTGACAAAAGAAAGGGGAAGATTCCGCAGAAAGATATGTTTGGTATGTATTTAATACTGCTCATGTGTACAAAAGAAGCCAGGACTGAAATTCCATTGCTTAAAATAGGAAAGCCCATTGAGTCAGTAGAACCTATGGAAAAGCTGACTCATGAAATCCTCACTGAGTCTACTCCAGTGCAACTTACTATGCAAAACAAAAGGGTTTCAGACCATAAGACATTAGCATGTCCCACACAGAAAATCATATGTTCTTACTCAGGTGAGTACAGTGAGAGCAGATGCTATAGGAAAGAAAACATCTCTTATTTGCTGTTGAATCCAAGGGATGTCTCTAAGCATTTTATTTTTCTAAAGCAAAAATAATTTTGGAATATAAAGGGTCCAAGATGCATTGGGGACTGTACAGAGCTACATGTTGTCAACTCCTGCTAAACTAGAGGCATTTACTCCCCTTTTTGTCTCCAATTTGTTCACCAATACCATATGGAACACATTGGAAATGAAAAAGATAAGTATATGAATATTAACGGATACTGGATGCTGTACAAACATTCAGAGGCTGTCTATATTTCCTCTTCAAAAACCATGAATGGAGCTCCCACAGAAGATTGTATCTAGCATGGGCCTAGCTTGACTTTTGAACTGAACATGGACTTTGGTTTTGGGGCTTTCCTACTTTGCCCCCCTATGCATGGGGTCTTAGTTGGAGTCAGCTGGGAAAGCTGCTTGTGAATGCAGCAGTGTTGTAATCTTTGGATGTTCATTTGTGAGAAAGCCCCACTGAATATAAGGGAAGCAATTTCTGAGTCAACATTGCTCTAGATTGTACTGTTACACTTACTGGCATCAAATGAAAACTCTTGTAATCTCTTAGCTTTCAGAGTCACTGAAATGAAATATGACTGTATGTCTTCCTTCATCAAATAATAGCATTGTTGCTTGTCAGCTACCAAATACCAGCTATTAAATAACACTGCATGGCAGACAATGGACTGCAAAGTGCTATTTTGTGTCACCTATCAAACTAGACTCAAATCAATTGTCAAAACTTGTCATATACCAATAGTCTACTATGTAAAATTTAATCATACACAACATGTTAGGTATACAGAGAATTTCTGGGTATTAGGCATCAAAACTGTGGGAAAAACACCTATCAAGAGATATTTACTTTCAGTATTAAGAACAGTACTTACATTGGAGACATTGAATTGATAGAAGAGGTAGGTTTTACTTTCCACTGTGCCTAAAATATAGAGTCAAAGGTAGAGGGTTTTTTCTTCTTCAAAAAAATTCAGCACCAAGCAAAGTTTAGTTAAATAGAATTCAAACAAAAATTAAATATCTCAGTACAACCCTTTTGCAAGGGAGTATAATATCTATTATCAATCTGACGAACAATAAGACTTTTTAAAAGTATATTAAGGGTTTTAAGGGTCTTTAATGCTTTATTATTGTAGTGATTTTAGTGTTGTTGTTATGCTGCCCAGAGTTGCTCATTCAATTTTGGCGTCAATATATAAATGTGAATAAATAAATAATAAAGTGGATAGAATAACAAAAAATCAAGGAATAATATATATATATAGTACCCGGTTTAAGAAGGTTGAGAACTCCTGCACTAACCTCTATACAATACAGAGGTTGAAATCTTGTTTTCACAGCTATGTCCGCATAAGGCTGACGGTGTCATCAGCAATGATGATTTTTCAAAAATTAGACATTTCCTATTCCTGACCAAGGTTGCAATGAGTCCTGTGTTCTCTCTCTCAGTGTTAGGAAACTATGGGAGCCACAAATGCAAATGAAAATATTTTAACTGGCAAAAGTAGCCCTCATTGGTAAAGTAATCCCATCAGGAGCAATTGAATCAAATAATCCTCTACTACTTCCATGGCTTCCTGACAGTGAAGGGTTTAAATGAGACCCATGGGAGTCTCAAGAAATAAGTAGGAAATATGTGATTAGTGAAAAACCACCCCCTATTGCTGATTCATCAGCCTTACATGGGTGTAAGTAACATTAACATTAATTTTTTTTGATAGACCATTTGTCCAAATCTATGACTATTTCTGCACTTTTTTGGTTGTATTATTAATGGAGAATAATAAAGTGAAAGAATCTATATCTATAGAAGAGAGGTGTGGGTTTGTATGTTCCCCTGGACCAATTCCAGTGAAATTTGCTACACACCTACCTTGGGCTTGTGAGACTGCACTGCCGAGGTCCCGGACCCAAGGGGTGGGAAGCCCCCCAAATTTGAGGAAAAGTACCATGCATACACCCAGGTCAGAGGGGTCACACACAGAGCTGTTGAGCTGCGGATCATGCCCTGCATCATTGTCATGCGTGTGCATGTGCCTGGCTCACTAGGCTAGGCCATGGTTGTCCCTATGTCACCATGGCAGGTGGGCGCGGGCAGTGGTCATTGCCCTGGTGCCATCAGGCAGACCCCCGGTGGCAAACACGGGGCTGGTGCAGAGGAGCCGTGGTGGCCCACAATGTGGGCAAACCCCTCAGTGAGGCCAGAGTAAGGTGAGGCCTCACCAGGCTAGGTACCACCTCAGCAGGAGCCCGGGTACCGGAGGCGGAAGCGGATGCAGCCTCTCCCTGTGCAGGTATGCAAACTAAAAGGGTCCTCTGTTCGGCCACAGTCCACGGAAAATGACAAGGCAGCAGTCCCACCTTGCCTTTTCCGGGACGCGGCAGCCACACGGACGCTCCCAGGCCTGTATGGCAGGGGTGGGGATGGAACACGAGGGTGTGACGGGCACAACAGTGTGCGTGTGTGAGAGAGAGCGGGGAGAGAGAGGGAGAGAGCCCGAGCAAGTCCGGGCAATTGGCTAGTAGTAACTAAACCTGGCATATTGGTGACACACTACTATTGAAACTGCAAGCTATGGTCAGAATTCTAACACTGAAGTATGTCAGCGTCAACTGCTGTGCCAAAATGCAGCTAGTTAATGATTTGTTTCTCTTGTCATGTTCTAACCATATGACTGTTTATACGTGACAATGGATGCAATTATTGGTTCTTAACTAGCTGTAGTTTGCCACTTATGGTGGCTTTGGGACAGACAACTCCACTAGTTCCCATTCTTTTCTTTTTCTAAAGAACAACATAATTATTACCACATAAGCAGCTGATTTTATGGGTGTTTTTCTTAGCTTTTTATGTTGCTGTTTAACGTAGGGGAAAGGCTTGCAGGAAAAGCAAAACATTTGCAGACCTATCTATGTGAGCATTAGTCCTACCAAAGGAAAGGTTTTAGATATGTAATTGTGTCAACAATTGCAGTATTCAAAAAGACAGAACAGAAGGCAGCACACGTCTGTTTTCTTTGTGAAGGTACTTTTAGTCTGCTATACTTTGCTTTGTAGTGGTGCTTTTAACATCACATTGCTATGTTGCAATTAGAAAGTGATTATGTTTATTTTTCATGCTAATTAAAGACTCACTGATTTTTCTTCTACTATTAAAAGTACAAGAGAAGCAGTTAGCAATTATTTATTAATTTAGTTAGTTTGGTTAGTTTGCCAATGCTCACAATGACACCAAGGTGTATGCAGTCACTTCTCTGAGAAGAAGCAAATGATAGAATGTGTACACCAAATAATTTTAGAATTGACTTGACATTTTAATATTCTGAATTTACACAAAAGATTCTATGGGCTTCTGACATTTTACTACCACCTGTACTTTGAAATTTCAAAACAGCATGGTGTTATAGCTGTTTTGAAATTTTGAAATTTCAAAGTACAGGTGGTAGTAAAATGTCAGAAGTCCACATAATCTCTTGTGTAAATTCAGAATATTAAAATGTCAAGTCAATTCTAAATTATTTGGTATACACATTCTCTCATTTGTTTCTTCTCATAGCAGTGACTGCATACACCTTGGTGTTTTTGTGAGCATTGGCAAACTAACCAAACTAACTAAAGGTAATCACTCACTTCCTTGGTGAAGCAATGCCATTTTGGCTCATAAGAATTAGGAGTACAGTACAAATAAGTTGATACCTTTTACTATAGTAATATCTAACCAATATTGTGTGTGTATGTTCTTGATTAGCAAAAGACACTCATAGGCCCAAATTATGTTGGGTAGTTTGTGACTATGTAAAAGGCATTATGTCATTATCAGTTGCAGACTGCCACTGATCTTCCTTTTTTCAATGTCAGGGTGCATCCAACTTCATTTCGTGGTGTATAAGCCGTGCACAACATGAAACTGAGAAAGGAATTATTTAATCAGTGGTGATCTGTGACTGACAATAACATAATTCCCATTACACAAGTAGAGCAATGCAATAAGATTTTAGCCACATTATATTAAAACTATAATCTTAGACTATTGCTTCTTCCTAGGTGTAAGGACTCCTGTACCTTTCAATGTCTTTCTAATCATTTTATCAGAGCGATGATACAGAGTGATTGCCATCAATTTGACTTACAATATGAAAGAAAGACTGCTCTTGGTTTGTGTGAAATGCAATGCTATAACCTAGAGAATAGAGAAGATCTTAGAAAATGAGGACCGAGAAGTGTCTCTTCCTATTCTAGAAAAGTTATTCATAATTTGTTTGAAACAGAAAGCACATTTCAGCAATACCCTTTGATTTTTTAAAAGGATCAAAACATTAAAATGATTCTATTATGAAAAGCGGACTACATTATACAACAGGGTTTGTCAGTTGAATAGAGTTTGAGGGCAAAATTTACCACCTCTGAAACTTGATGAAGGTCACACACCAGTGCTAAAATTTTCCTTCTCACATTGAAAAGTTACTTTCTTTCAATTAGAGAAGGAACTAATACTACTTTAGTCATTTGGAATGGAAAAACAAGAACAATAAAACATTTATCACTTGTCTAACAGGCACGGGCATACCTCTGCTTATGCCATCATCCCAAAATAAGTCTCCAACTGCTGATTGATTGTCATCTAAGGCTATTATCAATCCCATGGGGTTTCTGCGGCTGTAAAAATGGAAAAAAATGTTTATTAGGGGTTATCCAACCTCAAGCAAGACATATCTGAGAGTAAACAAAACAGAACAGCCATAAAAGACAAAGAAAATGTTGTGGCACCTTAAAGATTAATTCCTGTAATTAAATGTGAGCTTTCGTGGACCAAGTCCATTTCATCTCTATTTTAAATGGCATTCCTGATGGTATGTACAGTAGTCCATCTTTGTGTGGGATGTTGATATAGAAAGCTTTTACATCCATTGTGGTTAAGTTAGTGTTTTCTGGCAGGTCATGTGTGTACTGAAGTTTTCTTAGAAAGTCTGTGGTACCTCTTAAATAACTAGGAACGTTGGTAGCATATGGTTTGAGAATGGAGTCCACATATCCAGATATCCCAACAGTGACAGTATTGGACATTTTCCACCTTCGTCCCTGCCACAGAGCCCCCTTAGCTCCTCCCCTCAGCCGGTTGGAGGGGAGTGGGAGTGACCATTGCTCCATGGCAGGAGGACATTTTCCACCTTCGTCCCTGCCACAGAGCCCCCTTAGCTCCTCCCCTCAGCCGGTTGGAGGGGAGTGGGAGTGACCATTGCTCCATGGCAGGAGGACATTTTCCACCTTCGTCCCTGCCACAGAGCCCCCTGAGCTCCTCCCCTCAGCCGGTTGGAGGGGAGTGGAAGCGGCTGTTACCCATGACATGGGCCTTAAGTTTTATGTAATTTACCATCTTTGTCTGTAAACTGCTTTGGGTCACCAATAGGTGAGGAAAGCGGTATAAAAATATACTAAATAAATACAAAATAAAAATAAATTGATGCTTGAAACAATGGGTCTCCCAGGATTTCCAGGTTTGTGTATTTTGGGTAGCAGGTAAAAAGCGGCTGTTTGAACCTGTTGCAGAGAGTTACCCAAGATTTGGTCACAGTTTTTTAAAAGGTTTTGCAATTACTTTTGATATTTGGCAGTTGGGTCCATAGTTAGGGGCTGGTAGAATCTAGAGTTGGATAATTGTTTTTCAGTTTCTTGTGTGTAGTTTGATTTGTCCATGACAACTACAGCACCACCCCTGTCTGCCTCTTTGATGATGATGTTGGGAATATTTTTGAGGTTGTTTGTGGCCTCATGCTCTGTTCGGCGGAAATTGTGTGTTGAATTATGTCCCTGGCTGATTATTTCAACACAATATGAAGTCCTCCCATTGTCCTCAGAGAAGTCACAGAATATTCATGTACTGGTACTACTGTTATGTAATAAAGAAAATACCTGTAAACTGTTGTATTGGCTGGTTGCTGAATTGGAAAGATGTAACCTCCTCTGAGATGAATTCCCATTTTGTCTGCTGGAAGATACATTGTAGATTCTTTCTTTCTATAAATTGACTTCACATCCTAATTTGAGAGAATAAAATGGTCAGAATATATATTTACGATCTTCATAAGGTCCCCAGTTCCAGGCTGATTGCTGAGTTCTTCCATATGAGACAACAATGAATCTTATGGCACTTTGACAAACATATATATTAAATGATAGGTAGGTAAGTAGGCAGGCAAGCAGGCAGATCACAATATTAGAACTGATCAAATTAAAGCACAGTTTTTGTACAATTTAAATTTCCTAATGACCTTGTCATGCCAGCAATCATAGGACTTCCCTTCCCTTCTCCTGTTTATCTCTCTTTTCTACAGCCCTCTGTTTCTGTAGTATTATGTCCTATCGAAAAGCTCAAAAGGATTTTCCAAATCTCCAGAATTGTTTTTTTTCAGGAGGTGAAACAGATACAAATTTGGGTTGGGGAGTGAGAGTAGGACAGGAAGTGGAATTTGTGAGAGTGGATTTCCTTCTCCTGAGTCCACTGAACTCTACCATTTAACCATTGTGGATCTGCTGTTGGACTTTGCCATTATATGGGAGAAAGTTCAATTGAAAATCAAGGAGATTAGCCACTGAACAACCAAGAACAGAAATGTTTTAAAATTCTGGAAGCTGAATATTGAAAGGAATGTCCTATGTCCTATCATAATCTTCTTTCAGTGTTAATAGAGATAGCAATCTTTACAAGCCAGAGTTTTAAGTGGAACTAGCACACAATCATATTTACATTGAATTTTTAAAAATATTGCTCTATACTTACTGTCTCATATTCATACCACACAGCATCAGGCATATATGCAGTCACTGTAACCGCATCCTGAAATTTAAACAAGCAAACATTCAACTTTTCAAAGTAAAGCATGGAGTGGAGGTTTTATTAAATATACATGGTATAGCTATTCCCTATTGACAGAAGAGAATGGAATTTACTTTACATTTGCCGTATTGGGAACTCCATTGTAAAGTTCTCTTGTATAAGTGTCATCAAAATGAATGACAATTGTGGAGGAAAAAGGGTGTGCTTCCATTCATTTAATGGTGACTTGCAAAACAAAGTTTCTCAATGGAATTTCTTCCAGAGATATTTATAACAGAAGGCAATTGTTGTAGACTAAGAAATATGAATCAGTCTGGTATTGTGTCTTGGGGAGGAAGAAGCTTTGAACACACATTCCTGCTTTGTAAAATGTCTATAACTTTTGTGTTTGTGTGTTTTATGTTTGATTGACAGGCATGATTCTTTATATTTAGCACTTATTAAAGTAAAACAGGATTTTCTTATTTATTGTCCTTTGTAAAACAAAACAGTGCAAAGCTTCACATTATTTAAGATAACTTCCTAAGCATATCCTAATTACTTTATACATGTTGATCTAATTATATCTTGATATTTATTCTGGTCTTACTTGAGATATGAGTGAACATTTTGAGTGGGAAGAAAGGTACAAATGTTTTCCTAACAAATAAACAGCAGCCAAAATCCTATTGATGCTTGCATAAGGCTTGTGTCAATTGCCTTGACTAATTGCCAAGTGCTGGGGCTTACTTGGTCTCACAGTGGGGCACACAACTAGGCATGAAAATGAATCTACCCTTGCACCTCACCAGTTAGCCACAATTAGCTATATGAAGTTATGATGTCTTTATATAAATAGGAGTAGGACACTAGTCATTTATTAATATCTTCTTGCTCTACTGTTTTAACCAAACAAGTCACACAAGAGATTGAGTGCTGAACCATAAAATACATTTGGCATAATTCCAAACAAGACACCAGTCAGCAAAACTGAGCAAGGTACTGCAACTAGAGCAACAAAATCATAGAATCAAAGAATAATAGAGTAGGAAGAGGCCTGTGAGGCCATCAGGACCAGCCCCTGCTCAATACAGTAATCCAAATCAAAGCAGATCTGACAGATGGTTGTCCAATTTTTTTAATGCCTTCAACAAGACAACACAAGACTAAATGAAAATGACTATGCCCCAGCTCAAGATCAAAAACATGTTCAAAAATCTAAGGTCTTCCTTGTATGTGTAAAGACTGAGATGAAAGGTGCACACTCAATAATTCAAGGAACCGTTCTGTACATTGTCAACACCACTAGCTTGTGTCCTACATATTCTGCAGTTATGTCTCTGGTTCTGGGCTAAGAGGATGACTCACCAATATATATTTAACTGTTCAGATGGGTCTACTTATATAAGAAGTGGATTTCCCTACATATGATGTCTCCACTTCTAATCAAAGAATGAGCTTTCATAGTAAAAGTATATCTCCCACAAGAGAATTAACATGTTTGTGAAACTACAGTACTTAGCATAACTGGATATTTAAGTAAACCTGTATAGGTAGGAGGAACATCTCCTTTGACCTACTTTGTTTAATTCATCACACTGAAAATCTTTATCTGATACAACAACTCTCAGCAGCATTGCCTGTAGTATTAGATCATAGTAAGTTTCCAGTTCATTTTCTTCTTCCGGGGATTACAGGAAGCCATGCAATGCTCAACAGAAACATCGTTTAAGAGGCAGCTGAGCAAGAAGCAAGTACTTATCACATAATTACACCTGAAATATAGTCCTTTGCCTAGGAACACACACACACACCCTCTCTCTCTTCAAAACAGGAGGTGGAAAACACCACTAATAGTATATAATAATACAAGAAAGCTGGAATTTGTCATTAGTCAATATGTTGGGGTTTTTTTTGCAGGGGGATTGATGACGATCATATGAAATTAAAAATACAGGACTTTTTAGAAATAATTAATTCATTACAAAGACTGCAGATTAATAAAGCCAGATGTACCTGATCTAGGACTGGAGTAATTAGAAGCCCAGATCCCCATAAGAACTGTGTGTCAATAGCCCAGGTAGCTTCATCTGAGTAGAACCTAAATGAACAGCACATAATCCCAATTAATTTCAATGACTTGAAACACCTTTGGTTGCACTCTGTATTTCAGGTGCATTGAGCTCCTTAAAAGAAAGGTGCAATATTAATATAATTTTTAAAAAACCAGTAAATAAAAGTATTTTACTATCAAATGTTGACCACATAACATGCCTAATAGGAAACTGAAAGCAAAGAGCCTGAGATCCGGGAATCTCCTCATATGGAATGCCTTTCTGATGGCCAATATACTACAGCATTGCCACATCAAAACATAACATACAATATATCCAGTAAAGGTGAATTTTAAACCATCTTTTCAATAACACCTCTACTTTTTCTTTACAGATCTGTCAAAGGCCACTCACTGCATGGGGTTCCCAAGCAATAATCTGATGTGCACCAAACATGCATAAAATGACTGAGACTAGTTTTGCTTATTATTCAGGCTTTGCTTTGGATTTATTCATAAACATGCACATAAATACCTTTTAGTATGCTAGCTAAGAAAAATGGTTTCACCTGTATTCTCAGAGAAACTCAATTATTTCATAAAATGGTGGATCTTATTTGTCAATCACAGGGTTGATTAGTCCATATGTGGATAAATAAGATCCACTAGTGTTTGTGTGTTTTGCTGTAAATAAGGGAGTTGAAACCAATCTTGCACCACATACAGAGGCAACAAATAAAGTGGTTTGCTCATTTGGAGAGAATGTCTTGGAATTCCATACCTTACAAGGCATATGTGGAAAGAGGAGAAGAACAAAAACCACTTGGCAGACCCAGAAGATGAAGAAATAAAATCAAAGAAATATTACAAAAAAGCCAAATAAGACCGGTGAAGGCCGTTAGAAGTGCTGGAACAAGACCCTTGCATCTCCCTCAACACCTGATGGGGTAAAAGAGGAAGCAAAAGCAAGGAAGAAGACAAAGCCTCCCCTTTTCCTCATTTATCATTATTTTGTATTTCCTACAGTCTTCTGATATCTTTGGCCCCAGAATTCACCCATACTTTAATATCTATATTTAGAGTCAGTAAAGCATTGCTTGTTCTTTTTCTGACCATTTGCTTGTATTTGCTTCTTTTCCTGATCATTACTGTTGTTCTCTGTTTCCTTTGTGCTCCTACTTCCTTATTGTTTGTAAATGAATCTACCTTCCTTTAGATCGATCATTTTAAAATAATCCAAGTGTGCCCATGCTGAGATTCCCTGAGATTCAGTGAAATTTTCTGGCCTCCCATTAAGATAAGACAAATGCCTCAGTTTCCTCCCTACCTCCTGAGTAGGAAGTTGCCAAATGTTACTTAAAGTGAACCTGGTCAAGGAAGGATGCTCTAATATGCAGGAACTGCAACCGTTCTGTACAGTTTAGTTTATATTCTGTCCTTTCCAAGTGAATCCTCTGCCAGAGACATGACATTCAACATAGGAATCATACAAATCTTGCATAGCTTGGCATTTCATTCAGGAAAAATGACTGCAGAGGTTTTATTAAACCCAACAAGATTTCCCAGCAGATTTCTCAAGAAAATTGTCTTGAGCAGAGAAATCTAATTCCAAGGAGAAATGAATTATTTTAGTAGGCTTCTCTCAGATGCCACAGGGTTGTGAGATTCCTATCCCTAGTTCTTTGTGCTGATTATTTTATTAAACTTTATTTCATAATCCATCACTTAGCTACTTTGTTTATTATCCTGCATCTTGATTTACTGTCTTCTCATGTAAGGTTCCAAGAGCAGAAGAAGCAGGTGTTGCTCCTTGACTCTTGTGGTTCTTTAGAGGGATTTATATGGTCTGGGACTCCACTGGCCCAGATTGAATTGGACAGAAAAGTGCCTTAGACCATGGAATTTCACCCTTCTTCCAATGTCAATTTTCCTGCCTCAATCCTCTTTGGAATAATCACTTCACCTCAACAAATCAGTTTCTGCAAGGTGTCCCAGATGCGACTGGAATCTGTCAAGGTCTTTCTTATTACTTTCAAGGGTATTAGCCACTTTAGGCTGCCACGTGTAAGCAGTGTGACTATTTCCACTAAAATGTAAATGCACTTGAGCACATATGGCATTTAAGATGGGGAAAAAGACTTGTGCTGTCATACACATTTAAACTAAGTTCATTAAACAATGAAATCAATGCTGCAATATCTAACCCAACAGGTTGTTTTTAACCTCTACAGTGGACAAACTGAAATATATGATTTTCTTTTTCTTCTTCTTTTAGGGGTCAATTCCCCTAAGAACTGACCAACCAATGTACTAACTTAGGCTTCTGAGAATTGAAGTCCCCCTGTGGGGCGGGCCCCCACATTGGGAATCACTGCTTTAAAGTCTTTAAGAGTCTCTCCCTTGTCATATTTGAGACTTCTGAACAGTGTGGCATCATGATAAATCTTTAATGCAGAAACTATTTTCAGGGATTCTCAAAACAGACTATAGCAACAATTAATTTATTGTGGGAAACACAATCTCTTATGGATAACAAATACAAAAGAAAGAAAGAGAAAGAGAAAATTTAATGTCTAAGGTTATTTCCATCACACGAACTATTTGGTTTTAAAATAAATCAGTGTACTTACTCATGCAGAACTGGTCTTAAAACTGTATCTCCTTGGGTATGTGCTTTATAAAAGAGAGTATAGAGGTATGGTAACAATGTGTATCGTATGTTTAGATAGTTTTTAGTTGAGTTCACCAAACGAGAATCTTTCCCAAATGAAGCTGGATCTTTAGCCTGAAAATAGATGTTACAAATTGTTTTTATTAGTTGGGGGAAAGGGGAGCTCAAACAAATAAATATTTGCTCTGAGTCTGAAAACTTACTTCATTGATTTCACTATTGTGATTCCTAGAAAATGGATAAAATGCTCCAACCTGCAACCACCTTCGGCAGAGTTCTTCTGAGACATTATCAAAAAACCCACAAATATCTGCTCCAATCTGAAAAATTAAGTAATATTATAAATGGGTTCCAGTGTAGGATATTCATATCAAATGTAGGAATAGTATGAATTCCAAATGCTATGTTCATTTTCATTGGTAGTATGGAATGGAACAATAAATTGTATATGCCTACAAACAAGTCCTGAATGTGTTTTGATCCAACATGAGGGGGAGAATATAATTAATTAGTTAATATGAAATAAGTAGGATCAACTTTATATTCCCTGCCTTTGTTTCAGTTCCTTCATTGTGAAACTAGATGCCATAGACCAGGGGTTCTCAAGGTTTTCATGCCACAGGCTGGACCACTCCACCTCAAACAGCTGAGAAGGCTGGACACGTGGTTTCCCCCATCGCAAACGCTGCTGCAAACAGTGACTGGTGTGTTTGTGCATGCACATTTATGACTATCATAAATTAGTCCACTTTTGGGGTCATCGCCATGGGCTGGATGGGATGGCATTGGGAGCAGGGGCCGGCACATGGGTGGTAGATTGCAAAACTCCTGTCATAGACAATGTGTGTTTTCTAAAATAATCTGTGTTAATCCTAACAATTGAAATCTGCACTTCAGATATCATACTTTCCCCCCCCCAAAAAAACATATTTACATTCTAATGGCCCATCACAAAGCAAAATATACTAAATGATACAGGCAAGGAAAATTATGCACTATGAAAAATAGATGTTTGCCACAAATATGAGAGCAATTTTAATGCAAGTAAAACAAAGGAGATTAGCCATGTGATCCATATTCAAATTGCAAAAATTGCAAAACATGCAGAAGGAAGGTAATACCTTTATTGGATCACTGAAAATTAAAATTAAATTTTGCTAGCTTTCGAGATCCAAAATATCTTTAACAGGAGTGAATGCCTGGCTTCCTGTGAGAGTCATACCTGTCAAGTTTTGGATTTGAAAATAAGGGAAATTTTGTCCACACCCCTCTGTGGGCGTGTCCAAATCTGTGGGCATGGCCAAATATAGCCATGTGACTTGCTGGGCTGGGCTCTGGTCATGCCTGCCACATGGCCATGAAAATGTCTGCAAACACAGACAGCATTGGGTCTTTGGCTATAAATGGAGATGAGCACTGCACCCTAGAGTTGGATACAACTGGCAGATTTTACTTTCTTAGGATCAAAGATCACTGCAGATGGTGATTGCAGCCATGAAATAAAAAAGGCAACTGATGCTTGGGAAACAAGCTATGAGAAACCTGGGGAACATAGTTAAAAGTAGAGGTATCACCTTGCAAACAAAAAATTGCATAGTCAAAGCAATGGTATTCCCAGTGGTAATGTATGGGTGTGAGAGCTTTTACCTTTAATGTATGGGTGTGAGAGCTGGACCATTAGGAAAGCTGAGTGCAGAAAAATAGATGCCTTTGAAATGTGGTGTTAGAAATAGGTTGATCCTAGAAGAAATCAACCACGACTGCTCATTAAAGGTCAAATAGTAAAGATGACGCTAAAGTACTACAATGCTGAAGTATATCAAATGAGAAGAGAGAATTCACTTGAGAAAACCTTGATGCTGGGAAAGGTGGAGGACAAAAGAAGGGGGTGGCCAAAAATAAGATGGCTAGATGGTATTGTAAATGCAATGGGCACAAAGCTGTGTGGGCCAAAGAATTTTTTTCCCATCTTCTTGGGGGACTTTTGTTTTATTTTCTTTCTTGTTTACTCATTATAATTTAAAAAAATTCCTTGGAAGCAAAGAGCAGAATAGTAAACCAGCCCCCTAGGGTGAACTAGCCATGCACGTGGCTAGACACACACACACACACAATTAGGGTGGAGGAGCAAGGGATTATTTCCTCCAAATTAACCAATCTATTTGTTCCTCACTGCAACCAGTTGAAGCACCAACACCTGAGAATGTTGAATCCAGCTAAAGGAAGGGAATTAGTAAAGTGAAAAGCAACATCTGTAGTTTCCAAGCCTCTCAGCAGCTGAGGAGTTAATCTCCATATATGAAATATCGCTCACCTAGAGTAGACTCCCATCCCATGGTGGCTCCGACCAGCAGCAGCAGCAAAAATGAAGCCTCCATGACCATGTGGCAGGGTAGGGAAATGAAAGAGAAACTACAGAAGCCCCCCCCACACACCTTCTCTCTCTCCTTCCATAAGCGAAAAGCCACAGCGACCTCTGGTGGCAGGAAATATATAATGCAGCTTCACCTGTGAGGGCTCCGGTCAAGGGTGTTTTTTTATTTTAAAAAAAGGGATATTACGGGGAAATTAATAAAACGGGAGGGGGGAGGGGTAAATATAAGGGGCTTTCCCGGGGAAAATGGGATACTTGACAGGTATGGTGAGACTGGGGTCACAAAACCAAGAAGCCTTTTGCTGTTGTTCTACATGCATTTCTAAGATGTGTACCTGGCAAGACATCGTGGCCTGCCTAATGAAGAGATATTGGATCTTGAAAGCTAGCAACATTTTAATTTTAATTTTTTGTGATCCATTAAAGGTATCACCTTCCTCCTGTATGTTTTTGAATAATGCAAGAGGAAACCATTAACATCTAATATATGTTTTGGCAGTTCAATTCAAGGGAATGTAATTGGGGTGGGGAGTGGGTGTGGGGTAGAGAAAACAATGAGAGTGGGGTTTTTTCCCCAGAATATAGTAGTACCTTGGTTTACGAATGCCTTGGTTAACATAATTTTCAATTTATGAATGAAAATCCATAGAAAATAATGCCATGGTTAACAAAAAAATTTTGACTTGCACTGTGTGTTCTGCATTCCTATGGGAAACCGCATTTTGGTTTACACATTTTTCGCAATACAAAATGTCCCAGAGAACTCATTAAATTCATAAACCGAGGTACCACTGTACAAGAAACCATTTGGGGGGTAGTCATATGAGAGCAGAAGAATTGAACTCATTTTGATAAACCACCATCATTGTGAAATATACTTTTTACATTATGTTGCAACTGTTACTGAGTCTTACTTTCATTCAGAATATACCCCCTGTGGAGAAGTCCGGTGGTCACCTCATTCTCTTTATTCTTATCCTTTTAAGTCTAATATAGAAATTCTCAACCTTTTAAAGCTAGGGGCTGGGTCACACTCCCTCAGACAGTTTTTGGGCCAGATTGCCATTTTCCCCTTCCTCCAACACTTGGCACTTCCTGATGTTGTGGAGGCACATGAAATGGTGCCATGGGCCACATCCAGCCCATGGGCTGCAAGTTGAGAATCCCTGGTCTAATATCTCTATCTCTACTTGAGATGATTTTTATAACATTGCAGTTATGCAGTTTATCAAAGAACTCCATGGCATTTCTATTAGCTATATTAGGTTTTATAATCACAGTTGGATGTTAGGACATTGTACTAATACAACCATTATTTCTATTGAACTTTTTATCTGTAATCCTCATTATATCTGATGTTTACTGTATTTTAATATATACTACCCTATGAGTTATAATAAAAGAGGAGGAGGCACTTATCTGGCCACAATACATAATTGGAATACTGCAACTAACTTGGTGAAAGACAGATTACGTAGACTTCATTTTCAGGATATGATGTATCACCATATCTTTCCAAATAGAGATGATGGTCCAGGAACAGACCAGCCACCTGTCAACTATCCCATATTGGCCGGGATTTCCTGTAATTCTGTGACACTTTTTCTACCTTCCCACCTGGAGTCGCTGCCATCCCATAATTTGACGGCAGGGGGAAAGTTACTGCACATCCCATTCTGCGCAGAATCCTTCTGCGTATGCATAGAAGGGTTCCATGCAGAATCCTTCTGTGCAAGCCATGTATTGTCCAGAGCCGTGCTTGACAGGTATGGGAGGAAAGCCAACCTGCCATAATCTTATAACACCAACCGATAGCAGAAGAGAGGCAGAGCGAATCAAGTAGTAAACAGTGTTTTAATGCAGCTGCCACTTCTTTTATGGGAAAAGTGGGACAAGTGTCTTAGCTAGATGTTGTTGAACTGCAGCTTCCAACATTATTGGCCATGCAAGCTAGGACTAATGGGTTTAACATATTCTTCAGGGTGTCAGATGGCATATTCCTGCTTTTGCAGCTTGATTGTGTTATTATATAATTTTAAAAGCTTACAAATGGGTATCCAAAGAGACCAAATTCCAGCATTCCTGTGATGGACCATTTCATATCATTCCATGTGGCTGCATTATCTCCCAGCCAATGTCCTGAGTGCTTTCCAGATCCAGCGAATGTAGAACGAGAGAGCAAGAAGCTTCTTTCCACAGGAAAAACAACTTTAAGAGCTCTGAAAACAAAAAGGAATGTGTAGAATAATAGTAAGATGTTTCATGGTGACTTAAGAACTAAGGTAAGAGAGTAAAATGGTGCTATGAAAAATATCATCATCTTAGATGGTCTTAGCACTTTAGTTTGTCTCTAACACGTTCATTTGTATATAAGGAACTGTGTAATAATTCCCTATGTATTTCTTAATTTGAGAAAGTTTTTTTTTAAAAAAAAATCACATTATATTCATGTCTTTGTGTGGCAGTCCAAACTGCTAGCCGTAAGGTTGTTATTGTTTCCCCAGAAACATGTGAAACATGGGGACTGATAGCTCAAAACACTTGGAAACACATGCCACTGGATGACAGCCACAAGCTGCCACATCCGGTTGTGGGTCTGTAATGCTTGCATAAACTATGCATGGGAAGCTCAACCATCCATGCTGCATACATCAGCTTTGGTCCTGAGCATCTATGTAGCAGAATATGCTGCTCTAGTATGGAGTGCACATGCACACACAAAACAAGTTGGCATAGCTATTAATGAAACAATGTGCATAGTGACAGAATGCCTCAAACCTACATCATTTGAGAAACTATATCCTCTTGTTGGTATCGCTACACCTAAGATAAAGAGAGAAGTAGCAGCAGACACCAAGAGAACTAAACAAAAGAATGCAAGCGCGGCACCAAAATGGCTGCCCGCTCTTTGCGGGGGCCCCCACCCGGACTCAGACATCCAGGTCAGTCAGGGGGCGTGGCCATCCCTCTATAAAAGGGGTGGCCACAAGGCAGCCTCGCTGCCATTTTAAAGAGAAGCGACGGAGCGGAGAAGTTTTTCCCTCCACCCCCTCCCTAGTGGACAGTGTGATTTTCTGGTCGCTTCGGGGCTGGGTGGTAATTTTTGCTTGAACCTTCAATTGGCACCTTGGTTCTTGGCTTTTTCGCCCATCCCACACTGTCGCTAGTGTTTGAGATATGGGGTAAGTTGACTTTGGTCACTTTTGGCGGGTAGCACTGGTAAGGTAAAGATTTATGACCCATAGGTATCCGGCAGGTTCGCAATTGACTGGCCAACACCTAGATAGGTACAGGGGAAACAGGATTGGTTGGTCAAGGGCGAACCATGAAAGGGGTGATGCTAGGAGCTTCACAGCCTGCATCACCTTGATATTTGGACGGATACACGTCATAGGGTGGGGCCGGTAGATAGTATATTGACTTCGGTCAACAATTTGTTTGTGTCAACAAACAAATTGATACAAATTGATACATGTAGCCAATAGCCATTGGCATTTTGGGTGGAACCTTTCCAGCGCTACTGCGGCCTGCTTGCCTTAAAGAATTACAATTGGATGATACACCAATTGAAAGTGATAATTTGGACTAGGGCATTATTCAATAAAAGTGGCCCAATGCCTTTAATCCAATACCGGTGTCTGAGTCTTTATTTGGATGAGTGCGCCTGCAATGACACTCAGCATCATCTGAATGGATATGTGTCTCAAGTCCACCAGCTCATATCCAGGAAAAGCTTTGAGAAAATAAGAGCAGCCTTTCTGGAATAGGCCACAGCCCATGCAGTCTAGCATTCTGTCTCACACAGTGGCTCACCATTTGCTTCTGGGAATCCCCAAGCAGATGCCCTCACCTGCTTAGGTTTCCCTGGAAATGGCATTGAGAGATATCCTGCCTATCTTTCCAACCCGGAGGTTGTCCTTAAGTATCCATAATTATAGCCATTGATACCCTTGTCCTCCATGAACTTGTGTGTGTGGTTGTGTTGTGTTGCACATGTATAATGAGTGTGCATTTGGTTGGTGTGTGTGCGTGCGTGCGGGCGTGTTTGCGTGTGTGTGTGTAACCCCTACCACCAAAACACACACACACACAAAAAGCCTGGCAGTGCCGGGCAAAAATATGCTAGTCAGTTTATAAATGTAATTGGGGTTTTTTTTGCTCCAACGTGCATCACTCTACACTTATTACTTTATGGCAGGAACAAACACTCTTGAGGGTAGAAGATGGAGGAAGAGCTTCATTCAACAATTAATAACATTACAGGAGAATATAGCTGAGGAACCTGAATTTCCCTATGTCACTTGAACGACCCTTGAAGGGTCATAGTACTTAAATGTAAGACCAGCAAGCCCAAGTGGTGGCTGCTGGTGGACAACAAAACACTGAGAATGTAGAGAGATACAGAATCTGGCTCATTTGCTGGTCTACCAATTATTAAAGGAAACATGTACCAATGATCATTTAACTTTGGCTAATAGCAAAGCCAAGAAGGTGTTTTCAATTTGATCTAATGTTTGATCTGGACATGAAAGAAAAAAAAATAGTTGCAGAATTAATGTGAATATAGAGAAGTACTGATGGGTGGGGGAATTCTTTGGGAATATTATATCCACTGTAGGGGTTGTTTTTGTTCTGGATTTGACAGTTTTCAATTAAATAGAATTTTTGTGTGCATGCACAGCTGCTGACCTAAATAGCAACAAGAAACATCAATCACAATGAGAATTCCACACATATTCAGGTGGACTTTTTGTGGGAAAATATTACTACTTGAAAATACAAACTGGTTCATTAAAAACAAAGATACAGTGCTCAGCACTAAAAAAGTACATATCCATATATTAATCAATTTGGGACAATGTGTAAAAATAAATCTGCACATTAGGTAAAATGTCTATGAATGGCAATGTAGGAAATAAAAACATAATCTCTCAGGTGGATCTAAAATTGAGTAAAATGCAGGTGGGATTTGAAGAAATGTAGTGAAATTCAGGCTGAAAGCTTTCCCACATTATTTACTCTATCTTCCAAACTAAGCATTTTTTCTAGGTCTATCAGGTGCTATATAACACTTGTTACATGTCACCAAGCCCAATGTAGTTTAAGAAGGAAATTATAGCAAAAATAATAATAGTCCTTACTGATCGGTAGCAATGGTCATAAAATATCCATAGAGGCTGTGAACATCATACTGTATTCCTGCCTTCTGTACTGCATCCATGCAAAGAGTCTTTGAATACATGACTCCATCAAGAATCTCTGTGGGGTTAAGACAGGGGAAATTCCTTTGAAGAAAATCTCTATGGTCACCATTTTGGTATAAAAGTCAGAGGTTATTTACCAGTTGTGTATATGTAGAATACACATACACAGTTCAGAAAGATGGAGAAGTACACACTTTTCGTATTTAACCTGTCGTACTAGACTCAACAAAACTAGTTCAGCTCATCTTTATTTTGAGGGTAGAGCCCTTGTGGTGCAATGGTTAAATTGTAGTAGTGCAGCCCAAACTATTCATCTTATGAGTTTGATCCTGATGCGCTCAAAGTTGACTAAGCCATCCATCTTTCTGAGGTTGGTAAAGTGAATACCCAGCCTATTGGGGACAAAATGCTAATTATATTATTAACCACCAGAGAGTGCTCTAAGCACTATGTGGTGAATATATAAGTGTAGTTGCTATTCTTTAGTTGAGATGGTTTGCTTGTAAACTCAAAAACCTCCATTTACTTTTCCCCTTCCTAACTATCCTGGCAATCAAATTCTTCAAAGGGGCCTGAACATATTCAGTGGGAACAGGCCCATGCTGGGTACCTTGAGAGGGCATGGGACAGGGAGTGATGAGGGTACTAGGGTAGTTTTTTTCAATCCAAGGATGCCATTTATGTTATAAATTTCAATCCAAGGGTGCCATTTTATGTTGTAAGTAGGGACACACTGGAGCAACTCTAGGTGTCCCGCCGGGCCACCACAGGCCTGGAGTGGGCACAGAATATTAACTGATTATTGCTGGAAGAAGGAGCTAGGATGGCCATGTCTTAAGAAAGAGGAATGCTGGATGGAATCCAAAAGAAAAATAAAACTCCATATAGCAACATTTTGTTGGCAACTTCTTTTGCTAATTATTATTCCTAAAGCACCACATACCTGCTTGGTAAATATTGAGAACATACATTTAAAAATGGCACATGGGCACTTAACACCTAGATTTGAAAAGATAATATAGTTGTAATATTGTGAATTATGATTGAAGTAACACGGCAGCTCCAGTTTAATTGTGCCTTCAAGTGGAATCAAATTGGTAGTAAAATAAAATTAATGCTGCAACATATAGATGTTAGAAGAATGCTGCATCTACTTTAAAGAAGGCAGCTTGCAATTTGGGAAATTACAGATTTTACTGTAAAAATATAGCAATTTCCATTGCCAACAGATGTTCCAAAATATTAATCTCAATATTTAAAACTCTAACCCTCGGGAGGTTTTTTGAGTATGCAAAAACTTCCCTTTCAAATCACTGTTCATTGAACAAACTGAACAGATATGAATTTTGATTTCAGAACTTACTTGGTATATAAGGTGGATAATTTAAGTTGTTTGTTTCACAGCCAACTACAGATCCTTTAATAAAATTGGATACTTCATTCATATCCTAGGGGAAAAGATTTGTAAAAATTCATGACTCTAGGTTGTCTTTTAAACCTTCCTGTTTATTTATCTGATCCATTAATGGCAAAAGTTAGAATTTATGGGGTGCCCATTGTGATGTTGTAAAAAGATTATTGGAATAGCATCTAGGAGACATAGGTTCAATTCCCCAGCTCTGCCATGGAATCTTACTGGAGATGGAACTGGTAAAGCCACCCCTTTCCTTGAAACCCCATTAGGGTAGCTATAAGTCAGTTCTGATTTAACAGCACATTACATGCTTATTACAGTAGAAGAGGTGGATTTACCTATGGATATTAACTAGAAACAATGAACTTGAAGCAAAAAAAAATACAGTTCATGTGTTTTAACACATATAGAGCTAACATTCATGCCTTTGTAGGGTGATTCCATGGACTTAATGGCAGGAGATGTAGACACAATAACAGATGTGCATTCAACAAGGACCTGTACCAATTTTGTCTCTAATGATATTGATCAAATTAGAGAAGTGGTAGGCATTTCATCCCACAGAGGAGTCACAATATCCTGTGCCCCCCCCCAAAAAAAACCTATGGGATACATTTAATGTTATGCATTGCATTTTCAATAGGATGCTTATGTTCATAAATTTGTATTCTAAAAGAAAGTGTGAAACATTCTTAACAATTAATGACTAAAATCTTGTTTCTTATATAATACCTGTGGGAGGGTGATGACATTACTGGCATGGAGAAATTTTGGTAATTAAAATCATCCTACTTCTTTCCTTCAGCTTGTCAGATTCATTATTGATCTGTTTTATCATGTGCAAGCTTTGGGAGCCATGGGACAGAAGAAGGAAACCTTTCATTGCTGAAATGTATGTGTGACAGAAGAGACTTTTGAGAGTAAAAGAAGTCTTCTTTTATCACTCTTCTGTAAAAATAAGGATTTTGGCCAATGGGCTAATCAATGGTTGCCTAAATATACTGTATGGACATGTGTTTGGACACTACTAAGCAAAATAAGAAAAATCATACCCTCCCCATTTTCTCATTTTGTAATCCAACCTAAGTAGACAGAGGTGTTCAATGAATTCATAACTTGGAGGACTTGTTTACAAATTTCCCTAAATCCTCAACATCAAGAGTAAAGTGTGAACTGGCAAAAAATTTCAATTGAAAATCAGTGTATTTCTCAGCCTACTACGCATCCAACAGCACAAAAAATACATATTCAGCAAATTGAAGACATATATGCAAAGAAAGTACAGACTGAAAAAGAAGTACAGTAGAAAAAAATGAATTCATTTAGAACATTTTCCTCCTATTTCTATGGATGTCAATATTTTGTTTCAGATATTAGAAATGAATAGTATTGATGATATTATCCTGCACAACCACAATGTTGTTTGCTTTTGAAGGAACAGTACTCAGGTCTTAATTTCTTGACAGCAAAGATTTTGGTGCCTGCAAGTATGGGGGACAATTTGGAGAAGACATTTTCAGTCTATTTTAAATAGACTTCCTGATTTTTCCCCAGCCAGTTCTAAATTGATCTTCTTCCTAAAGGCATGGTATTAAATACATAAACACTTACAACCCACAGTCCATCAAAGTCAATGGTCTTGTGAAAATTATCACACTCCTTAATCCACCACGTAACTGCATCTGGATTTGAATAATCAGGGTAGACTGATATTCCTGGCCAAACCTGTAAGTTAAAATAAAGAGAAATAATCAATAATCAAAACTGTCAATTGTACATGGGTAAAGAAAAGAAACACAAACCTGTTGTCTTTCATTTCCTTACTATTATGCCATCTTGAACATACAGGACCTCATCTGATTTTGGAAACTATATATGGTTCAACTGATTAATTCTTGGATGGGAAACAACTGGGTTATACTGGGGATCTCCAGTTAAAGTCATGAAAGAATCTCTCCACCACTCTGGCGAATTACAACTCAGAACAATGGCAACTACTGTACACTAAACTCTGTCACAGTGTAAGGCAGCTTCCTATGCTCCTTATATGTCAGATGTGAAATTCCCATTTTTGTCTAATAAATTTTTGGCTGATTTTCTTGTGTCTTCTCTATATCTCAGGTGGAAAGCACAGGCGTGAATTTCTAAAAGATTTGGCTTTAACTGACTGTCCCCATAATATGATTCAAGAACGTTTAATATAATAATAAGTAGGTCATATCTTTCAAATTGTCACCCTGAACTGAGAGTTTTTCTTTTTAAATTTGGGGTTATATGTTGATTTGATTGATTCACTGCTGTGTACTGGGTACACAGAAAGAGACTCCTTGAAGACTGATATTTAAAAATCACTATTGGGCATATCCCGGGCAATAACAACCTTGTTCTGCTGGCTATTCTTTCCCACACTAGGTCAGGTGGAAGGAACTATGAAATTAATTCACCCAAAGGTGGTTTCATTTTGGCAGTTTAAAGTCTGTCCTAGACATGAAAGAAGAAGAGTGCTATGTACTACTGGTAACACTCTGTCATTGTTTAGTGTAGTTGCCATTGTTCGGAACTGTGATACCATTTGTTTGAATGTTCGGTCTCTCTTCAGATAATGAGATTAAACTTTTGTTATGTTGTTGGTTCAGAATAGCCAGTGTAAAGCCAAGGAGGGCAGAAAAAAGATGAAGTAAGGGAGGAGCTGAGTTAAATAAGATCAAAACCTCCTTCAGCCCAGAAACACAAACCTTATACAAATACAATTTTAGGTCATGTTGAGAACAGTATTAAATAATTTCCATCAACCCTAGGCCATAAAGGATCTGGTTACACTGGCCCAGATTTAACTGATTGTCAGCTGAGTAGGCCCTCAGTCTTCTTGACCATGAAGTCAATTTTGACATATTTCAACTCTCTCCAGGGTTTTCTAGGTAGAGAATACAGTAAAACCCCAGGTTACAACCACCTCAGTTTAGGTTTGCTGTGGCTTACAATAGTAAATACTATAAAAATGCCATCCCGGTTTACAAATTTTTAATGTTTTTTCCCCCATTTACAACAATCAATTCAGAACTTTTTTTATTTTTCAATGCATCCCTATGGATGTTTCAGTTTATAATTTTTCAGGTTATAATGGAGGCTATTGGAACAGACCTCCATTGTAACCCGGGTTTTTTACTGAATACTGAAGTGGTTCACCATTCCTTTCTTATGCAGTGGAGTGGAGAATCAAACTTGTAACCTCTGGCTTTGCTGCTATATATCTAGACCACTGAACAATCAAGTCAGCATTTGGCTAGAAGGAAGTCTGCATTTGGCTAGAAGGAAGTCTGATATGTCAGCAAGTCCTACTAACCAATAATAGAATTCTTCCTTCTGTTTTATCTAATTGAACACTAGCTAGCTATTCTTGGTTTCTGACTCTAGAATAGGCTAACTGATAATTTTTTGCAGAGGAATATTCCCCCTGTCCCATTGTCATTACTAATTTCCATTGGGCTAACAAAAACATTTTTTATTATTATGCCTGAAAGGTTGCTTACCTCTCCAACAAGAGGGTCTATTCCATTTGATGTATTTACCCATACTTTCATTTGTTCACCACTTACATAGGCTTCATAAGGGGTATTATTGCGGCGATTTCCATTAGAAATGGCTGGATCCTAAAGCATAAGAAATAGAAAATATCTTTCTTTTTAGCCTTTTGTAGAATTATAAATCTGGAAAAAAATCAGCTGAGGCAAATAAATCATAAAATATAAACAAAAAAAACTAAGTGGCAAAAGTGAGGGCTTGATGAACAGTAGCATTCCTGTCCATCATAGTGGTCACACCAGAATGTGGAGCAATGGTCCCTGATTGACAGCAGTTTGCTCAATTATCCTCAGCAATCTAAAGGGCACTGATCTTAAAGCACTTGAATGTTGAGGTTTATGACTACATAAAGTAGCATAAGGCTATCATGATGGTCATATATTATCTTTACTATAATCCTTCCAATATTGTTTTCTGGACATAAATGCAGTGGTGCTTTAAGTTCTTCCTGTAGGATTTCCATAGGCATCTCACTGGTTACCATATAAACAAAACACAGAACTTGAGTAGACTTGTGCCCAGTCAACTTTAGCATTTTTCTGCTCTTACATAAATGCTACCCTAGCCTTTGAGGTTTATTGCACAGTTGGGGATGTATTTACCATTTCCCACTCCACCTCTGTGAGTATGTCTCTTGAGAGCCAAAGCCATATTTTGTTCTAGAATAGTTTAAAGTATTTATAGGTCAAAAGATTAATGGATGGGTAAGTTAGGTGGTTATGATTTTCTTCTTAACCCAACCACTTTACCCAAAATGTCTTTATTATGTTACAATATGAGCAGTATCCTTAAATGTTTCAATTTTATAGGAACATGGACTCAGAATAAGGAGGGTGAAGGATTAGAACTGAGGGATGTAGCCCCAACCCTAACTGCTCCATTACATTTTCCTGAGCATGGATTAATGAAGACTCATGAGATCAGCTTTGTAACATTATGTGTCCCTGTCTCCTTCAGTTGACACCCTCATGAATGAAAGCCTGCATAATCCACTTTGATACTATAGGTAAAGGTATCCCCTGCTTGAAAGCCAGTCATATCAAACTCTAGGGTAAAGTGCTAATCTCTGTTTATAGCCAAATAGCCACCTCTGTCTGCCTCTGCAGACATTTCCGTGGTCATGAATAGATTCCAGAGTACCTGGAATGCTGTTACCTTTCTCACCAAAGTGATACCTATTTATCTATTTGCAATTTCTTGCTTTTGAACTGCTACTGTAGGTTGGCAGAAGCTGAGACAGAGATGGGAGCTCACTCTGTCATGCAGCACTTGGGTCTCAAACTGCTGGCCTGCCAACCTTCTACACATCAAGTCCAGTGTCTTAACCACTAAGCCTATACCATCCTTTGATACTATGAACCCTCCCCTCAAACCAACCATCAATTTGGGGACAATGAAAATTGTAGCCCTAAAAAAAACTTTGCTGCATTGTGCACAGATTCACTGCCTTTGAGTGTACCCATGAGAATGCCCTGGCTATGGGCTGTTGTTGCTGTGGTTTTGTAGTTTGTGTCAGGAGGTCTCTTAAAATCTTTCACAAAAAGAATGCATCCTTGTAAAAACGTGAGAATAGTTCAGTGTTTCAGAACCTATGGCAAGTCCCAAAAAATCTCTGGCAGTAAATTTCTGCTGAACATGGGAACCGGTTTGGGCAAGAATGGGTACAATTGCCCTCTGAGCTCTCATTTTTCTTTGTTGCCACTTTTATAATACAGTATACTTCTTCCCCTAGCAATGAACTCATTAGAATTAGAAGGATAATTGATGCAAAGAAAGCAACTGAGAGGCAGTTTTTTGAGTCAACCATGGCAGAAAGCCCTTTCATGTATGTTAAACAGAAGGGGCAATTCTGCAGCTGAGTTTCTATAGGTAGAAGGTTGCCTATTTTAGTATTGAAATAGAATAACAAACATCGAAAATAAACAGTTCCATTTCTATTTCCACCTGGTGAAGATGAAATTGTAAAATGCAAGGAATTATAGAGTTACCAATATTATAACATATCGCTGTCCGTGGTCATGGAGGTCTTGAGCAAATTCGGGGAGGCCTGCAAATTTTGTTTCATCGTACGTAAAATCTTTGCGGTCTTCCATGTAGTCAATGTCAGTGTACTGAACATCCTAAAGCAAAATGTAAGAAATTACATAACATTATTAAACATACTGTGACAATGTTAATATAGGATAGGTAAAGGTCTTCCTTGCTGGAAAGCCAGTTGCATCCAACTCTAGAGGGCGGTGTTCTTCTCCGTTCACAGCAGGAAACATTCTTTGGCATTTAATCTATACTACAAAGTGTGCCTTTGCTCTCCATGGGTTTACTCTACTCTCTTCCCATACAGTGTACTTTAAACTCTTTTTAGCATTAATCCTTTTTAGTATTACTATATTACAGGTAATGGTGAGGAAGGAAAGCAAGAGAAGGCCCTTGGTTTCCATTTTTCTTCCAACCATGATAAAATAACTGCAAGCATTCCATCTTCATCATGTCCCAGTGACTGCACCAGGCAATACTACCAATTTGTCTTAAGATCATTGTCCTATAAAATGGCTTGTTCATATTTATTATTCACTCAGTCAGTTTCCTTTTCTGTTCCTAGAGTTGTCCATTCAGAAACAAAAAAACCTTCCGACTGTGCAGCCTGTAAAGACTAAATGAGAACCATTTACTGTGTGTTACATATATCATTCCCCTGCCTTCCATTACCAACCACAGTAACCTGCTGTGTGGCCATAATTTTATATCTAACGTATGTTTTAAAAAATGAAAGTAGATTTCAAGCAAAGAGGGGAGGGAATCACAAGGATTAATAGAACATGGAAAACTGGTTTCACCCAAATCCAGTATCTTTAATTGTATCAAGAAAATCCTTATTTACTATTTGATGAGACATAACATTTTAAAAGTCAAGAGTAGTGGGTTTTTTAATAACTGAATAAAATAGCCCCAGGTTTGACAAAGCTTGGCATCTGTTCTCATTTTAGCCTTTCATCTTCCAGAGAAGACCTCCTTGACAGGCTTCCAGTGGGAGTAGCACTTTGCAAAATGATATACAGTGGTACCTCATACAACGATTTTAATCCATTCCACGGGGCTCATTGTTGTACGAAACAATTGCTATAAGATATTAAAAAATTGTTGTACAGTTTTTTTCCATAGGGAAAATGGTTATGTGGGACGACATTTCTCCCCCAAAACCTAATTGTTATGCAATTCCATTGCTATATGGGGCAATTGTTGTATGAGGTTCCACTGTATTTCACTCTGTCATCTCTATATTTTTCCCATCAGCAAAATCTTAGCAAATCTCCCATTCTGTTAGAATAACAGTTTATCAGAGATCCAGCTATCTGAACCACCTACTATACACTTTATTCTGCTTCACCAGCAAGAAGTAGCTGAATTATTTGTCCTATTGCTGTTTATGTTAACCTGATGTTAATAAAAATTATTGGGAACATCAGATAGAGAAAGTTTTGGAAAATGAGTCAAGATCCTGTGAAACTTTGAAATTCAAACAGGTAGACTTCTGACTCATAACACACCTGATATAACTGTTGCGGAAAAGAAGGAGGTCTGGTTTATTGACATTGTTATACCAGGAGATGCACGAATTGAAGACAAACAACTGGAGAAAATCACAATATATAGTGATTTGCAAATTGACGTCAAGTGTCGACGGAGGAAGAAATCTGTTGCTTTACCCATAGTGATCAGAGCCCTTGGAGCAATACCTAAAGGCCTCCCTAGATCCCTCTGTCATGGCAAACCTTGGCACTCTAGCTATTCTTGGACTTCAATTCCCAGAAGCCTAAGTCTCTGTGAATCCATATTAGTAAACCCATTCTTCTGGATTCACAGAGACTTGGGCTTCTGGGAACTGAAGTCCAAGAAAAGCTGGCATGCCAAGGTCCACCATCACCACCCTAGATATTTGGAAATTTTGGACTTATCGGACTTGAACTTCCTAACTCTCCAAAAAACAATTCTGCTATTAACTGCATAGATACTCAGATGCTACCTTAACAGTTCTTAGGTTCTTGGTTAGGGCTTGAACTGTGAATTTTATTCCAGTCCTCAACTGTGAATCAAATGATAGATTTGTATCCAATAATAATAATAATATATTGTGCCATCCAGTCAATTCTGACTGATGGTCCTTTCCAGGATTTTCTTGGTATAGAGAGTACTCAGATATGTTTCACTATTCTTTTCCTCTGGAAGCAATCTTAAACTGCAGCTTGCTGTTCTGCAATTTGGAGTGAAGAATCAAACTCCCAACCTTGATTGCTGCAGCAGATACTTACCTCACTTTCTCCAGACCTTGAAGGCAACCTGTTTCATCTGCCCTCTCAATCACCTGACCTCTGGCTTCCTTGGACTACACTTTTGTGGACTAATCCTGTATCTCTTGCTTGATTTTAGAATTAGACTCTGTACTATAACTGTTTGGCCTGTTAGCTGGTTACCCTGGGTCTTAGTATTTGTGTGACTTGCCAACTGCCTGTGCTCTGGACTCTAACAGAATGGCACCTTTTTCTAATTATCACAAGAGAAAGTCTACCCATCTTAATGTGTGATCAGTTAAGTTATCCACACAAATACAATCAAACTGAGATTGTAGCTACCTTGGTAAACCAAATTGGAATGGTTTGTCTTTGAGGATTGATTCACAGTATCTTATGGTTACATTTTATTTTGCTGATCACACAAAGACTCCGAATCTCATTGGCCCTCAATCCAATGAAATTTGGTACATGCCTACAAACCATGCCCTCTGCTATTTTGTTACTGTCCACCTGACAATCCCCAATCCACCTTTGTTATTTTTTATGTGCAGAGGTGATCTAATATTCATATATACTGATAATGTGATCTAGAACTAAACTCAGTAGTTAATTAGTAAAACATACGTTGAAAAAAACTAGGGGGAAAGATTGCAGGGATAGGTTTTCATGCTGTCACAAAGCATCACTCCCTTGCTTAATACTTCACTTTCACACCATCCAGAGTCCTGCAGCTTACCCCATCCTCTATGCAGAACAAATAAACAATTACACAAAGAATGTGAAAGCCCTGAAAGCAAAGGGGGAAATTCTGAATCAGAAGCAAAAAAGGGCCAGGCCTTTTACATTGTGTGATAATTGAAAAATACTTTGAATTCCCCTGTGCTAATAGTGCAAATCTCAAAGTATTTGTCAATGTAGTCATGGCTTTAGTCCCACAATATCATAAACCCTTCACAGCATTTGTCTTATATATAAATTATATCCATATTGCATTCTAGACATCAAAAAGAATGAATTTCACATCCAACCAACAAACCTCTCCCTTAGTCCCATGGTACTTACATATGGTATTCCAGCCGCTCGATTTCTTTCTACTACTGCTTTCACATCATTCAGATCCTTGTAATCCCAGCGGCAGATGTGGAACCCAAGATTCCAATAGGCAGGCATCAATGGAAGTCCTATAAACTGCAAGTTAAAGACATAACAAGAAAAAGAAGATAAATATACATTGGAGCCAAGGTGCTTTCAGAGTAGGGCTGATGTTTACTGGAAGATGAAAAAGTTGAAGACCATTCTCATCAATGGCACTGGAGATTGTTCCTAAGGATGATGTTCTCTACTGATGAATCTTCTGTCCAGTTCTTTCCTGGGACTTATATCCCTTCCTCAGTAAGTGTAATTACTATTTTGAATGAAAACAACTTTAATTAACAGATCCTTTCAGGAATTTCTTTCACTTAAGACTTGCACTGCAACTACTGCTTTTAATCTGGTGGTAAACAATAGATGCAATTGTTCCAGTGTTCTTAGATGTTTTATGTTGGCAAGATATTAGTACAGAATTGTTTTATAAATATGTTAAGGGGAAAATAATTGTAGAAATCTGATTCATGTAAAGATCTCTTCTCAATCAGTCTCATGAAGCAGCAATTTATATCATCAGATCTTTTAAGATTGTTGTGTCCTAATAGTGTAACCTTCTACATGTGATATCAATGTATCTGAACCAATGTAACCTTGCCAATGAGTAACGATGTAACCTTCAGCTGTATCATATAAACCCTGTAATAGGACGCGAGCTAATGACCACCAGCTGGCAGCAGCGAGCGTCCAAGCTCTCTTGGTTCAAACCCATCAAAGACCGCAGCGCGGGAAGCTTCCCGCCGCTACCTACACCTGGACAAGAAGGGCGTGACCAACCATGACGTCACGCGGACCAGTAGCCAACGGGCTACCGTGGAGCCACATTCAAACATGTTCCTACCATATATATAGAGCTGTTCGTCCGCCATTACCTCATGTTCCCTCTGTCCACCATGCAATAAACCTGAGTTAACCCAGCCTTTGGCTGTGCCTTGTGTCTTGACTCTCATACACTAAATTGGCGACGAAGGTGGGATGATGGATCCCCACGGAGCCAGGACACAGAGCGGGTTCAACATCACCAAACCGCAAGACTGGGAGCTTTTTTGAGATGGACTTCCAGGCGGCACTGGTGGAGCTCAAAGTCAAAGAAGACGACGAGGAAAGGAAGAGGGCCATCCTCACCCGCATGCTTGGGATGGAAACCAAGCGGACGCTGGTGGGCATCCTTGCACCGAAGAAGATGAGCGATTTCAAAGCCAGTGACATCATGAAAATGCTGCGTGAGCGTTTCCGACCCTCGAGGGCAATGTTTCCCGCTCGGAGTGCGTTTTGGAGGCGAGTTCAAGCGCCGGACGAGTCGGTAGAAGCCTTCGTAACGGCTATGAGGGTAGCCGCCGCCCCCTGCAAATGGGACCACATCCTAGAGATGGCCCTCAGGAACGGAGTGCTGTGTGGCCTGAAGGACAAGGAAGTACAGCGCAGCTTGATGAACAAGGAGCCACCACCCACACTGGAAGAGGTTGTAGAGGCCGCGGAAGCCGCGGAATCCACGAATGCTGGAGTAGACGAGATGCACAAGTGGCGTGAGTGGCGTCCGAGGGCCGGCAAAGCGGAAAACTCGTCGCACGGGAAGTCCGGTCAGTCGGTGCATGCAACCCGACCGACCTCGAAATCGTCTTCAGAAAGCAGCGATGGCGAGGAGGTCCAGAAGGTCCGGAGAGGCGGGCACCGCTGCGATGGTTGCGGAGCGGCCCATGAGCGCGTGAAGTGCCCATTCAGGAAAGCCGAGTGCTTCAACTGCGGACGTCGGGGGCACATCGCCAAGGCGTGCAGGAAATGGAGAGAGGGCCGGAGACAGTCGCAAGACCGTTCAGCCAGACCGGACCGTCCAGCGAGGCCCAAAGATGGCGCCCGGGCCACGAGGAAGCAGGACGGCGTGGGCCGCATCTCGGACGACAGCGAGGGCGACGCTCCTGTGTTCAACGTGTCTGCGGGACAGCCCCATTACTTTGTTGAGGTACTAGTACAAGGGACCCCTATTAGGATGGAAGTTGACTCGGGGTCCTCCTATTCTATAATCCCCCAGAGAGAGTTCTTGAAAATCGACCCCCACGTGCGGCCTAAACTTAAAGCGTTGAGGGCCACACTACGGGACGTTCAGGGGAACAGCATTCCAGTGTTGGGGGTCGGAACGTTCCGGGTTCGCTTTAAGAGACATTCTGCGGAACTTCCCCTAGTGGTGCTAAAAGGGGGGAGTTGTAGCCTCCTCGGAACACAGTGGTTTCAGCCCTTAGGCCTGTTCATAGGGGGGGTGCATGCCGTAGGCGAGGACCCAATACAAGCAGTGTGTGACGCACACCCCGCCGTTTTTAAAAGTGGACTGGGAAAGTTCAAGGGACCCCCTGTAGCCTTCGACTTAGACCCGGAGGTCCGCCCGATAAGACTTAAACCGCGCAGGGTACCGTTCGCGCTTAAGGACAAAATAGAGGCGGAACTGGACAAACTGGTGGGTCAAGGAATTCTCGTTCCTGTGGATTCCGCGGAGTGGGAGACTCCAATTGTAACAGCACTGAAGGCTAACGGGGAGGTGCGCATCTGCGCTGATTATAAGTGTACCATTAATAAGGCAATCCGCCCTAATGCATACCCGGTGCCAGTGGTCAGCCACCTTCTGGCCAGGCTGAATGGGGGAAAGTGTTTCGCTAAACTCGATTTAGCACAGGCCTACCAGCAACTCCCGGTAACCCCCGCCACAGCGGCGGCACAAACAATAGTCACACATAAGGGGGCGTTCCAGGTGTCGAGGTTACAGTTCGGCGTGAACTCGGCACCTGGCATTTTTCAGTCGCTGGTGGAACGCCTCCTGAAGGGGTTGGAGGGGGTGTTGCCATATTTTGATGACGTGTTGATAACGGGGGGGAGTAAGGCCGAGCTGGCCCACAGATTGGATAAGGTCCTGGCCGTGTTCGAGAAAGCGGGGCTGCGACTGAGAAAAGACAAATGTGTATTTTTCGAAACAGAGGTTGAGTTTTTAGGGTTCCGTGTCACACCCGAGGGAATTAGGCCGTCCAAATCTAAGGTAGCCGCCATTAAGAAAGCCCCTCGCCCCACTTCCAAAACCGAGCTTCAGTCATTTCTGGGGCTTCTCAATTTCTACCATACCTTCCTTCCACGGAAGGCGTCTGTTGCCGAGCCGCTCCATCGGCTGCTTAAAAAAGAGGAAAAATGGCTGTGGGGTGACGAGCAAGAAAGAGCGTTCACGGAGTTAAAGCAACTCCTCACATCCGAGGCAATCCTGACTCATTTCGACCCCAAACGGCCCATAGTTTTGGTCTGCGATGCATCCCCGGTGGGGGTGGGGGCGGTGCTTTGCCACGTGTTAGACGACGGAAGGGAGGCCCCGATAGCGTTTTATTCAAGGTCCCTGTCCCAAGCAGAGCGGAATTACGCACAGACCGATAGGGAGGCACTAGCGATAGTAGCGGGAACCAAGAAATTTCACGATTTTCTGTATGGTCGGCCGTTCAAGATCGTTACTGATCACAAGCCCCTGTTAGGAATCTTCACTGCAAATAAGCCCACGCCACAGATCCTGTCCCCGAGGATGCTGCGGTGGGCTATTTTTCTTAACGCATATCAACATGAGTTAGAATACCGGCCAGGGAAGGAAATCAGCCATGCAGACGCGCTCTCACGGTCGCCGTTACCCTTGTCGGACGACCAGAAGGCAGGGGTAAGAAGAGACCGCCAGGTATTGCTAATAGAGGTCTTGGAGTCACCCCCGATAGTACCGGCCGACATTGCTAGGGCGGCCGGAAAGGATAGAACACTAGAGAAGGTATGCTCGTGGGTGCAGAAGGGGTGGCCGGCGTCATCCCCAGGCACGGAATTCGACCCATTCTTCCGAAAGCGAGTGGAGTTGTCTTTAGAGAGGGGGTGCCTTTTGTGGGGCCAACGGGTGGTGGTTCCTACGTCCCTGCGGCCGAAGGTGCTAAAGCTGTTGCACGTCAGCCACCCGGGAATCGTCCGTTCCAAGGCGTTGGCCCGGAGTTACTTCTGGTGGCCCCAGCTGGACGCCGACATAGAGCAGATGGTTGGCACTTGTGAGGCATGTCAATGCTCTCGACCGGAGGTGACCCGCCTGCCGCATAGGGAATGGGACGCAGCAAGGGGACCGTGGTCCAGGGTGCACGTAGATTTTGCTGGCCCATTCCGGGGAACCATGTTTCTCCTGGTGGTGGATGCATACTCAAAGTGGCTGGAGGTCATTCCGGTAAAGAGCACATCCTCCGCCACTACCATTCGCCAGCTAAGGAGGGTCTTTTCCACGTTCGGCTTACCCGACACTTTGGTCAGCGATAACGCCAGTTGTTTCACGTCCACTGAGTTCGCAGCATTCATGGAGGCAAATGCAATTCGGCATGTCACATCCGCGCCGTTTCACCCGGCCACGAATGGCCAAGTGGAACGGTTGGTGCGCACCACAAAAGATGCGCTGCGGCGCATGGGCTCGGGAGATCTAAATCACCAAGTTTGTCAATTTCTATTAGCGTACAGAGTGACCCCCTTAGCGTCTGAATACTCGCCGGCTGAGCTGCTGATGCGGAGGAAACTGACCACGCTTTTGTCCAGGCTAGACCCGTCGAGGGTCGAGGACAAAGGGAAGAACATAGGGTTAGCGGTCTCGAAAGGTTTCGGCGTAGGCGACCCTGTACACTGCAGGAACTATGCCAACGCAGGCCCAGCCTGGGTGCCAGGGACGATAATAGAACAGACGGGGCCAGTGTCCTATCGGGTGGAAACTAGCACCGGCCTCCTCTGGAGGAGGCACGCTGACCAACTGAGGCACCGAGTGAGCGAGGGGCCGACCAGTGGGGCACAGCGACAGGATTCAGCGATAGGGTTCTCCCCCACCCGTTTAGCCCAAGGGGGAGACAGGGGGAAAGCAGCGAGCCCGACTCATATCCTTTTGATACCCCAGTTCTATCCGAGCCCGGGGGGAGGGAAAAGGAGTGTGCGGCCGCCGCTGCCGCTTCCCCCGAATCCGATTTTGATCTTGATTTTGCTAGCCGGGGGGGGTTTTCGGAGTGTTCCCCCACCCATCCAAGCGAGAAGAGGGGTTTTTCGTTAGCCCCCAGTGCCCCCGGTTCTTCCCAAACAAAGCACACACCTCCCAACAAAGCCGCGGAGCCGCGGCAAACCACTAACAAGTCATCCTCTCCGATTGCAGGGCAGGAAGCCAGGGAGCAAGGAGGAGGGAGCGAAGCCGGGGCAGGGCAGCCCGCGCCGAGACCCCAGCGTGTTCGAAATAAGCCATCTTGGCTGAGAGACTTCGTCTCATCCTAGGGGGGAGGAGTGTTGTGTCCTAATAGTGTAACCTTCTACATGTGATATCAATGTATCTGAACCAATGTAACCTTGCCAATGAGTAACAATGTAACCTTCAGCTGTATCATATAAACCCTGTAATAGGACGCGAGCTAATGACCACCAGCTGGCAGCAGCGAGCATCCAAGCTCTCTTGGTTCAAACCCATCAAAGACCGCAGCGCGGGAAGCTTCCCGCCGCTACCTACACCTGGACAAGAAGGGCGTGACCAACCATGACGTCACGCGGACCAGTAGCCAACGGGCTACCGTGGAGCCACATTCAAACATGTTCCTACCATATATATAGAGCTGTTCGTCCGCCATTACCTCATGTTCCCTCTGTCCACCATGCAATAAACCTGAGTTAACCCAGCCTTTGGCTGTGCCTTGTGTCTTGACTCTCATACACTAAAAAGATAGAAACTTAAGAGTCCACGAAGTCCAGCTTCATTAGGCTCAGAGTAAGGAAAGAACAGAGAGAGACAGAAAACACGACTGCAGTCTTTGGCTTTACAAAGTATACTAATGGCTTCTCTTTATTCAAGCAGAGTATCTCAGAAACGAAACTTAACAAAAACAAAACTTAAGGCACAGAGCCAATCAGAAGTGTCAGAGCCCAAATAAGGAGAAGAAAGGAGAATTCTTTTTCGCTCTTCTACGCATGCCCAAAAGCAAGCGTTGTCTCTCAGTAAGCAAAGAGGTCTTTGTTTACACAATGTGTCAGAGACAGCCAGACAGAAAACAGATGCATTCCCACAAATAATGACCTCTCTGCCATTAAGAAAAGGTCAGGAGAATACAAATAACAATTCTGTTTGCAATAGAATTTGTATGTAAATTCATAACAACAACAATGGAGATGGTATGAATGTAGATAAGCTACCTAGATGTGACCTAAACCTGAGTTCGGAAGGGTACATATTTGTCTCAACATGAGCAGTTCACCCAAGTTTTGAACTAGTTAAACACTTAGAGAATGACATATGATTCAAAATTAAAACTAAGTTAGAAAGAAATAACCTGAGGAGGAATCTAAGCAGTGTATGCATCTCACAGAACACTGAAAACACCATAAGATTTGCTATACACCTGTATTCTTGGTTCATTGCTTCCTTTCATATGCAAAGCAAGAGTTCAAAGCATGTACTATACACAAGAGCATTATTTTCTAAGAGGTTAGACCCACAAAAAGGACATGTGCATCAAAATAATGGTTAACATTTCATTTGACTCAGGGAAACTGCAAGAGATTTTCACAGTGGGTTTGTTATTCTGATGACCTTTTGGAGTTATATATACCTGCAGCATGTTACATATGCTATATGGAGTAAAAATGTTGCATAAGATAGCAAAACATACTGATAGATATTCTTGGACTACTTGCTCTGGAGTGCTTCCCAAGAAGATGTAGAAATCTAAAATTCCACCAATTGTTCGGTAGGTCACTGCTGGGGCTGGTTGGAGAGCAAATTCTGTCAGGGGGAAAAATATAGGGAAGTTAGTTGCTATCCTAGTGGAAATACTCTGGTATTTCTCCCTCTTTCAGTTAAGGCTGGACATTTTTGCCATTCTCTGCCAAAATCAAATCACAGTACAGTATATGGAAAAGAGAACTCTTCTGTGAGCAATTTCACACCCTAGAGCAGTGATGGCCAACCTTGGCACTTCAGCTGTTCTTGAATCTCAATTCCCCGATGTACTGATCAGTAGGTGTGTTGACCTGGGCTTCTGGGAATTGAAGTCCAAGAACAAATGGAGTGCCAAGGTTGGCCATCACTGTCCTAGAGTATAGGGAAAGAGATTATTACATCATTGTCACTACCCAACTGTGCCCTGGAGATCTGTGAGTTTACAAATGAGAAAATGGCTAATGAGTTTAATATTATGCACATATTATGTTTCCATTATATGCTGTGGTAAAAAAGTCACCCTTGGTCAAAAGCCAGTTTTATCTTACTCTAGGGTTCTGTGCTCATCTCCATGTATATCCAGAGAGAGCACTGTCTGTGTCTGAAGACATTTCCATGGTAGGAATGACTAGACAGAGAATGTTGTTCACCTTCTCACTGAAGTGCTATCTAGTTAAAGGTAAAGGTTTCCTTTCCTCAAAAGCCAGTCATATCTGACTCTAGGGTTCAGTGTTCATCTTTGTTTCTGCAGACATTTCCGTGGTCATGACTATACACAGAATGCTGTTTACCTTCCCACCAAAGTGGTCCCTATTTATCTACTTGCAATGTCTTGCTTTCGAACTACTAGGTTGGCAGGAGTTATCTAGTTATCTAGGAGTACTAGTTATCTGCTTGTAACTTCTTGCTTTATACTGCTAGGTTGGCTGGAGCTGAGACATAGATGGGAGCTCACTCCATTGTATAGCACTCCAGTCCCAAACTGCTCACATGCTGACCTTCCAGTCATCAAGTTCAGTGTCTTAACCACTAAACCACCACAGCTCCCTATCTGCTATGATCCTGCACTTATTCTAAAATAAAATTACTTTGATTGAAAGCATGGGTTGCACAGAATCCGGCTTCCTTTACTATGCTGGCAAGGATTGATGGGAACTGCAGTTCGACATTTAGAGAGCTCTTCTTTCACTTCCCTGACCTGGAGAACAGCTCCTCAATACTTGAGTAAAAGTTGGCATCCTCTTTGATAGAACTTATTCATGGTCAAAAGATGATTGCTGCATTTACTCCAGCTGAAATGTCATCCAATGCACACCTCTCAACAGATTTGAGAACAAATTTTCTTTTCTCACATAGATTATTGTTTGCTATTGCTCTGTGAGTTATGTAAATCTGAGCACCACAAATGAATCCAGCAATTAATTCTGAACCACCACAAAGCTGAACTTTTTAGAGGTGACCATTTCCCTAAGACACTGTGAAAATGAATACTTATTTATTTACAGTTATTGCATTTCTATCCCACCCATCTGGGATATTTTCCCACTCTGGGTGGTTTACAACACAGATGCAGGCCCTTCTCAAAAGACTATGTTCCACTAAAAGTTGATTGGCAAAATCAGCATGGAATAAGAAACATTATATCAATTTAACTGGTAAAAAATAGAATAACCTATATTAACTTATATAGGCTTGAGTTATTTAGTGTCCTGTTCTATCAGATTATTTTAGAAATTTTTTGCCCAAAACTGAAATGATGACACACTTTACATACACATAAAAAAATCTAGGGAGGCTGTGGCCTAAATCCAGCCTCCCGCTAGTAAATGTCAACCACGGTATCCTTCTGGGACAGCTCAAAGGATTGGGGATCCAGGGCATTGTGTTGTCCTGGTTTTCCTCTTTTCTGGAGGGCCGGACCCAGTCAGTGTGGTTGGATAGTGAGAAATCCAGCCTTAGGCCCCTCCAATAAGGGGTGCCTCAGGGCTCAGTGCTTTCTCTCCTCCTATTTAACATCTACATGAAGGCGCTGGGTGAGATCATCTGTTCCCATGGGGTGTGGTACCACCAGTACACGGATGATACTCAGTGTTACATTTCAATCCATGGTGATCCCAGCGATGCTGTCGAATTCCTATCCAGGTGTCTGGAAGCTGGTCTGGATGGGGGACAACAGACTACAGCTGAATCCTGGCAAGACTGAGTGGCTATGGTTTGGGGGGTCCTGCGTTATCCTGGGAGCTACCATCTTTGGTTCTGGATAGGGCTGTTTTGCCCCAGACAGACCTGGCACACAACTTGGGGGTCCTCCTGCACTGACGAATGCTGATTGAAGAGCAGGTGGTGGCCATGGCCAGGAGGGCTTTTGCACAACTTCGGGTTGTCTGCCAATTGCACCCGCTCCTGGACTCCTTGCTCATGGTCACTCATGCTCTGGTCACCTCCAGACTAGATTACTGCAATGCACTCTACGTGGGGGCTGCCCTTGATGACCATTTGGAGGCTGCGGCTGGCCCAAAATGTGGCGGCTCAGGTGGTGATGGGATGTGGGCATTATTTGCATTGGTTACCAGTTTGCCTCTGGGTGCAATTCAAGGTGCTGTTTTTGACATTTGAAGCCCTACATGGTAGTGGACCAGGATATCTAAGAGATCGCATCATCCCAAGAATGTCTATTCACCCAACCAGAGTGGACCGGAGGGGCTCTCTGATTGTACCATCAGCTAGAGGGGCTCGTCTCTCTAGCACAAGGAGGAGGGCCTTCTCTGTGTCCGCACCGGCCCTTTAGAACCTCCTGCCAATAGAGTTGCTGCTCCAGATGGAATTGCTGCCATTCAGAAAAGAACTTAAACCTGGCTGGTGGGCCAAGGCCAGGTATGGGGTGCTGGTGGGAGGATGACCACCTTGGGTTGGCTGTTATAAATCACATTGCCTCCCGCCTTTGGTTCCATTACCCTTTTTTTGGGGGGGGGGGTTAGTTTTAACTGTTTGCTATTTGATCCTGTGTTTGTTAGCCGCCCTGAGTCAGCCTTGGCTGATTGTGTGAGTTAGAAATTGAACAAATAAAATAAAATAAATAATAATAATAAAATAAAATGTCCACTAGTATTTATGCAGCTCTCCCAATGGCTTTGTGTGTTAAAACGCTGAGCTGGAGACTGGAAGGTTGGGTTTTGATACCCAAGAGCTGCACTTGGGGACATGAAAGGAGCCTCATTTGGGGATCGCATAAAAATCATTTCAACCCAGAGTAATCTCAGACACAAAACAACAACTAGCATTTGTTTATTACATTTGTATACTGCCTATTTGGGATATTTCCCATTCTGAGTGGTGCACATGCAAATAACAAAATAACATAATAAAAAAACCAACAACAAAATACAAATAAAACAACTGAATAATTACTATGTGACATAATTCCTTTTCCCTTTCCCCACCCAAACCACTCAAAAAATATGCTGCAGGGTTTCCCAGCTCACTAAAATAAGTCTAAAATTCATGCAGGGGCTTTAAAAAAATCACCTCACGTCAGATCTGCATACATAAACAATACTGTAAACAGAACAATCCCTATAGATCTTGTCTGATACATAAACAGTAGGAGAATTTTAAATGCTTGTGCTGTCCTACTGCCCTATATAAAATATGCCTTTTGAGGAATCTGCAAGAATTAGGTTGCAACCCTGTGCTTTCTTTCCCTCAGAGTAGTCCAAATGAATTTTAATGAGGCTTATTTCTGAGAAGGCATAGGAGTGCACTGATATATAGCTACATTTCATGCAAAGTTTATTGATGTTACTTAGAAAGGCAGGAAGGATTTTCTTAGAAATAAAATAATTAATTTAGAGAAATGTGTTAGATGGGAAGCATTTTGATCTCTTGTGACAATTCAATTTCATATTTACCATAGAAAGAAATAAGTATTAAAGATCCGATAAAGACACCTGAACATCATTACAATTCCAAGGAATATCCTTACCCATGGCATTACTATTCATCAAGAATACACCAAAAGAATGTCCGGTCGTGTCTTCAAGGCACAAGAAGAAAGTCTGAGCACCATACAGGTTGCTCATATCCTTTGAAGAAAAGGGGCAGTTAAAACATGAGACTTGAATATCGGCTATGTCACCATGGGAAAATATTTTATGGAGCTAGCTTTTTCAGGAACACCCCTCTCCCAAATGATACACTTCCAATTAGCAAGAACTTGCTGACCTTCATTTATTAGCCTAAGCATCTAGCTTTGGAGTTTCTACAATGAGAATGCAAGTCAATACTTCTGAAGCCAAGAACAGTCTCAAACCCTATGACAGCAACATCAGGTTTGAGGAATTTATGTTTGCCAGAGAGACCATTTCAGTAGTGAACAGATGTGGATAGAGACTGGGAAAGGTTACTTTTTCAACATGTTTCTGTTAGCATGGGCTAAATCTTGAGAGATTGCTAGTTTTATAAAAATGTATCCACACGGATTATACGTCACAAGGTTTTTATTGTTACTGAAATTATTTGAAAAATAATTCCTTCTTTTTCTTTCATAAACAAAATTGTCATAAAATGACAACATATTAGGTTTTTTTAAAAAATTGTCATATTGTTGAACATCCTGTTTTAAAAGATCTACAGGATTTTTTAGGCTTTTAACTTGTAAACCACACAAAGTAGTGCATGCACTACTGGAGAGTTATATACATCAAATAAATAAAGAAATAAATGGGGAGGAAATTATTATTATTATCATTATTAACATAATTAATAATTATTATTTCTATTGTTTTATAGGAAAGAACGAAACCACGTTTCAAATGTATTTGTTCAGTTCACAGCTTGGAAATGCCACGTTTAAATGAGTAAGGTTAACATTAAAATTCATTACTCTCATTTGGGCGAACACAATTGGACAAAACACCTGAAACTTTAATTCAAAAACAATATTTAAAAAGTAACTTTAGCTATAGTTTTGTATATTAAAATATTTATTTGGGTATCTCTTTTCCAGAGTAAACATGTCTACCTCTTCAATGGGAAAAAATGGATTACCTCATGTTCTTAAATTTTCGTTTCAAGTAGATAGCCCAACCTTATCCATAAAAAATGCTGTTGAAAAGAATACCCAGATGTGTTCACTATCAAATAAAAAGTTCATTCCCCCTCCCCACAAATCTTGTGATAATCTGAATGTACAATTGCCAGGAATGTTAACATTTGGATTCTTGCTGCAAAATGCAATACTGTATTTCTTCCCAACACCACAAATTAACTATGACTGAAAGGATAGGTCTATGCACCACTCTCTTTCAACCCACCTTTGCCATCATCTCAGGCAGCTGCATCACCTAGGGTAGGGATTCTCAACCTTTTCAAGTCAGGGGCCGGACCATGCTCCCTGAAACAGTTGGGGGCCCCAGAATGGTTGTCCCCGCCCCCACTGTTTATGGTTGTGGTGAACATGTTTACGACAGCTGCAGACTCATTCACAGCTGTTGTAAACAAGTTTATGACGGCTGTAAATGAGTCTGCAGCTGACTCCAGTGGCAGTTGTGGTGGGGGCTGGATTATTTGTGACTGTGGGCTAGATCTGGCCCATGGGCCATATGTTGAGAACCCCTGACTTAGGGTGATAAAATTCTTATGCTCAAATAAACATATATCAAACACAACTCAGTTCAACACAATTGTCCAACTACTGACTTCCCTGATAATTTTGCAAAACCATAATTTTATTTTAGGGAAAGCCAGAAACCTGCCACCTATGAATAAGACAGACCTAACCTGATTCTGATGGACACCTCTGTCCCTTCTACAGGGTACCAGAAAACCTGGCCTAGCACACTCACTCTTGAGCTGGCCTAGCTTCTCAATTAAAACAAAAAACAAAATGCATAGTGAAAGAAATAATTAACTATTGGGGGTAATCACTTAGTATTTAATTAAATATCTCATTTAATATTTAACTCTCCTCTTCTTTAGACAAGTGTGCACAGACACAGCATTCAAAAAAGTCCCAAACCTTGTTTATTCATAACTTTTAAGCAGCACTGAGTTACATGTTTTTAACTTGTATACTTCACCCCATAAACTATTTATTTTTATTTCCATAACTAACTTCTTAGCATTAATGATAGGGAGCCTATGGTCCAATCAGTTATGAGTGAATAACTCTTCATTTGTGTGGCTGAAGTGAGCAGGACACTGTCTCTTACTTGGGACTAAACCTGAATTAACTTAATAGAGTTGATTTACTTCTACATTGACATGTGTATGTGTTTATTTTACTACACTTTCCAGTTATGTTACCATTTTTTGCCATTGTTTTTAAAGCGAGAAACAAGAAAAAGAGATTTGTTTAGGGAGCTGTTTGCATCCTTTTGCTCCAAACGCCTGAGCAGAAGAGGACTATAATTGTGATGTTTCATTACTTAAATGAGGTACATTCCTATGTAAGTGGGTATAAAATAGCTATGCAGCTGACAAAATTCATTGGGAATTCATTCATTACTGACAAAATTAATTGGGCAACATGTATTAGACAAATAATCTCTATTTTGAATGCAGTATTTAAAGCACATTATGTGAATTTAACTGATTATTCCTATCTAATATGTCAGTTCAAAGACTTTAAGTTTTGAAAGAGGTGAGGAATGGGTTGACCTATATCCTTAGCAGGTGCCACATACACTGAAGTTTTAATTAACCTTGTTAATGATATTAATTTAATGATTTAAACCTTTTCAAATTCTAGTGTTAACAGCAATATGTCATTTCCCCCAATTTACTTTTGACTAACTTATTTTTAAAATGTTTAAAATCCTGGTCAGCTTGCATGATTAATTGTTCTTACACGCTACACGGAAATTCTTTAATCAAAGTATCATAAGAAAGTTATTTTTTTAAAAAAAATACTTACTCCATTAGGAAAGGCATCTCGGCTAAAAATGGGCCAAGTTTTCCAATTAAAATCATGTCTGTATTGTCTATGGACATGTTCCCCAATGCCATAAACATTCCAGCTGGGTACTCTGATGGAGAGCTGCAAGAACTGATCAGCGTACACAAGAGGTCCTATAGTGGTGTCAAAGCTGTTTTGAAAATAACAAGGTGATAAGATAAAAATCTTCTCAACTTTAGATCATTTAACTTAAAATCACATTTCCATCCATCCGCCATGGAGCATTTACATGGAAGGCCAGTGTAGACAAGCCCTCATTTTAAGAACTCCATGAGACATGATATCACTCACATTTAACACCTCCTGTAAATAAGTATCAAGTATGTTTGGAATTCAAGTAATTGTCCCTATGGATTCTTAAACAGAGCTATTTCCTCCTTTGTCAGTTATACACCTGCCTTGAAAATAGGGACAATTTTCATATCATCACTTTGAATTCTACAGCTCCATAGGCAGTGTTTGATTTTTTTGTAGTTGATTATGATGAAGCCAATTCTAGAAGGAGACCAGTTAATTAATCATCTTTCCATAACGGAAACCCAGAAAGTGAATAGTGGTGTTCTGCTTTCACTTTTTCCATGTCTTTTTCATCTACATTACCATCTTTATCATCTCCCCACATATTTAAGCCTTTCCGTTTATAGTTTTATTGAACAAGGGATGCACAGCTGTTATCCAGCTGTTACAAATATTCCAACCATCTGTTATCCAGTGAGAACATTGTGCCAGCACTCAAATGACAATATTTCTGATTGGGAAACTGTGATTTCTCCCTAAATAGTACATTTCCTGAACACACTTGCTGCAAACGTGTGAGTGCTGTTTGGACAGTGCTATGACTGATGAGGAGTTGCACATGTTTTTCCCCTACATTCTACCTTGAGAACTTTTCCTAAGGAGAAAAATGGGATAGAAAAAAAATAAAGAAAATTCCTGAACAATTGAGGTAACTTAAAAGGTCTCCCCACCATGACAACATAAATTGTTATTAAATAAACAGGACAATGTCTTATTGTGAATTATCACATGGAAGTTGCAGAACCACAATCAGGGGTGTGCAGGGCACCATGGGAAGGCACTGTATAGGGAGTGGTGGGGGCACCTGTTTGGGGTTTGGGTTTGGGGGGCATCTCATACATTCCTATTGGTGCATGGTGGGACAAAACTCAATTGCCTGATATACCAGCACACACCTGACCACAACGACTCTTTGCTGAGGTACCTGGTGAGCTACAAACAAGTGACCAAGCACATGAAGGCACATCAGCAACCAGCCAAGATTGGTTCTGCCGCTCCCATTCCTCTTCTGGTAGTTCCCAGTGGAATACTAGCCATCATGTTCTACTATACATACAGCAAAACCATCTTATTTATAGCCTAATTGATTCTCTGATGGCAGTTGTAAAGCATGACACTGTAAATTAGACCCCATTTTCCCATTAGTCTAAGTGGTGTAAATTCCCGGAGAATCTTCATGACTTGTACGTAAAACTCTACTACTATCCTCTTTGTCTTCTCCAAAACCTCCTCTCTCCAAAATACTTGTCACTTGCTCCCCTCCAACCTCTGCAGTCATCTTTCTTCTCCCTCCTACTCTGCTCTCTTGATGCTGGGCTTGGCAATATAAATGCACCAGCTTATAGCATAGGTCCAAGTGGTCACAGAATGAGTCATGGTGGTTGTAAAAGTGAATTTTGGAGGGAGGGGGGAGTATGAACCAAGACTGTTATGGTTGTAGATGGTGTATATTCAGCACTGTCTACATATCTTTGTCTTATACAGGCCAGGCTGCCAAGAAAATGAAATTGCTAGCACACTACAGCTAATTAACAATAACAAGGTATGGTTTGCTTGCCTGGTTGCAAACCCAGCTATGTGATTAGAATCTCATTGATTACAATTAGTTGTAACAATTTAGGTGATTTCACTGTAAAATCCCAATAGGATTCAGCCCACTGCCTCTGAAATTTTATTTGTTGAAATGTACTGGGATGGAATACTGTAAGTCACATCTGTTGACTCTTTTCTCTCTCCCTACACTGATGTTCTCCCTCCATCTCTTCTCATTCCTGTTCTCTCCCTCAACCATACAGAGAAAGTTGTAAGATATATTATTTTGGCAGAATTCTCTGAAAACACTTCTTCATATAAGGGGAGATAAGACAGGATACAGCATCACTTTAAAGACTAACAGATTCATATCGGTATGTGCTTTCATGGATCAAAATCAATTTCTTAAAATGTAAAGAGTGGCAATACAGGTCCCCTATACGTATTTTCAAGGTGTGGAAATCATGTTTGGTAATTATTTGTTAACACAGGAATGGGGCATCTATTTCCATTCCGTTTACCTGTTGAAGTTATTTTTGTCTCTTCCCCATGCTTTTATTTTGACCAACATGCTACTTTGGAAATTATTTATATACAGTTTTAGATGACCCCTGAAATTCCTCACCCCAGACCACTTCCTAGAATTTGCTGCAAAGAAACAGATATATTATAGCTAAAGTGCTGCAAGAAATATGCTTGCCAGAGAAATTCTAATTAAGGAGTCCAAAAATAAGAGATCAAAAAATGATTTTGTTTTTGTTTGTTTTTTGTTCAGTCGCATGGTCAAATCCAACCCTTTGAGACCCCATGGACCAGTCCATTATTTATTTATTTATTTATTTATTTATTTATTTGGATTTATATCCCGCCCTCTTGCCCTAGGGCAACTCAGGGTGGCACAATTACACCTAAAAACTGTAAAATCCCTTTTAAAAACTGTAAAATCCCTTTTGAAAAACTTCCATAAAAAACAAACCATGACCCTCTCACAGTTAAAAGACCCTCCCTTCCCACCCAACAATAAAAAGGGGCTACTGCTTCTAGCAGAGCCAACGGGCGGGAGTCATCACCCCATCGGCCCCCCATACTTGCCCCGCCAACCAGGTTTTCAGCCCTTTCCTAAAGGGCAGCAATTCAGTCTGCAGCCGCAGATCTGCTGGCAGGAGGTTCCACAAGGTTGGGGCAGACACGGAGAAGGCCTTCCTCCTTGTGCTAGAGAGGTGGGCCCCTCTAGCCAATGGAACACTGAGGGAGCCCCTCCGGTCCACCCTGGTGGGACGGGCAGACTCCCTTGGGGTGATGCGGTCTCTTAGGTAACCTGGCCCACTACCATGAAGGGTTTTAAAGGTTACTACCATCACCTTGAATTGCACCTGGAGACAAACTGGTAACCAGTGCAGCTCCCGAAGTAGAGGCAAGGCACGGACATAGTGCCCACACCCCATCACTACCCGGGGCGCTGCATTCTGGACCAGCTGTAGCCTCCAAATGGTCGTCAAGGGCAGCCCCATGTAGAGCGTGTTACAGTAATCAAGTCTGGAGGTAACCAGGGCATGTGTGACCATGAGCAAGGAATCCCTATCCAGGAGCGGGCGCAACTGGCGAGTTACATGTATTTGTGCAAAGGCCCTCCTGGCCATGGCCGCCACCTGTTCTTCAAGCAGCAGATGCGTGTTCAGGAGAACCCCCAAGTTGAGCACTGGGTCAGTCTGTGGCAAGGTAGCCCCATCCAAGACCAAGGATGGCAGCTCCCGGGAAAATGCGGGACCCCAAACCCACAGCCACTCAGTCTTGCTCGGATTCAGCTATAACCCATACCAGACAACCCTATCCTCCACCATCCTCTGCAGCCTGCTCAGCTCTATGCCCATTGCATCAACAATTGCATCAACAATGCCATCTAACTATCTCACCCTCTGCCGTCCTCTTCTCCTTTCTCCTTCAATCTTTCCTGGCATGAAGGAATTCTCGAATGAGTCTTCTCTTCTCATTTTGTGGCCAAAGTACTTTAGCTTCATATTCAATATTTGTCCTTGTTTAACATCAAATGAGAGGACTCACTTGAGAAAGCCTTGATGCTGGGAAAGGTGGAGGGCAAAAGAAGGTGGGTGGCAGAGAATGAGATGGTTAGATGGTATCGTGGATGCAATGGGCGCAGAGCTGGGAGGGTTGCGGAAGATGGTGGAGGATAGTGGTGCCTGGTGTGTAGTGGTCCATGGGGTCACAAGGGGTTGGAATCGACTATACGACTGAACAACTCATTTTGAGAAACACTTAATTAATAAATTATTTAATGTGTTCATACCAGATTGGAGCAGGAAAGTGCTTGAACAACTAGAAAAATATTGTGCTTTCCCTTTTTTAAAAATAAAAAAAATTTAAAACCGATAAAACACTAACTCACAGGACTTTGTTATTGCTGTTCCGAATCACTTGTATGCCAAAAGGATCCTGAATGACTTCAACCCGATAGTTTGGATTAGTTTCTTTAGGTCCATCAAAAGGTTTCACATGCTCATGTGGGACTTCATATCTTTTCTTAGCAGGATCGGTAATCTGTTAAAACAAAACAGGGCAGAGTTAATAGAGATGTCAACATTAAATTCTGCTTAATGAATGCCGGCTTCCTTTTACCACTATGTCTTCTGTATTGGTGGCAGGCATGCTACATGTTTAAGGAATGTAATTTATTGTATTAGATTGCTGCATGATTAATGCTATTAGCCAAACTTCTGCAATGGTAGTTAATGAATCTATGCAACTTTTCTGATTTACTGAGTGTTCTCCAGGCCCACTCATTATAGGCATATTTTTATCAATATTGTTTTATTATCATAAACTGCAAGGGACTAATTGTTCAGAGATGTTTCTTGGAGAAAATGTCTTAACCAAAAAGGTCTGCTAACATCAAAGGTTTGAAAAGCTCTAATTTACACAGTTTTCCACCTGATATAGCAAGCAGTGAAGCTGGCTACAGGAATCTGGTACCTGTAGTCAAAAATGTACTTTTTCTAGGTCTCAATGGACAAGCTCTGACATTTTAGTGTTTTTTGTACCACTGGCCTGTACACATATGGTGGAGACACTCAAATGAGAAGCTAAAATGTGCTATTTATGCCTATAATATTTATCTTGGGCTGGAATTCCATACCATATGAGGCATATGTGAAAATAAGAGAAAGACAAAGGCCACAGAAGAGCCAGAGGAAGGTGGAGAGATAAAGAAACATTACAATAACACCAAATAATTCCAGTCGATGCCACTAGAAGTACCAGAGCAAGAACCTTGTATCCCCTTTCACACCCAAAGGGGTAAAAGAGGAAACAAAGGAGGAGGATATGACTATTAGGAGCAAACTCCAACACACAGTTCTCTGTAGGAGGTTCTCCAGTGTGACATACTATCTGGTTCTGCACACTGCATAGTCACTGTTGTGTCTGGCAGGATGAAGTGGAAAAATAATTATTTCAAATCATTATACAAGCATCAAGTCTGCAATATCCATGTTTCCACTCCATTGCCTACCATCACATATCAAGTTTTATCTTTCTGAAACTTTTCTTCTTCCCTTGTATGAATAAAATATGCATTTCCCCCCAATCTGACAGCTTGTTCATTCTTTCCACCCCAGGGTATTACATATGTCTCCTCCAATCCTTTGTGTTACCTGCCTCATCTTTCTAGGGCTTCCTGCCTACCCTGACCTTAGCTCATATATTATGATGGAAACTAAGACAAGTGAGCCAGAAAAATGTTTGCTTGCCCACCTAACTTTAGCAATGCCTACACTAAAGAAAATTCAAACCTCTATTAACTATGGTCTGAAGTTTCACTGAGAATGGAGACTTTTGCAAATTTAATTTAGAATAAGCCACAGCAACTATAGCTAGCCAGGTTTTGTTGTTGTTCAGTCGCACAGTCGATTCCGACCCTTTGCGACCCTATGGACCCGCCAGGCACCTCCGTCTTCCACCATCCTCCTCAGCCCACCCAGCTCTGTGCCCATTGCATCTAGCGATCACATTTTTGGCCACCCCCTTCTTCTTTTGCCCTCCACCTTTCCCAGCATCGAGGCTTTCTCAAGTGAATCATCTCTTCTCATTTGATGTCAAAGGTATTTTAGCTTCATCTTTACTATTTGACCTTCTAATGAGTAGCCAGGGTTGATTTCTTCTAGGATCAGCCTATTTGTTAAGGTTTAGGATTCTATTTTATCACAAAGTGTGAAAAATGACTTTTTAAAATTCATTCACAACTACAGTCCAGAAAAGCTACTTTTTGGTCTATAGGTCTAAACATCCTTCTGAAAGTTATAGTTCATGTTTCAGCTTCATGTTTTTAGCTGTTGATAGCTCAGTGCCCTGCTAACCTGCAGAGTATATTAAATAGCTGAAACACATTCTCCTTAGTATATTTTGGAGCACATATTTCCATTTTATTACAAAATTTATCTCTTTCTTTGTCAACTGAATGCGAAATTGATTTAAACTTCTAACAAGGTTGAGTTTTCCAAAATAAAGTCACATTGTCTGTCTAGGAATTTCAAATGAAAAAAATATATATTTCTTGCTTGTTGATTTGAACTTTCTGCAATGGCCACCAGTTTTGGAATATGTAGTATGCAACTGAGAAACAATTAAGAATGAAATCTCCAAAGAGCACACATATTCCATAACAATTCATCTTCTTTAGGGATCACAAAATGCAACATCATATTACTTTGTCCTTGCAATGGAAACATAGAATAATAGAAAAATGGAGTTGAAAGGGCCATTGTGACCAACTCCCTGTTTGTTCTGTGAAAGTAAATATGTAAGTAATGAAGCAAGACCCATGACCACCAGTCAGGTTGTAACACAGTTGTAGAAGCCTACCCACGCTGTTGAAGATTATTGTTTTTAAGGGGAAAAATACAAGCGTGGCGCCAAAATGGCCGCCACGCTCTTTGTGGGGGCCCCCACCCAGATGCAGACATCCGGGCTAGTTAGGGGGCGTGGCCACCCCTCTATAAAAGGGGTGGCCACGAGGCAGCCTGGCTGCCATTTTCCGAAGCGACGGAGCTTCCTTGCTTGCCTCTTTTAAAGAGGCTCGCTTTGCTTCTTTGATCGGAGGTTTCCCTTCCTCCGAACAGCACCGGACTGCAGTGGCTCAGGTGGCTAAGAGGCTGACTGGGAGGCAGAAGGTCAGCGGTTCGATTCCTGAGTACTGCAGGACGAAATACTCTTACTCCAAGGCTCAGGCGGCCCCTTGGTCATGCCTGGGGGGAGCTCAGCCCACCCCCCTACTTTTCGGGAGTGCCACCGGGCCGGAGGGCTTGGACGGCACCCCCGCAGGTGGGTGGTGGGGTTATCGGACACACTGCCACCAATGAGCCCGGGCTGAGGGCTCGGGCGGAGGGCGGCACAGGCCTGCTCCACTGGGGTTCTTACCCCCGCTGCTTCTTTGCCCGGCTCGGGGCATAGCGGCCCACTCGGGCACGGTGCGGGTTTCCACCTCACCATCATTCTGGCCCCTCATGGGCTGGATTACTGGGCATTGCCCTATTCTGGCCAGGGATTACCACATGGGTTTATCCCTCATCATTTACCCGGTGGGCTATCCGGCCCATCCGGCCCACCTTATCCTGGTGGGTCAGATGCTGTGGATGCTCTCCTGCCCGCAATTCGGCACTGGAGGCATCAATGGACATTGCTCCACCACCTTCGGACGGTGGGCATGCCAACTCGGTTGTTCCGGCCCACATGCCAGCCATGGCTGCGCAGTGGGCTGCCAACAGGGCTGAGCTGCCGGAGGCCATCAGGCCAGCGCAGGCCGGCACCTCGCAGCTCCCCATCCGGCCTGGACGCACGGAAACACGGAGCTCGATGGCCATCGTGAACTCCGACGCCCACCATGGGCCGGAACCCCCAGTGGGGGCGGCTCGTGGGGCTGCACCGAGTGAGTACCCTGGTCAAATCAGCACACCTGTGACCCATAATGCTGGGGGGGGGGGTACAGTGGCCATGGCCGCAACAGGCCAATTACACCCTGGTTCTTACAGGGGTGACCGCCCCCATGCTTTCCCTGAATTTCTCGGGGGTCCGATAGGGCCTATTATGTGTTTCCCCACTCCAATCCGTGCCAACGGTGGTTCTGACAACGGCCGGTTACTCCATACCCCTGGGTGACCTTTTGTCCCGGGCTATTAGCAAGACTATGTGGCGTGGGGAATTGATTCACATTTTTCCCCTCCTGCAATGTGAACACACTGATTAGGACATGGAGGGGCAGGATGACAGGGACAAGGAGTTGCCCCGTCGCCGCGAGCTGCCTCGCAATGGGGCCAATTGGTTACTGGCCTATTGGGTATCCATGGCAGGATATATGAGGGCCCGTCCTGATTTGGCCATCCCAATGGTCCAGTGATTGGACAATATTTACCGGACCGTGGTTGCTTTCCCTGGCCCGTCATGGTTAGCCTATGGTCAAGACCTTATGATGAGGGCGGCCCTTCACCCTGAGATGCGAGCGACGAGCCCTGCTAGCACTTGTGGTTAATATATATGACTCCTACGTGGCAGTGACTATGCTCCATACGGAGAGTCTACTTTTGGGCAACTACCTCTGTGCCTTGATCTGGAACTCTCAGATTAAGTTAGCTGCTACCATTTTCAACAGGGGACATGTTCTGCAGGGCACTGGAACTAGACGATGTGTTGCTCGATCAGGAGTGGGCTCTGGGTAGGTTTCGCTCCTCAAGGGCCGGTCAGCCGGAAGAGGGTACTAGCCTGGCGCTGCGATATGTCCGGTTGCTTCCCCACATGTGTTTGTGGCAGCGCGTGGTTCACGCCCTGGCCTGTCGTCTGCTACCAAGATGGGTCTACCCTTACTGAATTAAAATTGGTACCCATTCCTTCCGGTTGGGTGCCGCATTAACTGCGGCTGCATTGGGGTACCCGGAGCCTGACATACGTTGCATGGGCAGGTGGGGATTTGCGCATTTTTCTCTGTCTGTTCGTCCCCTCACTGCATGAGTGTCTTGTTCTGCCCTCTATTCTCCCTCCTTATTTTACAGACCCTGTGTGTTTCCGCACACTGGTAGTAGTGTGGCTTGTGGACCACAATTATGTGCACTGGGACGGAACAGTATGCTGCTTCGTCAGAATGGGGACCCCATCTCGGGCTACGCGTAACCGCGCGTATGCAGTGGTATGGTGTGCACGGCATGTAGATGGCGGGAACTGTTGACATTCCTGATGTCCATTGGGGATGCTGGGCCACCACATGTTTTAATTCTGCACCTCGGAGGCGGTGATGTTGCACAGATTGCTAGCCCGGACTTAAAGACTTCCGAGTGCAGTGACCTGGCATTTCTTTGCCATTTATGGCCGTTTACACGGTTGCTATGGTCATACATCATGCCGAGGCACTATTATAGGGGAGGCTTTGACCCCACGGTTGGACCGTGCCCGGTGGTCAGTGAACAGGGCTGTTGCCTGGTTCCTTCTACAGAATGGCTTGGGGACAGCCATTTGTCGTCTGGGGGTAGGGTTACAGGAAGTTGGCCTGTATTCTGGAGATGGGGTTCACCTGTCAACAAGTGGATGCACCTCTCTTTTGAATAACGTGCAAGAGGGCCAGGTGACCGAATTGTCGGTCAAGGGGGGCGGCCCCTGCTGCAATTTGGCAATGTTGCCAAGGGCAAGGTGCCTCTCCGAGAGTAGCAGGTGATGCATGGCCGCATCAATTTCGCCTGCAGAGTGGTAACACCAGGCAGTGCCTTCGCCCGGTGTCTGGGTCACACTATGGTGGGTCTTTATAAACGACACCGCAGGGAATGGCTGACTAGGGGTTTACGAGCGGACTTGTTGGTTTGGCTCACATTCCCGCAGGACTTTCATGCTGTCTCCTTTGGGAGGCCTGGGCTTACGGTCAGCCCCAGTTCCAAGTACGGTCGGATGCCTCCGGCCCCAGGGATGGCAGGGCACGGATCGCTTATGCGATCTTATGTTTCTGAAATTTTTCAATTCTGGGTCCCCTTTATAGGTGGCCTAATTCTGTGCTCCACTTTTGCTGTGACTATGCTGCGGTGGTGCACATTGTCAATGCCCAAACGTCTAAATTCCCCGGAGTCATGGCCTCAGCTCGCCTATTGTTCAGGGGTCCGTGCGCTTTAATGCGCTCCTTAGGGCTAAACATGTGCCAGGAATTAATAATGATATTGCTGATGCTTTATCCCGCCTGCAGATCTCCCGGTTCCGTGACTGGGCTCCAGACGCAAGGGAACTCCCCTCTCCACTCCTGGCTGAGATATGGCATTTGGCGAGGAGATGTGAACTGGGCGAGTGGCATGTCTTAGCACCTCGCACCCACACGACGTATCAGCATCCACTCCTTCACTTTAGAGCCTTTTGTGGACAAAGGCAATTGCCTAAAATGTGGCTGATACTGGTCGACTAGGTTTTACAATGTATGGTGTGCCTTCAAGATCTGGGGTTGGCCCCACGCACTATAGCCAGGATTCGGCTTTATGCCTTGACATTCATGGCCAAGGCACAGGGCTTTCCTGACTATGCGAGTGTCTTTTGCATAAGCCATGTATTGAAAGGGTGGACACGTGTACGTGGCCACCGCCCGGACATACGTCACCCTGTTTTCACAGGTATTCTGACCTTGACCCACCTTGCACGATGTTGGCATAGACTATGTTACAGTAGGTGGGAGGAGCCTCTTTTCAGGCAGCTACCACCATAGCTTTCTCTGGAGCTCAACGAATCAGTAAGCTGGTCCCATGGTCAAAAGGGGACGTGTTTTGTAGGGCACTGGAACTCAAAGATGTCTATATCAACCAGGAGTGGGCTCAGTTGAGGATTCGTCCCTCAAAGGCCGATCAGCATGGAGTAGGCAGTGGTGTATACTGCTATGATGTACATTTGCTGACATCTGTCCAGTTTGTGCCCTACATGCAATTTTGGCAGTGCCTGCTGCGTGCCCTGGCCTGTTTTCCTGCCACCAAGATGAGTCTCCCCTTACCAAATTTAAGTTTTGGAGGGTGACCGGTACCGGACTTCACAGTGTGGGGCTCGTTATGGCACCCATTCATTCAGGATAGGCGTCGCATTGACTGCGGCTGCATTTGGGTACTCTGAGGCTGATATATATTGGGCACGCGGGGGTCCGCACATTTTTTCCTTATATGTACGTCCCCTCACTGTATAAGTACCTAGATATGTCCTTAATTCCTTTTCCTCTTTTACAGATCCTGTGTGTCGATGCGCACCGGTGGCAGTGGGGCTGGTGGGCCGCGGCTATGTACACTGGGCGGCAGAATGTGCTGCGGCGACAGAGTGGGGACCCCATCTCGGGCTGCGTGCATCCGCACATATGTGGTGGTATGGTATGCGCGGCATGAGAGGGCGGGAACTGTCGCCATTCGTGATGTCCATCAGGGATGCTGGACCGGCTGATGTTCTTATTCTGCACCTCGGCAGCGATGATCTCACATGGATCACTGGCCTTTCCTTAAAATGTCGAGGTGCAGTGACCTGGCGTTTTTACATCATTTATGGCCATACACACGGTTGCTATGGTCTAACATCGTGCCGAGACACCGTTTTAGAGGAGACATGGTTCTCCGTGGTTTGGACCGTACCCGGCGGTCAGTGGACGGGGCTGTTGCCCGGTTCCTTGCTGAGCATGGCTTGGGGACGGCCAGTAGACATCCGAGGATAGGCTTGCAAAAATTTTGACCTATAGGCAGGAGATGGGGTCCACCTGTCGGCCAGAGGTATGAACCTCTTTCTGGAGGATGTGCAAGCAGGCCTGGTGACCGAGCTGACGGTCTGGGGGGGGGCCGTGAGTCATCATGGACGCCTCCCCGTGTGGCGGGTAGCACTGGGTAAGGTAAAGATTTATGACACATAGGTATCCGGCAGGTTCGCAATTGACTGGCCAACACGTAGATAGGTACAGGGGAAACAGGTTTGGCCAGTGAAGGGCGAACTATGAAAGGGGTGATGTCAGGAGCTTCACAGCCTGCATCACCTTGATATTTGAACGGATACACGTCATAGGGTGGGGTCAGTAGATAGTATATTGACTCCGGTCAACAATTTGTTTGTGTCAACAAACAAATTGATACAAATTGATACATGTAGCCAATTTCCATTGGCATTTAGGGTGGAACCTTACCAGTGCTACTGCGGCCTGCTTGCCTTAAAGAATTACAATTGGATGATACACCAATTGAAAGTGATAATTCGGACTAGGGCATTATTCAATAAAAGTGGCCCGATGCCTTTAATCCAATACCGATGTCTGAGTCTTTATTTGGGTGGGTGCGCCTGCAAAGAATCTTACCTTGAACCGAAAGCGGTTAGCTGTCTGCAATTCAGCCGTGAGAAGAACTTTTTCAATATCACCTCCAAATAGTGATGGTGCTGGTTTTCTTGTTAGTGTACATTCAAACCCTTGGGGTGGGAGGGAGAAAGGGGTAATTAATATAAGAGGGCTGTTTCCATTATTGTTTATACAATCCATAGCACAAGATTCCATGTGTAGTATCCCAGAACATTTCTGAAGACATAATTTTGCATTACTCATTATTTATTACCAGTCTGCTTGATTGTTATCTTTGCATTATGTCTTATTGGCCAAAAAGTGTTGCAGGCCCACTGAATATATGGGAATTTTAATGGTGAGTTTTCCATAGGTTTCACTGATTCAAATGGGATTACTCTAACCTATATTAATGTAATAATCTGTAGTTTGAGAAGGCCTATTTGAGTCAATAGAATTTATGGAGAAGGTAACTCATCAAGCCCTCACTGATTCAATGGGCTGACTCTAATGCAATTTACTACACTAAACAACAGGACATATGGCAACATTTTGCAGGATTTTCTACATACACAATAGTCAGAAGTGGCTTGCCAGCCTCTTCTTTTGGAGGCAATATGGGATTGCGTAAATTGCCCAAGGGTACAGTGCTGATTGTTGTCCTAGAAGACATAGTGATGAACTCAACTCTCCACCTCTCACTCTTATACCCAGATGTCCAGTTCAATCTGTTATCCAGAAAAGTGTATCAGCAACCATAAAATACAGGGCAACACAGTCTGGTTCTTTATGATGATACAGCAACCTTAAACAAACAGAAGAAGAAAAACTACAGAATACTTCCTTTTCTACTTAGGATTGATGAAGAAATTACAGGAAGCCTAAAAAGTGCTGTCAAAATACCTTAAAATACCATTATTCTTCTGTGTCTTGGCCAGATGTGAAACTTCCAAAATGAAGGACTTTTTAGTGAGTTCATTCTACAGTTGCTTCCGCCTGACTGTGTGAGAAAATTTAGCCAGCAACACAAGGTTGCCGTAACCAGATTACGCCTGATTGTAATTCAAAAACACCACAATCATTGAGGATGCTCTTTCTGTGTATCCCTAAAATATCATTAAAAGTAATTTCTGAAAGTAACCAGGTCATTCCTTATACAGAAATAATGTAGGTGCTATTATATTTAAAAACTAACTTTGTATCAACTAGTTGCACTACTTGTTGCCCAGGAAGAAACTTGTCAAAGGCAGTGATATTACTTGTAACTATTGACTTCTGAGCTATACATAACTAAAAATTGATCCTCCTAGCAACCTCCATGCTTTCTGGTGTGCTTATTATTCTGTACTTTAATGAATTTCTCAGTATTCTTTTTACCTGTGCTTGTGTTTTTTATGCCTCCTGAAGCTTTGTACCCATGATTGCTAGAAAAGTAGCACCAAGGTATGGATGACTCATTCAAAGGGCTCCAGCAGCACCCACGGAGTGTGCATCCAGCCTGCATACAATGAACAAGAAAAATGGAATTACCTGAATATGAAAATAACCTTCAGACTTATTTCAGGTCAATAGGATCTATTTCTGAAAGTTCTTGGGCTGTGAGACAATTAAACATGATTTCCCTCAATCAGGTATGGTAGATGACTCCAAAAGAAAATGGGCTTTGTTGTGGGATTAGAATTGGTGTGGATAGTCTGCTACCTTTCCATTTAGTAGCCATAAATCATGAATAGGAAAAGAAACCAACCCACAATAAAAAATCTGATAAAGGAGAGAAAACTCAAACCTCAGTTTAAATCAGATTATTTGATTATATCATATTAAATCTCATCGTGCAATTCCCTAATGAAGAGTATACCTAAACTACACTATGATAGCCATTTGATTCCACTTAAAACATATATGTTTATATAAATATTATATTCAAAGTGTAAACATGCATAATTGTCAAACATGTGATTGACCCTTTGTCATTTGAAGTTTTTATCAAAAGATGGCATGCCTTTTCATAAGTCTGGAGCTAGCCATCAATGAAAAGAAATGTAATGTATAGTGAAATTGTGAATGGGTTACAATTAGTGATACATGGAAAATAAAAGTATAAAACAGAATGGAATATGGAGAAGAATAAAAAAATTTCTGAAAAAACAAGATGTAGACCAGTATGTTTTGAAAGGGTGAGTTCATTTGTTTTTGGCTTCGGGGGGGGGGGGGGGTTGTGGTGGGAAACTGGAATCAGATTTTTTTAAACAAAATTGGATGATAGAATCCTATATAACATTGACCCTAAATTTTCATTCCTACCTGGACTAGCACAAAAGGTATAAATTTTGAAAACCCAAGTTAAGAAAACACTAGAGACATTATCTCTTGCATACTGAGCTATGTGACTCAACATCCAGTTAATATCTACAGTGATTTCTTAACTGGGACAAATTGCTATTGGTCACTAAGTGGCACAATTTCTCATTTAATAGCAAATGTCTACATTCACTTCTTCATTTGCAGGAATTCATCACCAAGCTTTATGCTGATCATGTTATTCTGGCAGGCATAAACGGATTATGGCCACACAAAAAACCCCTAAGATTGCCCAATTACACTGCAAATTTCATAGTTTAACTTTGCATCATATAAAGAAGTATTCAGTTACACCTATACACCATCCCATAATGCTTAGAGCACTCCAGGCAATTCAAAAGGTAATTAGCATTATACCCCCAACAAGCTGGGAACACATTTTATTGACCTTGGAAGAATGGAAGACTGAGTCAACCTTGAGCCTATCAGGATTGAACTCAGATCATGGACAGAGTTCTGGCTGCAGTGCTACAACTTAACCACTGCACTATGGGGACCCCCTAACCAATTTTCCAACAGTCATATTTACTAGATTGCCCGGATTTATTAAACATATCACACACCTACTCACTTACTTTCCCCCTAAAACAGCCCCCAAATGTCTTTATTGAGAAACCACCTTTCATGGTACCTCCACATCAACTCTACAACAAAGCTTGGTAGGTAACCTTTCAAACAGAATCCATTCAATTGCTCCCCTTTTGCATCAACAGGGTATGACCATTTTCCTATCTATGAGAGCAACATGTTCCTTATTACTAAAACCTTACTATTACTATTACTGGAAGAGTTATTGGGGAAAAATGTAAATCTTCCTCCCTCAAGTGACCAAATGAACCTACTGTGAAAAATAGGTAACAAAGCAAAGCTTCCCCTGTGCTTTCATCTCAGACACTTTAAACTACACTTTGCATACCCAATTCAACAGTAGACAGGATGGGATTTCTTATTTGCTAGAATTCTACAGATTCAGTGAGTGCCACCGCCCCCTTCTGAGCAATGCCTGGCCGGGCAGGCAAGGCAGGAGTGTCGTGCATGTGTGTGTGTGTGTGTTGTGTGTGTGTTGTGTGTGTGTGCGTGCGTGCGTGTGAGAGAGAGAGAAGCAGTGTGTGAGAGAGAGAGAGAGAGAGAGAAAGAGAGAGAGAGAGAGGAAGAGAGACTGACGGATAGAGTAGACCACCAGAGGGCGCTAGTGAGTTAGATAGAGTGAGGGACAGGGGAAGAGACAGTCAGACAGAGGATACAGGTGAATAGGATGAGTGCAGGTTTGTTTGGAGGGAAGGTTTGTTGTTAGGGGGTTGTTCCGCAGTGTGTGTGTGTGTGTGTGTGTGTGTGTGTGTGTGAGAGAGAGAGAGAGAGAGAGAGAGAGAGAGAGAGAGAGTGAGAGAGAGAAGCGTATCCTTCTCTTCAGGAGGCAAAGGCACCTTTGCCTCCCAGAGAGAAGGAATCCACGTAACAGAGAGGTGTTGCATCTCACTGGGTTGGCTGGGAATGGAACTTTTGTCCCCAGCCAACCCAGAGAGAAGCGAGGCCGAGACGTAGAAGGCTGCACCGGGAGGGAAATACTTTTAAAGACCCAGCCAGAGTCAGGAGGTAAGCATGGTCAGTGGGGGTTAGTAAGGGGGGATAGGTAGTGGAGCCAGGGGTTGGTTGGCATGGTTACTGGGGATGTGCCTCGCCCACTCCCTAACCCCCACCGACCACGCTTACCTCCTGGCTCTGGCTGGGTCTTTAAAAGTATTTCCCTCCCAGCAGGTTTTTTTAAAAACTGCCATGCCGTGCTTTCCCAGCCTCCTCTGCACTCGCATCCCTCAGCCTGATTGGTGTTGCGCAGTGCAGAGGACTCTGGGAATCGTAGCTTTATTTTTTTGGTTGCATACATGAGGCTACTGCACCACTAGCAACGACCAAAAGCCCGCGGCACTGGGAAGGCAGGAGTTACGGTGAGTGCAGAAGGCTAGGTCGGGGATGGTTGGGCCTGGTGTGGGAGCCTTTGAATGAATCAAATGCTTAAGGGCTCTTTTTATAGGTATAGATAGCTCTTTTGCTAATAAAGAGATCCTATGCTGATGGAACAGTGTGTTTCTTCAAAGCAAATAAGAAATTGAGAGTGGAAGGTGAGATAAGAAATTTAACAAGCTCTGAACAAAGAGAATATTCATTTAATTTCCAAAGACTTGGAAACTAGAAGTCCTAAGAAGAAGGGTAGCTGGGCATGCCTTCACCATTTAAGAAGAAAGGGGACAAAGTGAAGGGGGAAACTTCAAAGAAGGCACAGGGCCATAACTTGGCACCCAAGTATCTCAGAGGGCAATCGTCCATGGGGTCGCAAAGTCGGAGCCGACTGTGCAACTGAACAACAAAAAACACTGTTTAGTGTATTTTGTATTATATACCTATTTATTCTTTATATTGTCATTATTGTCTCTCTTTCGCTTTTTCTGCAGACAGCACACTTTGGTGTAAATTACTTTGAGTGGCCTTCGAGATGAATAAAGCAGTATACAAATAAAAAATGAAATGAAATGAAACAGCAGTATAGGATCTTTGAATGTAACTTTATTAATTTCAAAGGAAACAAGCAACATATACCCACAAATTAAAATTTCCCTACTGATATGCACTCAATAAGTGACCTTGAGCAAAAGAGAATACTGTATTTTGTTTTACCTTCTGCACATGGAGTTGACACTGATTCTATTTTACATGGAAATTGTGAGGAACACCAAGCTTTGTAGATCAAACTCATTGGGAAGCATTTGACCTGCTCTGCCTCAAACAGATATGCATACATACATATATACCCACATTTTGTTTAAAATGCCTAGAGGTGAAACTGGGAAAATTAGAATATCATGCAAATGTTCATTCATTTCACTTAAAAGGTGACACAAATATTCTTATATGAGATAGACTCTCTACATGCAAAGCGAGATATGTCATGCCTTAATTCGTTATTATTCTGATGATCATGGCATCCAGCGTACATGAGATTATGTGATGATTATGGGGAACATGAGATTGGGAGGTTAGGGTTGTCGTAAACTGTAAGCCATAAGCCTCAATATTATAACAAAGTAAGGCTTGAACTTTCTCGCTTTGCATTTAATGAGTCTATTTCATATATTTGCTTCACCTTTTAAGTTGCATTACTGAACTGAATGAACATTTGCACGATATTCTAATTTTCTGAGTTTTACTTGTATTTGGGTTAATGTGACACTACATATTTTATAAAAATATTTACTTATATTTATATCCTCCTGTATCTCCAGTGAGGTCAAAGCAATGTATACAGGACCTAAATGAAACAGCAAGATTGGTCACAGGATAACAAAAACCAGCCTAATTACAAAAAGTAATTTACAGTAAAAACCCATATATTGAATTTAATTTGTTCCACGGGGCTAGTCGCTGTACGATTTTATCACTATATGATGCATGCATCATATAGAGAATTTATATATGGGCAGAAATTCAGCTATTAGTCCCAACTACAGTCGGTCTATTCAATCAAAGAGGATTTAGGTAATTAACACCTTACGAATGGTAGATTGCATTGATCGATTGGGACTACTCTACATAGGATTTCCAATTGCAATTAGTCAACAGGTGCAATATTGCACACCTTTCAGAAGTTAATACAAGCATAAATTAACAGTTATAAAAGATAAAGAGGGAGTAATATAATATCCCATTAGTATTACTAATATTAAGTGATTACTCTTGGATGATCAAAGTCCTAACCAAAAAAGATAAGAAAGAGGAAAGGTCAAAGCTCAACTGCAGTTAATTTCACCCATAACATCATAAATACTTCATGATAGCAAATATTACTGGAGGAAGGACATTTGCCACAGAGAAGAAATGTTATCAGAGTTTATATAATACCTTTTGGGAATTTCCACCTACATAAATAAATCATAGCCAGTGCTAATTGCTTTCTGCTTTGCCTAGCTAAGCAGAGGTCAATGGAGATTCTCAAGTGCAAGAAGAAGTGAAAAGGCCTGAATCACTGAAGTTTTCCACTTGAAGGTGTTGGATTTTATCTAACTGCATTTCTACTATACCTAAGCAGTAATGGTGTACAGAGTGGCAAGCATGGAAGTAATTTATTATCAGCCACGTGTTAAGCTAAATAGATGGGACTAATGCATAAAATTGCAATTTGTGAGCTGTGATAATGGCTATATTACTAGAAATACATATTTCTACTTATGTGCATACATTTGCAATAGGGAGAAATGCCCTGAGAGTCCTCAAGGTTTGCTATTTTGTCTTACGTTTGAGATAATTTTGGATGTTTGTGTGTGCTATTGTTGAAGAACCCTATAGGAGAAGATTTTCTGTTACCCTCTACAGACAAATCTCTGGAATTGAAGATTTCTGACTCCTCAGTGTGGCTGGTATGACTCAGAGAGGCATGTGGGATTGTTTTTTGTTGAAGAGGAAGGTTGGGTAATGGTGGTTGTTAGAGAAGAAAGAATCAGGAGCTGTAGAGAGGCTGAAAATAGTTAGGATTGGAGGATTGGAGGAAGGAATAGAGGAGGAGAAAGAGAAGATGATAAAGGGGGCAGAAAGAGAGAAAGAGGAGGAGAGGTCTAAAGGAAGGGAAAGTGCCCAGAGCAAGAAGACTTGATGCTACCTATAAGGTGGACATTTATATTTAAGGAGAACCCTTGAACTAGGAAGCTGGTTCAGATGAGAGTTCCACTGGAGCAAGGATAACAACAAGCCAAAGTTAAAGTTCCCCACAAGCCCTCATATTGGGGAGGAAGGGAAAGTTGGGATTGACTATGAATAGAAGCTTTGGAATCACTATGGTCAAGCCAAGTCAGTGGTCTATTGACCAAAGAGAGTGATGCTGGAGAGTGAAGTAACTGTTACAGATTTTGCCAAGGTCAAATTGGACCTGGACAGTAACTAGCACCCACTATGTAAACTGCACAATAATTATTTATCCTCTAACCTTAAAAAACAGATTCTAGGGTATGTGGTTTTTTTTGGTCAAAATCTAAAATTCTCAAATAAAATGTTGTGTTCCCAGCACCTTTGCATAAAGTATTTGAAGATGTGCACCCTTTTTACCATTATTGTGAGACAATAAATATAGTAAAGGACAGCCTCCTTTTTAACATTTATTTAACATGAGTATATACGGCATAACTTACTAATTCAAAGAAATGCTTCACATAAATCACAAACACAAGGTATTAGAATGTACTTATAGCTTATGTTAATTGTTAACAGAGCAAATATGATACTTTATATTAAAGCCAGGATATATGGATTTATAGTTTATCTAATATATTCACAGAAATGTAACAGAATAGCTTAACATATCTATGGCATTAAAGATAAAGATCACGGTCTCTCTTGCTTGAAAGCCAGTTGTGTCCAACTCTAGGGGGTGGTGCTCATCTCCGTTTATAGACATATCTGGGTTTAAACCATAAAGGTTTAAAAGGAAAGATATCCCTTGCTCGAAGCCCAGTGCTCATCTCTGTTTCAAAGCCAAAGAGCCAGCATTGTCTGCTTCTGCAGATGTTTCCATGGTCATGTGGACAGGCATGACTAGACATCAGAGCACAATAAAGAGGCTTGTATTTATACTTTGAGGGGGTGACATATTTCACCTCCAACCTCTTATCAGGCCATCTGGTTAAACATTGCTTAGCAGTTAAGTGTCACTTTGCTAGCTGGCGAGTACTTCACTGAATGGTAAGAGAAGTTTCAGCCTCTCCTCTCTCGCTGAGGAGTTCCCCCCTTTTTCTGCTTTAGCTGACTCATATTAGTCCATAAAGCCTCATACATTGCTTTTAAAGAGTAAAGGCTTTCATGCCACTTCTTATTAATTTATGCAGTCTGACACTATATTGACCATAAATAGTTCAACCTGTTCTGAGTACTGAGTTGTAAAGTTTTGATTTAAAGTTAATTGGTTACAAATAGGTGTCTATACCTTCATTGCTTCAACACTAGTAAGTGTACATTGGGGCAAAAAAACCATTTACATTTATAAACTGATGGGGTCTGAACTCTCTGTGACAAACTCGGAAAGGGACCTTGGTGTCCTGGTGGACAGCTCAATGAAGGTGTCAACCCAGTGTGCCTCAGCAGTGAAAAAAGCAAACTCAATGCTAGGGATCATTAGGAAGGGTATAGATAATAAGTCAGCAAGTGTCATTTTGCCTCTTTATAAATCTATTTTGAGGCCTCATCTGGAATACAGGACTGCAGTGGCTCAAGTAGGTAAAACGCTGACTGGGAAGCGGAAAGTCAGCAGTTCGATTCCCGAGTACTGCAGGACGGAATGAGCTCCCGTCTTCGTCCCAGCTCCTGCCAACCTAGCAGTTCGAAATCAAGAAATTGCGAGTAGATAAATAGGGACCACTTCGGTGGGAAGGTAACAGCGTTCCGTGCGCTCCGATGTCTAGTCATGCCTGCCACATGACCACGGAAACATCTGCAGAAGCTAGGCTCTTTGGCTTGGAAACAGAGATAAGCACTGCACCCTAGAGTCGGATACGACTAGCTTTCGAGCAAGGGAAACCTTTACCTTTACTATCTGGAATACTGTGTACAGTTCTGGTCGCCATACCTCCAGAAGGATATTATGGAGCTGGAAAAAGTGCAGAGGAGGGCAACCAGAATGATTAGGGGACTGGAACACCTTCCTTACCATCTGAGGTTGCAACGGTTAGGCCACTTCACTCTTGAATGACGGTGTCTAAGAGGTGACCTGATTGAAGTTTATAAAATCATGCATGGTGTGGACAAAGTAGATAAGGAAAAACTGTTTTCACTATCGCACAACACTAGAACTAGGGGGCACTCCATGAAAACTTTGGGTACTAGTTCTCAAACAAATAAGAGAAAGTACTTTTTCACCCAGAGGATCATTGGTCTATGGAACTCCCTGCCAGAAGAAGTGGTGACAGCTGTCAGCCTTGACAGCTTTAAGAAAGGATTAGACAAGTTCATGGAGGACAAGGGTATCAATGGCTATAAGTATGGATACCTAAGGACAACCTCCGGGTTGGAGAGATAGGCAGGATATCTCTCAATGCTATTTCCAGGGAATCCTAAACAGGTGAAGGCATCTGTTTGGGAATATCCTGAAGCAAATGGTGAACCACTGTGTGAGACAGAATGCTGGATTGGATGGGCTGTGGCCTGTTCCAGCAAGGCTGTTCTTATGTTTTTTATGCTAAAGTGGATTACGGAAGGTGCAGAACAGTTGGGAGCAAGCATTATTTCCTTTTAAGACAGTGCTTGTTATAAGAAAGCATCACTGTACATAAACTGATAAACTGCAGCACTACACATGCATGTGCTGTAACACCCAAGAAGTCATAGAGAAGAACTAAAAAGAAGACTTCAGCCAAGGTCCAGTTTCTCTTTTAAAGTCAAAAACATACTGAGCATGTCCTTACTATATGTGCTTGACTACTTAAAGGCATCATCTCTTCATGCTAGTTTTTCCCAACCTTTGGTTTTTTGACTTCAATTCCCGGAAGCCTAAGTCAATTCCCTAAAGCACTGATAAGCCAATGTACTGACTTAGGTTTCTGGGAATTGAACCCTTCCTGTGGGGCATGGGCCCCATGTTAAAAAACACTGCTCTGTGCAGAAATATCTCCCACTCCATGTCATCATAAAGGTAAAGAGTGATTGAGCCTTTCATATCATACCTGTCAACCGCGGCTCTGTCAAATCCGGGACCTGTGCAAAATGGTTCTGCGCAGGTCGCCTTCTACGCATGCGTGGAAGGGTTTTACGCTTGTGTAGCACCCTTCTACGCATGTGTATCCTTCTACGCATGCTTAGCCTTCTACACATGCGTAGAACGATTCTACACAAGCGTAGAAGGTTTCTACGCAAGCGTAAAACCCTTCTACGCATGCGTAGAAGGTGACCTGCGCAGAAGGGCTGTGCAGTACCTCGTTTCCCCCCGCTGCCAAATTCCGGGGTTTCGGCAGCGCGTGGCGGGAAATGGCACAAATCGGCACTGAAAACCAGGAAATCCCAGCCAATCCAGAAAGGTTGACAGGTATGTTCCATTCTCTTCCAATGTAATCATGTGAGGGAAATTATGTCTGTTCTGATTTCATTATTATGTGTACTACTGTACTATTATTTCAAAAGAGCTAATGACTAAGCTATTACTTCTAAATGTGTTTTCATACCTGTGTTGCCACTTGGTTTGGAAGGCAATCTATTCTTTCAGAGGGCTGTACATCTGAACAGGTAGGTGAGAAATCTAGAAAAAAATAAATATATTTAATAAAATAGCCAGTGTACCAATTGTTACTCCTGCTGATGTTATTATTACCACAAAGAAGGAGGAGGGGAAGAATATTACTAGGATCACTACTAATACTTCTACTAACAATAACTAGGATAGTGATAATAATATGTGGAAGAAAAAAGAATATCATCAAAACAAAACAACATATTCATTTATTGTAACTAACTAACAATATTATTGTTTTGTAGCTTCCTTTACAAAAGGACTTGTGTTAATAATTTCAAGCTGTCAGCTAGAACAAATGTTAATTGTATTTGGATGTACAGTCCCACCATTTCTTTTGGAGATGAAAGTTCTACAGAGACACAGAAAATACATAGTAGAAAAGGAACACACTTACATATGGAAGCTGAAGGTGGGTTCAGCTAGTGTGACCCCATGTTCTTCTATACACATTTTCCCCTCAGAACTAGATCAGGGTTCCTTTTTTGAATGTTAAATCTTAGGATTCCTTCTTGTGTGACTTTTGAAAACTAGGATATTCTGGAAGTTGCCATCCAAAAAAAGTATTTTTTCAAAGCTCTGGCTTGGTTATTGAGTTTAAATACATGAAGGAGATTTGAGTTTCCACATAGCTGACGCTTTTAAAAAGAAGAATTTTTTTGAACTCAAACTAGAGGATATATTTGCCAATGTTAAGCCCTTTTCAAGCCTCACTGGTTTTAAAACTGCATTTTCATTAAAGTCTATAGAAATTGATACAGATAAATTGTGATTCCATCCTACAGTAAATAAGAGTAAACTTCTGTTGACTTAGTAAATGTCAAACCAAACAGAAAACATTTAGGTTCAAGTCCATACAGAATTAAAATGGAGTTTCATGTGATAGCTGTCACAGGAATGTGATGGCAGACACATTTTGCAGAGCTGAAAAAACATTTTGTTGGAGAGACATGATTCATGCAATCTTTTGTATTTGAGAAATCAAACATAGGAATCCGATGCTTAAATCCTTAGACCAAACTAAGACTTTTCATCAATTAAGGAGTTTTTCCCCCTCTAGTCACAGGCTGTGTATAATGTTTACCTCCTGAAATTCCACAAATAAGATTTTATCACAGGGATTATCACATGTGCCAGCCTAAACTCAGGCAAAAACTCAGACAGAATTTTCTGATAGTAATGTAAATTGCTAGGACAATGATGAAGTATTTTTCCACTTCTGGCAGGTTATTCTTTCCCTCATCAGTATAGGCAGAATGCCTTTAAGCTACTCTTTGCAAATGTAGTGTGACTTTCCCATTAAAAAACAAAAACAAAACCAAAGCTAATACATGCAGAATTAGCACCGAAGGACTAGCTGATTATTTAAAAAGAAGCTAAGGACCCACAAAATGTGTCAGATTTTTCAAAGTCCATCAAACAAAGCAGCAACTATCACGATTTTGTGCAACACGGACATGTTACACTGTTTGTCTGAAACCAAACAGAAGGCGGTGGCGCGCCAGCTGCAGAGTGTCCTGGAGGAAGCGGATTATCTAGACCCCTTTCAATCAGGATTCAGGCCCGGGTATGGTACGGAGACGGCATAGGTCGCACTGATGGATGATCTCTGGCGGGAGCAGGACGGGGGTTATCCATCCGTCCTTGCTCTTCTTGACCTCTCAGCGGCCTTCGATACCGTCGGCCACAGTATCCTTCTGGAACGGCTCAAAGGACTGGGGATCCAGGGCACCGTGTTGTCCTGGTTTTCCTCTTTTCTGGAGGGCCGTACCCAGTCGGTGTGGTTAGAGAGTGAGAGGTCCAGCCCTAGGCTCCTCAAGTATGGGGTGCCTCAGGGCTCGGTGCTCTCTCCTCTCCTATTTAACATCTACATGAAGCCACTGGGTGAGATCATTCATTCCCACGGGGTGCGGTACCATCAGTATGCGGATGACACTCAGTTGTACATCTCGGCCCGTGGGGACCCCAGTGATGCTGTTGAAATCCTATCCGGATGTCTGGAGGCCATTGGGGTCTGGATGGGGGCCAATGGGCTTCGGCTGAATCCCGGCAAGACAGAGTGGCTGTGGATAAGGGGCCCCGTGTTATCCAGGGAGTTAGCATCTTTGGTACTGGATGGGGCTTTTTTGCCCCAGACAGACCCAGTGCGCAACTTGGGGGTCCTTCTGGACTCGCGGCTGCTGCTAGAAGAACAGGTAGTGGCTGTGGCCAGGAGGGCTTTTGCCCAACTTCGGGTGATTCGCCAGTTGCTCACGCTCCTGGACTGGGGCTCCTTGCTTATGGTCACCCATGCTCTGGTCACTTCCCGACTAGATTATTGTAATGCGCTCTACATGGGGCTGCCCTTGATGACCATTCGGAGGCTGCAGCTGGTCCAGAATGCGGCAGCCCGGGTGGTGATGGGATGTGGGCGATATGCCCATGCCTCACCGCTACTTCGGGAGCTGCACTGGTTACCAGTTTGTCTCCGAATGCAATTCAAGGTGCTGGTTTTGACCTTTAAAGCCCTATATGGCAGTGGGCCAGGATACCTTAGAGACCGCATCGTCCCAAGAGTGTCTGCCCGTCCAACCAGAGCAGACGGGAGGGGCTCTCTGATGGTGCCATCAGCTAGGGGTGCACATCTATCCAGCACCCGAAGGAGGGCCTTCTCCGTGTCCGCACCAACTCTCTGGAACCTCCTGCCAACAGATCTAAGACTTCAAAGAGAATTGCTGCCCTTCAGGAAAGGATTGAAGACCTGGCTGGCAGGGCAGGTGTGGGGCCCGAATGGGAACACGGTCCCCGCCTGCTGGCTTATGTAAACAATTAAGAACTCTCTCTTCTTCTTTTTATAGTGGGTGGGATGGGTGGGTGGGATATGGGTCTTTTAAAGTGGGTGGGATATGGGTCTTTTAAAGTATTTTTATGTGTTTTTAGAACTTGTTGTAATGCCGCCCTGAGTTGGGTTCTGCCTGAGTGGGCGGCATATATAAATATGACTATTAAATTAAATTATTAAATTAAATTTAAATTAAATCATTGGGCCGATAAACAGTAGAAATTACCACACCTTCCTGCAAGGTGTGGATAAAAATGGTCCAAATTATCATCCTTGCCTGATGATGCAAGCAATGATTTACCTCTAAATGAAAATCACTCTTGCTAATTGATTGGGAGACGCTGTCTCATGCTAAAATCTTTTTGTGCAAAGAAAGGCATCATATAATTGAGATAATATTGGTTCAGGCAGCCTAGCCATTTTGGAAGTGTCACCATTCTACCTATATTGATGAGGGTTGGAAATCCTCGTCTCTACATAAGTGATAAGGGACCATATGATGCCTGAACATTCATTGTGTATAATGTAAAAACAGCCTAAATTGACAAGCATGGGGCATTCGGTGAGCATTTGTTCAATTCCTAATACAGACCACCTTTATTTTCTTTCATTTTAGTTTAGTCTAGTAATCTAATACTTTTATATACTACCTCTCTGGAGAAGTGAGTTCCCCTTTCCAGCTGATATGAAAATAACAAAATCAATTACACTTATATACCACCTGGGTACTAATTTTATGGACCTTGGCAGAATTGAAGGCTGAATCAATCTTGAGCCCCATCAAGATCCAACTCACAGCATCTGCAGCATTTTTGGATGCTGTACAGCAGTATAACCACGGCATAACCAGGGCTCGTTATACAACATTGTATAATACAATATGCATTGTATATACAGCTCAGTAAAAAGCATTGAAACAATACGAGGATAACTCAATTAAGAACAAGAAAGAAAAATAAATAAAAAACAATAATAACATATCCCATAGCAATAACTACAAAAATAAACCGACTTCATAAATTTGAGTCCACTAGGACTGATTAATCAGTAAGAGGATGTCCTTAAATACCTCTTACTAAGTAAATTTGTTTTCATTGCAACTAAGGCAACCAAGGAAGGAGCTTGTGTCAGCTCCACTAGCAAGCTGATTCACAGAGTAGATGCCACCACTGAGAAGTTACCCCTCCTAGTTGAGGACGTCCTTGCCATTATTGGTTTCAATACCTGGAGCATCAAAATTTGAGAGAAATTAAGGATGTGGGCAGTGGATCTCTGGGAAAGACTTTTAATGAAGGCAATAGATAACACTGCACAACAACAATTATGCTACTGGGAATAACACGTGATTTACATGATATCGAGTGTGCTGATTCCAAATCTAAACTCAGAATTAGCCAATCATGTACAGATTTTAAGGTGTGCTATAGCTGTTCAAATGGTCAGGAATTGGGTAATGTGTTTTTACATGTGGCCATTGTAACAGTTGCAGCTACCACTATGCCTGCTGCTGCCTCAGCTGAATCACATCCCCTGGTGGCATGCATGTTCCAGCAGCGTCCAAGCATGTCTGGTCAAGTCAGTGAGCTGATGTCAGAAATAGGTATATAAGGTGAGATAAACCAAGGGCTTGTCTCTAGTGCAAAACCATTTTATTTGATAGTACAGTTAGGCCATAGTGAGTCTGTTTTGAGCCATAGATGAGTAGGCACAGCTGTGTTAATAAACTGGACAATTTTTGTTAAATTTGTGGCAAATATACTCTGTGTGAACAATGCAAGAATCTAACCAAGAGGGTGAGATTTGCTAATTTAGGATCCTGATGTCCTAGGCAGAATTGGATTTCAGATTTGGATTCAGTGCACTTGATTTAGGAGAAGACACACTGATTAGACCAAGCAGCAGACTATTGTTGTTGTTGTTGTTGTTGTTTGTGATGCAGTGTAATCTGTACCATTTGCACCACTACTTCCTTTCATAAACCAGATGCCATTGAAGATTTGTATTCTGTATTTTTTTAATAACAAAACTGAGTTGCTGTCGATTGGGACTTTTTCAGCTTGGCATTGCAACAAATTCCATGTGCAATCCTGAGGTCTGCTACAGAAGGGTTTCCTGCTCCCAGAAGCAACCTAGATTTATTTCCTACTTTAAATAGGAAATTTATAGCTATCTGACTCACATTTTGGCTGGATGGGACCTGTGATCTAATTTTTCTTCTTTAATGTGCTCATGGTTGTTTAAGCTAAAGAAATAATTGTGCAGAACTGCTTTATTTGCTTTTATCATGGATAATAATGGTGCATGGCTTAGGGAAATCTACAAAGTAGAATGTTAAATCAATACCTCAAAATATGGCGCATTATCTCTAATTATGAGGTCCTATTGTACGCAACTTGTTGGTGTAATCTTTTGATCAGTATGTAATGGCTTGTTATTCAAGACAATTCATGAAAGCAGTTGCAGTAATCTCCTGCAATATTACACTGTTCAGGCTAAGGGTCCATTTGTTTGAAAAGTTATTATTGCTTGTAAACTGGTCGCAGGAATTTCTGAACAGACTCTGGAAGATGAGTGAAAATCAAGAGAAATATCTTGCAGTATAGTCATTTTAAGTGCATTTTAAGAGGTGCTTCATTTCTATGAAACACATGGATTTGCATACAATTACCTTTCAGACCAGAATAACCAGTTGCCAGAAGCCCTATCAAGGTACTTGCTATAACCGCTGCCAAAAGGAAGAGAGTGAGAAATGTGATTTCTAGTCCAGATAATTTCTTCTTTCCCATCTAGACAGAAACAGAAAAGGGGAAAAAAAACAGGAAATGTTAAGGAGAAATGTCCCTGTAAGCTACACGTCTAATAAACATGCATCCTTACATCGAAAGAGTTAAAATATAACCATGCCACCTTCAAGAATAAGTGAAGTATTAAGTTCTTCTCCCCCTAATGGGTGTCATATGGGTGTCATAATACTATTGATAGAACTATCTGTAGCTACTGAAGTGAACATTATGAAGTATCATTTAAACATACCTGTCAACCCACGGCTCCGGAAAAACAGGACCTGCGCACATCGCTTGTGTGCAGGTCGCTTTCCACGCATGCGTGGAAGGGTTTTACCCCTTCCATGCATGCATGGAAGCGCTACGCCGCTTGCGCAGCCCCTACGCAAGCAGTGTAGCACTTCCACTTATGCGCGGAAGCGCTACACCGCTTGCGTAGGGGCTGCACAAGCGGCGTAGCACATGCGCAGAAAGCGTTTTTCCCCGCTGCCAAATTACGGGGTTTTGGCAGCGCGGGGTGGGTTATGACGTCAATCGACGTCAAATTACGGGGTTTTCCCAGCCAAATCGGGATGGTTGACAGGTATGCATTAAAAACAAGACTAAATCATTGACTGATGGACCAAAACATATGGAAAAGATTGCACTAGTAGAAATAGGTGTACAGTAGAACCTTGGATAAAGTCCAAACTCCATTCCACAAGTTTGGACTTTATCCGATTTTGGACTTTATCTGAATCAAATGGGCGATGCATTGGATAACATCCCAAAAATGGACTTTATCTGAGGTTCCTATACCAAATACCTCAGACAACATCCATTTTTAAAGTAGTTTTGGACTTTATGTGATGCATCACATGTACATGAAAACCGCGACTTTATCCAAATCGGACTTTATCCGAATCAGACTTTATCCGAGGTACCAATGTACTTCTCAAACCATTGCTCCTGTTTTGAGAATATTAGTGTGTAGCCTCATTAAGTTTAAAACTGGTTGGTGACATTTATTTGAAATATTTTTACCCAGTCTTTCTCCTTAAAAGGAAGCCAAGGTGGCTTGTTGTTTTAAGGTGCCATCAGAGTGCTTCTGACTTATAGTGACCTTATTAATGAGTGTTCTCCAGAATGCTCTGTCCTCAACAGCCCTGCTCAGCATTTGTAAAGCCGATGGCTTCTTGTACAGAGTCATTCCATCTCGCATTTGGTCTTCCACTTTTCCTGCTGCCTTCCCTTCTCACAATTTATCCAAAGTACCTCAGCTTCATCATTTTTGTATTCAGAGTGTGGATTATCTTAGTCTTGGTCTCCACTGATATATATTTGTTTTTGATTAACTTTTCTAATTTCTTCATTGTTGCCCTTCCAAGTGTCAGTCTGGCCTTCTGTGGGAGGGATTTCTAGAGTCTGGAAGGCCCATTCACAAGTCTCCACCAAATGTACTTGTGGTGTGACTGAGAGAAATGTCACCCCTGATGATCTTAACACCCACATAGTGTTGTGTCCTGTCATTTGTTATTTATATTGCCGCACACTCGCCATAGCGACTCAGGGTGGCTTACAAACAATACATTATAATATGTTGATGGGGGCTCAAGGGGAGGGTCGGTGAAGTTCTCAACTGACCCTGGCTTCTTCTTCCCCTGGCTGTGTGGGCTCAGGGGGAAGGGCAGCGAACTCCTCAACCAGCCCTGGCTTCTTCTTCCCCCGGCCCATTAGTGTCGGCCCCAGGGGAAGGGCAGCAAATTCCTCAATGGGTCCTAGATTCTTCTTCCACTGGCCTTTGGTGTGGGCTCAGGGGGAGGGGTGGCAAAGTCCTCAACCGGCCCTGGCTTCTTCTCTCCTCCCCTGACCATTAGTGTGGGCCCCAGGGAAAGGGCAGCAAATTCCTCAATGGGTCCTAGATTCTTCTTCCACTGGCCTTTGGTGTGGGCTCAGGGGGAGGGGTGGCAAAGTCCTCAACCGGTCCTAGCTTCTTCTCCCCCCCGGACATTGGTGTGTCATGTCAATGGTAATCATTTTCAGGTTTTTCAAAATACAGAGTAATAAGAAGTGGTTTAATATTCCCTACTTCAGGAAGCATTCTGGGGCTGGGCCATTTGCCCATGACTGCACAGGCCTGAAGCAAAGTGGGGACCTAAACTCCCAATTTCTGGTTAACTCACTGAGCTATTCAGCCAGCCTTAATACCTGGAGAGGCCCATAAAGGGAAGTGCAGTCTTTGAAATACCCAGGATCCAAGCCATTTAAGGCTTTTTAGTTAGAACCAGCACTTTGAATTTGGCCAGCAAATGGATCAGCAGCCAATGGAACTTCTGTAATATGATCCCTGTAACCAGTCCCAGTTAACAAGCAGGCTGCTGTGTTTTGATCCTGCTGAATTTTCAAAACACTTTCCAAAGGTAGCCCCAGCTGGATTTGATTTGTAAAAAGTTACCAGAAAGAGTCTGGAATTAAAATATAATCTAGGAATATCTTAGCCTTTGATTTGCAAGAAAGAAGTATTCCAGTTGCTCATCTTGGCAGAAATCTCTGGAGAGACACAAATCCTATTAATGTTAGGAATGATGACCACCTTTGACAAACATCAACTGTAGAAGTGTTAGGGTCGAACAGCCAACTACTCAGTCTTGTGTGAACACCAATAAGATAGCATTAATGCTAAACTTAATGTTTAACTATAACTACCAATAAAACTCCTTTCAACTTATCTCTAGTTTTCACATTAATAAACTAGCAGTTGACTTGACATTGCTCGAGATAAAAACATTTTATTGTTTGCAGGGGCTAGTCTACAAGGAAAAATAACAGGGGTAGGAGGAGCTTGTTTCAAGTAGCCAAAAACAGAAGGCAAAAGCCACTGTAAGGACTGTTGTAGTATTAGTGGAAATGCTCAAATATATATGCAATGGAGTAAATGGACTACGACCAGAATACAGTTGAAGGATGATATGAGTGTTAAATCTGTTGCTATCAATGCCTGATCATCTGCAAAAAGTAATCTACCAGTTTGCATTTGCAGTGTTTACATTTCTTGTTGCATGCCAAATCATATGATTGGTATAGTTTGTGAAATGTAACTGAGAACTTCTTAATAATAATGTTTGTGTGCTGTCTAATCAATTCCAACTTATGGTGACCTTTCCAGAGATCTAGGTAGAGAATATATATCTGTGGTTTACCATCCCCTTCTGGGGGCATCCTGAGATGATGCAATTTACCCAAGTCTGTCCAGGCTGGCTATTTTCCTGGGAGGCACAGTGGAGTGTCCAATTCCCACTCAACCAATGGAATAAAGAGGCAGCACACGAATATTCGGAGAAAGGCATGAGACACATTTATTTAAAAGTCACCCTAACAGGGGGGGGGGAGGGGGGGAGAGGCTGGTAGTGCTATACCTTGAACCCAAGCAGGGAAGCTGTTCCTCCTCTCTTAGGCCCTGTACAGCAAATCCTTGCCCTTGGCAATGCTGATCCTTGTGAGCAACTGTCCAGGCCAATAGCCATTTGGGGGAATAGCCAAGAGGCTGTTACCAACTCATTGCTCAGGAAACAATGTTGGAAGTGCCCTGTTGATGTCTCATGGTGAAATTTGCACAAATCATGTCAGGTAATCAAAGCCATCTCATCAAAAGATACCCTAAAAGATTCACTATTAACCCCATCCATCCACCCAGCACTACCACTACTAAATGTGACCTATTTATTAAACCATACCCGCCAACACTAATGACCAACTATTAAGCCTAATAGATTGTGGGTGGGGGGAGAACTACCTAGCTCCCCATGGCCAATTTGGAAACATAGGCTAAAAAATTCCTATCTGGACCCTTAACTGCAACCCCCATGGGTTCTCTGATTAAAGGATGGGTAGGTGGAACGCTAGCATTCTGGCAGCCAAAGAAGCTAATGGAGGAGCATGGCCAACCTACATAGACTCAGCCCACCCCTTCTCCACATTGCAAGGTTGCAAATCATCTGTTTGCATACCAGACTCTCATCCACAGCCAGATGGGAAAAGCACCCCCAATCATCCACCAGGTAAACTGGTTTACCCTTAGAGTGTGCACTCCCAATTTCCAGATACCTACACCACTGAGCTTGGCAAAATCTCAACTTGCAGCAATTGACCACTTAGATTTATTCTAATAGACTTAACTGCTGCATGTACAAATAACAGGATTCTGAACACTCGGTGTACCTAAATTGAACAGATTTACTAGTTAGATTTTCCATCAGTTAGTATATTTTTCTCCTATGGAATACAGGGACTTGTGGTTTGATGGGAGACTTTGGGAATCGTTTGCCAAAGACCTGTGGTGCATAATACAGTTCTTAATACCTTATAAAACTACAGATCCCAGCATACTGTAAAATGGTGTCACAGCAGTGAAATCAAACTTTTCAATAGTTGAATTAAATTATCTAGACCAGAGTTTCTCAATCTTGGGTCCTCAGATGTTCTTGAACTTCAATTCCCAGAAGCCCTGATTAGCAGAAGTACATACTTGGACTTCTGGGAATTGAAGTCCAAGAACAGCTGAGGACTCGAGGTTGAGAAACCCTGATCTAGATTAAGACTCTTATTGTTTCATCTTCTTTTTCAGTTTTGTAAAATCTAGAAAATTATAGTTTAATGGAAATGTCTAGAGAGCTAAATGGTAAGTGTGACAAGTGATCAGCAGCAAAAAACAACAAATAGTCTTGTACTTTCAATGTTATAGAATTTTGTTTGGCAGATTTCAGATCTAGTGGTTACAATCCAAAAATCATTTGTTAAATAAAACTTGTATGTCTTTAAAGTGTCACAAGATTATTACTATTATTTGTTTTTGCTCTATTTTAACAGACTCATGCAAACTGGTTTTTAAGAGGCAGTGGTTTAATTAAATAATGGATAGTGTATGGGAAATATTGCAAATAAATTCAACAGCAATTCTACATGTGTCTATTGAGAAATATGTAGACTTGTTTCCATGTAGGTGGTATGGGAAGAGGTTGCTATTTCAGTTCTCCAAATCTGGGCAGCCTAATTTGCATAATATGTAAACTTTTAAACAGCCTTACTTGTATAATAGGCAAATTCCCATGTTATGCAGATAAACGATATTAACCGTTTCATTACTTTTCTACCAGTATGTTTCAGCTTTGACATCATTCTAATAGCAGCCACAAATAACATGGTCTTAAACTGTTAAGGTCCTAAATTTTGTAAATCAATACCAGCACCATAAACCTAGTATAGAATGCCACAGGCAATAAATTCAAATCAGACAGGACTGGGGTGATATGATCAAAATTACCAATATATGATACCAGCCTGCTGCATGTTATTTGTTGTCTATACATCAGGGGTACTCAACCTTTGAAAGCCATGGGCCAGGTCACACTCCCTCAGGCAGTTGAGCAGGCCAGAGCAGGGAACTGTTGGTTCCCCCGCAATAAATGCTGCTGTAAAATGCAGACATGGCTGTCGTAAATGCTTTTACAACAGCTGTAAATGTGTAAAAACATGTTTAGGACAGCTGTTTCTGCATTTATGGCTGTTTGTAAATGTGTTTTTATGCATTTATGGCTGACATAAACGTGTTTACAACAGCCACAGATGCATTTACAGTTGTTTCCACAGCTTCCAGTGACACCAGCAAGAGTGAGGCTGGAGGGGTTCATGAAATGGTGCTGCGAACCAGATCCGGCCCATGGGTCATAGGTTGAGAACCCCCTGCTATACATTGTTTTTAGAATCAGGCATTCCCATAATTGCAAAATATTTTACTTATGTTTATGTGAGCTCCCGTGAAACTACTCGTGACATCACCCAATGGCTCATCACAAAGAAAAGCTTGCTTCTTGCAAAACAATTAGGAAAAAACAGCATATTATACCTTTGGTTCAATAAATACTTGACACATACTGTTTTAAAAAAGCTTAGAACTAAGTCCTGCTAATTGATGAAAAGTGTATCAACTGAGATACCAGCTGGGTAGTACGTTATAGTATAGCTTTGCAAACTTAGAAAATTGAGCATGAAAAGCGAGTTCAATTTAAAATAAAATGAGTATTTCATAAGATACCTTCAGTGCACCATGGAAAGTTATATTTACATTCAGTGCCTTGGAGTCTAATTCTTTTTGGGCACACAAGGATAGCTATGCATCCTATTTCAAAGTAGACCACCCCTTATTTGAAGATGTGCTTTAGTTAACGGGCATCTACTTCAAGCTAAAGAGGGTAAGAACTGAAAACAAGAAAATAGACTCGGTATTTCAGAAGAGTCTGCTTGGTCACAATTATTACCACCATGACAAAATATAAGTCACTTTTAGATTATGAACTTTTATATGAATTTTTTATATAATCTGTGTCCTGTATTTTCAGCTATTTACTTCCTCATTTCTGGTAACATCCTAATGGCAATACTATTCATGCAAAAAGAGAATGATTTCTACCACCTCCTCCTTTATCTGCAACCTCTTCACACAATTTCTCATATTTTTCTCAAGAACCCCACTCCTGGCTCCTGATACAATATATGCAAAATATATGGTCTTCCTTACTGTTCAGGCAGCTTCATTTCAAACTACCTGGCATTTGAACTAACCTCAGATGGTAGCCCGATATCCAACACTTTGCAATAATCCAACCAGGTTATTACTAAGTATGCATGACTGTAACCAGAATGCACCCCATTTCCACTGGAATTGTCCATTCCCATTATTACAATGCATGGCCCTTCTCTAGAACAATGCTGGTAAATACCAAGTTCATCCATTATGACAACCTTTTATTTCATTTGAACTATACTGACATGTAACAAAGATTTTAAGGAATCTATGACATGTATGCATATATTCAATAGGCTGCTATCTTTTAAAGGGATATTTTATTCTGTTGCAAACCTAATGTATTAAACAAGCAGCAGTTGCATCCTAACTACTTAGACAGCTGATGAAAGTTAGAAACAAATATTATTATTTTTTTAAAAAAGGAGAAGCTTACATTTATACACGCTTGGTTTCCTCCATGTACTGCGGCTAGATATTCCAGTCACAAGTCATTTGTTACATTGAGGGTTGAAGCTATATGTACTGAACCATTCCCCTATCAGTTTATTGTCTTATATTTTAACTATACTATCAGTAGATGATATACTATTCACAGTCTGATTGTTACAGCCAGGGAAAAGCTAGTTAATTAATAATATCCCACATCTCCCCCCTCCCCATCATTTAAGCCTTATTTAACAAGTAGAACATGAATAGATCACATGGCTGGGTATAATTGCTGCCTTTGCCACGTCCTAAGCCACCTGACAAATGCTGTTTATAATTTCCCCTGGACTTTCACTTTTTTAAAATTAGATTTTCCTCTATTAAAACTCCATTTATAAAAATTATTACCCAATCATAAATACATCTGAGGGTTAGCTGATAGGTGAAGTCATGTATAATGTTCACCTTTCTGAACACTTCAAAGAATTCTTCCTTGGAGAACATATTTGTTTGGGGAGGAGAGAAGAGGCATAGAGTGAAGTCTATTTTCTGCACTGCAAAAAAGAAACAATGTTGATAATCAACTCTTCAAAGGTAGATTGCTGACTACATATTGTTTAACCAAGAGAGGATCCTGATAGAAAAATGCATTCACCTCTGCATCACAGGTAGTTTTGCTGAAATTAAGTCAGTGCAACTCAATCTATCATGAAGAAGATACATGGATAAAAAAGAGTTAGAGAAAGCTCTTAGGTTTTCTAGTCTATCCTTTACCTGCTCTGATCTATGTTGATCTCCTTCAAGATGATGATGATGATAAATTGTTTTGAAAGACAAGAGCTGAATTAAATACTCTGCTGGAAAGTACAAATAACTTTAGTAAAGACTTTGGAATGCAATTTGGAATTGACAAGTGCAGCAATTACTGTTAGAGCAGGAAAAATTGTAAAAGATGATGGATTTGACTTAGATAATGAAGAATGTATCAAAGCAATAACATGAGAAGAGGAATACAAGTACCCGGGAATTCTGGAAGCTTCTGACAAAATGCAGTTTCCATAGACAGGTAAGAGCTCAAGATAAACAACTATTATTCCTCTGCCTTGATACACTATGTCACTGGAATAATGACACAAAAACAGGCCTCCAAACAAACATGGACATTATTAACAAATACAGAAATGGCTTCCTGTAAAGTTTCATCTGGAGATTTCTTCCACGTTTGATATGGTGTAGATCAGGGTTTCTCAACCTTGGTACTCCAGGTGTTCTTGATTTTAATTACCAGAAGCCTAAGTCAGTACAAATGCTGATCAGGACTCCTAGGAATTGATGTCCAAGAACATCAGGAGGGCAAAGTTTGCTGACTCCTGAGCTAAACCATACACAGAAGTGGCTTACCATTCCCTTCTTCAGGGGCATCCTTAGACTGTGCAGCTTGCCCAAATGGTGGTTTTTTCGGTATTAACAATGAGAAGTTGAACTCCTAACCTCTCTATACCATACTGTTATACAGTGCAGCATCTAACTCTTGTTCTTTGACTCTGCAGCCAAAAACCTAACTAAGCGAGCTGCCTTGCCAATCCCATCTAACGTTAATCCATTTACTTGTTTATGCAAATTTATTTTTAAACATATTTCTCTAAAATGGACCCAAAAGTATTTCAAATGTGCAAAAGCATGTCACAACGTTCTTGCCATCTCATAGCAACCAGAAAAATCCTTCTGGTTTTTTATTTTTTTATTTGCCATATGATGATGTAACAAGTGGGGAGATATTAAAAATGTGCTGGAAGACCTTGGGTTGTTCAAATTTTCTTCTTTTCCATTTCTCTCTTTTTCAAAAACAGACACATGCAATATTTATTTATTTATTATATTTATACTCTGCCCTACTGGTGCAAGCACCACTCAGGGTGGCTTACAGTGTGAAGTAAATACAACAAGAAACATCTATGATGGAGTCTGGGCTCAATGTCTCTGGGAGCAGATGCAGCAGCGGCGTCCCGGCGGCTCCTCCCTCCAAATTTAGTAGAGATTGCTTGCAATTCTGCCCTTGCACATAAGCTAAAAATGAATCCACATATTTTGGCAAGCCATTATTCGTCATTAGTGGGTAGGATTTTTGTTATTGCAACCTTTTTTCTTATTCTTGATAACTGCTAGGTAATATTAGCTTAGGGATTTTACAAATTCACAGGACTATCCAGAGACTTACAAACATTTAAACCACATGGAATCTACCAGGCCCTTTTCAAGCCGCATCATCGTGTAATCTGACTGTAGGAAGACCTCTGACAATAACTGCTATGAGTCACACTTGGTCAGAGTTACTACACCAGTTCTATTTCTGTCTCCACCTCTTGTGCCATCTGGAAGCTGTTCTGCTTGACAACACTGTTTTAAAATAACACCTTGAAATATGATGGGGAATGGAATTGTAACAATACAATGGCTAATTATTAATAAAATAAATAAAAACTGGTTGGAAGGAGAACATACTGTATATCAGGGGTTGCCACCCTTTTTAAGTCGGGGACTGTTGAGGGGGCCAGATTGGTGGTCCCCTTGCAGTTTATGTCTGCCATAAATGAGTCAGATTTCAGCAGCTGCAGCAGCTGCAGCAGCTGCAATGGTGGTGGCAGCTGGAGGAAGGGTGGGGTGTAGATTATTTGGAGCAGCAGGCCAGATCCAGCCCATGGGCCATAGGTTGCCTACCCCTGCCGTATATTATACCAATGCACCCAAGCATTGTATTGATGTGTCTCTGCTTCAGATGAGAAAATAGGGTGATGTTAGCCAAACCATTATCTCTCAGGATTATCCTGATGTATACAGAAGTGATAACACTATTGGTCTAATTAGGAGGTAAAGGAAGCTAAAAGTACCTTCTTGAGGAAGGGTTGCAGATGATGGACTAGCCAAAGCTAAGCAAACAGATTTCTGTTTACAGCAGCCTCCTGATTTTTCAGTAACAATGCTGGTCCAAAAATATTTCCAATCTATTAATCTAGGCCTTCAGAGTGAAGGCAGAACAAAACAGATAACAGTCCCAGTCAGGATTTCCTGCTGACCTCTAGGATTTTGGTCCAGTCTTGATTAAGCTGCAGCATATCCACCCCATCCATTTCTGCATTACCTCCAAACAGGGATCTGGGAATCTCACAGCCTCTTTGACATTATTTGAAACTACAAAATCTGGGGATTATGAACACAATAGTGAAACTGGACCCAAAAATGCCACATGATCTCCTCTAACAACTTTGTGTTAATGTTACAAAGATTAGAACACAACACTGAGCTCTGACAAACTCAGTAGACTAAAAGCCACGAAGCAAAATGAAAATTTCACTGCCAGTATCTCCTGCTGGTATCATACAAATGGAACCAGAACCACTACTAACTGACCCAAAGTTTGCTCTAAAAAATGGTCCTGTCCAGTATCTTACAAAGACCAACTGTGAAGGAGACTTTGGACTCCAATAGCTTCTTCTTGGGTATAGCATATCAATTTCCTGTTCAACATAACCCCCTTTCAAACAAGCAGTTACAACCAACAGTGGGATTCAGCAGGTTCGTCCCAATTTGCCAGAACCAATAGCAGAAATTCCGGCTGCCCCCGCCCAGTGATGCACTGCAAAAAAATTTACTACCTACTCTGTGGGTGGAGACATCTGTGGGCGTGGCCAAACATCCTGCATTATGGCTATGGAGGTGGGCATGGCCAACCAAGTGGGTGTGGTCTGTGGGAAATTCTGCTACCGGTTCTGCAGAACCTGACAGAACCTGTTGCAGTGCATCACTGGCCCCGCCCCCCCAAGTTTTGAAATAAAATAGTCCTAATTCAGGTACAACACAGGGCTTTCCCCCTGGCCACGCCCACCATACCATGCCCACAGAGTAAGTAGTAAAAAAAAAATGAATCCCACCACTGGTTACAATTCTCATCATGCAAGTGCATTATCCTCCTTTGCAAAGCTCTTTTCAGCCTAGATGGACTGACCTCCATCCATCAATGCAACTAGCCTACATCATCAAACTGAAACCTCTCTATTAAAACTGAAAATGTGTTTGCTTCAATTGTCTCTCCGAAATATATTTTCATTTGGACGATATAATTAAGTATATTTTCCCCTTCCTTATAAGATGTTCTGCAGAGTCAGGAGAATGGGTTTCCGAGTTGTCCTGCTCACTAGTCCAAGTTTTACAATGGAGAATCAGAATCCCTGTAACTATGGAGCAATTCTGCTGGGCATGACTGTGCTGGTGCAATGGAGGACACAAATACCTTACAACTTTGAGGTAAGCCCTATCAAGGTTCCTTGTCAAGAAACTCAAAAATAAAAGATGATAGGTTTTGGTTGCCTTTTGAGACTAAGGCCTCTTAACTCATGTTTGGGATGATTTGGCCAGGATGGGGGAGAAATTACTTGTCAATTGAAGATGATACCAGCTGTGCTTTATCACTTGAGAGAAGACTCTTCAAGGCTATAAATCATTCTTCATGCCAGGCTAATTAGGCATACAATGATTGTAGCTAAAGAGAAAGGAGAGGCTGTTCTCTTCTTCAAAGAGTTTTGAGGTACTTCAGCATTTGATTGGTCCATCCCCACAAAGAGTCTAGAAAGTGCAGTTATGAGTATTAAAACAGAAAGGGAAATTATTTAGTTTAGCCTAGTATTTCTTAGGAGATTGCTCATTTGCTATTTCAGTGTTTGAACCTGTACTCTGTGCAATCATGCTGATCTTCTGCTGAATTCTAGATTCTCCAGATTCTTTTTATGTCTTGTTAACGATGTATGTCTCAGAGTTACTTTGGCCCATGGGGTGCTATATAAGTTCAAAAAATAAGTATTATCCTATAATGGTTAGCTTTTCTTATTTTCTCTTGTAGGAACCATACCTGTCAAGTATCCCGTTTTCCCCGGGAAAACACCTTATTTTTACCCCTCTTCCCGCCCCCTCCCATTTTATTAATTTCCCTGTAATATCCCTTAATTTTTCAAAAACAAATCCTGACCAGAGCCCTCACAGACGAAGCTGCATTATGTTTTTTCTGCCACCAGAGGTCTCTGTGGCTTTTCGCTTGTGGAAGGAGAAAGAGAAGGTGGTGGTGGTGGGGCCTTCTGTAGTTTTTCTTTCATTTCCCTGACACATGGTCATGGAGGCTTTCTTTTTGCTGCTGCTGGTCAGAGCCACCATGGGACGGGAGTCTACTCTAGGTGAGCGATATTTCAGATATGGAGATTAACTCCTCAGCTGCTGGGAGGCTTGGAAACTACAGAGGTTGCTTTTTACTTTACTAATTACCTTCCTTAAACTGGATCCGACATTCTCAGGTGTTGGTGCTTCAACTGGTTGCAGTGAGGAACAAATAGATTGGTTAATTTGGGGGAATTAATCCCTTGCTCCTCCACCCTAATTGTGTGTGTGTGTGTGTGTGTGTGTGTGTGTGTGTGTGTGTGTGTGTGTGTGTGCGTGTGCGTGTGCGTGTGTGCATGTGCAAGGCTAGTTTATTAAAGCCAAGCTGCTTACAAGCAGTTGGTAACCCTAGGGGGCTGTTTTACTATTCTGCACTTTACTTCCCAGGAAAAAAAAATTAATTTAAAATGAGTAAACAAGAAAGAAAACAAAACAAAAGTTTCCCCAAGAAGATGGGAAAAGCGTTCTTTGGCCCACACAGCTTTGTGCCCATTGCATCTACAATACCATCTAGCCATCTTATTTTTGGCCACCCCCTTCTTTTGTCCTCTACCTTTCCCAGCATCAAGCCTTTCTCAAGTGAATCCTCTCTTCTCATTTGATGTCCAAAGTACTTTAGCGTCATCTTTACTATTTGACCTTTAATGAGCAGTCATGGTTGATTTCTTCTAGGATCGACCTATTTCTAACACCACATTTCAAAGGCATCTATTATTCTGCGCTCAGCTTTCCTAATGGTCCAGCTCTCACACCCATACATCACCACCGGGAATACCATTGCTTTGACTATGCAATTTTTTGTTTGCCAGGTAGTGTCTCTACTTTTAACTATGTTCCCCAGGTTTCTCATAGCTTGTTTCCCAAGCATCAGTTGCCTTTTTATTTCATGGCTGCAATCACCATCTGCAGTGATATTTGATCCTAAGAAAGTAAAATCTGCCAGTTGTATCCAACTCTAGGGTGCAGTGCTCATCTCCATTTACAGCCAAAGAGCCAATGCTGTCTTTGTTTGCAGACATTTTCATGTCCATGTGGCAGACATGACTAGAGCCTAACCAGCAAGTCACATGGCTATATTTGGCCACGGCCACAGATTTGGCCATGCCCACAGAGGGGTGTGGCCAAAAATTCCCTTATTTTCAAATCCAAAACTTGACAGGTATGGTAGGAACTATTCTGGAACTGACTATGCCACAATTTTTTTTGCTGAATGCTTATTTGTTCGACAGATTTGGATTGGTTGTGTAATTTTTTGAAACTTTTTGGAAATTTATGATTTAAAAAAATATTACCACCTTTAGCAAAATATGAAATTTAACAACTTTTTGGTTATTTTAGGCAGAGGGTTTTAGAATTTCTGGTAAAAAAATTCATTTAACTAGACAACAGAAGTGCAGTGTTACATGCACTTTGGTGTCTAGTCATGCCTGCAACATGATCACAGAAACGTCTGCAGAAGCAGATAGCGCTGGCTCTACAGCTTTGAAACAGAGATGAGCATTGAACCCTAGAGTCGGATATGACTGGCTTTCGAGCAAGAGAAACCTTTACCTTTACTAGAAGTGCAGAAAGCCACAGAGTAGAATAGCTACACATCTTCCAGTGTCCACATTTCTCATTAACTGGCACTCACAGTCTCAATAACTCACTCTGACAAATACAGGTATATATGAGATTTTCCCCCCAAAAAAATGTTTATTTACTTAATTATTTGGAATCATAGATTTCTGCATATAATTTTCTTTACTGAATGCATGCTGGCAACAAACAAATGACATCAATCAGCAAAGAGAGAGAAAGAAAACAGGAGAGAGAGGCAGGACTCTCTTTTAAATCAGAGGTGGAAAGGAATGAATTGGTTAGTGTTGATTGATAGATAGTCATGCCAGCCCAGAAAAGTTCCTTGCAGTCAGTGTAACTACAGGCAAAGTGATATGATATTATAAAATTCCAACATCCCTCCTCAAACTCCCATGCAGCCAACTCTCTTGAAGTCCCATCTTGCTTTGCAAGCTTTTGAAATAGTCACTTGGCAAAGGCTTGATTATGGGGTCTACTATCATCTCTTTCGTGGGACAGCAGATCATATAGGCAATGCCTTTCTCCATCAGGTCACATACAAAGTGGAATTTCATGTCCATACATGCATCATCTTCTCATTTTGTGACAAGTAAATAGTTTCCCATCACCTTGATCACCATCCCTCTCTTTACCCAAAAGTAATTCAGCAGCTTCTCCAGCTACAGCAGTACTCTACATGCTTCCATTGCAGCAATGAATAACTTGTAGTTTAATGCAGGCACATACCCATCAAGCGTGGCTCCTGGAAATATGGGAACTGCTCTGGCCCAGGTGTGCATGCGCCACAACAACTCATCTGCTCATGCACAGAACCCCTCTGCACATGCACAGAGCCCATTTGCGATGGGCACACATGCACAGTAACCCCTTTCCCTACCATTTAAATACGGGACGGCGGCGGAAAAGAGAAGGAATAAGCGGAGAAATACGGGAAATCTCGGCCAATCTGGGATACTTGACAGGTATGTGCAGGCACCAGAAAGTAAATTTCAGTCTGATTACTTAAAAACTAACCCATTGCCAGACATTTTGCTCTGCAGAACTCACATTGGTTCATAAATATTAGAACTAGATTCTGAAGAATCACTTTTGGCATATGATTCTTATGTCTGAGGAAATTGACTTGGTCTACAAATGTTCACATTAAAATATAGCAATTAGTTTTTAAGGTGCACCTGCATTTTTGTCTTCTTTATTTTCTTTTATTTATTTCTATTTTTTTTCCTTTGTCTGATATGTTTAGCATGAAGTGGGCAAAAGTATAATTTAACATTGGATGCTAATCCTGAAACTTGCAGCTTGCACATTCTTCTTAGCTACTGTATGTTCTTATTGCCTGGAGGTATAACAGTAATGATATTGTTCTAATGAGCCTAATTCGACCTACCAAACAACTCTGGTTGCTAGGAGGCCAGTGTTCTTCTATTTGAAAGGTCTGTAGTATGAAGCTATAAAATGATAGGTTTTATGTAGCCAACCTGAAATAGAGATAAGCTATACAAATAATAATTGGAAAAGCAATCTAACCCATACCTGTCAAGTGCAGCTCCGGAGATTACGGGACCTGCACAGAACGTTTCTGTGCAGGTCTGTTCTATGCATGTGTAGAAGGCTTTTACGCATGCGTAGAAGGCTTTTATACATGCATAGAATGGACCTGTGCAGAACCGTTCTGTGCAGCTCACTTCTACGCATGCGTAGAAGGCTTCTACGCATCCCCTTCTGCACAGAAGCCTTCTACGCAGCCTCCGTCATCTCTGTCATAGCCAACAATAGATAGATAAATCTTTATTGTCATTGTCCCCTTGCAGGAACAATGAAATTTCTCACCGGGCCGGGCAGGTGCACTGAGTGATGCCATCCGTCACCTCCTCCTCCCCCTCCTCCTCCACCGCCTGCTCCCCTGCCTGCTTATGCTAGTGCTTCGGCTCTGAGCCTCCTCTGCTCCCGCTGGCCCCCTCGGCTCAGCCGCGCTCAACGCCCACCTCCCGAGCTCCGGGAGGAAGTGTTGTTTTCAAATCTGTCTATCTCTAGGGGCCACAGAAGGCAATTTTGTGGCCTCCAAATATTTGGATTACATCTTCCAAACTCCTTGGCTGTTGGCTGTGCTGAATAGGGTTTACGGAGTTTCAGCAATAAGTAACTGGTGACTGTTATATTGTATGCTCATCTTCATGAGCACACTCCTACATGTTTGAATTGTTGTACAAAATCAGTGATATCCAGTGGGGGCTCCAAAAAAATTTACTACCACACTGTGGGCATGGTGTGGTGGGTGTGGCCAGGGGGATAGCCCTGTGTTGCACCCAAATTAGGACTACTTTATTTCAAAATTTGGATGGGCGGGGCCAGCCATAATTTTTGCTACTGGTTCTGGCGAACTGGTGTGAATCTGCTGATGCCCACCACTGGTGATATCCCAAACAAACTTTAAACTATTTGAACTCTGTATGAATGTTATCTGAGCTCATAGATAAGGATAGTGTGAAGATATGAGTAACTGAATTCATGCTAGTAATAGCATCTGTAAGATAAGCATCCTCATAATAATAATAATATAAATTATAATAATAATTATTATTTTTATTATAACTTATTCTGGGTTGAAAGGAGTTTTGTGTAAGAACCTCCACTCAGGCAACACCCAAATGAGGCTGCTTTCATGTCCCCAAGAGCTGTGACAGAGACAGGTGCTCAAATCGTCAGGCAGTACCCGGGTCTCGAACTGCCAGCTTGCCAGCCTTCCAGCTAATCACTGAGCCACTGCAGCCCCATAACATTAGCTATATAGTGGAGAACAATACAATGCATCAGGAGTGCTTGGATCATAACATAAAATAACTTAAGGAAGTTCACAGAAAGAACATATGTTTCCATTTCAGCCAATTCCAGCAGTTGATCTTTTCACAAATTCAGAGAAAGGATCCAGAACAAAATGAGGTGGAGTAATGTGGGGAGGGCTTGAAGACCAGGGGATGAAGAACCATTCCTTCTGTGAACTCCTTAAGTTAGCAAAGCTGAAGATACCAACAGCTATATTGTCACAGGGAATCTGACTTATCCAGAGATGCATGTCTGCCCCTACTGACTCCATGCCATTGTGTTCTCTTGCCTTCGCTTTCTTTCTCTTTTTCAGCTGAATCAGGGTCATTGTGTGTAGATGATGTCAGTGGGAATTCTGCTTATCCAAACCAATCTCCTTGACATAGAGAATTAAAAAGGAAAAGGGAGAAAAGAGCGAAAGTCCTTTTTCAAACTTTACTTTTCCAATTTTCGATTCACTGAAAATTTGGTTCAATCCTCTTGCTTAGCATAGCAATTCACACTAGAGTTAGCCCATTGAATCAGTGGGGATTAGGTGACTCTACACTTTGGTAAAATTTATTAATTCAAATGGAACCTACTCTAACTGTAGCAAGCGATAACTAAAACAGTACACAAAGTAAACCACCCGGTAACAGATGACTCATTTTCCTCAACAAATGTTTTTCCTCACCACAGGAACTAAAGATTGTTGCTGCTGTGTTGTTGTTACATGCCATCATCTTGTCATGGATGAAAGGTGACATTATGAATGAGAGATATCTAAAATGTCATGCCCTCAGCTCTTGCAAATACATGCCTGTGGATTTATTATTGAATTTTCTTATATGCTTTAATTATGTACTTTGGTCAGAGCGATGGTATATAAGTGGATTGAATAAGTGAATTAAAATAAATAAATATTAGAGTTTCTATAAGTCAGATGCAACTTGGTGACAAACTTCATTAAGGATGCCACACATATTTCTTGATTTTATTGTAATAGACTATCATCATCCTTTTGCTATGATATTGGTAGACATCAAAATTAAATTAGTTGCCCTCTTGCTTTAGGCATTGTGACAATGTACGTGTGGTGAGTTTCACTAGAGAATTTCAAAACAGGAGATCAGAAACACTGACTGTTCCTTATCATTTCAGTTCTTCTCTAGGCTCTGAGGGATTTTTTTATCTTTTCCTAAACCAAAATAGAAGCATGTGTGGGTGAAGGAGAAAGATAAAAGAGGAACAACTGAGAAGAAGAGAACAGAGGGGAGAAAAGGCAGGTGAACTCTTAAGACAAGCAGGAAGCTTCTTACACAAGGCAAAGCAATGACCCAGTACTGGGGGAAAAATAACCAAATGGGAATCTCTCCTGATAACCATTTAAAACCATGTTAACAAAACAAAAATTGCAAAGTGAATGATGTCCAAACAAAATGAGACAGATAACAGACTGATAATGAACAAAGCTTTCCAAGGAAAACAATTAGTCTGCAGTCAAGGGGAAGGTACTGTAAGTGTGTGTTGAAGGGATTTAAGAAGTGAAAGATCAGTTCCTGCCAGAGAATATTGAATTAATGAATTACCCTGGGCTGTTAAAAAGTGATCATATTGCTGGACACATACCAAAACCCATGATGCAGCAAGGGATTCTGAACAGAGCCAGGGCAAGTCTTTTACTGCCTCAAGTGAAAGACAAGATGGAGCTTCTCTCACTGTATCTGTGAGAGATTTTACTTTCTTAGGATCAAAGATCACTGCAGATGGGGATTGTAGCCACGAAATAAAAAGGCGACTGATCCTTGGGAGACAAGCTATGAGAAACCTGGGAAACATAGTGAAAAGCAGAGAAATCACATTGCAAACAAAAATTAGAATAGTCAAAGCAATGGTATTCCTAGTGGTAATGTATGGATGCGAGAGCTGGACAAATAGGAAGGCCAAACGCAGAAGAATAGATGCCTTTGAAATGTGGTGTTGGAGGAGAGTTTTGAGAGTCCCCTGGACAGCGAGGAGAACAAATAGGTAAATCTTAGAAGAAATCAACCCTGACTGCTCATTGGAAGGTCAAATAGTAAAGACGAAGCTAAAGTACTTTGGACATCAAATGAGAAGGGAGGACTCACTTGAGAAGGCATTGATGTTGGGAAAGGTGGAGGGCAAAAGAAGAAGGGGGAGGCCAAGGATGAGATGGCTAGATGGTATTGTAGACACAATGGGCACAGAGCTGGGAGGGCTGAGGGGGATGGTGGAGGACAGAGGCGCCTTGAGGAAAATGGTCCATGGGGTTGCAAAGGGTCGGAGTCGACTGTGTGACTGAACAACAAACAGCACTGGCTCTTCGGCTTTTAAACAGAGCACTGAACCCTAGAATCGAATATGACTGGCTTTCGAGCAAGGGAAGCCTTTACCTTACTCATTTTTAATTATTATTTTTTTCCTGGGAAGCAAAGAAAGTGCAGAATAGTAAACCAGCCCCCTAGGGTTACCAACTGCTTGTAAGCAGCTTGGCTTTAATGAACTAGCCCTGCACATGGCTAGACACTCCACCCCACCCCCCACCCCAATTAGGGTGGAGGAGCAAGGGATTAATTCCCCCAAATTAACCAATCTATTTGTTCCTCACTGCAACCAATTGAAGCACCATCACCTGAGAATGTCAGATCCAGCTTAAGGAAGGGAATTAGTAAAGTGAAAAGCAACCTCTGTAGTTTCCAAGCCTCCCAGCACCTGAGGAGTTAATCTCCCTCCAGATGGTGCTCTCTCTCTCTCTCATATAGTGATCAAGCAACATCCCCCAACCCCCTCCCAAGAAATGGAAGCCTCCAGCCAGGAGGCAGGGCAGAAACAGCTCAATAAAGCATGAGAGTGAGAAAGAAGTCTCTCACTGATTTGCCCCTGCATATATGAATTATTGCTCACCTCTAGAGTAGACTCCCATCCCATGGTGGCTCCGAACAGAAGCAAAAACAAAGCCTCCATGACAACAATGTGGCAGGGAAGGGAAATTAAAGAGAAACTACAGAATGCCCCCACCACCTTCTCTCTCTCTCCTTCCACAAGCGAAAAGCCACCCAGTGATCTCTGGTGGCCGGAATAACACACTGCCGCTTCACCTGTGAGGACTCCGGTCAGGATTTTTTTTAAAGGGATATTACAGGGAAATTAATAAAATGGGAGGGGGGAAGAGGGGTAAAAATAAGGGGTTTCCTGGGGAAAATGGGATATTTGACAGGTATGAGCTAGACAAAAGTGCAGCTGGGCCAGCACATTTTATTCCTAGAGTGAGACTGTTGCCTCAGGCAGCAAGGTGGAAGGAAGTGTAACAGCCACCCATCTGCTTCCAGACTGCTTGCTCTGAATGCCCTAGTTTGCCCTCACCCTCTGAGGGAAGAAGAAGGAGAAGATTCCACTACTAGTGTTTCAGTAAGGCAAAGGTCACCGTTGCTTGAAAGGTAGTCATATCTGACTCTAGGGTTCAGTGCTCATCTCTGTTTATAGCTGAAGATCCAGCACTGTCTGCATTTGCAGACATTTCCGTAGACATGTGGCAGGTATGCCTAGACACCAAACTGCATGGAATGCTGTTTACCTTCCCATTGAAATGGTACCTATTTATCTCCTTACAATTTCTTGCTTTCTAACTGCTAGGTTGGCAGGAGCTGGGACATTCCGCCAGGGAACACCAAAATGAGGCTCATACCTGTCAACCGCAGCTCCAGACAACCCAGGACCTGTGCAGAACGGTTCTGCGCAGGTTGCTTTTTACGCATGTGTGAAAGACTTCTATGCATGCGTAAAAGCGACTTGTGCAGAACCGCTCTGCACAGCTCGCTTCTACGCATGCGTAGAAGGCTTTTACACATGCGTAGAAGGCTTCTACGATCCCCTTCTGCACAGAAGCCTTCTACGCATGCATAGAAGGGTCCTACGCAAGCGTAGAATGGTTCTATGCATGTGTAAAAGCCTTCTACACATGCGTAGAAGTGAACTGCGCACAAGGGATGCACAGTAACGCCTTTCCCCCCACTGCCAAAGTCTGGGGTTTCAGCAGCTCCAGGCGGGAAATGGCGAAAATCAGCGCCGAAAAACGGGAAATACCGGCCAATCCAGGAAGGTTGACAGGTATGATGAGGTTCCTTTCATGTCCCCAAGTGCTGGGACAGAGACGGGCACTCATTCCATCATGCAGCACTCGGGTTTTGAACTTCTGGCCTTCCACTTCCTGTCAGTGTCTTAACCACTTGAGCCAATGCAGTTTCAGTAAGATCTAGCACAGAGGTGCCCAAACCTTTTGGGCCATGGGCCAATCACATGGTTCAGGGAGCCAGTCACTACAGTCTGGGTGCCACATCCAGCCCCCAATGCCAATTCATCCAGACCACGAAGCCCTTGTCGTTCCTGGAAGTGGACATAAAACACTTCCTGTTGGTTGCGTTTTATTTCCGCTTCCAGAAGCGACGAGGGCTTCATGGGGCAGATGAATTGGCATCAGGGGCTGGATCCGGCCCCCGAGCCATAGTTTGGGCACCCCTGATCTAGCAATTGTTGTTGTTGTTCAGTCGCACAGTCGACTCCGACCCCTTGCGACCCTATGGACCATTTTCCTCCAGGCGCTTCTGTCCTCCACCATCCCCCTCAGCCCTCCCAGCCCTGTGCCCACTGTGTCTACAATACCATCTAGCCATCTGATATTTGGCCGCAACTTCTTCTTTTGCCCTCCATCTTTCCCAGCATCAAGGCCTTCTCAAGTGAATCCTCCCTTCTCATTTGATGTCCAAAGTATTTTAGCTTCTACTTCTATTTTAGCTGTCACTGCTTCTACTTCTTCCCCGTCTATTTTCCAGAAACTGATTCGGCCTGTTGCCATTATCTTGGTTTTCTTGATATTGAGTCTCAAACCAGCTTTTGCACTCTCCTCCTTCAGCCCAATCAAGAGATTCTTTAGGTCTTCCTCACTTTCTGCCATTAGGGTGGTATCGTCTGCATATCTCAGATTATTGATGTTTCTCCCAGCGATTTTAATCCCATATTGTGATTCCTCCATCCCTGCACTGCGCATTATGTGCTCTGTGTATAGGTTGAATAAGCATGGTGACAAAATGCAGCCTTGTCTTACTCCTTTTCCTATTCCAAACCACTCTGTTATTCCATGTTCTGTCCTAACTGTTGCTTCTTGATTCATGTACAGATTTCTCAGGAGGCATATGAAGTGCTCTGGTATTCCCATCTCTTTAATTATTTGCCACATCTTGTTGTGGTCCACACAGTCAAATGCCTTAGTGTAGTCAATAAAACAAAAGTAAACTTGTTTCTGGTATTCCTTTGTTTTCTCCATGATCCAGCGTATGTTGGCGATGTGGTCTCTAGTCCCCCTGCCTCTTCTGAAACCAGCCTGCACCTCTGGTAATTCTCTCTCCACATGCTGCTGAAGTCTATCCTGTATTATCTTGAGCATCACCTTGCTGGCATGTGGGATGAGCGCGATTGTTCGATAATTTGAACATTCTTTGGCATTGCCCTTTTTTGGGATTGGGACGTATACTGATCTTTTCCAATCCTGTGGCCACTGTTTTGTTTTCCAAATCTGCTGACATATTGAATGCAGTAATTTGATGCCATCATCTTTTAGCGCTTTGAAAAATTCAACTGGGATACCATCATCTCCACTAGCTTTGTTGTTTGCAGTGCTCTTTAGGGCCTTTATGACTTCGCTCTCCAGGATGTCTGGCTCAAGTTCAATTTCTTCATCATTGTGATTAACAGGAGTGTTGAGGTTCTTTTTGTAAAGTTCCTCTGTGTACTCTTTCCATCTTTTCTTAATTTCTTCTGCATCAGCTAGCTCCTTTCCGTCTTTGTCCCTTATCATGGTCATTTTTGCTTTAAATCTTCCCTTGATTTCCCCGATTTTTTTTGAAAAGATCTCTGGTTCTGCCTCTTTTGTTGTTTTCCTCCATTTCTCTGCACTGTTCTTTTAGGTAGTTTTCCTTATCTCTCCTTGCTTTTCTTTGAAATTCTGTGTTCAAATGATTGTAGTTTTTCCTTTCTCCTTTGACTTTTGCATTCCTTCTTTCCTCTGCTATTTTAAGAGCCTCATCAGACAACCATTTTGCTTTCTTACTCTTCTTTTCTTTTGGTATGGTTTTCTTTGCTGCTTCCTGCATGATGTCCCTCATCTCCGTCCATAATTCTTCTGGTACTCTGTCTACCGAGTCTAAGCCATTAAATCTGGCTTAGTGCTGTTTGCTTCTGCAGATATTTCCATGGTCATGTGGCAGGCATGACTAAACACCAGAGTGCACGGAACGCTATTTACCTTCCCACCAAATTGGTCCCTATTTATCTTCTTGTAATTTTTTTGCTTTCGATCTGCAAGGTTGGTAGGAGCTGGGACAAAGATGGGAGCTCATTCTGTCCTGCAGTACTCAGGAATTGAACTACTGACCTTCTGCCTCCCAGTCACCATCTTAGCCACTTAAGCCACTGAGTAAACAAGAAAGAAAACAAAACATAAGTCCCCCAAGAAGATGGGGAAAGGGTTCTTTGGCCCACACAGCTTTGTGCCCATTGCATCTACAATACCATCTAGCCAGCTTATTTTTGGCCACCCCCTTCTTTTGTCCTCCACCTTTCCCAGAATCAAGGCCTTCTCAAGTGAATCCTCTCTTCTCATTTGATGTCCAAAGTTCTTTAGCATCATCTTTACTATTTGACCTTTAATGAGCAGTCGTGGTTGATTTCTTCTAGGATCGACCTATTTCTAACACCACATTTCAAAGGCATCTATTTTTCTGCGCTCAGCTTTCCTAATGGTCCAGCTCTCACACCCATACATTACCACCGGGAATACCATTGCTTTGACTATGTATTTTTTTGTTTGCAAGGTACATAAGAACATAAGAACAGCCTTGCTGGAACAGGCCACAGCCCATCCAGTCCAGCATTCTGTCTCACACAGTGGCTCACCATTTCCTTCAGGGTATTCCCAAGCAGATGCCTTCACATGCTTAGGATTCCCTGGAAATGGCATTGAGAGATATCTTGCCTATCTCTCCAACCCGGAGGTTGTCCTTAAGTATCCATAATTATAGCCATTGATACCCTTGTCCTCCATGAACTTGTCTAATCCTTTCTTAAAGCTGTCAAGACTGACAGCTGTCACCAATTCTTCTGGCAGGGAGTTCCATAGACCAGTAATCCTCTAGGTGAAAAAGTACTTTCTCTTATTTGTTTGAGAACTAGTACCCAAAAGTTTCATGGAGTGCCCCCTAGTTCTAGTGTTATGCGATAGGGAAAACAGTTTTTCTTATCTACTTTGTCCACACCATGCATGATTTTATAAACTTCAATCAGGTCACCTCTTAGACGTCGTCGTTCAAGAGTGAAGAGGCCCAACCGTTACAGCCTCAGATGGTAAGGAAGGTGTTCCAGTCCCCTAATCATTCTGGTTGCCCTCCTCTGCATTTTTCCCAGCTCCATAATATCCTTCTGGAGGTAGGGCGACCAGAACTGTACACAGTATTCCAGATGGGGCCTCACCATAGATTTATAAAGAGGCAAAATGACACTTGCTGACTTATTTTCTATACCCTTCCTAATGATCCCTAGCATTGAGTTTGCTTTTTTCACTGCTGAGGCACACTTGGTTGACACCTTCATTGAGTTGTCCACCAGGACACTAAGGTCCCTTTCCTGGTTTGACGCAGAGAGTTCAGACCCCATCAGTTTATAAATGTAATTGGGGTTCTTTGCCCCAACATGCATCACTCTGCACTTACTAATGTTGAAGCTCATTTGCCACTGTTTTGCCCACTCCCCCACTGTCAAGAGATCCCTCTGGTGCTCCTCACAATCTCTCACAGTTTTCACTACCCTGTATAATTTAGTGTCATCAGCAAATTTGGCTACCTTGCTTTTTACTCCTACCTCTAGATCATTTATGAAGAGGTTGAAAAGCAGGGGTCCCAGTACTGAACCTTGGGGGAGCCCACTCTTTACTTCCCTCCACTTGGAGAAGTGTCCATTTAGTGCTACCCTCTGTTTCCTGTCCCTTAGCCAGTTGCTGATCCAGGACAAGACCTGTCCCTTTATTCCATGACTGGTAAGTTTATTCACGAGCCTTTGGTGTGGGACCTTGTCAAAAGCCTTCTGAATGTCCAGATAAACAATGTCAACTGGATCCCCCTTATCCACATGCTTGTTAACACTCTCAAAAAATTCCAACAGATTAGTGAGGCATGATTTGCCCTTGTAAAAGCCATGTTGGCTCTCCTTTAGAAGTGCCTTCTCTTCTATGTGCCTATTAATTCTATCTTTTAGGATGGTTTCCATCACTTTACCTGGGACACATGTCAAACTGACAGGTCGGTAATTTCCTGGATCACCCCTGGAGCCTTTTTTGAAAATTGGTGTTACATTCGCTACTTTCCAGTCATCAGGCAAAAAGCCTGATTTGAGGGAAAGATTATATATTTTGCCTAGGAGATCAGCAATTTCATCTTTAAGTTCCCTGAGAACTCGTGGATGGATGCCATCTGGTCCTGGTGATTTGTTAGTGTTTAGTTTAACAAGACATGCAAGGACCTCCTCCCTGGTTATTTCTATCTGGCTTAATTCTTCGGTTTCCCTCCCTACGAAGATAGGCTCTGTTTTGGACATGTGGTCTCTGTCTTCTTCAGTGAATACTGAAGCAAAGAATTCATTGAGTCTCTCTGCAATCTCTATTTCCTCTTTAATAATCCCTTGCCTTCCATTGTCATCTAATGGTCCAATGGCCTTCCTAGTTGGGTTCTTACTTCTAATGTACTTAAAGAAGTCTTTGTTATTTCTCTGAGTATTTTTAGCTATACGCTCCTCAAAGTCTTGCTTTGCTTTCCTGATTGTTGCCTTGCATTTGTTCTGTCAGAATTTATGTTTCTGCCTGCTGTCCTCATTTGGACAAGCCTTCCATCTTCTAAATGAGTTTTTCTTGCTCTTGATCACTTCCCGAACAGCTCCTGTAAGCCACATTGGAGTCCTCTTGGACCTGGCAGTGCCCTTTTTCCTTTTGGGTATGCATTCCAATTGGGCCTCTGTTATTGTTTTTGTAAACAACCTCCATGCCTCTTGGAGTGTTTGGACTCTCTCAGTTTTTCTTTTCAGCTTCTTTTTTTACTAGTTTCCTCATCTTTGGGAAATTTCCTTTTTGAAAATTTAAGATCTCTGTGTTAGATTTTATCAGTGACTTGCGTTCTATGATCAAGTTAAACATAATTGAGTTGTGGTCACTGTTCCCTATTGGATCAGTCACATTAACATCTTGCACCAGATCCTGAGTATTATTCAGGATCAAGTCAAGGATTCTTGTACCTCTAGTTGGGTCTTCAACCATCTGTCCCAGGGAACAATCATTTAGCATATCTAGGAACTTTATCTCTTTATCATGTGCTGAACAACAGTTCACTCAGTCTATGTGAGGGTAGTGTCTCTACTTTTAACTATGTACCCCAGGTTTCTCATAGCTTGTTTCCCAAGCATCAGTTGCCTTTTTATTTCATGGCTGCAATCACCATCTGCAGAGATCTTTGATCCTAAGAAAGTAAAATCTACCAGTCGTATCCAACTCTAGGGTGCAGTGTTCATCTCCATTTACAGCCAAAGAGCCAGTGCTGTCTGTGTTTGCAGACATTTTCATGGCCATGTGGCAGGCATGACTAGAGCCCAGCAAGTCACATGGCTATATTTGGCCACACCCACAGATTTGTCCACACCCACAGAGGGGTGTGGCCAAAATTTCCCTTATTTTCAAATCCAAAACTTGACAGGTATGGTCTAGCTATCTAGGCCTATTCTTTCAGAGCAGATAAGGAGGAGAGGAGCAGCAAAAATAAAGGAGGACCTTCAGTCATCTTGCATTCTTCCCTTTTATGCCTGGGCAAAATTGGGCACTGACAAAGAACACAAGTAAAGAAATGGGGAGGGGGGGCAGTGGCTTCACTCAGGCAAGGGACCACTAAGGAAGTTTACACTACAGAAACTATGTGGAGTGCTCTGACATAACATGTTCTTCATATGTGGCTACTACTCATACATTTAATAGTTCAAGACCCAAGTGCTGCAGGATGGAGTGAGCTCCCTTCATCTGCCAAAGCTCCTGCCAACCTAGCAGTTCAAAAACAAGAAACTGAAAGTAGATAAACAGGTAATGTGTTATGTATGTATGTACAATGTTGCTTTAAGAAATGTATGAATGTAACCTGACCACAATTACAATGTAGCTCTGCTGTTAAGGAACGCGAGTAAGCTGCCTATAGAGGGCAGCTGCGAGCGTTCAGCTCACATGGTTCACATTCCCCAAATCACTGGCAGCCGCGGGAACCTTTCCCGCGCGAGGATCACCTGGAGAAGAGGGGCGTGACTCAGAATGACGTCATGCCGGTAGCAGCCAATAAGCTACCGTGCAACGAGATTCAAATGTATGTACTGCAGTATATAATGAGTTGTACCTCCATGTTCATCCTGATCATCAACCAATAAACCTGTGTTAGTCCTCACTGCGACTCCTTCTTTGTCTTCCGTGCAAGACACCAAATAATGCTTTGGACAATTATTTTGTTCCATGTGCTCCAACATCTAGTCATGCCTGTCACATGACCATGGAAACATCTGCAGATGCAGACAGCTCTGATTCTTTGACTGTAAATGGACATGGGCACTGACCCCTAGAGTTAGATACAACTGGCTTTTGAGCAAGGGAGACATTTACTTTTTTCCTTACTCTGCAGATAGGAAGAGGAGTGATGTACCTCTGTCCCCCTCTGTTGCTGTGTCTGGAAGAAGGAGGGGAAAACTCATTGTTGTATCCATGGATGTTCTTTGTACCTTGGATATCTTGGAGTTGCTATTTTGCGAGGAGTCCGCTCTTTGGGAGATGTCTCCATAATGACATTCTGCACATGCAAATGGACTTGAGAAATCAAGTCCACTTGCACAATTTTTTTAGCCATTTAGATATCACATCACCCACTGGCTAGGCGGACCATGACATGTGACCTCTGCTTTCAACTTGCCCAAGGGATCCGACAGAGGGTGCTTTGGTGAGTTTCAGTCCCAGTCTAATATCATTGACAAGAGATGGGCAACCCTGCTTAGTTAGACCGCTAAAGCCCCCATGTCCCAACAAGGCTCTCACCTGGTGTGGGGAGGTTCTTTATATAATACAGAAAATGGGAAATAATCAGGAATTTGGCTCATGTGAAGATCCTCAATGTCTTGAATGCTCGACCAGGCACTTGCTTCCAGTACGCATCCTTTAGGCTACGATAATTTCCTTTATTCTGCACACTCCCAGTGCAGCCTAAGGTCGCCTCACTGTACCGTTTCCCAATCGGCTTCAAAGAACTCCACCTGTCGCTTACAGGGAATATGCGGTGGTTTAGTATATTGGTAGCATGTGGGGGCATAGAGCAAAGCACTTGGATATAGCCTGATAAACTGACATCCACTCAGTTGAGATTACTCACAAAGAGTTTTATTTTCCATTAGCATCTGAAAAAGAACAAAGACAGACAAAGACAAAGTACAAAGCAATATATAGTTATTAGGGTTCCCTTTGATCAGAGGGGCTCATCTAGGGTATGAGCCACCGCCCCTGATAGGAAGTTTTAGAGTCCAGCCTGAGGAGACAGAGCTCTGCCTTCTACCCAGGAGGACCAAGGAACTGAGGGAAAGGGCTCTGCTTATATGCACAAAAGGAGCAGATTTCCCTCCCACCTTTGCATCCTTGAGATGACCTTCATCTGCAGGTGTTAGAGCCACTGGGTTCTGTGATTGGAGGAGAGAGTTATCTCCCTCGTGGTGTAGTCACTTGGCCTAGCTGTCAATCAGTACCTCGTGGGGCTGCACCTGCAGTAGCTGTCAGTCCTTTCCCGTGGGAAAGCAGCAGTGCAGGAATCATTCCTAAGGAATGTGTGAGAAAAAGCTCTAGTAGCTTGAGATAAGGTTTCCATGGATACTCAAGGATCATGATACTCCATAGATACAACAGGGCCTCTTTTTGGAGAGTCATTTTCATATAAGGGACATAGTAGGTATGGCTAGCATTTTCCTGAATAGGGCTTGATAAAACATATGCATACATGGTCCACATACATATTTTCTACCTGGCACAATTTCTTCATTCATTTTCTTTCTATGTATGCATCTCTCTCTCTCTCTCTCTCTCTCACACACACACACACACACACACACACACACACACACACACACACAGAGAGAGAGAGAGAGTTTATGGAGGATTATAAGAGTCCATTCTTCCTGAAGTGATGAATGACAATCTTATGTACTAACTAGCATAGGTTGCCCGGCATTGCTGGGCTGTTATAAACTGTGATCAGCTTTTTTGGTTTTTTGTGTGGATTAAAAAAAGAACAAAGGATGATATAATTGTTTCAAATTGTTTTTTTAACCAAATAATGTTTTATTTTGTGGGGTTTTTTTTAAAATAGTTGTACCGTAGGTAATAATTTTAAAAATGTGAAAGTACATGTTTTTTACATTCAATGTTTTTAAATTGTGTTTAGATGTTTTGGGTTTTTTATTTGAGTTAACACTCAACACAGGATGTTATAAATCTTTTTATTTTAATTTTTTTACATATGTTTGTGATTTGTGTAAAATTGTGATTTATTGTTATGTTTTTGACTTGTTTTTACTCTTGTGGCCTCTAGGTAGGGCTGTTGAGTCTTTTTGAGTTGTTTTTACTATTCTTCCCTGCAGGTGGGGCTGCTAGGGGTTTTGCTTTCATTTCATGTGTTTTTTCTCTCCTGGCCTCTGGGTGGGGCTTCTTCTGGTAAGTAGTCTCTTTGTTTCTTCATTTCTGTTCCGGTTGTCGTGGAGGGAGGACGTGCTGGTGAGTTGTCTGGTTTTCTTTCTTCTGGAGTTTTTCTTTGTTTTGCTTTTGTGGTGGTGGGCTGGGAGGTGTTCCTGTTTGTTCTTTTTTGTTTTGGTTGAGTTTTAGGTTTGTTTAATTGGTTTGGTTATGTCTGGTTTTGTTTAATTCTTCTTATTTTGTTGTTTATTTTTGTAATTAGTTGTTGTTTGTGTACTTTGTGGTTTTTTGTGTTGTAGTTAGGTGTTTTCTTTGTGGTTTTGTGCCATTGTGGATGTTTTTGTTTGTGTATTTTGTGGTTTATTTTTTTGTTAGGTAGGTCGGGTGAGAAGGAGGAGGCAGATGGTTCTCTCTTCTCTGTCTCCTTTTTCTCCCGGCTTACCTAACTGGAGATGGGCAGGCAGCAATCCGTAAGGGGTGGTGCTCTTCCTTGCGGATTGGTGGCTGTTGTTTTTGTATTTGGAAATACAAAGGCATCAGCCCATCATCCGCCAGGGAGGGTGCTTCCCCTGACAAACTGCTGCCTGTTTTGGGGGTTTTTTCCCACCCCGGCTCAACTTTACTTGAGGCTGGTGGTGGTCTCACCGTGTCTTCAGTCGGGTAACGTGGAGGAGAGGGAGTCCCTCTTCTCCCTGTTGCTCCAGGAAAGAAGGACGTTGGGTGTCTCGCTATGGCATTTTGTGGCTTTTTGTTTTGTGTGGCTGTGAGACGCTAAGTCTGCCTGCTGGGGACTTGCACTCCCATTGTTTTTTGTAAGTTTATTTTTCGCGCACCGGCTTTCTTAGTGTTCTGCACGCTCACGGCGCACAGGATGCTGGGACGTGTCATTTTGCGTTTGTGGTCTGCATTCGTGTGGCAGGTTTTTTTATGCGGCTCAATTTTGATTGGCCACGACATGTTTCCCAACGTTCTTTTTGCTCGTGCCTCTCAGCCTGATTGGCTGTGGTGTGGCACAAAGAACATTGGGAATTGAAGTTGTTTCCCTTTGTTCATGTTTCTGGGGCTCCTGCCCCACTGGCACATTTCTCAAACATTTGTTGACCTCTGGACCCAGTTCGGGCAAGTGCAGGAGGCACAGTATGGGATAGTGTGGGTGGGTGCGGGAGCCTTTGTCAAGTTCCAATGGTTAACGCTTGGATGTATAGGTATAGATTATAGAAAAGTCAACACTCAGTGACAGTTGCCATCCATTAGAAGATCTCTTAATCTCTTATATGTAACTCATAAATAAAGTTGATGGAATTGAACCAAATTATGTATGAGCAATCATGTAATATGTCTCCACAATGGAGACAACTTCCTCAATTGTGGATCCCTAATTCTGTTATATTTCCCCACAGTGGTGTGATTGGATTGATATTTCACATGTTTCTATGGCATCCCATAACCCAAAAATTTAGCTCTTTGGTATTTGCTATAATATTGATATGTTGTTAACCTACTTGGTATCCAAAATGATGCAAGCTTATTTAGAAAGAAAAACAGAACAAAATTTTTAGCAAACAATAAACAAAAGATGAAAGAATAATACTAAATAAAGAAAGAAATATTCTGAAATATATTCAGTAAGGAGGATGTTTGGAAAATTCAAACCATTCCTCATCAACAGGTTGTTTTTTTTTTTAACCCCATGTTTGAGGAGCTTTATTTTATCTATTTGTCATTAGCTGCAGTTTCAGAAGGCTTCGATCTTCAAAAACATGCTTAGAGCTTTTCATAACCAGCAGGTGTTCTTTCTATCGCTATTAAATGATTCACTCACTTTTATTTGCTCATTTTGTTTTTTGGCTTTTATTTCATTTTATGATTTTCATTAGCTGCCCTGAGCTGGAGAAGAAAAGTTGCAAATGTTGTCGCTCAGTTAAATAGCCCAGGATTAGGTTATTTAAGGTTTTAAAAATGCTAAACTACAAACAAATCTACTCTGATGACATAGTGAGGCTGTATATGAAGAATGTAACCCGGTTATTTTATTGCGCCCTAGCCTTGGACCTAAAGTGCCTTGGCTCAAAATGTTCTTTAACTATCACATTTTCTAGTCCTTAATCACCACATATCAAGCTCATATATATTTATTCTGCAGAGGGAGGTTAAACAAAAGAGAAACATACAGTGATAGGCAAAATAGACTTACAACTCACTGAAAGTTTATGACAAATTGAGAATCTGTCTTTTAATTACAAGATCCTTGAGCTGGTTATCTCAATAAGCAATTCAAAAGAATATGCCATACTACCATGACAAAAAAGCAATATTATTCTTTCTAAGATATTATCATTTCCTTATAATTTTCTGAAACAATTTCACAGAAATTTAAGTTTTGCAGCACATGGAACACTGTTTACCTTCCCACTGAAGTGGTCCCTATTTATCTAATGCAATTTTTTGCTTTTGAACTGCTAGGTTAGCAGGAGCTGGGACAAAGACGGGATCTCATTCCATCCTGCAGTACTCGGGAATCGAACTTCTGACCTCCTGCCTTCCAGTCAGCGTCTTAGCCACTTGAGCCACTGCAGTCCTTCTAGAACGACTAGAGACCTTTAAAAAACTAAAAACTATCAATCGTGACCAAAGATTAGGGAATGGTTGGATATGTATGTGTCCAATTTTAAAGCCTCCAGCAATGCTTGCCCAGAAATTTGTCTCTCCATGTAGAGACATCAGTTCTCTGAAAGTTCTGCTGCTGACCTGGCAAGGCTAAAATGTTTCTGCTCATGTGGTGCTCCAGGTCATTGCTTATAGGCAGCATAAATAAGTGTCCAAATACAGTATGTGAATGTCACATGGAAATATACAGTGTTTAAGGCTGAGCTGATTTCCCACAATTTCATCATATGTGATGGGGGGGGGGGATGGTCAAACTGAGTTGGCTTTTCTGAAGTGTTCAAAAAACTTTCTTTGATAAACCCATGAAATAACATAACTCTTTGCAGTATTTTCCTGTTGGTCCTATTCATCAACCTATGCCTAACTGCATCAGTGAGTGCACATTAAAAAATGCAACCAACACATTGTTAATGAATGGCAATTTGCCACTAAGACATGTGATTTTACTTGCCAATAGGATTTTAGTCATTCTGCCTGTTCTTATGATGTTAATTCCTATGCATCACAGTTGTATTGTGATAATGTCCAGCTGTAGCTGTTGTTCAGATTTCCCCTGTGTTGGTGGGTGGGTATTCCCCTGGAGAGAATTCTTTCTCATCTGGGATTGTTTCTGGTCGTTGGGCAGTGATAAGAATAAAAGATTTGTTACTCACTTGTCCAGACGTCTGTTGGTTTGCTGGTTGTAGAAAGGCCTCCATTCCAATCTGCTTTTTCTCTCTTTTCTTCTTTCTTGCTGCTCCCTCGCCTTGTTTCGGGGGAGTTACATCAGGGGGGGCTTTTCTGCTGTTTTTTGTTGCCCCTGGGTGGGGGTCTGGTCTTGGCTGACATGTCTGGGGATTTGGGAATGTTCAGCTGGTGGCAGGAGCTGGTGGATTGAGCTGTCAGCTTTCAGCCATCATTATTAATCTTAAATAGTAACATTATTAATCTTAAATAGTAATTTTACTACTCCTTAAGTACCCTCATTTTAACTTCTGTCTCTTTAAATACCCTCCTTTTAACTTCTGTTCATTTTGCTGTAGTATGTTGGTCTTGGACCATTATAAAGATTGACAGTAATTCCCATGCATAAATCAATTCATAAAGCCCTAAACAGTTCAGGTTATAATAATAGAATGCACCAGGTCCAGGAGTATGCATAACACTCAAATAAATCACACCCATGTTAGTGGGGGAAAGACCAAACTCATTTCTGTTTCAAAGCCAAAGAGCCAGCGCTGTCTGCTTCTGCAGACGTTTCCGTGGTCATGTGGCAGGCATGACTAGACACAGAATGCTGTTACCTTCTTTAGTGTATGGGACCAAGGACACCAGGACAGCCGAAGAGCTGGCTTAACACAACTTTATTACATGCTGGTCAGAGGGAACATGAGGTAATGGCGGACGAACAGCTCAATATATACAGTGGCTATACATTTGAATGTGGCTCCTTGATAGCCTATTGGCTACAGGCTGCGTGACGTCATTGCAGGTCACGCCCTTCTTGTCCAGGTGAAGGTAGTGGTGGGAATCTTCCCGCGCTGTTGTTCTAGGTGAGTCTTGGACCAATGAGCTTGGACGCTCGCTATTGCCATCTAGTGGTCACTAGCTCGCGTCCTATTAAGGTTACAGTGATGCAGCTGGAGGTTACAATGTTACACATAGAAAAGGTTACATTGGATACACATGGATAGGTACATTGTTTAAAGGCACAGGCTTTAGAACACAACACCCCTCCCCCCTAGGATGAGACGAAGTCTCTCACCCAAGATGGTTTATTGCACTCGCGTTTGGGCCGCGATGTGGGTTGGCCCACCCGAGGGCCGCTCCCGCCTCCTTGTTCCCTGGACCCTTGTCCTGTAATGGGAGAGGGAGACTTGATAGAGGCTTGCTGCGGCTTTGCAGCTTTGAGGGGAGAGGTGGATTCTGTTGTGGGTGAACCGGGGGCACCAGGGGCTAACGAAAAACCCCTCTTCTCGCTTGGATGGGTGGGGGACCACTCCGAAACCCCCCCCCCGGTTCTGAAACTCAAAATTAAACTCTGTTAGGGGATCCCGCGGGGTATCTACGAGGACAAATTCCTTCTCCTCCCCCCTTGGTGGGGACTCTGGACCCCCCTCTCCTCCCCCTTGGGCTAAACGGGTGGGGGAGAACCCTAACACTGAATTTGTATCCGTTTTTTCAGCGCCCTGATTTCCTGGGACCCGGCTCCGGAGCTGGTCCGCGTGCCGCCGCCAAAGTAGACCTGTGTTGGTCTCCACGCGGTACGAAACGGGACCGGTTTGTTCCACGACCACCCCCGGCACCCAGGCTGGCCCCGCGCTGGCGTAGTTCCTGCAATGTACCGGGGCACCCACGCCGAAACTCTTGGTGGCTTCTAACCCTATGTTCCTCCCCTTATCCTCAACTCTCGTGGGATCTAGTCTAGTGAGTATGGTGGTCAGCTTCCTGCGCATTAACAGCTCCGCAGGGGAGTAGCCTGACGCTAGCGGGGTCACCCTGTACCCTAGCAGAAACTGACACACTTGCCGGTTGAGGTCCCCGGGGCCCATGCGCTGCAGCGCGTCCTTCGTGGTGCGTACGAGGCACTCCACTTGGACATTGGTGGCCGGATGGAAAGGGGCGGAGGTGATGTGCCGGATGGCGTTAATCTCTGTGAATGCCCTGAACTCAGCGGACGTGAAGCAACTAGCGTTATCGCTAATTAGAGTGTCGGGTATGCCGAACGTGGAAAAAATTCTCCGCAAATGCTTAATTGTCGCGGCCGAGGAGGTGCTCGTGACTGGGATGACCTCCAACCACTTGGAGAAAGCGTCCACAACAAGGAGAAACAGGGTTCCTCGGAACGGGCCCGCGAAATCTATGTGCACCCGGGACCACGGCCCCTTAGCCGCGTCCCATTCCCTGTGGGGAAGGCGGGCCTCCTCCGGTCTGGAGCATTGGCAGCTCTCGCAAGTGCCGACCATGTGCTCGATGTCGGCGTCTAACTGGGGCCACCAGAAGTAACTCCGGGCCAGCGCTTTGGAGCGCACAATTCCGGGGTGGCTGACGTGCAGCAGTTTAAGCACCCGCGGTCGAAGGGATGTAGGGATCACCACCCGCTGCCCCCACAAGAGGCACCCCCTCTCTAGGGACAGTTCCAGCTTCTTCCTAAAAAATGGGGCGAATTCCTCTGCTGGGAATTCACCCTTTCTGTACCCAGGAGCAAAACGCCGCCAACGTCTTGTCATTCCTTGTCACTGTGGCAATGTCGGCGGGCACTAGGGGGGGCGAATCCAAAACCTCTATCATGAGCACCTGGCGGTCATGCCCCTCCCCGCCCATCTGGCTCTGCGTTAGGGGAAGGGGGGACCTTGATAGGGCGTCCGCATGGCTGATCTCTTTCCCGGGCCGGTACACCAACGCGTGCTGGTAGGCGTTGAGAAAAATGGCCCACCTAAGCATTCTCGGGGACAGGATCTGTGGCGTGGGCTTATCTGCGGTAAAAATGCCTAGTAGGGGCTTGTGGTCAGTCACGATGGTGAAAGGGCGGCCATACAGAAAATCATGAAATTTTTTGGTCCCCGCAACTATCGCCAGCGCCTCCCTGTCTGTCTGGGCATAGTTTCTCTCCGCTTGGGACAGGGACCTGGAGTAAAACGCTATTGGGGCCTCCCTCCCGTTTTCCAACATGTGGCATAACACCGGGGATGCATCACAGATCAGTACCACCGGCCGTTTGGGGTCGAAATGGGTCAGAATGGCGTCAGATGCCAGGAGTTGTTTCAGTTCCGTGAATGCCCTCTCCTGGTCATCGCCCCACTTCCATGCCGCATCTTTCTTGAGCAACTTGTGAAGCGGCTCAGCCACCGCAGCCTTCCGTGGAAGGAAGGAGTGGTAGAAATTTAAGAGCCCTAGGAACGACTGCAACTCGGGCTTGGATGTGGGGCGAGGAGCTTTCTTGATGGCGGCCACCTTGGATTTGGACGGTTTGATCCCCTCGGGTGTTACTCGGAACCCTAAGAACTCAACCTCCTTCGCGAAGAAGATGCATTTGTCTTTTCGCAACCTCAACCCCGCCTGTTCGAACGCCGCCAGGACCTTGTTTAGCCTTTCAGCCAACTCAACCTCACTCCCCCCCGTTATCAATACGTCATCAAAATATGGTAAAACGCCGTCCAGCCCTTTGAGGAGGCGTTTCACGAGCGACTGGAAAATTCCAGGCGCCGAGTTCACGCCGAATTGGAGGCGCGTCACCTGGAACGCCCCCTTATGCGTGATTATGGTCTGTGCAGCAGCTGCGGCAGGGGTTACCATGAGTTGCTGATAGGCTTGTGCCAGGTCGAGCTTAGCGAAACACTTTCCCCCATGTAACCTGGCTAGCAAATGGCTGACCACCGGCACCGGGTACGCATTAGGGCGGATTGCCTTATTAATGGTGCACTTATAATCGGCGCAAATGCGAACCTCCCCATTGGCCTTCAATGCTGTGACAATTGGAGTTTCCCACTCCGCGGAATCAACAGGAACAAGAATCCCCTGGCCCACTAATTTGTCCAGTTCCGCACCCTGCACGGTTTGAGTCTGATTGGGCGGACCTCCGGGTCCAGGTCGAACGTTACTGGGGGTCCATTGAATTTCCCCAGTCCCTTCTTGAAGACTTCGGGGTGCGCGTCGCACACCTCCTGTATCGGGTCAGACCCAACGGCGTGCACCCCCCCAATGAACAGACCCAGGGGCTGAAACCATTGAGTCCCGAGGAGGCTGCAATTACCCCCCTTAAGAACGACTAGGGGGAGTTCCGCGGCGTGCCGCTTGTACTGAACCTGGAAATTCCCAACCCCCAACACCGGGATACTGTTCCCTTGCACGTCCCGAAGTGTGGACCTCAACGCTTTGAGCTTGGGCCGTACGCGGGGGGCAATTCTCAAAAACTCCCTCTGGGAAATGATTGAGTAAGAGGAGCCAGAGTCAATCTCCATCCTAACAGGGGCCCCTTGCACCAGTACCTCAACAAAGTAACGGGGGTGTCCCATGGACACGCTGAAAACCGGGGCGTCGTCGTCGCTGTCGTCAGAGATGCGGCCCATGCCGTCCTGCTTCCTCGTGGGCCGGGCGCCATCCTTTAGTCTCGTCGAGCGGTCTGGCCTTGCTGGCCGGTCAGGCGAGCTCCTCCGGTCCCTCACTGGGCGGTCGGGCGAGCTCCTCCGGTCCTTGCGCCGTTGTCTGCAGACTTTGGCTATGTGCCCGCGTCGCCCGCTGTTGTGGCACTCGGCCTTTCTGAACGGGCACCTGGCACGGTCGTGAGCCGCCCCGCAGCTGTCGCAACGCCGGCCCTCCTTCCGGACCCTCCGGACGTCCTCGTCGTCGCTGCTCTCGGCGGACGATTTCGAAATTCGCCGGGCTGCGTGCACCGAACTCTCTGCTTTGTCGGCCTTCGGCCGCCAGTCCTGGAGCTCTTGCACCCCGGCCTTCGTGGTTTCCGCGGCCTGTGCCGCTTTCAGGACCTCCTGCAACGTGGGGGGCGGCTCCTGATTCATTAGCGTGCGCTGAATCTCGGCATCCTTCAGGCCGCATAGCACGCAGTCCCTGAGGGTGACTTCCAAATTCTCCCATTTGCATGGGCCGGCAGCCAGACGCAGGGCCGCTACGAAAGCGGCAACCGACTCACCAGGCGCTTGGACTCGCCTCCAAAACGCGCTCCGAGCGGGAAACATCGCTACCGAGGGCCGGAAATGGTCTCGCAGCACCGTCAGGAGCTCCTTTGCCTTGAATTCAGCCGCCTTTTTGGGTGCGATGAGGTCAATCAATACCCTCTTGCCGTCGTGCCCGAGCATTCTGGTGAGGATGGCTCTTTTCTTCGCCTCATCTGTCACCTCGAACTCCACCAGCGCACCTTGGAAGTCCATTTCGAAGAGTTCCCAATCTTGCGGTTTCTTGATGTCGAAACCGGCGTATGTCTTGGTCCCGTGGGCAGCCATTATCCCACCCTCGTCGCCAATTTAGTGTATGGGACCAAGGACACCAGGACAGCCGAAGAGCTGGCTTAACACAACTTTATTACATGCTGGTCAGAGGGAACATGAGGTAATGGCGGACGAACAGCTCAATATATACAGTGGCTATACATTTGAATGTGGCTCCTTGATAGCCTATTGGCTACAGGCTGCGTGACGTCATTGCAGGTCACGCCCTTCTTGTCCAGGTGAAGGTAGTGGCGGGAATCTTCCCGCGCTGTTGTTCTAGGTGAGTCTTGGACCAATGAGCTTGGACGCTCGCTATTGCCATCTAGTGGTCACTAGCTCGCGTCCTATTAAGGTTACAGTGATGCAGCTGGAGGTTACAATGTTACACATAGAAAAGGTTACATTGGATACACATGGATAGGTACATTGTTTAAAGGCACAGGCTTTAGAACACAACACCTTCCCTCTGAAGTGGTCCCTATTTATCTACTTGCAATTTCTTGCTTTCAAACTGCTAGGTTGGCAGCAGCTGGGACAGAGTTGGGCGCTCATTCCGTCATGCAGTACTCATTTCTTGAACAGCCAACTTGCCAACCTTTCAACCAACATGGTGAGCTTCTTAACCATTGAGCCACTGCAGTCCCTGTTTTGGGATGAGGGGAGCTGTTAATATAATTTTTAAAATTGCCACCAATTCTGCTGCAATAACAATTAATTAGAAATGCCAGCAGCAATTTTAGGGTATTAAAGGCTCACTAAAGGTAAAGGTCTCCTTTGCTCAAAAGTCAGTCATGTCTGATTCTAGGAGATGGTGCTCATCTCGATTTATAGCCATGTGTTCTTCCTGTGGCTCCTAGACTCTCAAGTTGTGATCTGTTTGTTTACTGACTGATTTAAAGAAGGAGTAAAATCAAATGTATTTTAGACTGCTCTGCTGAGCTGTTTTTAACTGTATCCTTTGTTTATGTTAATGCTTTTGACATTCCTACTTGATTTTAATGGTTTTATGCAATTGCTTGTTCATCTGATTCTTTAGCTAAATATGGCTTTCGTCCACTTCCACCTATTTGGGTGTTGAGGGAAACACAAGGTCCTTGCTCTGGCACTTCTTGTGCTCTCCACAACTTTTAAAAAAAATTCATTTGAAAAACCAAAGCCAATGAAAGCACTAATCACTTCAAATGTCAATTTCCAGTCTCTGGAACAATCCCAACAAACAACCTGGGTTTATGCAATGAAGGTGGATGGTGGAGAATTCAGGCCAGACAGAAAGTATGGTCAAACTATGCATTTACTATCACAGGAAGTGATTATGGCCTTCTTTAAGGTAAAGGTAAAGGTCATCCTTGCTCGAAAGCCAGGCATATCCGAATCTAGGGTTCAGTGATCATCTCTGTTTCATAGCCAAAGAGCCAGCATCATCTGCTTCTGTAGACGTTTCCATTGTCATGTGGCAGGCATGACTAGACACAGAGATACTAAACAGAGGTATTTTACAGAGTAAAACATACAGCTGTAAATAAATACCCTACTCTCATCGCTTCTACTAAAACAAATGACAAAGCCACATGGAATGCTGTTTACCTTCTCACCGAAGTGGTACCTATTTATCTACTTGCAATTTCTTGCTTTCGAACTGCTAGGTTAGCAGGAGCTCGGACAAAGACGGGAGCTCATTCTGTCCTGCAGTATTCGGGAATTGAACTGCTGACCTTTCGCCATCCAGTCAGCATTTTAGCTACATGAGTCACTGAAGTCCCTATGGCCTTCTTTTGGGTAGATTAAAGAGGGGATTAAACAAATTCATGGAAGACAAGACTATTGATAGCTACTGATCATGATAGTAGAATGCCATATCTAAGAGCCCAGGAGGTAATCTTCTGAATCCAAGGTATTGGGGAAAACCAGGATATTCCTTATGCCCTTTTTTTGGGCTTGGTTTGGCTTTCTACCCTGGTTTGGTTCATCATCATGTTGAAAAAGATTATGTAATAAATTAGGAGTTCCAAACCTTTTCTAGCCAGTGGCCGGGTCACACTCTCTTAGTCAGCTTCGAGGGCCGGATGACCATTTTGCCCTGCCTTCACAATAGGGCCAGCCATTTTGTCCCAACAGCTTCAAATGTGTGACCATTTTGTTTCTTGAATGTCCTTGGAGGGGTGGGGGGTCAAATGAAATGGTGCCACGGGCTGGATCTGACCCACAGGCCTTAGGTTGGGAACTCCTGGACTAAATGGTCTTTTAGTAAACTCTACAAGGACCTTTCGATTGTTATATTAAATTCTTAATGTTAATTTTCTCTTCTCACTTTATTGTTTGTTCCAGTGATCTACTTGTTTTATTTTCTTTCATTCACTGTCTTATTTATTATGAGCATGTTATAATATATATTTTACACAGTAAAACATGCAGCTGTAAATAAATCCCCTTCTCTCATAGCTTCTATGAACAAAATCACAAAGCCTACACATCATCTCTCTCATTATTTTACTTTTTATGTATATAATTCATTATTTTACTGTTAATATAGTACCTGCTTAACTGTAAAGCCCTGTCATTTTAAATGCAAGGGTGTTACTCTTGGTTATTTTCAAAAGAGTTGTCTGCTATTCACTTTCCTAGAAGACAAGTTAGGAATATCTCAATAATCCAATGTCTGTCAGACATTTCAAAGATCATTTGTCCTAAAGACTGGCTTAGGTTTCACAATAACTGTCCCAGTTTATTTCAGAAGTGTGAATTATATGCTTGCAGGTTGCAATCACAAGCCTTATCTGTACCCGTATTTTTTTTAAAAAATAACAACAAAAAATGTGAACAGGCCAAGTAAGAATGAGTAATTTTAGTTCTGAAGAATTTGATAGAGCATCTGGCAACTATGTTGGGTGTGGTGGCACATGCATTTATGGGTCTGATGTGAAGCAAAGAGGAATGATTCCCCCTTTCTCTTTCTTTTCCCCTTCTCTAAGGATCTTTTGTTTGCTTACAATTCAGTACGGCCTTTGACCCTGCTTCGCCTTTGAGCACCAGAAGAAAAGTAATGAACACAAGTCAGCATCAGGTTCACTTGCATAAGTACTGACAATGCAAGGTGCATTCATAGTGGATTCTTTATAATACCAGACATATTCCAACATCTATACCTATAAAATGGTGCGTTAACCATTGGAATGTGACAAAGGATGTTGCACCAGGCCCCACTAGCCCATAATGGACCTCCGTTCACTCGACCGAACCCGGTTCGCAGGTAACTGTCGGGTTGGAATTTTTGTTTTTGCAAACAAAAAAAAGGGAACGTCAATTCACAACGTTCCTTGCGAAAAGGAATGTTCGGAAACGCGCCGCGGCCAATCAAAAAAAAGCCGCAGGTAAAAAACCCGCTGCGGTAAGCAAACACGCGCAGGCAAAACTACAAGCCCCAGCGTCCTGCATGCCATTAGCGCACAGAACGCTGAGGCAGCCAGCACATGAAAAATAAAAGTAAAATAACGCCCGCCGCTGCTGCCCTTCTTCCCCACGGGCCAGCCAGCATGGCCCATGGAAAAAAAAGGAACCCCCGCCTCTGCTGCCCTTCCTTTCGATGAGCCAGCCGGCGCGTGAAAAATAAAAGTAAAAAAAATGCCTGCCGCCGCTGCCCTTCTTCCCCACGGGCCAGCCAGCATGGCCCGCAGGGGAACAAAAGAAACCCCTGCCACTGCTGCCCTTCCTTCCCATGGGCCAGCCAGCATGGCCTGTGGAAAAGAAAGCCCCCCTGCCATTGCCCTTCCTTCCCACGGGCCAGCCAGCATGGCCCATGAGAAAGGCCCCCCTGCTGCCACTGCCCTTCCTTCCCATGGGCCAGCCAGCATGGCCCACAGGAAAGAAAGCCACCCCCCCTGAAAAAGTAAATACAAAAACACAAACCAAAAACAATAAAAAAACACTCAAAAATCCAAAATCCAAAAAGGAAACACAAAAACAGCCAAAAACAAACAAGAAAAAACACACAGACCCCCGCCCCCAAAAAAAGCAACCTAGAGAGCGTACCATAAGACGTCTTCTATCCATGAGGACCGGAACTCAAATGAGAAAATAAAGAAAAAACTTACCAGAAGTGACATCCAGAGGACAGAAGAGAAAAATTGTAGAGAGGAAGAAAAGCTCACCACCCCCACCCAGAGGCCACAAGAGAAAAAACATTAAAAAATATTGAATCTAATAAGATTAATTCTAAAATTAATCAAATAAGTTATAAAAATATTCAAAAATAATCACACTAATCTCAAAAAATACCAAAAAAACACACCAGAAATCACTTTTCACTCAAAAAAACCAAAACAAAAAATAAAAAATTCGTAAAAATAAAGATTTAAAAAACCAAAATTAAATTTTAAACTAAATAAAATTAATTTACATTAAATAAATGAAATTAAAATAAAATTTGCGTAAACATAAAACAAAAACCTTCAAAAACCAATTTAAAGAGCCCGGCACTGAGGAAGCCGGCACGTAAAAAAACCAAAACAAAACACTGGGAGCGCAAGTCCGCCGCAGGCAGACGCAGCGCCTCGTAGCCACAAAATCACAAAAACTTACAACACCATTTAAAACAGCCCAGCACCATTGGTTCAAGAAAAAAAAGAAACCCTTTACTTTCCAACACAATGTTAAAAAGCCCGGCACTGCCGGGAAAATATGCTAGTAGCTTATATAACTACTGTAGAACTTATTTACTTCTTCCTTTTATTCAAATATCTTTCGGGATTCACTGCAATTTTAAGGGTAAATTACAGTTCTTTTCCCACAATTAATTACCCTTGGCTTTTCTTCTGTCAGTTCTATCCTATTTAAATTATGTTTAGAAGACATTAATGGATAGATGAATAAACATTACAGTGGTACCTCACTTAAAGAGCATAATGCATTCCACGGAGTGCTCTTTAAGTGAGTTGCTCTTTAAGCAAAACACTTGGGAAAAGTGCCACCACCGCGGGTGGATTGTGAACCCTGATTTAGTTGTTAAGTGAGTTTTTAGTTGTTCTGTGAGGTGACCATTTTGAGAAAATTCTGCTCTTTAAGTAAGTTACTGTAGTCTCTAAACGAGGCACTCTTTATGCGAGGTTTTACTGTACATGTGTATGCACCTGAAATGGAAGGAAGAAGATGAACTTAGAAATACAGTAACTTGCAGAGGTAAGCTTTACAAATATGTGTACCAAAACTGTAGAAGAGCTATAATTCTTCTTGATTCAGCCATGGATCATGCAGTGAATTTCAGGTGGTGCTGTCTACCCTGCTGGCATTGCAACACACGCTGCCTGGTGTATCTCAAATTTCAGTAGCTCGGGTTTTAGTTATCCATGGAACCAAGGCACATTACCAGAGCTTGCCACTACAGGCCACTAGTTACAATGTAATTTTTGAGAAGGAACTGTATGTTTCCTGGAGAATAATTTCCTGAGTCTACCTGAAAAATTAACGGAGGCATTTGCAATGCCCACCACTTGTATGACTCAGATAGAAGGGCAATAAAAAAGGGTTTGCTGCTTTTCATGGTTTCAGGTATCCATAGAAGAACTTTGTCTCAGGTTACACGGCAAGGCATACGTTGTGGAAGTATGGGTAGCAACTCTCATCTTCTGTGCATATGAGTTGGCCACAAGGACCTACCTATAACTGCTCAAACAGTAAGAACTTTTGTGATATGCAGAACCCTGGAAAATGTAGAGCTACACATATAGGGGCATTTTTCCCAAGGAAAAAAAGGGGGGATTTTCCCTCATTTTAACTCTATGAAGCAGTTTTTCACCAGCCAATTCAGCCATGATTGGGCCGTCTGGCTGGCTTGGGAATTTAGACCTGCCCTCTTCTTTGCCTTCCTCATCCATTGCACTGAGGCTGGATGGTCCATTACACACACACACATACACACACACACATGAATATGAACACTTCTACCCCCTCAGAACAGCCCAGGGCACATTTCATCTGCCTGGTCAAATTAACTGTCCAAGTGGTTAATATGGTTAATATGTCACTTTCCAAATAAAAAGGACTTCAATTCCCAATGCTCTTTGCACAGCGCCACGCCACAGCCAATCAAGCTGAGAGGCGCGAGCAAAAAGAACTTTGGGAAATGCGTTGCAGCCAATTGAAATTGAGCCGCAGGGAAAAAACGCCAAATGAACGCAAACCACAAATGCAAAACTACAAGTCCCAGCGTCCTGCGGCCCTGAGTGTGCAGAATGCTGAGAAAACCGGTGCACGAAAAATAGACTTACAAAAATCAACAGGAGCGCAAGTCCCCAGCAGGCAGACTCAGCGCCTCACAGCCACGCAAAATAAAAAGCCACAAAATGCCACCGTGAGACACTCACCATCCTTCTTTCCCGGAGCAACGGGGAGAAGAGGGACTCCCTCTCCTCCATGTTACCCTGCCGAAGACACGGTGAGACCACCACCAGCCTCAAGTAAAGTTGAGCTGGGGTGGAAGAAAACCCCCCAAAACATGCAGCACTTCGTCAGGGGAAGTACCCTCCCTAGCGGATGACTGGATGATGCCTTTTTATTTCTGAATACAAAAACAACAGCCAGCAATCCGCAAGGAAGAGCACCACCCCTTACGGATTGCTGCCTGCCGATCTCCATTTAGGTAAGCCAGGAGAAAAAGGAGACAGAGAAGAGAGAACCATCTGCCTCCTCCTCCTCCACCGACCTACCTAACCAAAATAAATAAATAAATAAACCACAAAATACACAAACAAAAACATTCACAATGGCACAAAACCACAAAGAAAACACCAAACTACAACACAAAAAAACCACAAAGTACACAAACAACAACTAATTACAAAAATAAACAACAATGAAATAAAACAAATTAAACACAACCAGAAATAATCAAACCAATCAAACCAACCTAAAACTAAACCAAAACAAAAAAGAACAAACAGAAACACCTCCCAGCCCACCACCACAAAAGCAAAACAAAGAAAAAACCCAGAAGAAAGAAAACCAGACAACTGACCAGTATGTCCTCCCTCCACGACAACCGGAACAGAAATGAAGAAACAAAGAGACTACTTACCGGAAGAAGCCCCACCCAGAGGCCAGGAGAGGAAAAACACGTGAAATGAAAGCAAAAGGCGTAGCAGCCCCACCTGCAGGGCAGAATAGTAAAAACAACTCAAAAAGACTCAACAGTCCCACCTAGAGGCCACAAGAGTAAAAACAAGTCAAAAACATAACAATAAATCACAATTTTACACAAATCACAAACATATGTCAACAAAATAAAATAAAAAGATTTATAACATCGTGTGCTGAGTTTTAACTCAAATAAAAACCCAAAACATCTAAACACAATTTAAAAACATTGAATGTAAAAGAAATGTACTTTCACATTTTTAAAATTATTACCTACGGTACAACTATTAAAAAAACCCCACAAAATAAAACATTATTTGGTTAAATAAAACAATTTGAAAAAATTATATCATCCTTTGTTCTTTTTTTAATCATGTTAATATATTTATTCTTTTTTAAAATAAAATGTGTAACAAAATAACATATATGTTAAAACAAATATTCAAAAATACATGAGAAAAAATACAAACTACAAGTTATTATTATTTTATAGTATCAAAACAATACAATCTATTTAACAAATGACAACATAAAAATGTACATAAATAGAAATTTTTTAAAAAACAATTACAGATGAGCCTCTTTTTTACATAAATTACCAAAAAATGCCCTTACAACACAATTTTAAAAAGCCCGGCAGCACGGGGAAAACTGTGCTAGTAGTCTATAAATTTGTCTAACATACGTTTAAATGGAATATGTTCAAATACCTCTAGTATAAGATCACAGTATTTATGATGTGACTCTCTTATTCTCTTCTCCCCATTTGAAATTATTCATTGGTATCAAGGATATGTTTTGAGTGTTCATACACTTTAAAACTCTTTTTCAACCATTGGCAACCAGAGTCAAAGTTGATAATTTAGCCAAATGCTACTGTTCTCTTCAAAAAATTTCCCTTGCTTTTTCCAACCAAAGAAAAATCTTCTTTTGCCTCTGAGATCTACATATAATTCTCATGTCTATAGCACTACATATTTTAAAAATCTCATTCCTACACTCAGCTTCAGTAATCAATAATCTCTTCAAATGAGCAGGTGAACAGTGTAAAAAAGTGCCACAAAACAATTCCACAGTTTCAGACCTATTATTATATCTCAACGCAGTAGCATGTATGTGTCTGCCAAAGAATAACTACCAACAGAGAGCTTCAGGCATTAAACATTGTAAGGAAAAGAAAGTCCAAATATAAAGCAGCAACTGTCAAAGTTAAATCAAGGAATTAAAAATAATGGTTTGGATCCAGAATATCTGTGAATGAAAATTTGCTTACTGGATGCTTCCGTCAGAGAAGTGGATGAAAATAAGATTAACTGATTCCTCTTTCCCCAATAAACCCCTTTTGCCTCTTGATACTCTTAACTGAAAAACTGGGGAAATCTTGATAATGGGGAGAAAAGACCACCAAAGCAGGCCTTTACACCTCCTTTCTTCCTTCTGTGTGTCACCTTCACTTCTGTGAATTAAAGGAGCTTCCATTCATGGGGCAACTAAACAAATCATCATTATCTACTCCATTTTCACATTCAGTAAAAGTGCCATACCTGTAGTAGTACAAAATCACTGCTCTGTTGTCTAACTGATCACTGCTTCAACTAGTGTTGATTCTTTGGTAAGCACAAATCAACTTGAATCTCTTCCATTCATTGTTTATATTTTAAATCCAATGCTAATTGTTCAATCTCACAAAACTAGTTGGGTAAGAACACTGAAAGAGATCCTTCACCACACCCTGTACTTTTTGGAAACAAAGGGAAATATTTTGTGTTATGCCCTTATTCTTGTGACACTATCTATCTTTGGAGGCTAGCCGACCTTGTCTTGAGTGAGTCATGTGGGATCTTCATTGCAGGCGCACCCCCCCAATAACGGACACAGACAACATTGAAAGTGGATAACAGCAAAGGGCCACATTTATTGATTCAATGCCCTAGTCCGAATTATAAATTTGTATTGGTAAAACGACCAATCATAATTCCTAAGGCAAGCAGGCCAAAGTAACACTGGTAAGGTACCACCCCAAAATTGCCTACGGCAATTGGTTACAATGTATCAAATTGTATCAATTTGTTTGTTAACAACAAACAAATTGTTGACCGTAGTCAATAACTAACTCATGACCCCACCCTCTGACGCGTATCCGAGAAATCACAGGGGTGATGCATGCTGGTTAGCAATCATCATCACCCCATCGCCTGGTTCGTCGTTGACCGGACAACGTTTAACTACTTTATTCCTGTCTAGTGTTGTCCAGTCAATTGCGAACCTGCCGGATACTTGTGGGTCATACTGTTTACCTTACCAGTGCTACCCGCCCATGTGACCAAAGTCAACAGTAGGAACGAAGAAAAACCCCTATATCAAACCATAGCAACAGTGTGGGATGGGCAAAAAAGCCAGGACCCTAAGCCAATGTGGGTCCCAACCAAAAATTCCCACCCGGCCCCGAAGCGACCATGATCACACTGTTAACTAGGGAGGGGGTGGAGGGAAAAACTTCTCCGCTCCGTCGCTGAGGCAAAATGGCAGCGCGGCTGCCTCGTGGCCACCCCTTTTATAAGGGAGCTGGCCACGCCCCTAACTACCCGGATTCTCTGTCCTGTGGGGGGGGGCCCGCAAAGTGCGCGGCGGCCATTTTGGCGCCGCGCTTGCATTGCAGGCGCACCCCCCCAATAACGGACACAGACAACATTGAAAGTGGATAACAGCAAAGGGCCACATTTATTGATTCAATGCCCTAGTCCGAATTATAAATTTGTATTGGTAAAACGACCAATCATAATTCCTAAGGCAAGCAGGCCGAAGTAACACTGGTAAGGTACCACCCCAAAATTGCCTACGGCAATTGGTTACAATGTATCAAATTGTATCAATTTGTTTGTTAACAACAAACAAATTGTTGACCGTAGTCAATAACTAACTCATGACCCCACCCTCTGACGCGTATCCGAGAAATCACAGGGGTGATGCATGCTGGTTAGCAATCATCATCACCCCATCGCCTGGTTCGTCGTTGACCGGACAACGTTTAACTACTTTATTCCTGTCTAGTGTTGTCCAGTCAATTGCGAACCTGCCGGATACTTGTGGGTCATACTGTTTACCTTACCAGTGCTACCCGCCACACGGAGGGGCTTCACAGAAGACCTGACGCCCCCCCCCCCCCCAGACCGTCAGCTCGGTCAACAGGCCTGCTCGCCAGTCACCCAACAGGAGGTCCATACCTCCTCGCGACAGATGGACCCCATCCCCTGCATACAAGTCACAATTTTGCAGACTAATATCGGGGTGATGACTAACCCGTCCCCAAGCCCTGGTGGTGAGAAACCGCGCCACTGCCTTATTGACCGCGCGCCTAGCTCGGTCAAGGGCCAGGAGGTTAACGCCCCCTCTATAAGAGTGGCGCGGAACAATGTCTGACCAAACCAGGGCCGTGGCAGGCCAGACATAATGCAAGTAGGCAAGGTCCTCGCAAATCGCATGCTTGAGCGATAAGCCGGTTACCTGGCCCAAATCATTGCCCCCCAAGTGGATGATTAGAATGTCAGGCGGGTCAGCCCCCAGGCCAGAAAAAAGGAAAGGCCGCAGCTCCCGCCATAACATCCCAGGCTTACCGTGCCATGAGAGACTGGCGTGGTCACCCAGTCCCAGTCGGGGTCCCCACTCTGTCGCCGCAGCGTAACGCGCTGCCCTGAGCACCTAGCTGTGGCCCACCAGCCATACTGTCACCGGTGTAATACGACACCCAGGGTCTGTAAGAAAATTGAGAAAAAGGAAGGTAAGGTGACTGGATTGGTACTCATGGCGGGAGTGGGCGCACATAAAACTGAAAACATTGTGAGCCCCACCTCCCCATGCTGCGTATGTCAGCCCCGGAGTACCCAAAAGCAGCTGCTGTAGAGGCTGCGCCAATACGGAACGAATGTGTGCCATAACGGGCACCTGGAAGTCCCACCCTGGTGAGGGCTCTAGCTGTCACCTTCCAAAACTGGAATTTAGTAAGGGGAGACCCATCTTGGTGACAGAAAAACGGGCCATGGTGCCAGCCACGCAGTGCCAGGTATTCCTGTAGGGCACCGACCGGACAGATGTCTGCCAAAGAACACCGTAGCAGTCTTACTCCACTGCCTACGCCGTGCTGATCTGTTTTGGAGGAGCGAATCCTCACTGGGCCCAGTCTTTGGCAACATATACATCTCCGAGTTCCAGTGCCCTACCACTTGCATCCGCCTTAGACAGCATCACGAGTTCGCTGATGCGGAGCGCTCCAAAAAATGCCACCGTCGTGGCTGCATGAAAAAGGGCTGCCTCATAATGATCAAAACAGAGGCCTGGCCAGCCCCGGGCCAACTGGGTAAGAACCCCTGGGGAAATAGGGTGCCGGTCATCCGGGCAACGCCCGCGCTCGCGCACCCACCCCTCCAAAACGTGTCTCACACGGAAGTCAGAGGTGGTATCCACATGACCCCGTACTTTGGCCATAAAAGCCAACGCCGAGAGCTTGGATGCTATGGTGCGAGGTGCAAGGCCCTGTGCATGCAGGTGAACCATGAACCGCAGAACATGGTCCACCGGGATGGGCCAGGTCTCTGGCCATTGAAGTCGAGTAGCAAAAGCCTTATACAAATTGAAAGCTTGTTGATACGCCTTACGCGTGCGTGGCGCTAGTGACAGGCCAATCGCCCGGTTCACCTCTCCTTGCCAATAGTCCACATCTCGTCCGGGAGTGGCGAGGGAAATTCCTCCGCATCCGGGGCCAAGGCGCGGAACCGGGAGATCTGCAGGCGGGACAAAGCGTCAGCAATATCGTTATTAACCCCTGGGACATGCCTGGCCCTGAACATGACGTTGAGGCGCAGGCAGCGCAGCACAAAATGGCGCACTAGGTCCATGACCCTGGGCGATTTGGAAGTCTGTGCATTGACAATGTGCACCACGGCAGCATTGTCGCACCAGAAATGCACCACCGAATTAGCCCACTGTTCGCCCCATAGCATCAAAGCCCCCAGAATGGGAAAAAATTCCAGGTATGTGAGATCCCGCAGGCGACCTGTGCCTGCCCATGCCGGTGGCCACCCACCATAGGCCCACTTCCCATTGAAGTACATCCCGTAACCCAGGGATCCTGAGGCATCAGACTGGATCTGAAAATTGGGGGATGCCAAGAGGTCAGACCTCCAAAATGAGACCCCATTAAACTCCCTCAGGAATTGCAACCAGACAAACATGTCTGCCCTGATACCCCGGGTAAGCCTGACTCTGTGGTGGGGCCTGGATAACCCTGCCATGGCGTCACATAAGCGCCGGGCGAAAGCCCTGCCCGGTGCGACCACCCTGCAGGCAAAATTGAGGTGCCCGTGTAGCACCTGCAGCTCCCTCAGGGATGCCTTACGCTTGGCCAGCAATTCCGAGATAAGGGTCACTATCCTAGACACCTTATCACCCGGTAACCTAGAAGCCTGTACTACGGTGTCAATCTCAACCCCCAGGAATACTAATGTGGTCGACGGGCCCTCGGTCTTTTCGGGCGCTAAAGGGACACCCAGTTCCTGCATTAGCGTCTGAAATGTATTGAGGAGACGTGCACACGTGTCCCAGCCCCGTTCACCCCCGAATAAAAAGTCATCCAGGTAATGGGCTACAGACCGGGACCCTGACCTGCGGACGAAAGCCCACTCTAGGAAGGTACTAAAACGCTCGAAAGCCGAGCATGATATAGAGCAGCCAAAAGGCATGGCCTTATCAAAATAATACTCCCCTTTAAATTTAAAACCCAGCAATTCAAAGTCGCCCGGGTGCACCGGCAAGAGGCGAAAAGCCGACTTAATGTTGCACTTGGCCAGCAAGGCACCCGGGCCACACGAGCGCACCATGCGCAGCGCATGGTCGAACGATGTGTACCTGACCGAACAAAGGTCATCAGGTATCGCATCGTTGACCGATCGGCCGGCTGGGTAGGACAAATGATGAATAAGGCGAAACTCACCTAGGGACTTTTTAGGTACCAAACCCAATGGTGAAACCTTTAGGTTGGGAAAAGGGGGTACGGGAAAAGGTCCGGCGACCCTGCCTGCGTCTAACTCCTTTTTAATGCTGGCCTCGGCTACCTCCTCCCTTCCCCTGAGGGATAAAAGGTTGGGAGCATCCTGAGGAGATCTATCACCCATAAAAGGGATACGAAATCCCTTCCTAAAACCTTGGATGAGGTACTCCCTGTCCTCCCCCCATGGGTACGATGCGAGCCAGCGCTCCAGCATGTCCACATTAATTGGGGAGGGGGCCTTTCGGAGAACTAGTTCCATCCGTGGCAGGCTTGCCAGCCCACTGTCCACCCTTCCCTCTGCCTCGCGCCCCCCCAGGCTTGGGACAAGCAGAGGCTGCATGGGGACCGGAACATGTGGGACACTCGTGCTTATACCTGCAGTTCTTCCGACTGCAGGAACCATTGGACGAGAAAGTCCAGCACAGCAGGCGGGCTGGAAACCCCTGCCCCGCCATTTGGCGGGTAACCTGCGCTGGAGCTGCTCGCTGGACCGCATGTCCACAATGGTATCTATCCCCCGGGGCAGGACGTGTGGGTGTCATGTACAAGAGCCACAGTCTCTGGCACGGCTCATCCCATCTCATCTCGGGGTGCAGGGGAATCCTCATACGGAATTCCTCATCATATGCTAGCCATGAGGGGCCCGGGAAATCTACCATCGCCCTGTATATGTTGTCCAAATATTGGACCATGGGAATAGCTAGATCCGGCCGCGCCCTCAAATACACCGCCATGTATATCAAATAAGCGGGTAGCCAGTTAGCCCAGGTACGCGGCGGCTTACGGCGGCGTGCCTGCTCCTTGTCCTTCTCATCCTGACCCTCCCTTTCTTCCTTAGTGGGCTCTCTGTTCAGGAGTGAGAAGATATCCACGTACTCCCCTCGCCATATCTTTTCTCTGGTAGCCTGAGCCAAGTGATCACCCAATGGCAGGGAATACCCTGCCGTCGGCAAAGCCGAAAAGGGGATAGCTGGCCTACCCAAAGGGGCATGAGTTAACCCTGCCACCCCAAGGACATTCCCAGCCGTGTAAGAACCCATGCCCACCCCAGCGGGCATGGTGGCAGTAGTTGTCACCGGGTGGGTCGCCAGGGGCATAGCCCCTGCACCACCCGCGCGAGGCCAAGGCCACTGAAAGGTCCCCCCCATATTGGGAATGTGTGTGGATGTACTCGTTTGCACCATATACTCACACGCTGCACCCCCGCGGGCCGCCCCCAATGGGGGTTCCGGCCCACTGGGGGCGTCGGAGCTCACGACCGATGTAGAGCTCATCACCGGGGCTTGACCCGCGCCAGGTTGCTGGCTGGGGAGCTGCGAGGCAGTGGCCGGAGGCGCGCCACCCGCCTGCAGCAGCTCGACCCTCTCCGCCGGCCGTTGTCCTGCTGCCGATAGCGCCTCGAAAGGTACCCCAAAAGGGGCACCTGCCTGACTGGCACGAGCCAAAGACTCCTCCAAGGCCGCAATACGGGCCAGCAAGGTGTCTACAGTAACCATGGGCAAAGAGCCGGCCGGCCCACTTGACCCTTGCATGGGTACAGGTCCCTGCACCCCATGGCCCAGATATGGCCATTGGCCTGGGCCGAAGCCCGGTAGTGCTGGTGAGGAGACCTGCCAAGGCGGAACACCAGGCCACCCCCCGAGGCTAGAGGGCCCCGGGAGAGGCTGGGGTCCAGAAGTAGTCGGCCCAACAGGTTGGGCGGCAGGAGGAGCGGTGTCCACCGCCCGCGGGCCGCGGGCCGGAGCGCCCTCCGTGCCCGGAGACCACGGAGCCATAGACCCCAAGCCACTAGCCCCGGCCGGGGATGGCAAAGGTGGCTGCTGAGGAGGCGGCACCACGGTCCTCCGACCTGGGTTGCGCCTCCTAACAGCCCGAGCTGAATTCGCAGCAGCCTTCTTTTTGGAAGGCATCTCGAACAAAAAAGGGAAGCTAGCTAGGCAAAATCGACCCAAGAGGCTTCCCGGCAATACCAACGAGCGACGGAGGCGCAGGGAAAAAACTTCTCCGCTCCGTCGCTGAGGCAAAATGGCAGCGCGGCTGCCTCGTGGCCACCCCTTTTATAAGGGAGCTGGCCACGCCCCTAACTACCCGGATTCTCTGTCCTGTGGGGGGGGGCCCGCAAAGTGCGCGGCGGCCATTTTGGCGCCGCGCTTGCATTTTCTACCTCTATTATTTCTATTATTATGAAACTTTTTTTTTATTAAGCTACTATAAAATTAGAGTGTGACCTGAGCCTAAAACAAGCAAACAAAATTAGTTTGTGGATATTTGAACACACTGCTGATTTTGTTAGTTATGTATTTGATCAATTGTTAGTTATAATGAGTTGATCATGGTGGTAGCGATTATGGGCGTTGGAATAAAAAAGTCACAGGAAATGTAGCCTTGAATCTTGTTCTGCTGCTTGGAGAAGGGACGTGTGGCAGCCATTTTGCCACCGCGCACTTTGCTGGCCCTGCCCCTGAGGCGCGGGCACAATAGCAAAGGAGAGGGGGCGTGGCCGGCTTCCCCTTTATAAGGGGTGGCCGGCCCAATGGCCCCACTCTCTTGAATTCGGCTGGGCCCCGGGCGCGCTTGCCCACCACCCCCTCCCTTAGGTCACAGTGTGATTCTTGGTCACTTCGGGGCCGAGTGGGAATTTTTGCTTGAACCTGATTGGCACCTTGGTTCTTGGCTTTTTTGCCCACTCCACACTGTCGCCGATGGGTGACTTATGGGGTGTTCATATTGCCAGATTTGGCCACTTCTGGCGGATAGCACTGGTTAGGGGCAACTGCATTACAACTTAATAGGGCAAATCCATTTGGTTGGCCATAGTGAGGACAAGGTTAGCCAAACTTGTATGGCCAACCAAAGGACTTATAAAGTTATTAAAACATTTGGTGATGGTTTTTAAGGAGTTAGCATGGATGTCAGCACGACACTGTTTTAGGGCTGGGTTACCTGGTCTTGGCCTGTTTGTAGCACAGGAGTCTGTTACATTGGAGGCATTTCCTTGTGTACTAAGCATTGCCCCTGTTTCCTTACTCCTAGCCGGTACCCCCGAGCCTTGATTGCCCATGGATATAATTGTCATAAGTGTGTCTTTAAGGCTGTCTAATCTGTGCAAGATTTCCATCTGCTCTGTCTCAGGTAGGACCCCGAATGAATGAATTAATGCAAGCTCCTCTTCATCAGGGGTAACTGGCTTGTGATCATCCTTGTGATCAGCCTTCTGAGTCCTTAAGTTGTTTGGAATGCAGGTGCTTGATTTGAAGGTTGGTAAAACTCTTTCAGCTTTCCCATCATCTATGCTCGCCTTTTTTGATCTGGTAGCTTGAAGATTGGTCATAGAATTAAGGAGTGGAATCACAGCATTATCTTGGAATACCCTTTTTGGGAATATCTGGAAAGTTGCTAAATACTGGTTCATTTTGAGGAGCATACCAGGTATAGTAGCCCGACTAAAAATTAGTAGAATACGTTTGAACCCCGGCAGAATTGGAAGCCAGATTATTTTATGTAAATCTAGCTGGCTACTTTGACATCTCAAAATCTGGGTTAAGGAAAGTTTGACTGCTGACTCAGAGGACCAACGACCGTAGTTGTTATTTGTCATTGCAATTTGGAGGGCAACCTGGTTTGTTTGCAATATACGAGAAAACTTGGTAGACGCTGTGCTGGCAAATCGGCCTTCTACCGCCGGCCCACAGGAACCTCTGTTTAGGATTTGATTATATTCAGAGCAGTACTGGGATTTATTTCTTGCTGATTTATTGGCTTCCTTAAGGTTCTTACCACATATTGTTGGATAGTTTTCAGGTAAGGGTTTTATCTGCTCTAGTTTGCTTTCTATTATCTTCAAAGATTTAAAAATGGTTGCAACCGTCTGGTAAATTAAAATACATTGCTCTGCTATAAAATTAGTCCTTATATCCCCAAGCGTTGAGTTATCGTCACCAACCCTCATATCCTTTGCTTCTGGCTTCTCTCCCATGTTGTTGACATTGTCCATATCACCTGGAGGGAGGGAGGGGCAGGTCGTTGATTGCTGAGCTTTGCACAACTCAAGAGTTCGGCGTCCACCTGGCCTCTGGTTAAGTTCTTCCACTTCATTAAGTATTTCCCCAGCCACTGTATTGGAGACTGTAGCTAAAACATCAAACTTGTTGGAGGTAGGGAAGTCAGCACACAGATTTTCTCTCTCCTCCCTTGCAAGAAAAATATCTAACTTCATTTGTTTATCAGTCTCAATTTGCTTGGGAGAGTTTACAGCAGTACCGGCCTGTCTTTTCCTTTTCCTCTGCCTGTGGTGTTGAGGAGATAAGGTTTCATTTTTCTTTCTTTTCGTCATTTGACCTTGTAAGACTACTAGCAGGTACTGCTAGTACCTTCCACAGTGCTTCCACAGCACTGATAAAACTGCTACAAACAGGACAGTGAACTAAAATAAAATAGGATAAACTTGCTCACAGACCCAGCCGCTGTCGGGTGGCAGGGTTCAGCAAAAAGACTGATAAAATTGTTGTTCTAAAAGATTATTCTAAAAACTTCATTATGATAATACTCTTGCCCATTCCGAAAAATCATCTAAGTAAAATTAACTGGCTGCAAAAAACTGTAGTTTAAAATAAATAAGATAAAAGGACAAGAATATGAGAGCAGAGGAAAACTCAGCCTCACCTCTCCGTGCTAGAACCGGAAGTCCTCGACTTATATAGTTTAACACCCATAGTGGGTCAACAACATGTTTCCGCTGAAGCCGGTTGTTGATGGAGCCTCTCAACTGCTACCGTAGTAACAAGTGGTGAGAGGCAGTTAATTAGGGTTCTAATTGGATTTACCCCTTACCAGTGCTATTTCAGCCCGTTTGATCCTTAACCGTTGTTAAGGTAGGACCATTCTGAATTTAAATAAATGTGGCCCAATTTTCAATCCAATATTTGTGTCCGTGTCGTTATTGGGGTACAGCAAAGTTTTCCCCCTCTTCATTCTTCATGGCTTTGAATTCACTACAAGTTGCTGAGACCTACAGCAGATACCTGAAACCATGGCTAACAGAGAACCCTATAGTTTACATTGCAGATAGTGGCCTCGTTACAGTTCCTGTAATGAATCCAGACTTTTATTGAATATTTTTATCCCATGGATAACTGAAACTGTATGTCTGGCCAGATATCCTGCTATGGTAATGGAGTAGACTGTACAGCCAATGACTCAACACTGAGTGTTGGATGGCAGTAAATAACATGACTCCTTAAAGGGGCTAATGGCTACAGGTGGATGAGCTGCTTTAGGTGGGGTGATGGTACCTTCAGTGGAGGAAATGCCACTGGAAACCATCATATTGAACCCAATGGCAAAATGAGCAGAAGAGGAACCATTTCACTATTCTGATTCCCATGCATGGAAGAAGCCATGCCAGATGGACTGGCTGTGAAGGTGCACCTTGTTAATATCCTCAAGTCTGTGGCAGTGCATTGCAGTCCCAGTGTTAAACCCTGCATATATCATTTCATACGTGCTGCAGGAGATGTCTTTGTGATCACAGTGTGTTGGTCACTTCATGGTAAGCTGGGATGCACCTTAAACAAATTCATGCCAATGGCATTTTTCCTGTTTGTAATTCTTACATCCATCAACTGTAAAAATAATCTCCAGGGGAAAAATGTATACTGTACTCAGATATGAGCAGCAACTGATGCCAACCTGAAACCATATATACCAAACCCGTGGTACCCCTACATTACCTTCTACTTTTACTTCGCCATCATCACCATTGTAATCACCACCACCCTCATCAATTTCTTTGTGTGCCACTTTTCTGTTAACAAATGTCCTCAGAGCAGCTCCAAACATCAACAGAGATGACAAATGGACATTATAAGTGTACTCATATTTTAGTGAACTGTCTTGAAATGTCTCTGTGTCATGTTGGCTGCTCTAATAATAAATGCACACTACAACTAAACAGTCCACGAGTCATTCATTCATACTAAGGCCTGGCACCAACTTTTCTTACTTAAAAAAGATCTACAATGGGAAAGCATGAATAATTAACAGTTATTAGTGCTGACTCATTTTCATCTTGATAAAAGTTACCCATTTGCTCTACAAACTGCTTATTGCATCGGTTTTGTGATCCTGAGATAAGCTATACCTGTAGATAGTAGGATCACTTCACCAAGGAGTGCTTTTCCATGTGCTTATAGAAATCCAAAATCGTAGTGCTTAGCAATGTTTGAGCTGAGTTTCACGTGACTCAGGATTTATTGCTGGTACTGTGTTTCCAAACCTGGAAGACAGGTGAAGGTGGCAAATGTGTTCCAAGTCCAGCCAAGCTCTCCCTCTCAGTTTCCCTCCTCTCTTTCATACACATACTGCGTGTTTTAGTTCCAATGTCCAATCACTAACATCTCAGTACAGGGCAAGGAGAGCCTCTGGGTGAAACTTCAGCCAGTCAAAGTAGAGAACATTGACCCAGATAAACCTATGATCCAACTCAGTGTAAAGCATATTCTTACATTTGTTAGAAACTAGTATTTTTCAACAATGTCACACTCAGTTCTGTGCATACCCCCTTCTTACTTCTGCCTCTTCCTCTGCCTCCCAAACTCACTTAGCTCATCTATTTTTACTACCAGCCCTTAAGTTGGGTAAAGATAAAGGTCACCTTTGCTAGAAAGCCAGTCGTATCTGACTCTAGGGGTGGTGCTCTTCTCTGTTTACAGCCAAAAATCCAGTGCTGTCTGCATCTGCAGTTGTTTCTGTGGTCATGTGGCAGGCATGACTTTACACTGGAGCACACAAAATGCTGTTACCATCCCACCAAAGTGGTACCTATTTATCTATTTGTAATTCCTTGCTTTCCAACTGCTAGGTTGACAGAAGCTGGAACAGAACTCTGTTGTTCAGCATTCAGGTTGCAAACTTGACTGACCATCAAGTTCAGTGTCTTAACCACTAAGCCACTGCACTTCCTTGCCCTTACGTTACATAGAGCTATACGAACAAGAGTGAGTGACATGTGACGTATTATAGGCAGGATCCTTTTCATGAAACATGAAATGTAAAATTCCAAAGGTATAGCAGTTGCACAAACTGAATTTCTACCAATTCAAAACAGGGGACTTCTTCTTGTCCGGGGTGTATCCACCCTTCTACAAATGGCAGAGTAGTTGGATGCTTGCACATGAGCCAAAAACAAACAGAAACTTGGCTTGGGTTATGGTATAAAACTATACTCTCAGAACACTTCATTGTCTGATGATCATAGGAAAGAGTACTCATTGCACCAGAGCCCTGGTGATTTAGTGATCAAACTGTAGTACTGCAGTCGAAATGTTGAGTTCAGTCCTGATGGGCTCCAGGTTGATTTAGCCTTTAGCCTTTGTGAACCACCTGGAGACTGCACTAAGCTTGCACTATGGAGCGGTATATAATTGTTATTGCTCATTGCTATTGCTAAAGTTACCATCTCAATAGCATCTCACTCCCTATGTTTCTGGCATGACTCTCAAGATATCATGGGGTTAGCCTCTGCAATGTCATAGATGAAGGACTGAGAAGATGTGGTGATAGCTGCGAACTCTTCCTGAGCCAGCTGATACTGTGAAAGAGCACATAGAAATCAACTTCCTCTCTTGATCCCAGGGCATGTCCACAATGTTTCTGTTTCCAGTTCTTTCACCTGACCTTTTGTGAGTTATGCACCCAGACCGCATATGCAGACATCTTTACATGGAGCCACTGAGTTCTAGGGCCAGATTGGAATGGGTAAAGATATGTGTCCAATATTTTTTCAGTGAAGTTCATATTTTTTCATTGCTTTGCATAGAGATTTCTTTTCACAGAGAACAGGAAAAACACAGCATTTCCTCAAGACTTAACCCAGTGAATTGGGACCTGGCAAGCCTCCTTATTGTCATCCAGCCAGCCCAATAATAAGTGAAAAGGAAGCAGAATGGGGAGTAAGGTTAACAGTAAGTAAGAGCCTACAGTTGGTTAGTCTACTTTCTGAGAAGTAAATATCAGGACATGATTAACAGAAGGAGTGTGAGAAACTAAGGGAGCAGGAACTACAAACTGCCTAAGAGGATTAATGTCAGGGGGTATTTGTGGTTTATTGACTACACAGTGTACAGATGAACAAGATGCTTAACTGACTTGCATATCTTGCAAGGAGTAGTAAAAGGGAAGCCAATTTCCTGAGATAGGTAAAAACAAAATCAAGCTGATGTTCTTTGAACTGAATTTCATTTCAGTCATTTAGATGCAGTGCTTGGTTTGTATAGGCAGGTATGGAAAAGTGACAAGTTCTTGTCCTTTCCTATACCCATGTTCAGTGAACATCTTCTTTCATGTCCCAATCAAACTGTGGACTGCCAAAATGAAGCGACCTTCTTGGGTTTGCCATCGGCCAACCTTAAGCCCTCATCAGTGCATGTTTCTGCCATTAATTGGCAGACTAGTAAATGATCCAGATTCTGTATCTCTCCACATTCACAAAGTGTGTTGTGGCCTGCCAGCAGCCCCAAATTGAGCAGGTTGGTCTTGCATTTAGGGACTCCAACCCTCAGCCTACTCAGGCTCCTCCAAGTGATGTAGGGGAGGTTGAGTTCTTCAGCTATATCCTCATTTAATGTTGTTCATGCCCAGTGAGCTCCCACGTCGATCTTCAAATTTGGTTTTGTTCTTGTGTACCATCATATTGGGCCCAATGGCAAAATAAGTGGAGGATGAACCACTTCACTATTCTGATTCCCAATGGTCATGGAGGCGGAAGAGGCCATGCCAGATGGACTGGCTGTGAAGGCACACCTTGTTAATATCCTCAGCTGCAGCACTGCATTGCAGTCCTGGTGTTAAATCCTGATTATCTCCTTTCATACGGGCTGCAAGAGATGGCTTCATGATCACAATGTGTGGATCACTTCATGGCAAGGAGAGATCCATCTTAAACAAATTCACACCAGAGGCATTTTTCCTATTTGTCATTCTTGTGAAAATGATTTCTGGGGGAGGGGGGAATTATACTCGGATATGAGTAGCAGCCGCCACCACAGCTGACCCTCAATAATGATTGTTCTTGCCATACAGCTCTTTATATTTTCTGAACATCTGGAATGAGGCATTATTTATTTATTTATTTATTTATTTATTTATTTATTTATTTATTTATTTATTTATTTATTTATATGCCACCCATTTGGGATATTTCCCACTCTGGGTGGTGCACATACAAATAACAAAATAACACCATAACACCATCATTTCCCCCTATGGATGCATGGATACCTTGATGCAGTGGGGGCTTGCATGTTTGCAAGAAAGATATTAACTCTGTTCCACAACCCATTGAACATGGTGAACAAATATAATTCTAATCCCATGTCCTCACCAGGATTAACAAGGCCCACAATAGATGCTATGACTCCAGGACATTCATTGAAAAATGAACTACAGTGCTCAACTCCCTCTGCTGGGCAACCAGGGCATCGAGTTGATAAACTACTAGAAGACAATAAAAATCCAGAATAATCTGGATGAGGGAAGAAATCTGTTTGGTTATGGAAGCCTATTATCAGTCTCAGCCATGAAAACGTGGATTTCAAAAATGTATGTACCAAATTTGGAAAGAGAATCACCCAGTTTTGGAAATTGGTGAGCAAAGACTAATGGCCCAGAGATGTGTTATCTTGAAACACAAGTTCTTCACTGAACTCAAATTACAAGAGATTGTAAACAGATTTTATGCTGTATCTGAGCATACAGATTTGAGTATAATTTATGAGGCAACTATATTCACAAATAGAGAAGCAAGTAGTGGAGGAAAGAGAGGAGACCAATAAGGCTATTGTGAAACCAAAAATAAAATAAAAAAACTGAAAAAGTTATTGTAGCACTAATGGCCAGTGATGAATTAGTTGAAAAGATTAAAGCTCAAAAGAAGACAGTAGAAAGAGTCTGACTGCCAAAACTAAACCAAGTTAATAAGGAAAACTTGGCCAGAATATTGAAGAAAGTGAATGAAGTTGTCCAATATATTCCAACAGAAACATTAGCACAAACAAATCAGCTAATGTATGCAGCAGCTTATGTTACCACTGAAGAACTGGATTTGAATGTCCAAAAGAGTCAAGGGATTAAAAAGGGAAAACCAAAATGGAAAATTTGCTTGGAGTTGAAAACTAAAAACACTTGATCGGACTTGAGTAATCTGAAGAATCTGAGACAAGGAAATCTAAAATATAGGAAGATCAAAAGCAGCCTAATAACAAAGTATGACTTGAGCAACAAAGGGAATTGCAGTTATAATTGAAGTTGAAACAAAGAGTGCTGGCCATTGCAGAAAAGATCAAGTGATATGATAATTGAGTACAGTAATACCTCATACAAAGTCCGCTTCGTACAACATCAAATTTATACAACATCGCCTAATTCCTTGAGAAAATTTGCCTCATGCAAAGTCACTGCGACTTTGTATGAGGCATTGGGGTTTTTAAAAACAGATTGTATGCTCCATAATTTTTCTTATGTTGGTCTTTTTTTTGGGGGGTGCACTGTTTGGTGGGGTGGGCAATTGTTTGGTGTTTGCTGCTGTTTGGATGATTAACACTGTGCTGCATGATGGGACATGTTGGCATCCATTTTGTCCTTGCTTCCATCCAGTAATTGTTTACACTAGCTTGTACAAAATGGATGATCGGCCGCATGGCTGCAGATTAACACTGTGCTACCTGATAGGACATGTTAACTTTTAAACCTGCACTTCATAAAGTTTTCAAAAGTTAAAAATTTGTTGTATGGTTTATCCCCTAAAATCAGGGTTGTTTGACATGTTTTTGTAATGTATTTAGCCTTTAGACAATGATTTCTTAAAGTTCTGTCAGTTTCCTGTCTGTTTCCTTGACTTTGCCCTGAAGTCTGTGCTGTTACAGTACAATGTATCTCTATGGAAACGACGTTGTACGAGGCATCACAGCAAGGATTTGGACGTTGTATGAGGCATCGGGGCTAGGATTTTGCATGCCTCATACAAAGTCCAAATCTATATAAAGTCCAAACTTGTGGAACCAAGTTTGGACGTTGTATGAGTTATCAACTGTAATGCAGTTTCAGCAAAATTCACAGTTTTAAGTTACCCAACATTATTTTTACAAGATCATTGAAAATGGGCATGATACCAGCACAAGTGAAAAGCCTAACAGAGAAAGCACTCTGGAGTTTTGGAGGAGCTTGTGGGAAAACAACAAGGAGCATAATGAAAATGCAATATCGATCAAGCAGGTTGAAAATCTAGCAAAAGCACCCAAAATGGAAGATTTCCAGATAACAAAAGTAGCCATACAAGAACAGGCAATGAAAATAAAAAACTGGAGTGCTCCTGGTTTAGATGAACTCCAGGGATTTGGGCTAAAAAAGCTAACAAACATGCAAGATTGGCACACTAGATGGATAAGGCTTTGGAAATACCAGCAGAACAAAAATGGTTAACAACTGGAAGGACACTCCTAATTCAGAAGGATAAAGAAAAGGGAAATGAGCCTGGAAACTACAGACCCATAACTTAACTACCAACAACTTACAAATTACTCACAGACATAATTGCAAACTAGATATATGGATGTTTGAAAGACAACAATTTGTTGTCTGTAGAGCAGAAAGGGTGCTGCTAAAACTCAAGACAAACTAAAGATCAGCTGTTAATTGACAAATTAGTTTTGAAGAATTCACAGAAAAGGTGAACAAGTTTATGACTTGGATTGACTATAAAAAAGCATTTGTTTCAGTTTCACACAGCTGGACTGATCTTGACAAAGGAGTGAACAAAGGAGGACTTTTGAAAACAGATAAGAAGAAAGCTGAATACAGAAAGGAATAATTGAAAGTTGAGCTGAAAACTGGAAAAAACAAGTGTTGTTGTTGTTCAGTCACACAGTCGAGCCTGACCCTTTGCGACCCTATGGACCATTGCATGCCAGGCACACGTATCCTCCACCATCCTCCACAGCCCACTCAGCTCTACATCCATTGCGTCAACAATGCCATCTAGCCATCTCATCCTCTGCTGCCCCCTTTTCCTTTTGTCTTCGATCTTGCCTGGCATTAAGGCCTTCTCAATCGAGTTCTCTTTTCTCATTTGGTGTTCAAGGTACAGTACTTTAGCTTAATCTTCAATATTTGTCCTTCCAAGGAGCAGTTCAGGGTTGATTTCCTTTTGTTGTTCAGTCACACAGTCGATTCTGACTCTTTGTGACCCTATGGACCATCACTCTCCAGGCACCTCTGTCCTTCACCATCCTCCTTAGTCCACACAGCCCCGTGCCCATTGTGTCTACAATACCATCTAGCCATCTCATCTTTGGCTGTCCCCTTCTTCTTTTGCCCTCCACCTTCCCCAGCATCAAGGCCTTCTCAAGTGAATCCTCTCTTCTCATTTGATGTCCAAAATACTTCAACTTCATCTTTGTTATTTGTCCTTCTAAGGAGCACTCAGGGCTAATCTCTTCTAATATTGACCTATTAGTTCTCCTCACTGTCCAGGGGACTCTCAAAACTCTCCTCCAGCACCACATCTCAAAGGCGTCTATTCTTTTTCGCTCAGCCTTTCTAATGGTCCAGCTCTCACAGCCATCCATTACCACTGGAAATACCATTGCTTTGACTATGCGGACCTTTGTTTGCAGTGAGATGTCTCTACTTTTCACTATGTTCCCCAGGTTTTTCATAGCTCGTCTCCCAAGAATCAGTCGCCTTTTTATTTCATGGCTGCAATCTCCATCTGCAGAGATCTTGGATCCTAAGAAAGTAAAATCTGTTACTGCTTCTACTTCTTCCCCATCTATTTCCCAGGGACTGATGAGGCCTGTTGCCATTATCTTGGTTTTCTTGATATTGAGTCTCAAGCCAGCTTTTGCACTCTCTTTCAACCTAATCAGGATTTCCTTTAGGATTGACATATTTGATCTCTTTGCTGTCCAGGGTACTCTCAAAATACTCCTCCAGCACTACATTTCAAAGGCGTCTATTCTTCTGTGTTCAGCCTTCCTTATGGTCTAGCTCTCACAGCCATACATTACTACTGGGAATACCATTGCTTTGACTGTGCAGACTTTTGTTGGCAGGGTGATGTTTCTACTTTTATTATGTTCCCTAGGTTTCTCATAGCTTGCCTCCCAAGAATTAATCGCCTTTTTATTTCATGGCTGCAGTCACCATCTGCAGTGATCTTGAATCCTAAAAAGGTAAAGTCTGTCACTGCTTCCATTTCTTCCCCTTCTATTTGCCAGGAAGTGATAGGGTTGGTTGCCCATATCTTGGTTTACTACTTCTTAACTCTAAGCCGAAATGCTCCTTTTTGTCTCTTGATATATTTCAAGTATCCCCATTGTAACATCTGTTCCCTTTACTGTTCTATAATAATAATAATAATAATAATAATAATAATAATAATAATAATAATAATAATAATAATAATAATAATAATAATAATAATAATAATAATAATAATAATAATAATAATAATAATAATAATAATAATAATAATAATAATAATAATAATAATAATAATAATTTTTAATTTATATCCCGCCTTCCTCGGTCAACACCATAATAATACAATAATAAAGAAGCACAAAAATAGATAACATCCCCAAACTATATAATAAAAATAAAAAATTTGTTAAAAATCACAAGGGTTCATATCCCAAATACAATATCAAAGTTACAAGATTAAGCACAACATGACGAGAAATAAAATTTCAGCATTACAATATACAAACTATTACCAAGGCAGCACAATAGGAAAATTCCAAGGCAGAGTCCCATCCCTGCAGTCCATACAGATGCCCGGCCTCCTCAGCGGCATGAAGGCAGCAGCCAGCACAGTTCTTTTATCCCCCGCCGGGCCATTACAGGTGCTCCTAACTCCTTCCAGTTTGCCAGACTAGCTATGCTGGTCTCGGACCATAATAAAGATTTGTTTTGATTTGATCTGACATGGGGATAGTTAGGAGCAGGAGTTTTGGTAAGTCCTGAATTTTCCTGAGCATAAATTGAGTTTTATCCAGTTAGTTTCAACATTCATGAAGTTTGCCAAGTCAATAGCCACTAGGAAATTTCAATGCCAAAGCATGATGTAAGAATAAGCCTTGGTGATGTTTTACAGAACAGTTGCAAAATGTATCTTGTGTATCTAGCTCCCCTGTTTATCATGAACTTTAGTTTTCTATATGCCATTTTCAGTAGAAGATTTATTCTATCACACAGCTTTGTTCTGATAAGTTGGGATACATTACAATCATTTGCTATTTGTCTGGCATTGTTGAATTACCTTACACAAGAGGGGAGTATATAATTATTTGACTAATAGACCTTGTTATAATTGATAGCTGTTATCAAATTGTACCCTGACCCATATTTACCAGTCATTTTCTACTTGGCCTTTATCAATTGGTAAGCATCAATCAAGACAGCAGAAAATCTATAACTCAAGTCAAATGGAGAGCCACCCAGGACAGCAGACTGGCTACTCTACAGATGCATTGCTTTCCACATGTAGATGATACTGGGAAAAGATTGGATAAGGGCAGTACATCTCTGTACTCATGGTAAATCAACACAGCTTCCTGAAAAGATCTTAAGTAAACCAGAAGAGTGTGCTTCTTTCAGTTCCCAGTATTTACTTGATTATTATTCTGTACATCTATGGGGAAATGGAGTCACTTTGGATTCTGAAGCCCCTTGCAAAAAAAAAGAGAGAGAGAGAGAGAGCAGATTTTAGCTAGTGCAAATTTGTGCGGAGACAGAGAGAAGGTACAAAATTTTGAAGCCTCACAGCTGTGAAATTATGTCTTGAGAAAAGAATGTATTTCAAGGTCATCATTAAGATGTCGGCTTAGAAACAGAGATGAGCACTGCACCCTAGAGTCGGATACGACTGGCTTTCGATCAAGGTAAACCTTTACATTAAGATGTCTATGGGCCAGCTAAAAGAAACTGGTGCCATCTTGAAAGAAAGGGGAAGAAGTGGAACAGATTGATAAAAGTTATCACCTTTATATATATATATATATATATATATATATATATATATATATATATATATATATATATATATATATATATATATATATATATATATATATATATATATATATATATATATATATATATATATATATATATATATATATATATATATATATATATATATATATATATATATATATATATAAAAAATCTCATAGAGTTTTTGAAGGTAAAAACTTGTTGAAAGGTAGATGATGGATATAAATCAATGCAGGAAAGAACATCATTCTAGCTTAGCCCTGCTTTCATGAATTATGCTCTCTTGCCTGCATTCTGCTTAGGCCCTGAAACTATACTGCTTTGTAAATAACAGATTAGGTTTAGCTAGCTTTTCTTCTGAATTTACTTTTAAAATTGCTCACATTTTTGTAGAATGGATTGGATTCATTCTTTGTTGTCATTTTTATAAGCTTTCAGCCTACTTTTGCATTTATAGCTTCTTAAGGTCTTTTTGGAATTTTTACACCATCATTTAACAAAAACAATGACATTTTCAACGTAGTTTAGCTCCTTGTGGAAAGGGGGAAATTGGTGGTATTTTCCCCAGACCTTAGGCCAGTGATGGCCAACTTTGGCACTCCAGTTGTACTTGAGCCTCAATTCCCAGAAGCCCTGATCAGCAGGAGTGCTGATTTTGTGCTTCTGGGAATTGAAATCCAAGGACACCTGGAGTGCTATCATAGCCTTAGGCCTTTTCATGCAACAACTCATTTCCTTTGTGGATATTTGGTTTGTGTTAACTTACAGGGTTGGTATGCACACAGTTTGGGATTTTATTGAATCTCCCCAAAGCACTAAGCAGTCTGAGGATTTAGAATGTGGAAGAAGGATCTGATAGGAAGAGTTCCCCAGTTACAGCATGTATACCTGCCTGGAAATCACCCACGCCAGAACAGCTTTTTGATAGCATAACTGAGTAGCTTGTGTGGTCATTCTGTCCAGGTCAGTTTCTTGACAAATGTTTTTCTACTTACACAAATCATTAATGTTGTAGAGCATTCACGGAAAGAACACAAATTACTGTATTTTCCAGCGTATAAGATGACTTTTTAACCCCGAAAAATCTGTGCCAAAGTTGGGGGTCGTCTTATACGCCGGGTACTCTGGAGCCAGGGGCCGCCCAGCAGGGAAAGCCATCTGCCGCTGCCGCGAGGCTGAGGGTGGTGGTATCCGGGTGGCCCCTTGATCCTGGGGGCTTGCCGCAGTGGTGGCAGGTGGCTTTCCCCGCCACTCAGCTGGTCCTCCTCCTCACCACCATCACCAGCTGGGGGTGTGTGAGGAGGAGGAGGAGCAGCAGCAGCTGACCGGTGGGGAAAGCTATCCACTGCCACCATCAGGAGGCTGAGGGTGGTGGTATCTTGGTGGCCTCTTGCTCCGGAGGCCTCGTGGTGGCGGTTGCAGATGGCTTTCCCCGCCGGTCAGCTGCTGCTCTTCCTCCTCACCACCACCACCCCAAGCCTCGTGGCCGCGGTGGCGGATGGCTTTCCCTGCTGGTCAGCTGGTCCTCCTCCTCCTCACCACCACCCCCAGCCAGTGGGGGATGAGGAGGAGGAGGAAGAGCAGCAGCTGACTGGCGGGGAAAGCCATCCACCACTGCCGCAAGGCTGAGGGTGGTGGTATCCGGGTGGTCCGTTGATCCAGAGGTCTCGCGGTGGCAGATGGCTTTCCCTGCCAGTCAGCTGGTCCTCTTCCTCCTCCTTCTCACTCCCTGGCTGGGGGTGGTTATGCGGAGGAGGAGGAGCAGCAGCTGAGCGGTGGGGAAAGCCATCCACCACTGCCGCAAGGCTGAGGGTGGTGGTATCCGGGCGGCCCCTTGATCCAGAGGCCTCGCGGTGGTGGATTGCTTTCCCTGCCAGTCCTCCTCCTCCTCCTCACCCCCCCCCCCCCGGGTGGGTATGGGGGTGTGGAGGAGGAGCAGCAGCAGCTGAGCGGCAAGGAAGGCCATCTGCCGCTGCCACTAGGCCTCCAGAGCAAGGGGCCACCCAGATACCACTACCCTCAGCCTCGCGGCTGCAGCGGTACATGACTTTCCCCGCCAGTCAGCTGCTGATCTTCCTCCTCCTCCTCACCACCACCCCCTGGCTGGGGATAGTGGTGAGGAGGTGGACCAGCTGAGCGGTGGGGAAAGCCACTTGCTGCCGCTGCTGCGAGGCCTCCGGAGCAAGGGGCCGCCTGGATACCACCACCCCCTGCCTTGTGGTGGCGGATGGCATTCCCCGCCGGTCAGCTGCTGCTCTTCCTCCTCCTCCTCCTCACCCCCCCCGGCTGGGGGTGGTGGTGAGGAGGAGGACCAGCTGACGGGTGGGACACCCGCCACTGCCACATGGCCTCCGGAGCAAGGGGTCAGCCGGATGCCACAACCCTCAGCCTTGCGGCGGATGGGTTTCCCTGCCAGTCAGCTGCTGCTCTTCCTCCTCCTCCTCACTGGGGGTGGTGGTGAGGAGGAGGACCAGCTGAGTGGCGGGGAAAGCCACCCTCCACCGTGAGGCCTCTGGAGCAAGGGGCTGCCTGGATACCACCACCCCCAGCCTTGCGGTGGCGGATGGCTTTCCCCACCGGTCAGCTGCTGTTCCTCCTCCTCCTCACCCCCCCCAGTTGGGGGTGGTGGTGAGGAGGAGGAGGAGGAGCAGCTGAGTGGCGGGGAAAGCCATCTACTGCCGCTGTGCTCTCCCTGCCCCCTCCACCGGCGGGGAGATAAAGGGCGCCATCCCCGGCCCAGGAAGCTCCAAAGATGCTGCCGTTGGAAGAGGGGTAGTCTTATACGGCGAGTATATTGCAAAATCTACATTTTAGCTAGAAAAGTTGGGGGTCATTTTATACGCCCAGTCGCCTTATACGCCGGAAAATACAGTACATGGAAGTCACCCCCTCTTTTTTTGTGTGTGTGTGGGGTACCTTGGGTCTTCCATTTAAACACAAAAGTCCCATCCTAGCAAATATGTCAGTTTCCTTTCCAAAGGTGCATCAGGTTTCCTGTACAGTACGTGACTATTGTAGCAGTATGTTTAATATCTGATTGCTATTGGTAATTAGCAGAAGCTGATGTTTATCTTTATGCTGATGAAAGCCTCAATGGATTTTCATCTGCTATTAAAAGTACAAGAAGAGGAAAAAGCAGTTTTTAAAGAACAAACTGATCAGTGTAACAGTCCTAAGAGCAACAGCAGCATGAAAGCATTTCCTGCTCTGGGAAGAGGGGGGAAAATGAAAACAAGTATAGGTACAGGACAAATTAGAATTTATCTTGACATGTAATATTCTTAGTTTACATGACAAGTCCACTGAATTTATGATGTTCTGTGTGCATTTCTCTACTTTCAGCATTCAATATTTTAAAACACCATGGTGTTGTAGAGAAAGAAAACTTAATAAACCTTGTATCTGTCAAAGATAGTCACTGTGTTTGATGTAGCACTGCCATTTTAGCCCCAGAGAATTAAAATTACAAATCAGGTGGTACTTTTTCTTATAATAAAATATGTCAAACTTTCTCTCTCTCTCTCTCTCTCTCTCTGTTCCTGAGCAGCAACTCCAAAATTGGAAAATTTTGTACTGTTTTCTTCTTGGACTAAAAAAAGCCATGTATTTTAGATTGTGGAAAACTATCAGATGTGTTTCCACAGACGCAAGATTAGCATTTATGAAAGCAATCAATATGTATTGCAGCAATCAGCAGGCAAATTATCTATTTTTAAAGTAGACTATTCTTTTCCTAGATTTATCTGGATAAAGCTGGTCTGAACTATTTTTTAAACTACTACTACTACTACTAGAGATATAATATTTGAGAGACAATGTATACAATTACTGTATTTCTGAAGACTTTAAAATTATTACCAAAATGCAAGTAGAACTACAGTGTGGACTTCTGATCAATCATGACATTTCAAGGGTAATTGTTTGATCAGAAATAACTTTTAAGCTCCTTTTTCAATACTGAAGTTCCTTTGTATTCAGTTGAAGTTGGATCTCTAAAGAGCTTCAGTCATATTAGGAAATCTGTCTCTCTGGTGTACTACAGGAACTGCAGAAATGCATGGGCCTAACTATTGAACTACAATCTTACCAAACAAGTTTTAATTAAAATGGGGATTGGCTTGATCAAAAGTTTGGGAAACTGCTTTTCTTCTAACTATTTTTAATATCTGATTATTTTGAATGAGGAATTAGAGGGAAAAGTTTATCAGTATTAGGATGAATATCAAGTCTGGTCACGTTATCCTGCTATGGTAAAAAAATAGACCATACTGCCAGAGACTCAATGCTGAGTGTCAGGTGGTGGTTAACTCACTTGATCACCCTGAGGACTAGCGTCCTGGCGAAGTCGACAGGAAAGGGTGATGGTCCTCATGGATTAATACCCACTTGTATACATCTTAATGTATACCGGCCTGGCGCTGATAAGGACTTTGGGTGCGAAAAGGGCTCAGGACCAGAAACTGATTCGTGGAACTGGATCAGTGGTATTAGTGTCATGCTGCAATATGGAAGGCAGGTGAAAGGCCACTGCATTATATTCTCAGGACAGTCTTCCTGAGGAGGAGCAGGAGCAGGAGCAGCACATGAACTTTATTGGAATTACTGGAATCATTTCTACTTGATATATTGGAAGCATTTATACATTAAAAGTACCATTTATTTTTGGACAATTTTGAATCAAGATTGAAAACACTTAAATTAGTAAAGAGATATACTATACTTGTGAATCAAACAATTTCCAGTGTTTATTTTGAATCTGAGATTTTGTTTCCCATTATAGTGAATGGATTTATTGTGCAACCATCATTCTATCATTCTTCCCAGATTGAACAAACAATTCCAAAATAATAGCATTAATTATAGGAGTGCTTACAACCATATTTCCACCAAAGACAATGATATTGTGAAAAGTATTGCACTACTTAGCCTGCCATGTAACAACAACAAAATTTGAATAAGCAGGGTAGAATGTTGGTCCTAGCCAAACTTGCTGTTATGCAAGAAACAGAATGAAAAGAGGAGAAAGCAAAAGTACCACACAGAGAAAAAATTCTGCAACATAAATATCAACTGGAACTAACACAGAGATGTAATCAGTCCCAATAAATCAGGTGGGAGAACAGGCCTTTCCCTGAGTTCTCTCCTTTTACTTTTACCGCTGGTTTTTATTCCATTCCAGTCTGGTGCTGGATTACCTCTGCAACTATTTAAAAACAAACAAAAATGAAAGACTATGCCCGTGATGGCAAACCTTGGCACTCCAGATGTTCTTGAACTTCAATTCCCAGAAGTCCCCATGAATCCACACGAATGGGTTTACTGCGATTCATCCGGCCCACGCCGCCCTCATTGCTCCAGGAAGCAGAAGTAAAACACACCCTAATGGATATGAGAACCCTATTTAGAAGAAGGATTGGAGAGAAACAAAGTAAAAAATAATAATACTGGTGAAGTACTCTCCTCTACTAAAATCAAGCCATAACCAAGATGAAAATTTCGTGTTCTCAAGAAATAATTTAACATTGAACTGGAAACAATTCATTGCCTGATATTCTGCAGTGAGGATAATTTTTTTCAACATCTTCTACAAACAGGAATAAAAAAAATTTCTTCTTAGTATAACTTCAAATCCTTAAATGAAACAACTATTTATTGATAAGTTACCACATATATAAATCTCACTAATGCAGTAGATCAACTCTGACTGGGACTATCAACTCAATTTCAGTAACTGACTTTCACCTTTGCTACATGTAAGTTATACCTACAATTAACTATAGCATTTATATTCAAATCTCTCATTATGAGTTAAAAAGAGTTCAAATAAATAAAGACTTCAGTCCTTCATTTCTGCTTGTGTTATGTATGACTATCTGTGTTAATTACATTTCAAACGGCCACCCAGCCCAAAGCAGAAGCCGCGTAAATTACATGTCAAACAGCCACGCTGTTTGACAGCTGCTAATCTCAGCAGCTCACGTAATATCGCGAGACTTCAAGCGCACACAATTCAAATGCCGAGAAGCGCGCAGTATAGCTGTCAAATGTATATACTCTTGTAACATACGTTCAAATCACCCAATAACCTTTGTTCCCACTGTTTTGTATCAAGTTATATAAGAACATAAGAACATAAGAACAGCCTTGCTGGAACAGGCCACAGCCCATCCAGTCCAGCATTCTGTCTCACACAGTGGCTCACCATTTCCTTCAGGGTATTCCCAAGCAGATGCCTTCACCTGCTTAGGATTCCCTGGAAATGATATTGAGAGATATCCTGCCTATCTCTCCAACCCGGAGGTTGTCCTTAAGTATCCATAATTATAGCCATTGATACTCTTGTCCTCCATGAACTTGTCTAATCCTTTCTTAAAGCTGTCAAGACTGACAGCTGTCACCACTTCTTCTGGCAGGGAGTTCCATAGGCCAGTAATCCTCTGGGTGAAAAAGTACTTTTTCTTATTTGTTTGAGAACTAGTACCCAAAAGTTTCATGGAGTGTCCCCTCGTTCTAGTGTTATGCGATAGGGAAAACAGTTTTTCCTTATCTACTTTGTCCACACCGTGCATGATTTTATAAACTTCAATCAGGTCACCTCTTAGACGTCGTCGTTCAAGAGTGAAGAGGCCCAACCGTTGCAGCCTCAGATGGTAAGGAAGGTGTTCCAGTCCCCTAATCATTCTGGTTGCCCTCCTCTGCACTTTTTCCAGCTCCATAATATCCTTCTGGAGGTATGGCGACCAGAACTGTACACAGTATTCCAGATGGGGCCTCACCATAGATTTATAAAGAGCCAAAATGACACTTGCTGACTTATTTTCTATACCCTTCCTAATGATCCCTAGCATTTAGTTTGCTTTTTTCACTGCTGAGGCACACTGGGTTGACACCTTCATTGAGCTGTCCACCAGGACACCAAGGTCCCTTTCCTGGTTTGTCGCAGAGAGTTCAGACCCCATCAGTTTATAAATGTAATTGGGGTTCTTTGCCACAACATGCATCACTCTGCACTTACTAATGTTAAAACTCATTTGCCACTGTTTTGCCCACTCCCCCAGTGTCAAGAGATCCCTCTGGAGCTCCTCACAATCTCTCACAGTTTTCACTACCCTGTATAATTTAGTGTCGTCAGCAAATTTGGCTACCTTGCTATTTACTCCTACCTCTAGATCATTTATGAAGAGGTTGAAAAGCAGGGTCCCAGTACTGAACCTTGGGGGACCCCACTCTTTACTTCCCTCCACTTGGAGAAGTGTCCATTTAGTGCTACCCTCTGTTTCCTGTCCCTTAGCCAGTTGCTGATCCAGGACAAGACCTGACCCTTTATTCCATGACTGGTAAGTTTATTCAAGAGCCTTTGGTGTGGGACCTTGTCAAAAGCCTTCTGAAAGTCCAGATAAACAATGTCAACTGGATCCACCTTATCCACATGCTTGTTGACACTCTCAAAAAATTCCAACAGATTAGTGAGGCATGATTTGCCCTTGCAAAAGCCATGTTGGCTCTCCTTTAGCAGCGCCTTCTCTTCTATGTGCCTATTAATTCTATCTTTTAGGATAGTTTCCATCACTTTACCTGGGACACATGTCAAACTGACAGGTCGGTAATTTCCTGGATCACCCCTGGATCCTTTTTTGAAAATTGGTGTTACATTCGCTACCTTCCAGTCATCAGGCACAAAGCCTGATTTGAGGGAAAGATTATATATTTTGGCTAGGAGATCAGCAATTTCATCTTTAAGTTCCCTGAGAACTCGTGGATGGATGCCATCTGGTCCTGGTGATTTGTTAGTGTTTAGCTTAACACTAAACACTAACAAATCACAGCCGGGAGAGCGAGCGAGCGGCGGAAGGGCCAGCCGCGGCCGACACCGGGCTACCACTCCCAGCCGGGGGGTGAGGAGGAGAGCCAGCCAGCCGGGCGAGCGGCGGAAGGGCCAGCCGCGCCGCCGCCGGGCATCCACCCCCAGCCGGGGGGTGAGGAAGAGGAGGAGAGTCATCCAGCCGGGCAAGCGGCGGAAGGGCCAGCCGCGGCCACGAGGAGGAGAGCCATCCAGCCGGGCGAGCAGCAGAAGGGCCAGCCGCGCCGCCGCCAGGCAACCACCCCCAGCCGGGGGGTGGGGAGGAGAGCCAGCCAGCCGGGAGAGCGAGCGAGCGGCGGAAGGGCCAGCCGCGGCCGACACCGGGCTACCACTCCCAGCCGGGGGGTGAGGAGGAGAGCCAGCCAGCCGGGCGAGCGGCAGAAGGGCCAGCCGCGCCGCCGCCGGGCAACCACCCCCAGCCGGGGGGTGAGGAAGAGGAGGAGAGCCATCCAGCCGGGCGAGCGGCGGAAGGGCCAGCCGCGGCCGCGGCCGCCGCCGGGCAACCACCCACAGCCGGGGGGGGGGGAGAGGAGGAGGAAGAGAGCCGGTTGAGCAGCGGAAAGGCCAAGAGAAGACCAACTGAAAGACGGGAGGAGGGCAGAGGAGGAAAAGCAAGGGGAGAGACTCAGAGCCCCAGGCAAAGGATAAGTACCTGATATGCAGATGTAGAAGACTTAACATAGAAACTGACATAGAGACTTTATACTAACTAAATACAGAAATTGACATAGAGACTGTGTATAAAGTGTGATAATATGCATGATAATATGTTGTCTAAAATGTTTTTAAACTTTTAAAATCTGTGATAAAATGTATGAGGAGGGAAAAATGGCGTAGACACCGGCAAACCACGCCACAAAGCTTGCCAAGAGAACCCTATGGACCAAAACAAAAGGCAAAACAAAAGGGCAGGCTAGGTGATACAGGATGCTTAACACCACAGAGGGGAGAAAGGGGAGGGACAGGAAGGGGGGAGGGGAAATGCAATGTTGTAAGGAGCAATACTGCATAGGGACATGGAATGTGAGATCAATGAACCAAGGTAAACTGGAAGTGGTTAAAAATGAGATGGAAAGAATAAGCATTGACATCTTGGGCATCAGTGAGCTCAAATGGACAGGGATGGGTGAATTCAGCTCTGGAAACCATCATATCTACTACTGTGGGCAAGAAAACCTTAGAAGAAATGGAGTAGCCATAATTGTTAATAAAAGAGTGAGAAAAGCAGTAATGGGATACAACCTTAAAAATGACAGAATGATGTCAGTTAGATTCCAAGGCAAACCTTTCAATGTCACTGTGATCCAAATATACGCACCAACCACTGGCGCAGATGAAGCCACAATGGACCAGTTCTATGAGGACTTACAACACCTCATAGAACAGACACCAAGAAATGATGTCCAAATTATATTAGGAGACTGGAATGCCAAAGTAGGAAATCAAAAAGTGGAGGGAATAACAGGCAAATTTGGTCTTGGAGTACAGAATGAAGCAGGGCAAAGATTGATAGAGTTCTGCCAAGAGAACGCACTGGTCATAGCAAACACTCTCTTCCAGCAACACAAGAGGCGACTTTACACATGGACATCACCAGATGGCCAACACCGAAACCAGATCGACTACATACTCTGCAGCCAAAGATGGAGAACCTCCATACAGTCAGCAAAAACAAGACCTGGAGCAGACTGTGGCTCAGATCACAACCTACTGATCGCGAAATTCAGGCTAAGACTAAAGAAAATAGGGAAAACACGGAGACCAGAAATATATCACCTAGACAGCATCCCTAAAGAATACGCGGTGGAGGTGATGAACAGATTCAATGGCTTAGACTCGGTAGACAGAGTACCAGAAGAATTATGGACGGAGATGAAGGACATCATGCAGGAAGCAGCAAAGAAAATCATACCAAAAGAAAAGAAGAGTAAGAAAGCAAAGTGGTTGTCTGATGAGGCTCTTAAAATAGCAGAGGAAAGAAGGAACGCCAAAGTCAAAGGAGAAAGGAAAAACTACAATCATTTGAACACAGAATTTCAAAGAAAAACAAGGAGAGATAAGGAAAACTACCTAAAAGAACAGTGCAGAGAAATGGAGGAAAACAACAAAAGAGGCAGAACCAGAGATCTCTTCAAAAAAATCGGCGAAATCAAGGGAACATTTAAAGCAAAAATGACCATGATAAGGGACAAAGACGGAAAGGAGCTAGCTGATGCAGAAGAAATTAAGAAAAGATGGAGAGAGTACACAGAGGAACTTTACAAAAAGGACCTCAACACTCCTGACAATCACAATGATGAAGAAATTGAACTTGAGCCAGACATCCTGGAGAGCGAAGTCATAAAGGCCCTAAAGAGCACTGCAAACAACAAAGCTAGTGGAGATGATGGTATCCCAGTTGAATTCTTCAAAGCGCTAAAAGATGATGGCGTCAAATTACTGCATTCAATATGCCAGCAGATTTGGAAAACAAAACAGTGGCCACAGGACTGGAAAAGATCAGTATACGTCCCAATCCCAAAAAAGGGCAATGCCAAAGAATGTTCAAATTATCGAACAATCGCGCTCATCCCACATGCCAGCAAGGTGATGCTCAAGATAATACAGGATAGACTTCAGCAACATGTGGAGAGAGAATTACCAGAGGTGCAGGCTGGTTTCAGAAGAGGCAGGGGGACTAGAGACCACATTGCCAACATACGCTGGATCATGGAGAAAACAAAGGAATACCAGAAACAAGCTTACTTTTGTTTTATTGACTACACTATGGCATTTGACTGTGTGGACCACAACAAGATGTGGCAAGTAATTAAAGAGATGGGAATTCCAGAGCACCTCATATGCCTTCTGAGAAATCTGTACATGAAACAAGAGGCAACAGTTAGGACAGAACACGGAATGACAGAATGGTTTGGAATAGGAAAAGGAGTAAGACAAGGCTGCATTTTGTCACCATGCTTATTCAACCTATACACAGAGCACATAATGCGCAGTGCAGGGATGGAGGAATCACAATATGGGATTAAAATCGCTGGGAGAAACATCAATAATCTGAGATATGCAGACGATACCACCCTAATGGCAGAAAGTGAGGAAGACCTAAAGAATCTCTTGATTGGGCTGAAGGAGGAGAGTGCAAAAGCTGGCCTGAGACTCAATATCAAGAAAACCAAGATAATGGCAACAGGCCCCATCAGTTCCTGGAAAATAGACGGGGAAGAAGTAGAAGCAGTGACAGATTTTACTTTCTTAGGATCAAAGATCACTGCAGATGGGGATTGTAGCCATGAAATAAAAAGGCGACTGATTCTTGGGAGACAAGCAATGAGAAACCTGGGGAACATAGTGAAAAGCAGAGACATCACACTGAAAACAAAAATTAGAATAGTCAAAGCAATGGTTTTCCCAGTAGTAATGTATGGATGTGAGAGCTGGACAATTAGGAAGGCTGAACGCAGAAGAATAGATGCCTTTGAAATGTGGTGTTGGAGGAGGGTTTTGAGAGTGCCCTGGACAGCGAGGAGAACAAATAGGTCAATCCTAGAAGAAATTAACCCGGATTGCTCACTGGAAGGCCAAATAGTAAAGATGAAGCTAAAATACTTTGGACATCAAATGAGAAGGGAGGATTCACTTGAGAAGGCATTGATGTTGGGAAAGGTGGAAGGCAAAAGAAGAAGGGGGAGGCCAAGGATGAGATGGCTAGATGGCATTGTAGACACAATGGGCACAGAGCTGGGAGGGCTGAGGGGGATGGTGGAGGACAGAGGCGCCTGGAGAGCATTGGTCCATAGGGTCGCAAAGGGTCGGAACCGACTGTGCGACTGAACAACAACAAGCTTAACAAGACATGCAAGGACCTCCTCCCTGGTTATTTCTATCTGGCTTAATTCTTCGGTTTCCCTCCCTACGAAGATAGGCTCTGTTTTGGGCATGTGGCCTCTGTCTTCTTCAATGAATACTGAAGCAAAGAATTCATTGAGTCTCTCTGCAATCTCTGTTTCCTCTTTAATAACCCCTTGCCTTCCATTGTCATCTAATGGTCCAATGGCCTTCCTAGTTGGGTTCTTACTTCTAATGTACTTAAAGAAGTCTTTGTTATTTCTCTGAGTATTTTTAGCTATACGCTCCTCAAAGTCTTGCTTTGCTTTCCTGATTGTTGCCTTGCATTTGTTCTGCCAGAATTTATGTTTCTGCCTGCTGTCCTCATTCGGACAAGCCTTCCATCTTCTAAATGAGCTTTTCTTGCTCTTGATCACTTCCCGAACAGCTCCTGTAAGCCACATTGGAGTCCTCTTGGACCTGGCAGTGCCCTTTTTTCTTTTGGGTATGCATTCTAATTGAGCCTCTGTTATTGTTTTTGTAAACAGCCTCCATGCCTCTTGGAGTGTTTGGACTCTCTCAATTTTCCCTTTCAGCTTCTTTTTTACTAGTTTCCTCAACTTTGGGAAATTTCCTTTTTGAAAATTTAAGGTCTCTGTGTTAGATTTTATCAGTGACTTGCAGTCTATGATCAAGTTAAACATAATTGAGTTGTGGTCACTGTTCCCTATTGGATCAGTCACATTAACATCTTGCACCAGATCCTGAGTATTACTCAGGATCAAGTCAAGGATTCTTGCACCTCTAGTTGGGTCTTCAACCATCTGTCCCAGGGAACAATCATTTAGCATATCTAGGAACTTTATCTCTTTATCATGTGCTGAACAACAGTTCACCCAGTCTATGTGAGGGTAATTGAAGTCCCCCATTATAACCAGGCTTCCCTTCTTGGATGCCTCCTTTACAACATTCTCCAACTGCCAGTCTCCCTCAAGAGTTTGGGTCGGAGGCCGATAGTATATGCCTACTGTTAGACCATCCTTGTGGCCTGGTACTCTTACCCACAGAGCTTCTAATGGTGACTCCAAATCACCTAGATATTCCAATTCATACGATTTTATCACTTCTTTCACATACAAGGCCACACCACCTCCCGTTTGCCCCTTCCTATCCTTCCTGTACAGTTTGTAGCCTGGGATAACTGTATCCCATTGGTTATCATCCGTCCACCAGGTTTCAGTGATACCAATAATATCAATATTCTTATCTATTTAATTTAATTTAATTTAATTATCACATTTATATACCGCTCACTCGGCCAAAGCCAACTCAGGGCGGTTCACAATAAAAATTAAAAACACAAGTTAAAACAGTTAAAACAGTTAAAACTACCCACCCCCTAAAAACAAGGGCTGCAGGATCCAAAGGCACCATGGGGAAGAGTTCTTCTACACCAACCACCCAATGGCGGTTACCCTTCCACCTGCACCCCACACTTGACCCGCCAGCCAGGTTTTAAGATCTTTTCTGAAAGGCAGCAATTCCGTCCGGAGACGTAGCTCTGTTGGCAGGAGGTTCCAGAGGGCCGGTGCAGACACGGAGAAGGCTCTCCTCCTTGTGCCAGAGAGGCGAGCCCCTCTGGCTGATGGAACGATTAGAGAGCCCCTCCGGTCCGCTCTGGTTGGACGGACAGACGTCCTCAGGGCGATGCGGTCTCTTAGGTAACCCGGCCCACTACCATATAGGGCTTTAAAGGTCAAAACCAGCACCTTGAATTGCACCCGGAGACAAACTGGCAACCAGTGCAGCTCCCGGAGCAGTGGCAAAGCACGGGCATAACGCCCACACCCCATCACCACCCGGGCTGCCGCATTTTGGACCAGCTGTAGCCTCCGAATGGTCGTCAAGGGCAGCCCCATGTAGAGCGCATTGCAATAATCTAGTCTGGAGGTAATATTGCTAAGTATTCCAGCTCCCCTATTTTGTCCCGGAGGCTTCTGGCATTTGTATACAAGCATTTATATATGCTTTTCTGACACAGTCTTTTGTGTCCAGTTGCATTGTTAGACTGCCTCTTGCATCCTTCTGCTAGAATGCTAGTGACTAGCTCCTCGCTCTGCTCAGTAATTTTTGCATCCTCCTCACTACTCAAATACACACTTTCCCGAACCGGATGCTGCCCAGCTCCTGTCGGCTTTCCCCCAGTTATCAGTTTAAAAGCTGCTCTCCAGCCTTTTTGATGTTGAGTGCCAGCAATCTGGTCCCATCATGGTTCAAATGCAACCCATCCCTCCTGAACAGATTTGGCTTGTCCCAAAATGTTCTCCAGTTCCTGACAAATCTGAAACCCTCCTCTCGACACCACCGCCTCATCCACGCATTGGGGCTTCTGAGCTCTGCCTGCCTGGTAGGTCCTGCGCAAGGGACAGGCAGCACTTCTGAAAATGCTACCTTGGAAGTCCGGGACTTCAATCTTCTTCCTAACAACCTGAATTTGGCTTCCAGGACAGACCGCTTGGCCTTCCCAACATCATTGGTACCAACGTGTACCATGACAACTGGCTCGTTCCCAGTTCTCTCTAACAATCTATCTAGACTTCTTGTGATGTCTGCAACTTTTGCACCTGGCAGGCATGTCACCATACGGTTATCATGTGCATCACAAATCCATTGCTCTGTATTTCTAATTATTGAATCGCCTAGTACAAGGAGCCTCTCTCCTGCAATCTGTTCATCTACATGCACCTCATTAACCATATTAAGGGAGAGAACCTCAGTTTGTTCCTGTTGTTTATCTTCCTGGATCTCATCAAGTGTGATGAAGGAGAGATCATCAGGTGGAACCAGTTGTTCCTCTGTGTGTTCCTCATCAGGTGTGATGAGGGAAAGAGCCTCAAATTTATTCTGTAATTTCAGACTCTCAGAGTGATCCCCTACTCTTCTCCTCCTTTGAGTCACATTCCTCCAACCATCTCCCTCCTGAGTTAGTGAAGGGCCTTCTCCCTCAGAACTGTGCCCTGTCTCTTCTTTGTCCAGCATAGTCTGCTCCGCTCTGTCCAAGAACAGTTAAATGTTTATATAAGTCCCCGTTGTTCCCCTCCAAGTTGTGTTCAGACCCCAAAAATAAAAGAGCTGTATTTCATTACACTGGTTGTTGCCTCCAGTTTCTGAACACCAAAGCTTGATAGATTAAGTGATCTCTTTTCTCTTGAGTAGTTCTAAAAAGACCTATCATGAGTTCAAACAATTGCTATCTCAGTTTTTTAAAAAAAAAAAAAAAACTACATGGAAGCAAATCCTTAGTGTTATCACAGAATCTATGTGATTGATCTCACAGTGCAGTGTAAGCTAATTAATTCATGCAGAAAGTCTTAATCACCAGTACTCCAATGTCTTCACTGAGAAGATGATTTCTTATCATAAAGAAATTGCTTGTTAGTAAGGCAAAATGGCTGAATGAGTTATGTATCTTTCCAATAATCAGCTTGATTTGCATATTCTCTCTTATGCATGCATCCACATCAGTTTTACCCACATATGCAAACAGTATTCACATCCTTTTTGAATCATTCCCCTTTTCATATTTTAGAGTTACACTAACATTTCATGAGGATTGTTTTTTTTTTTTTTATAATAATTTTGTATCAGAAATTATTCTGGGTTGAATGGATTTTTGCAGAAGAATCTCCGCTTGGGGAACCCCCAAATGAGGCTCCTTTCACATCACCAAGAGCTAAGAGACAGACACTCAATCTGTCATGCAGTACCCGGGTTTCAAACTGTTGCATTGCCAGCCTTCCAGCTAATGAAGTAAGCTTCTTAACCACTGAGCCACCGCATCCTGAGTTTTTTCTGATAGATGGGGCAAACTCTCACAATATTTTTTCTTGATGAGAAAGTTATTGTTAGAGATTGCCCCATCTTTCAGAAAACTCAAGATAAAAAATAAGAACTTTAGCTACATTGATTTATTGAAAAGTCCAAAGATTTAAAAATATATATATATATTTTTAATTATATATATAATTAAAACAGGACATTTATCACGGTAGATACATCCAGACAACACTTCAAATATTTCAGTACTTTTGAAAAGGATGATGCAGATGTGCAAATGATTGTTAATTTACTGATGACAGCTAAAATTTAACTGCAAGAAAATATTTCTCCTTTTCTCTTACACATTGAAGGTATAGAAGCTCTGATGAGAATGAAATTATTTTATTTGTTCTGAATAGAACAACACTTATTAAAAGGACTCTCTAAAAAGGGAATGGTTTATTTATTTTTGAAATGATCTGTTGCAAGGGGGGGGATGAGTGATTACCTCTTAATTTTCTGCAATATAAATGTCCTCTTATTAACTATTGTGACTATTCCATATATTTCTATGCATTATATAAGTTCTAAAAATAACAATGTTTTTTTAAAAAAAATTGACAAGTGCCCCCATAAATTGGCAGGTGTCCCCATAAATTATCTTGGTATTCTAAGCCTGCCTAGCTTCTGAGCTGCCATGCTTTTGTTGTTCAGTTGCACAGTCGATTTCGACCCTTTGCGACCCCATCGACCATTTTCCTCCAGGCACCTCTATCCTCCACCATTCTCCTCAGCCCGCCAAGCTCTGTGCCCATTGTGTCCACAATACCATCTATCCATCTCATCTTTGGATGCCCCCTTCTTCTCTTGCCCTCCACCTTTCCCAGCATCAAGGCCTTCTCAAGTGAGACCTCCTTTCTCATTTGATGTCCAAAGTACTTTAGCTTCATCTTCACTATTTGTCCCTCCAATGTGCAGTCAGGGTTGATTTCTTCCAGTATTGACCTATTTGTTCTCTTTGCTGTCCAAGGGACTCTCAGGACTCTCCTCCAACACCACATCTCAAAGGCATCTATTCTTCTATGCTCTGCCTTCCTAATGGTCCAGCTCTCACACCCATACATTACCCCTGGGAATACCATTGCTTTGACTATGCAAATTTTTGTTTTCAAGGTGATGTCTCTGCTTTTCACTATATTCCCCAGGTTTCTCATAGCTTGTCTCCCCATAATCAGTTTTTTAATTTCATGGCTGCAGTTGCCATCTGCAGTGATCTTAGATCCCAGGAAAGTAAAATCTGTCACTGCTTCTACTCAGTGGTGGGTACCAAAAAAATTTACTACCACGCTGTGGGTGGGGCTAACTCAGTGGTTGTGGCTAACTGAGTGGGTGGGGTTAACTCAGTGGGTGGAGCTAACTCAGTGGGTGGGGTCGTGTGACTGGGTGGGTGGGGCCAGGATTGGTCATATGACTTGCTGAGTATGGCAATGTGACTGGGAGGGCATCTCCTAATTGATGTTTTAAGTATAAAAAAGATATACAAAAAGTTAGTTAACTTTATGTATTTAATACTTAATACTTTAACAATAACAAGAGGTACACAAAACTAGATTTTGTTACAAGAGTTTTTTTTAATATGGATGAAAAACTATAGAACTGTTTGACAATCAGAATTAAGAACTGCTGTATACAGAATTACATAAGAATTGGACAATATGAATTAAAAATCTGACTAAAACTTATTTTAGGTATTCTCTTGTGGGACCTACTCCCCAATAACGAGACGGACACTTGTAATGGATTTAAATTGGGCCACTTTATTAATTCATAAACGGTGTTGCGGCAAACGGGCCGCAATGGCACTGGTAAAGCGTAAACCTAATTGCCAATCATAATTTTGGCAACATTGTATCCATTTGTTTGCCAATCATATGGCAACATTGTATCCATTTATTTTGGCAATCATATTTGGCAACATTGTATCCAATTGTTATGCCAATCATATTTGGCCATATTGTATCCATTTGTTTACCAATGAAACAAATTGTTTACCCCGATCAGATGCTACTTGTTGACTCCAGCATCTGACGTATATCCGGCAAATTTCAAGGTGTTGCAGGCTGTATAGATCATAGCATCACCTTGTTTGTGGTCCACCTTTGATTGGCCAGCCCAAGTCTCACTGTAACTTGTCCTATCCAGTGGCCAATCAACTGTGTCCCTGCCAGATTCCTAGGGGTAATCCCCTTTCTCCTTACCAGTGCCACCCACCACATAGGAAGGAGTTTACATGACTCACCGCCACTGCCCCCGACCGCCAGCATGGTCAGCAGGCCTGCTTGCCATGGCAACTGAAAGGAAGAGTGCCCAGTGCCCATGACCGAAGAAAGAGGACAATTCCTCGGGTTCTCCCATGAGGTGCCCAGCCTCATGCCACAGGAAGAGGCCAATGCCTCAGGTACTCCCATGAGGTGCCCCGCCTCATGCCACAGTAAGAGGACCATGCCTCGGGTACTCCCATGAGGTGCCCAGCCTCATGCCACAGAAAGAGGGCAATGCCTCAGGTACTTCCATGAGGTGCCTGGCCTCATGCCACAGTAAGAGGACAATGCCTCGGGTACTCCCATGAGGCGCCCAGCCTCATTACCAAAGGAAGAGGACCATGCCTCGGGTACTCCCATGAGGCACCCAGCCTCATGACCAAAGGAAGAGGACCATGCCTTGGGTAATCCCATGAGGTGCCCAGCCTCATGCCGCAGGAAGGGGAACATGCCTCAGGCACACTGAGAAGGGGCATTATCTTGTGCCAAAAGGAAGAGGACCATGCCTGGCACAGGAAGTGGAACATGCCTCAGACACACATGGCTCAAAAAGGCCACCCCCAAGAAGTAGGCCGGAAATGCTGTCCATATCCGCATATTGGCCCTGGGGTAGTACTGAGTAGACTCTAAAGTACGTCAAGGCAAACCCACTAAAACACCGCACAAGAACCCCATGAAAGCCCAGCCAGGAATAATTGCCCCACTATGACTTGACACAACAATAAAGCACCGTGAGATAACGTGGTTCAACCCAACGCTCTGCCAAAATGTTCAAGTTAACCTCTGGGTACGGACCACATATCCCCGGTGAAGCAGGGTGACTCGCCCCGAGTCAAGTGCCATCCAAATTGTAAGCACCATGGCCAAGCCGTCAACCCTCCGAAAACAACCAGTATGACTGTAAACAATTACGCGAAGAATGAGGGAGTGGTCAATTAAGCTTACTATGGGCATACATTGGTGTCCCCCCCCTTCATTATCGTTATCATTATTGTAATTATGGGGGGGGTAAATGCGGTGGTCTGGACCGCCGCCCAGCATGACCACACTGGTGACGAACACCAGAAGCGGGGCAGTGCAGTGCACTGTAGGCAACCCAAGTAACTGTCCGGACTCGTCCCAAGCACAAGCCAAATACGAGAAGCTGGACAGTTACCATGGCACAATCGAATATGGGAGATGCATGATGTGAATTTATCTGACAAACATACTCACCGTATGCACCCACCGGCCCGGGGAGCCTCGTTCCAACACCCCGAAGGTTAATTGGCCCGCCTGCTGTAGGGCAGTCAGTGTGGCATTCCGGTTAGCAGCCCTTCTCAAGGGCAGTAGCTCAAGCCAGCGAGCTGGACCCGGGACAGGCATAAAATTGATCCCTTGCTCGGAACCCAGTCGTAGACGACTCCAGGGTGCAGTGCCCATCCCTGTCCCGAAGCCGAAGAGGCCAGCACTGTCCACCGGTGCAGACATCTCCGTGGCCATGTGCCAACATGACCAGACCCCTGAACACACAGAACACTGCGACCCCCACACCGAAGTGGTGCCTATCCATCCCCCAGCAAACCCCCACCCTTGAACTGCCAGGAGGCAGGAGGAGGGGCAAAGACGGGAGCTCATCCCGTCCTGCAGCACAAGGGGGATAGAAATAATGACCCTCCACCTCCCAGTCAGCGTGTTGGGTCAGGGTGCGTACCTAGCTTGTTCCTGTCCTGTTTTTAAATGTTCACAGTCCATTAGTCTCTTCTTCAAATTAGTTATGATGCTTTCTAAAAGTCTTTCACAAGGAAGTCAAACAAATCGTTGATTTTTTTACAAATGTTATATTTTTGAAAGTTTCTTAGGTAATCAATCCATCTACTTTTTTTTCATATGCACCCTTGTCTTTTCTAAGCATTTCAAATGATGTAATTGATCTTCCCACATGTTTTTGAGCCTTTAGGATGTCTACATTCCTTGCTTGCAATGCTTCAGAAAGAAGAGATATTTCCTTTAGAATATCTATCATCAAGGCCAAATCAGTCAAAAAATATTTTTCAGACAGGCAGCCATACCTGAGTAATTTTCATTTTTCAGCCCATCTTGGTCCAAGAACTCTACCAATTTTTAGAATTTCGATGCCAAGCTCCTCTGATATGTTTGTTAGTTTAATTTGGTTTTTATTTGACTGATGGAAATTGTATATATCTTATCGAGAAATTTTTTAAAGTGATTTAATTGCTTTATTTCTTTTATCGAATCATCAAAACAAGTTGGAGGTGATGGTTTAAGCAGTGTCATATTATGATGTTAGGAAACTCTTTGGCTATTCTAGTGCTCACTCCAGATTTTCTCCCAAGCATAACGCTGGCACCATCAGAGCAAAATCCTATTAAAATTTTCTCCATGTATTTCTTAAAAAACCCAACATTTTTTAAACTTGCCATAACTGAAGAAAATATTGTCTCTGCATCTTGTTTTTGTAATTCTACTAGCTCAACAAAAATTGTTGGCGAGGTAACTGAACCCTCAACCTTTAAGGAAACTAATACAACAGGTTTGGAAGATATTGTTGAGGCTTCATCAATAATCAAACAGATTTTTGATTATTTTAGTAAATATTTTTAGTAAATAATTTTAGTAAATATTTTGTCTTTAATTTCTTCTGCAATAAACTCTACTATTCTCACTGCAGTTCTACATGAATGCAACCCTATTCCCACATCTACTCCATTTTTAATATGCAATTCTACCTCATCTTCTATATCTGAAAATGGTTTACATCTTTTTGCCAGACTGTAAACTATATTAAATACTCTACAAGTAGTAGCCAAATATGCTTCATTCCCCTTATCTATTTCTTTTGTTATAGCATCCTCCTTTGCTTTTTTTATGTTATCTCTGCAAATAATATGAGCTTGTGATAAAAAATGTTCCCTCATCTTTTTCTTAGAGATGACTGTTGTACATCTTTTATTGCCCCTGCTGCCACAATCTCACAATTTCTCCATCCTTTTGAAACATGAACAGCTTTCCCTCTAGTAAAGTCATGTTTTGCACAATACTCACAACCTAATTTTCTGTTAGAAACTACCAGTCCATCATATTTTTCTTTAAAATAGTTGTATTGTACCACTGTCCAGCATTGCAGGCGCACCCCCCAATAAAGGACTCAGACACTGGTAAAAGTGGATAACGGCATTGGGCCACATTTATTGATTCATGCCCTAGTCCAAATTATGAATTTCTATTGGTATTCAACCAATTATAATTCTTAAGGCAAGCAGGCCGGAGTAATACTGGTAAGGTTCCACCCAAAATTGCCAACGGCAATTGGTTACAATGTATCCATTTGTATCAATTTGTTTGTTGACAACAAACAAATTGTTGACCGTAGTCAATAGTCTAACTACTTACCCCACCCTCTGACACGTATCCGTAAAATAACGGGGTGATGCCTGCTGCCCAGCTCATGCCATCACCCCATTGCCTGGTTCATCGTTGACTGGACAACATTAACCAACTTGTGCCTGTCTAGTGTTGTCCAGTCAATTGCGAACCTGCCGGATACCTGTGGGTCATAAATGTTTACCTTACCAGTGCTACCCGCCACACGGGGAGGCTTCAATAAAGGCTCACCGCCCCCCCCAGACCGTCAGCTCGGTCAACAGGCCTGCTCGCCAATCTCCTAACAAGAGGCCCATACCTCCCGGCGACAGATGGACCCCATCCCCTGTGTAAAGCTCATAATTTTGAAGACTGATGGTGGGGTGTCGTATGACACGCCCCCAACCCTTGTCCATAAGGAACCGGGCAATAGCCCTGTTCACCAGGCGCCGAGCCCGATCAAGGGCTTGGAGGTTAAACCCTCCCCTGTAAGCGTGCCGTGGTATCATGTCTGACCAAAGCAGGGTTGTGGCGGGCCACACATAATGCAGGTAGGCCAGGTCACTGCAAATCGCATGCTTCAGCGATAGGCCCGTGACCTGTCCCAAATCATTACCCCCCAGGTGTATAATCAGGACATCAGGCGGGTCAGCATCCCTGATGGAGAAAAGGAATGGCAACAGTTCCCGCCATAACATTCCACGCTTACCGTACCACCTGAGACTTGCGGATGCACCTAGTCCCAGTCGGGGTCCCCACTCTGTTGCCGCAGCAAACTGCGCTGCCCTATGCACATAGCTGTGGCCCACCAGCCATACTGTCACCGGTGTAAGACGACACCCAGGGTCTGTCAAGGAAAAAAGGAAACAGGGCAGTGACTGAACTGGTACTCACTGTTGAAAAGAGCGAACATACAACTGAAAACATCGTGATCCCCACCGTCCCATGTTGCATATTTCGGCCCCAGAGTACCCAAACGCCGCTGCGGTGGAAGCCGCCCCTATCCTAAATGAATGGGTGCCGTAACGGGCCCCAGGGAGGCCAACACTGGCTAGTGCCTTACCGGTCACCTTCCAAAATTGAAATTTAGTAAGGGGAGACCCATCCTGGTGACAGAAAAACGGGCCAGGGTGCATACCACGTAGTGCAAGGAACTCCTGTAGGGCACCAACCGGACAGATGTCTGCCATGGAACATCGTAGCAGTCTCACACCACTGCCTACACTGTGCTGATCAACCTTAGAGGAGCGTATCCTCAGCTGAGCCCAATCATTGGAAACATAGACATCTTCGAGTTCCAGTGCCCTACGACTCGCATCCGCCTTAGACAGTAGCACCAGCTCACTGATGCGGAGCGCTCCAAAAAAGGCCACCATAGTAGCCGCGTGAAACAGGGTTGCCTCATACCTGTCGAAACACAGGTCATGCCAACCCCGTGCAAGTTGGGTAAGTACCCCTGGGGAAATAGGGTGGCGGTCGTCCGGGCTGCGCCCACGTTCCCGCACCCACCCTTCCAAAACATGTCGTATGCGAAAATCACTTGTGCTGTCAGCAAAACCACCCACCTTGGCCATGAATGCCAGCGCTGACAGCCTGGATGCTATGGTGGGGCGGGCTAAGCCCTGGGCATGTAAGTAAACCATAAATTGGAGGACATGAGCCACTGGGATGGGCCAACTCTCCAGCAGTCGTGATTGGGCACAAAAGGCCCTGAATAAACTGAATGCATGGTTATACGCCTTACGCGTGCGGGGGGCGAGCGACATGCTGATCGCCCGGTTCACCTCTCCTTGCCAAGTGTCCATATCTCATCCGGGAGCGGCGAGGGAAATTCCTCTGCGTCCCGGGCCAAGGCGCGGAACCGGGGGATCTGCAGGCGGGACAAAGCGTCAGCAATATCGTTATTAATACCTGGAACATGTCTAGCCCGAAACAGCACATTGAGGCGTAGGCTGCGCAACAAGAACTGGCGAACCAGTTCCCTAACCCTTGGAGATTTAGACGTCTGTGAGTTGACAATGTGGACCACCGCCACATTGTCACACCAGAAATGAACGACCGAATTGGCCCACTCCTCGCCCCATAGCATCAAAGCTCCCAGGATGGGGAAAAATTCCAGGTACGTGAGATCTCGCAAGCGATCCGTGCCCCACCAGTCTGGCGGCCATCTGCCGTAGGCCCACTTCCCACCGAAGTAAATCCCATAACCCAGGGACCCCGATGCATCCGACTGAACCTGGAAACGAGGGGAAACCAAAAGGTCGGACCTCCAAAAGGACACCCCGTTGAATTCCTTCAGGAACTGGAGCCAAATGAGCATATCATCCCTCATGCCCTTGTTCAGTCGGACCCTGTGGTGGGGCCTGGCCAAGCCAGTCATGGCATCGCACAAGGGTCGAGCAAATGCTCTGCCAGGTGCGACGACCCTGCAAGCGAAATTGAGGTGACCATGTAACACCTGTAGCTCCCGAAGCGACACCTTGCATTTTGCCAGCAAGTCCAAAATGAGTGCAACGATCCGTGAAACCTTATCAGCAGGTAACCTGGATGCCTGTGCAACTGTGTCAATCTCAACCCCCAGGAATGTGAGCTTGGTTGAAGGGCCCTCGGTCTTTTCGGGCGCTAAAGGGACACCGAGTTCCTTCATTAGCGTCTGAAATGTGTTCAGGAGACGTGTGCACGTGTCCCAGCCCCGTTCACCCCCGAATAAGAAATCATCAAGGTAGTGGGCTACAGACCGGGACCCTGACCTGCGAACAAAGGCCCATTGGAGGAAGGTGCTGAAGCGCTCAAATGCCGAGCATGAAATGGAGCAGCCAAAAGGCATGGCTTTGTCGAAATAAAATTCACCCCGGAACTTGAAACCCAGCAGCTCAAAGTCGCCCGGGTGCACTGGCAGGAGACGGAACGCGGACTTAATGTCGCACTTGGCTAGTAGTGCAGCCGGGCCACATGAGCACACCATGCGCAGGGCCCGGTCAAAAGATGTATACCTGAACGAACAAAGGTCATCAGGGATAGCATCGTTGACCGAACGGCCAGCCGGGTAAGACAAGTGGTGTATCAAATGGAACTCCCCCGGCGACTTCTTGGGCACCAACCCCAAAGGGGAAACCTTGAGGTTGGGAAATGGCGGGAGAGGGAAAGGGCCAGCGACCCTGCCAGCAGCAACCTCCTTAGCAATGCTCATGGCAGCCACCTCCTCCCTTCCCCTGAGTGATAACAGGTTGGGTGCATCTTGAGGGGACCTGACTCCTGCGAAAGGAATGTGAAACCCCTGCTGGAAACCCTCAAGCAGGTAAGCTGCATCTGCCCTTCTCGGGTACATCATGAGCCAATGCTCCAACATGTCCACATTAATTGGGGAGGGGGCCTTTTGCCTGACCAGCTCCCTCTGCGGCAGTTCTGCCCGCTCCCTGTCCACCTCTACCTCTGCCCCGCAGTCCGCCCGCCTTAGGACACGCGGAGGCGGCATGGGGGCCAGCACAAGAGGGACACTCGTGCCTGTATCGGCACTGCTTCCTGTTACACGCACAATTGGCCGAGAAGCTCCAACACAGCAGGCGAGCTGGAACCCCCTGCCCCGCCACCTGGTGGGGTGCCTGGGCTGCAGCAGCTCGCTGGACCGCATGTCCACAATGGTACCTCTCCCCTGGCGCCGGGCGCGTGGGGGTCATGTACAGAAGCCACAGCTTCTGGCAGGGCTCATCCCACCTCATCTCTGGGTGTAGGGGCACTCTCATACGGAATTCCTCGTCGTAAGCCAACCACGACGGGCCAGGGAAATCAACCATCGCCCGGTATATGTTGTCCAAATACTGGACCATCGGAATTGCCAGGTCAGGCCGGGCCCTGAGATACACCGCCATGTATATAAGGTACACGGGTAACCAGTTGGCCCATGTGCGTGGCGGCTTACGTCATCGAGACTGCTCCTTGTCCTTCCCGTCCTGCCCCTCCCTCTCCTCTTTGGTGGGTTCTCTATTCAAGAGGGAGAAAATGTCCACGTACTCCCCCCGCCAGATCTTTTCCTTGGTGGCCTGGGCCAGGTGGTCCCCGAGGGGCAACGAATAACATGCCATCGGCAAGGCCGACACCGGAACATTGACAGTACTGGGCACCATGAAAGGAGCCTGGACCAGCCCCGCCACCCCCAGTAAGTTCCCCGCGGGACAGGGTACCCCGCCCCAAGAGGGGCCCTGGAGTGCAGGAGCCATTCCCAGGTGGGCCGGCGGCGGCAGACCCACCGCCCCAGCCAGGCGAGGCCACGGCCACTGCAAGCCTCCCCCCGTAGTGGGTTGTGGTGTGGGTGCACTAGGTTGGACCGTATACTCACAAGTTGCACCCCCGTGGGCCGCCCCCACTGGGGGTTCCAGCCCACTGCGGCCGTCGGAGCTCGCGACTGCAACCGAGCTCGAAGCCGGGACCTGACCACTGCCTGCAGGCGGCATCTGCTGCGTGGGGAGCTGCGAGGCCACGGCTGGCGCCGACCTATTTGCCTCAGGCAGCTCAACCCTTTCGGCCGCCTGCCGAGGACCGGCAAGCGCTGAGTTGGCCTGTAAACCAAAAGGTGCCCCGGATGGATTAACTACCCCTAAGGATGCTTCCAGGGCCGCTACGCGGGCCAATAGGGCATCAACATTTACATAGCCCCCAACGCTAATGGGGGGCAAAGGGCCGGCCGGCCCACCGGTCGCTGGCGCCGGGCCAGGTCTCTGGACCCCAGGGCCCGAATATGGCCATGCCCCAACCACCGGCCTCTGCGGGGCCGGGGGCATGCCCTGCCAGGGAAGGGAACCCAGCCAACCCCCTTGATTGAAGCCCACCGCTGGAAGCTGGATGCGAAGGCCAAAGGCCCAGCCTGGCTATGCGCCAGGCCCGGGCCGGTGGCCGCTAATTGCGGGCCGGGGGCCGAATCCCCTGCGGGGCCGGTCTGAGGCTGCCCAGCCTCAGGCCAGGGAGCCACTGCCCCCATCCCGCCGGTCCCGGTGGGCGCCCCCGGAAAGGGGGCCTGCTGAGGGGGCGCAGTCGCGGTCCTCCGACCCGGCTGGCGCCTCCGCGAAGAGCGAACCGCGTTCGCCATCGCCTTCTTTTTGGAAGGCATTGCTGCAATCATTGGGAAGCCGAAGAAAGAAGCGAAGAAGAAACCGCTGCCCAAAAGAGGCTTCCCAGCTGAAGGGAAGAGCGAAGGAGCAAAAGGGGAAAAACTTCTCCTCTCCGTCGCATCGCAAAATGGCAGCGCGGCTGCCTTGTGGCCACCCCTTTTAAAGGGTGCTGGCCACACACCCTAACTACCCGGATGTCCAAGTCCGGTGGGGGGCCCCCCGCAAAGAGCGCGGCGGCCATTTTGGCACCGCGCTTGCATTCAGGAACAGTATTTTCAATTTTGGAACTATCTGGTTCAATTGACCTGCTGCTCTCTCCAAGTTGAAGTGATTCTGCTTGTGATGGTTTCGTTACATCCAAGGCCAATTCTGATGAAACTGGTGGTTCCAATCCTGGTTTCTTGCTGAAGAAAGAAGTGAGATTTTGTTGTCTTTTCTTCTTAAGGGCTGCTGCAAAAATAAAAAGAAGTTGAAGTTCAGACTCGACTGTGGTTGTAAGATGAAGAAGACATGTAAGATGGAGACTATCTATTAAACTGTGGCCATGATCCTAGTCCACTTCCCTAAGAGGATGCAAAAAAAAACACAACCTGACTTACACTTTTGGGAATTGAAGTCACCTGTGGGGCCTGGGCCCCATATTAGGAAGCACTACTCTATAGGGGAAACTGCTACATAAAAGTGCTAGCATATCCAAAGCTGCAGGAAAGATATCCAGAGGAGAAATTTTAGAGGACTAAGAAAGACCAAAATGGCCAGAGTGGGTCACAGGAAGGTTAGTAATGTCTAAGGCAATGAGGAGAAATGGGTCACATAGTAGTAGGTCATGCAGAATGGTGAAAACTGGTCACAAATTCAATGGAGGAATTCGGGCCGGTGGCGGAATAGTATGGCATTAGAAAGGAGGATAATTGTAGAGAAGATAAGATGATTGTAGAGAAGATGCTTGATGCAAGGACACTGTGAAATGCAGTGTTTGGAAACAGAAGATGTTGGTGGTAAATGTTGCAAAAAATGGCACTCCAGTAAAAAAAAAAAGCACTACTTTCTCCCAACCTACACTGCAAAACCAGTGAAATGAATGCACACCTAATATATGCCAATAGCACACTACCCACTCAGAAGCCACAGTAAAATGAATGCACACCTAATATATGCCAATAGCACATGACTCACTCAGAAGCCACAGTGAAATGAATGCACACCTGATGTGGGAGTCACAGCTGTAAAATGTTAGCTTTCATGGATCAAGTCCAATTCCTCAAACCATTTTAGGCCCTCCACACAATCCAGCAACAACAAGGTCTAATTGCTAAATCAAACCAAAGTGGACTTGATCCACAAAGGGCCACACTAAAATACAGTCATTAAGGTTTTTTTTTTTTTTTTTTTTTGCAAAAGTGTCTCTTGCTGTATCCTAATATATTAAATAACGGTATTTTTAGCTAACTGTAATTTAGTGTGGTCCTTTGTGGATCAAGTCCACTTTGGATTTATGTGGCAACTAGCAGAGTTTGCCCGGCGTTGCAAGGCTGTTTTAAATTGTGTTGGAAGGTGTTTTTTTTTTTGGTAATGTTTGTAAAAAAAGAGGTTAGTCTGTAATTATTCTTTTTTTTTAAATTATTTATGCACAATTCCTTTATGTTTTCATTTGTTAAATAGATTGTATTGTTTTGATACTTTACAGTAATAACAACTTGTATTTTGTAATTTTTCTAAAGTGTTTTTGAATATTTGTTTTAACATATATCTTAATTTTTGTTACAATGCTGGGCTGTTATAAACTGTGAGCAGGGTTTTTTGTTGGTTTTTTTGTTTACTTTTTTGTGGATTCAAAAAAGAAGAAAGGATGATATATTTTTTTCTAAATTTTCTATTAACCAAATAATATTTTAGTATGTGACCTTTTTTTAATGGTTGTGTTGTAGGTAATAATTTTAAAAATGTGAAAGTACATGTTTTTTACATTCAATGTTTTTAAACTGTGTTTAGATGTTTTGGGTTTTTATTTGAGTTAAAAATCAACACAGGATTTTAGAATCTTTTTATTTCATTTTTTTGAGATATATTTGTGATTTGTGTAAAATTGTGATTTTGTGTTATGTTTTTGACTTGTTTTTACTCTTGTGGCCTCTAGCTGGAGCTGTTGAGTCTTTTAGAGTTGTTTTTACTATTGTGCCCTGCAGGTGGGGCTGCTAGGGGTTTTGGTTTCATTTCAGGTGTTTTTTCTCTCCTGGCCTCTGGGTGGTGCTTCTTCCGGTAAGTCGTCTTTGTTTCTTCATTTCTGTTCCGGTCGTCATGGAGGGAGGACAGCTGGTAAGTTGTCTGGGTTTCTTTCTTCTGTGGTTTTTCTTTGTTTTGCTTTTGTGATGGTGGGCTGGGAGATGTTTCTGTTTGTTCTTTTGTACGTTGGTTTATTTGTAGTTTGGTTTAATTGGTTTGATTATTTCTGCTTGTGTTTAATTTTTTATTTTGTTGTTTGTTTGTGTTTTTCGTGTTGTAGTTAGGTGTTTTGTTTGTGGTTTTGTGGTATTGTGGAAGTTTTTGTTTGTGTATTTTGTGGTTTATTTATTTTTGTTTATTAATTTTTTTAATTATTGATTTATTTTTGTTTTATTATTTTGTAATAGTTTTGGTGTTGGTTTTTGTTGTTTTCTTTTTGGTGATGTTGGTGTTAAGGGGTTGTTTTGGTGTGCGCACACACACACACTGGGCAGGTTTGAAATGTCCAGCCCAGTAGGTGTGTGCTGCGCCTGGGTGAGTACCTCCGGGAAGTGAAGGCAATGACCGGAGCCCCGTTTGCTGCCTTTGCTTCCTGGGAAATTGGTTCACTTACAACGGGGGGGGGAGGTAGTGGTGCATCCCCCCCATGAAAGCAAAGCACTTCCTTGGGAAGTAAAGGCAGCAACCAGAGCCTCATTCACTGCCTTTGCTTACCGGGGAATTGGTTCACTTTCAGGGGGGGATGCTCCAGTACCTTCCCCCCCCTTTGAACCCCCCTGCGGTTTTTCTGTTTTTTTTCACCCCGGCTCAACTTTTCTTGAGGCCGGTGGTGGTCTCGCCGTGTCTTCAGCGGGGTAGCGTGGAGGAGAGAGAGTCTCTCTTCTTCCCATTGCTCCAGGAAAGAAGGATGGCTGGTGTCTCACGGTGGCATTTTTTTGCTTTTTATTTTGTGTGGCTGTGAGGCGCTGAGTCTGCCTGCTGGGGACTTGCGCTTCCATTGCTTTTTGTAAGTTTATTTTTCGTGTGCCAGCTTTCTCAGCGTTCTGCGTGCCCATGGTGTGCAGGATGCTGGGACATGTATTTTTGTGTTTGTGGTTTGCGTTTGTGCAGCTATTTTTTTCTGCCGCTCGATTTTGATTTGCCGCGGTGCGTTTCCCAATGTTCTTTTTGCTTGCACCTCTCAGCCTGATTGGCTTGGCGTGGCACGGCACAAGGAATGTTGGGAATTGAAGTTCTTTTTCTTTGTTTGAGTTTGTGGGTCTCCTGCCCCACTGCCGCATTTCTCAACCCGACAGTTACCTGTGAACCCAGTTCGGACTTGATCCACAAAATACCAAGGTGGACTTGATCCACTAAAATACAGTTAGCTAAAATTACAGTTATTTTATATATTAAGATACAGCAAGAGACTCTTTTGCAAAAAAAAAAAAACAACACACCTTAATGACCTTATTTTAGTGTGGGCCTTTGTGGATCAAGTCCACTTTGGTTTGATTTAGCAATTAGACCTTGTTGTTGCAGGATTGTGTGGAGGGCCAGTTTTTAGGCCCGACACACAATCCTGCAGCAACAAAGTCTAATTACCAGATAAAGCCAAAGTCGACTTGTTCGACAAAGGCCCACACTAAATTACAGTTAGCTAAAAATACAGTTATTTAATATATTAAGATACAGCAAGAGACTCTTTTGCAATAACCAAAAAAGAACTTAATGACTGTATATTAGTGTAGGCCTTTGTGGATCAAGTCCACCTTGGTTTGATTTAGCAATTAGACCTTGTTGTTGCAGGATTGTGTGGAGGGCCATTTTGTAGGCCCCACACACAATCTTGCAGCAACAGGTTATAATGGCTAAATAAAAACAAAGTGGACATGATCCACCAAGGCCCACACTGAAATAGTCAGTTAGAAATGCATAGTCATTTAATACATTAAAATTAAAAACAAACTTACCAAAACAATCCCTAAATGCTCAAGAATAACCGCTGTATATTTTATGTTATGTGGATACTTGCCTTCTAAATATTCCAGATTTCATCTCTCAGCAAGGCAATTTTCCCATTTGATCCCTGAGTAAGATTCTAAAATCAAATGGGAAAATTGCCTTGTTGAGAGACAAAATTGGGAATATTTAGAAGGCAATTATCCACAAAGGATAACATTAAAATACAACAGAAGACAATTTTAAAAAGAAACTAAAAATCCGGGAGGGTACCTACCTTGCAATGGCTCTTCTCCAGACCGACTCCCAGCAGGGACGGAAGATCCCAGTGTGGCCACCCCAGACTCATCCGTCGCCCTGCACGATCGGATGGTATGAGGAGGGTGGGTGGCGGATTGAAATACCACCACTCCTAGGGGCCTCTGCTGCTGCTCCGCCTCCGTTTCCACTGCCACCGCTGTTTTCCTCGCTGCCAAGGCCTCCCTCGCCACTGCTGCCACCGCCGCTTCCGCCACTGGGTCCTGCGCCGCCGCCACCACTTTCCTCGCTGCCGATGCCTCCCTCGCCACCGGTTCCACCACTGTCATCGCCGCCGCTGGGTCCCGCACTGCCACCACTGGGTCCTCTGCTGCTGACGCCTCCCTCGCCACCGATGCCTCCCTCGCCACTGGTTCCACCGCCACCACTGCCGCTGGGTCCCGCATCACTGCCACCGCTTTCCTCACTGCCACCACTGCCGCCACCTCCCTCGCCACCTCCCTCCCCATCTCCCTTGCCACCTCCCTCGCCACCACCACTTTCACTGCCGCCGCCACTGGGTCCCTCGTCACTGCTTCCAATGCTGCTGCTACCACTGGGTCCCGCACCACCACCGCCGCCACCGCTTTCCTCACTGCCAATGCCTCCCTCACTGCCGCTTCCACCTCCACCAGGTCCCTCACTGCTGCCGCCGGGTTTCTTGCTGATGCCAACACTTCCCTCGCCAATGCCGCCTACCTCACCAACGCTTCCACCACCACCACTGGGTCCTGCACAGCAGCTGCTTACCTCACTGATGCCTCTTCCTCTGGGTTCAGTTGGGGGGTGGGTGGGCCTCTGCCTCAGCTCAGGCTGCCGCCGCCGCTCTGCTGCCACTGCTCCACTTGCCAGCCACCTCCATGACTCCGACCAAGCAGAAAATGGCTGCTTGGTGGCGCGCATGCCTTTCAAGCCAAAATTGGTGCATGCGCGCTGAGCACAGGAGGTGCACATGCGCAAGTGGGGAAGTGGGACATTTTTACCACCACCTCTCGAGGACCGGTATGGACCGGTAGCTGCCCACCACTGCTTCTACTTCTTCCTCATCTATTTTCCAGGGACTGATTGGACCTGTTGCCATTACAGTGATACCTCATACAACGTCCAAACTTGGTTCCACAAGTTTGGACTTTATACAGATTTGGTCTTTGTATGAGGCATGCAAAGTCCTAGCCCCGATGCCTCATACAACATCCAAATCCTTGCCGCGATGCCATGTACAACATTGTTTCCATAGAGATACATTGTGCTGTAACATCACAGACTTCAGGGCAAAGTCAAGGAAACAAACAGGAAACTGGCAGAACATTAAGAAATTTTTTTCTAAAGGCTAAATACATTACAAAAACATGTCAAACAACCCCGATTTTAGGGGACAAACCATACAACAAGTTTTAAATTTTTGAAAACTTTATGAAGTGCAAGTTTAAAAGTTAACATGTTCCATCATGCAGCACGGTGTTAATCTGCAGCTATGCAGCCAATCATCCATTTTGTACAAGCTACTGTAAACAATTACTGGATGGAAGGAAAGGACAAAATGGATGCCAACATGTCCCATCATGCAGCACAGTGTTAATCATCCAAACAGCAGCAAACACCAAAAAATCCCCCACCCCACCAAACAGTGCCCCCCCCCCCAAAGACCAACATAAGAAAAATTATGGAGCATGCAATCTGTTTCTAAAAACCACAGCAGCAAACAACAAACAATTGCCCACCCCACCAAAAAATTGCCCTCCCCCATCCACCTCCCCACTCTTCACCTCATGCAAAATCCACAAAAGCAATGCACGCATGCGTCCTGCCTTTTATACTTCCCAGGCAAAATGCAATTTGGGAAAAACCCCAATGCCTCATACAAAATCACAGCGACTTTGTGTGAGGCAACTTTTTCAAGGAATTAGGCGATGTTGTATGAATTCAATGTTGTATGAAGCGGACTTTGTATGAGGTATTACTGTATCTTGGTTTTCTTGATATTAAGTCTCAAGCCAGCTTTTGCACTCTCCTCCTTCAGCCCAGTCAAGAGGTTCATTAGGTCATCCTCACTTTCTGCCATTAGGGTGGTATCGTCTGCATATCTCAAATTGTTGATGTTTCTCCCAGCAATTTTGATCCCATATTGTGATTCTTCCATCCCTGCATTGCGCATTATGTGCTCTGTGTATAGATTGAATAAGCAGGATGATAAAAGGCAGCCTTGTCTTACTCCTTTTCCTATTCCAAACCTCTCTGTCATTCCATGTTCTTTCCTAACTCTTGCTTCTTGGTTCATGTACAGATTTCTCATGAGGCATATGAGGTGTTATAGTATTCCCATCTCTTTAATTACTTGCCACATTTTGTTGTGGTCCACATAGTCAAAAGCCTTGGTGTAGTCGATAAAACAAAAGTAGACTTGTTTCTGGTATTCTTTTGTTTTCTCCATGATCCAAAGTATGTTGGCAATGTGGTCTCTAGTCCCCCTGCCTCTTCTGAAACCAGCCTGCACCTCTGGTATTTCTCTCTCCACATGTTGCTGAAGTCTATCCTGTATTATCTTGAGCATCACCTTGCTGGCATGTGAGATGAGCGCAATTGTTCGGTAATTTGAGAATTCTTTGGCATTGCCTTTTTTGGGGATTGGAACGTACAGTGATCTTTTCCAATCCTGTGGCACTGTTTTGTTTTCCAAATTTGCTGGCATATTGAATGCTGTAGTTTGATTCCATCATCTTTTAGGGTTTTGAAAAATTCAACTGGGATACCATCATTTCCACTAGCTTTATTGTTTACAGTGCTTTTAGGGGCTTTCTGACTTCACTCTCCAGAATGTCTGGTTCAAGTTCAAATTTCTCATTATTGTTATTATTAGTAGTGTTGAGGTCGTTTTTGTACAGTTCCTCTGTGTACTCTTGCCATCTTTGACTATGCGAATTTTTGTTTTCAAGGTGATGTCTCTGCTTTTCACTATATTCCCCAGGTATTCCCCTGCCATGCTTAGGGAAGTCTTTAAGACTTGGATAGGAATTTCTTCAGTTTGGATAAGAGACAGAAACTGGATATTTATAAAGCCTTTAAGATAAGATAAGATAAATCTTTATTGTCATTGTCCTGCACAGAACAACGAGAATGGGGGGGGGACCACTTATCAACCCAACAAAACATAAACAAAATACAACAATACAAAAATTATCAACATACTCCCACCCCACATATACACCATATAATGGGCCCCCATACATGGGTATGTTATATATGTTAGTGGGTCACAGCAGCCAATTAAGTTCTGCACAGCAGCCATTAAGACAGCCAATTAATGTTGGCAAGCTTCTTTATTATCTTGATTTTGCAGCTGGAAAGGCTGAGAGACAGGGGTTTGCCTAAGGCTAGTTAGTGAGCATCTGACTAAGAAGATATTTAAACTGTCAGTTTCCTGATTTATGGTCACAGTCACAACACTAGTCCAAATGAAATAATTCCTTTCCACGAACATTGCATGGCTGGGAAAATTAGAGTTTTGTTATGCATTCCACAGAGTCGTAATGAAAAGAAGCATGCAATGCAGGAAACATTGGATGTACTGTAATTTACTCTTTGTAACTCAAAACATTTCAGGAATTTTTTTCTTTGTTTGTTGTAAATCTGTAGTTATTGACATTAGTAGTTCTATTCAATGTCACTGTCTGAATTTAAACATAAAGCTAAGTAAGCCATGTCGTAGGGACAGGTGGATAAAGAACAAGAACTGTTTTTGATCATTGAGCAAAGAAAGCTACATATCTTGGGCATATCATGCCAAACAATGTGAAATATAGAATACCCCAACTTGCGATGTAGGAGAACATCTCTGGGAAGAGAGGCTCTGGACATGGACAGACTTCATGGCTTAAGAATTTGAGAGACTGGTATAGAATGTCCTTGGAAGAACTACTCCAAGGAGTTAAGAACAAGAATACAGTACAAGCCAAGCCGGAAAGGATACAGCACCTTAAGAAGAAAAGATTAACAAGAGTTTACAACAGTCTCTTTGAAGCTCTGTTGAAGGTAGGAGAACAGTTCAAGACATTGGCTCCAAGTTTTCTGCAGCAGAAGCCCATCTTTATTAAACTGTAATTTCTCCACAAGAAATGATCTCTTGGAATAACAGCTCTACGTTTATGTGCTCATTTATTTTCCCTATGTGACTTTACCTGGTAGCATAATACTAACTAGATCCAGGTTATGGTTATTATCATGCTATCCACCTCTCTGTTGCCCCTTACTTGTACATATCAATTTTGCATTGCACATTCATGATTTTTAAAGTTGTACCATGCTTTACACATGTGGATTAGCTGGATAATAACCACAGATTTAGTTGAAAGACAAATTTTCCACAATGTAGTTCCTGTAACCTCTTAGTTGTGAGGGAAGGAGAAGGATATGTGTTTTTCATAACCATAATCTAGCTCTAAAATCATTGTGGGTAGGAATTACTTCATAAAGAGAACTTGATATTGTACTAGAATAGACAAAAGGATGTACATTTGAATCTGCAGTTAAACGATCTGCTACATTGTACAGCTTTCAGAAATTAATAGAAAGAGAACGCTTGTATGTAACCTTCCAAAATAAACTAAGAATCATTAAAAGTAAAGTGAGAAAATCAGAAGCTCCTATTTTTTCTTAGTAATAATCATATTTAACAAAACCACAGTATGATTATAGAAGTTATCATCAAAAAATAGAAGAGAGAAAATTGAAGGTCAAGACTCAACTATGCTTAATTTCATCCTTAATGGAAGGTAAATATGATTTGGGGGAAGAACATTTGTCTCAGAGAATAACTGCTTTCAGAGTTTACATAAAAACCTTTTGAGATTGGCATACATTAATAAATGATAGCAAACACTGATTGCTTTCCAGTTTGTCAAGCTAGGCAAAGGTCAGTGGAGATTCTCAAATGCAGGAAGAGGTGAAAAGACCTGAACCACATAAGTTATCCACTTGAAGATTTTGAATTTTACCACCAAGTTATCCCACAGTTTGGCATGCAGTGATGTAATTTATTATTAGCAAAATGTAGGGGTAAAGCAAATGGGCTGCTGCATTAAGCTATGATGTATATACTTTGATACTACCATGGCAAAAATATATATAGCTAAAATGCATGTTTTCAGATGATCTTTCCTACCATGGTTACCACTGTTTCTGGAATACTGTCTATTCATTCGGAAGGGTGTACTTCTGTAGGTGAAAAGTCTAGAAGAAATCAATAAAGGTTAATGAATTAGCCAGATGGCAATTTACTACTACTGCTAATACTGTTGCTTCTACTTCATCTCCTACTATACAGTTCTTATTTAAGACACTAAGACAGCAACATATCATCTTTACAGTCTCTGCAAAATTCTTTGCTTTTGCAAGCACTACATAGTTTCTATATGTTGGAACTTTTACCCTTTGCACTTGGATCATTTTCTGTGTATAGTTCTAGAAGCTCACTACAATAAACCCTTCTGCCTTCACAGGCATTGTATCTGGGTGGTTGCAGTGGATGAACTATTCCTTACGTATCTTTCAAAACATGAGACTGATACCTGGATCACAGGTTGTATGGAGCTAAACATTTTCATTATTTTTTAAACAAAATCTTTAAATTTGCTCAAACAAAATAAATGACTAAGGATATTTTTTATTTCCTTTTATCATGCAAAAATAAAGATGTATGCCATACCAGAAACCCCATAATCAATTGCTATGTAATCAACTGAAAAGATGTTTTTGCATTACCTTTAATTATCAGAACATAAGTAAGAATCTACTTGATGGTACGTAATTAATATACACAAGCAGAGTTTGCTCGGCATTGCTGGGCTGTTTTAAAATGTGTTGGAAGGTTTCTTTTGTTAATGTTTGTAAAAAAGAGGTTAGTGGATAATTTAAAATTTTAAAACGTTTATTTATACACAATTTGTTTTTGCCGGGCTGTTATAAACAGTGATCATTTTTTTGGGTTTTTTTGTGGATTAAAAAAAGAACAAAGGATGATACATATTTTTCAAACTTTTTTTTATTTAAGCAAATAATGTTTTAGTATGTGACTTTTTTAATAGTTGTACTGTAGGTAATAACTTTAGCAATGTGAAAGTAGATGTTTTTTTTACATTCAATGTTTTTAAACTGTATTTTTATTCTTTTGGTTTTTATTTGAGTTAAAACTCAACACAGGATTTTAGAAATCTTTTTATTTTATTTTTTTGACATATGTTTCTGATTTGTGTAAAAGTGTGATGTATTGTTATTGCTTTTGACTTTTTTTACTCTTGTGGCCTTTTGTTTGGGGCTGTTGTGTCTGTTTGAGTTGTTTTTACTTTTCTGCCCTGCTGGTGGGGCTGCTAGTGGTTTTCTTATACTTGGACTCAGGTCGTACCCAGGTCAGGCGAGTGCACAAATGCTCGGTATGGGATAGTATGGCCGGGTGCGGAATCCTTTGTCAAATTACAATTGTTAACGCTCAGATTTATAGGTAAAGATTGTACAGTACATAATTTCTTAGTACACTCATTTAATCTGCATGTGTTTGCAACAGCTTATTATCAAAAGAGTTCATGTATGTTACTGCATTATCTTGTAACTCCAATATTAAGCTGTTCAAGCAAATGTTCTGTTTGCTTGAAAAGTCATTTGTGTAGATAAACAGTCCCTGGAAAATATATGGGGAAGAAGTAGAAGCAGTGACAGATTTTACTTTCTTAGGATCAAAGATCACTGCTGATGGGGATTGCAGTCATGAAATAAAAAAGTGACTGATTCTTGGGAGACAAGCTATGAGAAACCTGGGGAACATAATGAAAAGTAGAGACATCTCATTACAAACTAAGGTCCGCATAGTCAAAGCAATGATATTCCCAGTGGTAATGTATGGTTGTGAGAGCTGGACCTTTAGAAAGGCTGAGCGCAGAAGAATAAATGCCTTTGAAATGTGGTGTTGGAGGAGAGTTTTGAGAGTCCCCTGGACAGTGAGGAGAACAAATAGGTCAATCTTAGAAGAGATCAGCCCTGACTGCTCATTGGAAGGACAAATAGTAAAGATGAAACTGAAGTACTTTCTCACTTGAGAAAGACTTGATGCTGGGGAAGGCAAAAGAAGAAGAGGGCGGCCAAAGATGAGATGGCTAGATGGTATTGTAGACACAGTAGGCACAGAGCTGGGCGCAGTGCCAGCCTGAGGCAAGTTTTAGGATGGAGCGAGATCCAGCTATGGTGCCCCCTTGGTCACCCCTAACATACATGCCATACGCTCGCAATCAAAATATCGAAAACCCCCCCAAAATATTTTTTTTCCTTTACCACTGCGGCGCCCGCTTGGAGTTGGTGCCTGGAGCGACCACTCCGTTCACCTTATGGTAGGGCCGGCCCTGGCTGGGCGGGCTGAGGAGGATGGTGGAGGTTGGGTGCCTGGAGGGCGGTGGTCCATGTTCGACTGTGCGACTGAACAACAACAATAACATCTAAACTGGCTCTCTAAGAGCATTACTGGGGGCAGCCCATGGGGGTGCACTGAGTGAGTATTCTGGTCAAATCAGCACACCTGTGACACTAGCTCATAACACTGGGGGGGGGGGTACAGTGGCCATGGCCGCAACAGGCCAATTACACCCAGGTTCTTACAGGGGTGACCGCCCCAATGCTTTCCCTTAACTTCTTGGGGGTCCAATAGGGCCTATTATGTGTTCCCCCACTCTAATCCGTGCCAACGGCGGCCCTGCCGACGGCCGGTTACTCCATACCCCTGGGTGACCATTTATCCTAGGCTATTAGTGAGAAGATGTGGCGTGGGGAATATATTCACATTTTCCCCCCTCCTGCAATGTGAACCCACTGAGGAGGAGATGGAGGGGCAGGACGACAGGGACAAGGAGTTTTCCCGTCACTGTAAGCTGCCTCGCAATGGGGCCAATTGGTTACCGGCCTATTTGGTATCCATGGCAGGATATATAAGGGCCAGTCCTGATTTGGCCAGCCCAATGGTCCAGTACTTGGACAATATTTACCGGGCCGTGGTTGATTTCCCTGGCCTGTCATGGTTGGCCTATGGCGAAGAACTTAGGATGAGGGCGGCCCTTCACCCTGAGATGCGGAGCGACGAGCCCTGCTAGCACTTGTGGCTAATATATATGACTCCTACGCGGCCAGCGCCTATGCTCCGTATGAAGATTCTAATTTCGGGCAACTACCTCCGTGGCTTTCTTTGGGGCTCTCAGATTAAGTGAGCTGGTACCACTTTCAACAGGGGACATGTTCTGCAGGGCACTGGAACTGGAAGATGTGTTGCTTGACCAGGAGTGGGCTCTGGGTAGGATTCGCTCCTCAAGGGCCGGTCAGCGGGGAAAGGGGAGTAGCATGGTGCTGCCATATGTCCGGTTGCTCCCCCACATATGTTTGTGGCAGCGTGTGGTTCATGCCCTGGCCTGTCATTCTGCTACCAAGACGGGTCTCCCCTTACTGAATAACAATTGGTACCCATTCCTTCCGGATAGGCGCTGCATCAACTGCGGCTGTATTTGGGTGCTCGGAGCCTGACATACATTGCATGGGCAGGTGGTGATTTGTGCCTTTTTTTCTGTCTGTTCGTCTCCTCACTGCATGAGTGCCTTGTTCTGCCTTAAATTCTCCCTCCTTATCTTACAGACCCTGGGTGTTTCTGCACACTGGTGGCAGTGTGGCTTGTGGGCCACAATTTATGTGCACGGGGTGGCACAGTATGCTGCTTCGTCAGAATGGGGACCCCATCTCAGGCTACGTGTAACCGCGCATATGCAGTGGTATGGTGTGCACGGCATATAGGTGGTGGGAACTGTTGCCATTCCTGATGTCCATTGGGGATGCTGGGCCGCCAGATGTTTCAATTCTGCACCTCGGAGGCGATGATCTTGCACAGATCGCTAGCCTGGACTTAATGACTTCCAAGTGCAGTGACCTGGCATTTTTCTTTACCATTTATGGACGTACGCAGGTTGCTATGGTCATACATCGTGCCGAGGCACTATTATAGGGGAGGCATTGACCCCCGCAGTTGGACCGCGCCCAACGGTCAGTGAACAGGGCTGTTGCCTGGTTCCTTATCCAGAATGGCTTGGGGAACAGCCATTTGTCATCCGGGGATAGGGTTACAGGAATTTAGCCTGTATTCTGGAGATGGGGTTCACCTGTCAGCAAGAGGATGGACCTCTTTTGAATGACGTGCAAGAGGGCCTGGTGACCGAATTGTCAGTCAAGGGTGGCGGATATCTGATGCGATTTTGGCAATGTTTGCCAAATGTAAGGTGCCTCTCCAGGAGTTGCAGGTGATGCACGGCCACCTCAACTTCACCTGCAGAGTGGTAACACCAGGCAGAGCCTTCGCCAGGCGTCTGGGTGACACTATGGCGGGTCTTTATAAATGACACCGCAGGGTATGGCTGACTAGGGGTTTACAAGCAGACCTGTTGGTTTGGCTCACATTCCGGCAGGACTTTAATGCCGTCTCCTTTTGGAGATCTGAGCTTATGGTCAGCCCCAGTTCCAAGTACAGTCGGATGCCTCTGGCTCCCTGGGGTATGGGTTTTATTTTGAAAGACAGTGTGCCTGTGGTCAATGGCCCCAGGGATGGCAGGGCACGGATCGCTTACGTGATCTTACGTTCCTGTAGTTTTTCAATTTTGGGTCCCCTTTCTGCTCTGGGGGGACAGGTGGGCTAATTCTGTGGTTCACTTTTGGTGTGACAATGATGCGGTGGTGCACATTGTCAATGTCTAAATCCCCCAGAGTCATGGCCTTAGTTCGCCAATTGTTCTTAGGTCTGTGCGTTTTAATGTGCTCCTTCAGGCTAGACATGTGCCAGGCATTAATAACGATATTGCCGATGCTTTATCCCACCTGCAGATCTCCCGGTTCCGTGCCTTGGCTCCAGATGCAGAGGAACTTCCCTCTCCACTCCTGGCAGAGATATGGACATTTAGCGAGGAGAGGTGAACTGGGCGAGTGGCATGTCTTTGGCACCTCGAACGCGTAAGGCGTATCAGCATACACTCCTTCACTTTAGGGCCTTTTGTAGGCAAAGGCAGTTGCCTGAAATGTCGCCGGTACTGGTCGATCAGGTTTTACAGTGTATGGTGCACCTTCATGATCTGGGGTTGGCCTCATGCACCATCGCCACCGGGCTTTATGCCTTGGCATTCATGGCCAAGGCACGGGGCTTTACTGACTGTGTGAGTGTCTTCTGCATACGCCATGTATTGGAAGGGTGGACACATGGACGTGGCCGCCGCCCGGACACGCGTCACCCTGTTTTACCAGGTATTCTGACCCACCTTGCATGAGGTTGGCATAGACTATGTTACAGTAGATATGAGGAGTCTCTTTTTCATGCAGCTACCACCGTAGCTTTCTCTGGAGCTCTGCAAATCAGCAAGCTGGTCCCATGGTCAAAGGGGGACATGTCTCGTAGGGCACTGGAACTCAATGATGTGTCTATCAACCAGGAGTGGGCTCAGTTGAGGATTCGTTCCTCAAAAGCCGATCAGCATGGAGTAGGCAGTGGTGTTATATTGCTACAATGTACATTTGCTCACATCTCTCCGGTTGGTGCCCTACATGCAATTTTGGCAGTGCCAGCTGCGCGCCCTGGCCCGTTGTTCTGCCACCAGGATGGGTCTCCCCTTACCAAATTTCAGTTCTGGAGGGTGACCGGTACCGCACTTCACAGTGTGGGGCTCGTTATGGCACCCATTCATTCAGGATAGGCGCCGCATCGACTGCGGCTGCATTTGGGTACTCTGAGGCTGATATATGTTGGACGGGCAGGTGGGGGCCCGCACGTTTTTTTCCTAATATGTACGTCCCCTCACTGTATGAGTACCTAGTTATGTCCTTAATTCCTTTTCCTTCTTTTACAGACCCTGTGTGTCTACGCACACCGGTGGCAGTGGGGCTGGTGGGCTGCAGCTAAGTACACTGGGTGGCACACTATGCTGCATCGTCGGAGTGGGGACCCCATCTCGGGCTGCGTGCATTCGCACGTATGTGGTGGTATGGTATGCGCGGCATGAGATGGCGGGAACTGTTGCCATTCCTGATGTCCATCAGGGATGCTGGACCGTCTGATGTTCTGATTCTGCACCTGGGCGGCAATGATCTCGCACGGATCACTGGCCTTTCTTTAAAATGTCGAGGTGCAGTGACCTGGCATTTTTACATTATTTATGGCTGTACACATGGTTGCTATGGTCTGACATCGTGCCGAGATACTGTTTTAGAGGAGACATGGATCTCCTTGGTTTGGACCGTGCCCGGCGGTCAGTTAACAGGGCTGTTGCCTGGTTTCTTGTTGGGAATGGCTTGGGGACAGCCATTCGACACCCGGGGATAGGGTTACAGGATTTTAGCCTGTATGCAGGAGATGGGGTCCACCTGTCGGCCAGAGGTATGAACCTCTTTCTGTAGGACATGCAAGCGGGCCTGGTGACCGAGCTGACGGTCTGGGGGGGGGGGGGGGCGGTGAGTCATCATGGACACCTCCCTGTGTGGCGGGTAGCACTGGTAAGGTAAAGATTTATGACCCATAGGTATCTGGCAGGTTCGCAATTGACTGGCCAACACGTAGATAGGTACAGGGGAAACAGGATTGGCTGGTCAAGGGTGAACCATGAAAGGGGTGATGCTAGGAGCTTCACAGCCTGCATCACCTTTATATTTGGACGGATTCAGTTCATACAGTGGGGTCAGTAGATAGTATATTGACTTCGGTCAACAATTTGTTTGTGTCAACAAACAAATTGATACTAATTGATACATGTAGCCAATAGCCATTGGCATTTTGGTTGGAACCTTACCAATGCTACTGCGGCACTTTTATTCAATAAAAGTGGCCCAATGCCTTTAATCCAATACCGGTGTCTGAGTCTTTATTTGGGTGGGTGCGCCTGCAATGCAAGTGTGGCACCAAAATGGCCGCCGTGCTCTTTGCAGGCCCCCCCTGGACTCAGACATCCGGGTCAGTTAGGGGGCGTGGCCATCCCTCTATAAAAGGGGTGGTCACGAGGCAGCCTTGCTGCCATTTTAAAAGAGAAGTGACGGAGCGGAGAAGTTTTTTCCCTCCACCCCCTCCCTAGTGTACAGTGTGATTTTTCTGGTCGCTTCGGGGCCGGGTGGGAATTTTTGTTTGAACCTTCAATTGGCACTTTGGTTCTTGGCTTTTTCGCCCATCCTACACTGTCGCTAGTGTTTGAGATACGGGGTAAGTTGATTTTGGTCATATTTGGAGGGTAGCACTGGTAAGGTAAAGATTTATGACCCATAGGTATCCGGCAGGTTCACAATTGACTGGCCAACACATAGATAGGTACAGGGGAAACAGGATTGGCCGGTCAAGGGCGAACCATGAAAGGGGTGATGCTAGGAGCTTCACAGCCTGCATCACCTTTATATTTGGACAGATACACGTCATAAGGTGGGGTCAGTAGATAGTATATTGACTTCGGTCAACAATTTGTTTGTGTCAACAAACAAATTGATACTAATTGATACATGTAGCCAATAGCCATTGGCATTTTGGGTGGAACCTTACCAATGCTACTGCGGCCTGCTTGCCTTAAGGAATTACAATTGGATGATACACCAATTGAAAGTGATAATTCAGACTTGGGCATTATTTAATAAAAGTGGCCCAATGCCTTTAATCCAATACCGGTGTCTGAGCCTTTATTTGGGTGGGTGCGCCTGCAAAGTACTTTTGAGATCAGAATTACCTGCCCTTAGAAGGCCTGTCAAACACTTGCTACAATCACCACCAAAGAAAAAAATAATAATCAGGATGACTTCCAATACATTTAATTTTATTTTCTCCATCAAGACATTGTAAAGCAAGGGGTTCCCAAACCTAAGGATGGACCCATCCTGCAACACCATTCCATCATGCCCATCGCCTTCTCCCCCACACCCGGAAGTGGAAGCAGACATATTTGTGCATGTTAATTAAGCCAGGCTAGGCCAAGTAGCTAGAAAGACTTTACTGTTTTCATCTGGGGTTGGTAGTTTGCCATTATGTTCCTCTGCTTTAATCTTTTGAAAATTATTATCTGTGCACTAATAAACAATGGTTTGAACCCAGAACCATTGTCTCTGTAGAGAGGTAAGTTGGTTGAAAAGTTACTCTGGTATCTAGTCAACATTACCATAAGCTACTGAAGCTACTTTACTTTGGACTGCATGTCTTACCTGTGCTGGCTGGTTTGCAAGCTCAAACATCCAGTGGGTGATACCTGTCATAGTCACTCTAGCCTAAAGCAAGGCCGTGGGTACCCAGAATCCACACCAAGGGTGTGTGGGATTCACTGAGGGGTGCAGGCTACTGGAGGCAGACAGAGATGATGCATTAGGACAGATGTTCGCAAACTACAGCCCACAGTCTGGCCCTGGCCCATGGCACCATTTCATGTGGCCCACTGCTCCTGCTCCTACCACCACCACCACCAGAAGCAGCAAAAAACAGCCAAAAGATGCTGTAAATGCACCTGCTGCTGGAAGCAGTGGAAGTGACAAAAACAGCTGGAAACAGGCTGCAAATGCACTCGCAGCTGTCATAAATGTGTTCACGACAGCCGCATATGCATTTTACGGCCACATTTATGGTGGCGGAAGCCATGTGTCCAGCCCACTCAGCTGTCTGAGGGGGTGTGTTCCAGGCCTTGATGGAAAAATGTTGAGAACCTCTGAATGCCTGAGATCCATTTAGCCCTCCTCAACCTTACAGACAGAGACAGAAAAAAAGTAATTGGACAAAACATTTTCAGGAAAAAGTGGACATATTCTAAACCTCTCATTTACATGTATCAATGGATCAGAATAGTTAAAATAAATTGACACCCAACATGATGGCATATCTGGACTAATTGGTGGGTGATGTCACATGTCATCTTCACCTTTTCCAAGACTTCAATAACATCAGCCTTGGAAGATCTAGGCAGATGTGGCTGCAGAGAGATGAAATGTGGGCATGCAACTCTTCCTTTTCTGGATTCCTTCCAAAACAAAAACCTCACAGGCATATTTCCTGCCACAAGAGAAACAGTAACTGCTTCCCTCTACCCTCCTATATGGTGGCAAGAAAGTTAGCAATAAAGTGAAGATGGCGAAATGGTTGAATGTCACTTCTATGGTTCTTGCCCCCCTCTATGCAAACACCCATTCCCCAATAGTCACACTTTAATTGCTGGATGGAAGTGAATGAATGTCTTCTATATGAAAAATTGTGCAACATGTTTTCACACCCTGCATTGTCCTCCATAGTTGAGGCCTATCTACATTTTAACAGTTTATTAAAAATGTATATTTCTTTGCACATTTTATCTAGCTTACATATCTTTCCTCCTTGATACAAGTTATTTTTTCTATAGCATGCATCCTAATTTTTCACATTTTAAATTATGTGTACTTTGTGCGTGCTTTATTTCTGAGAAATGCCTTCTAAAGTTTCATCATTTTGTGATTTCTTCTTGAGAGGCATGTTTCTTTTTCCATTGAATCTTGGGAAGTGTTAAACTGATACTCTTCATCAAGAACATCAAACCAAATATGTGTATGGTTTCTACAGTGAGGAGGGAATGGTTTCTGATCATCTTTTCAAAGAGTCCATTTTCTTGTCCTTGCAGAGCTAAACCTTGGAAGTGTCTGATAAGTACTAAGAGAATGTTTCTAAATGAAGACTCTCTGGGGAAGGTAAGCAATTAGGACTGAGTAGAAGAGACAGCAGATGATTGAAGAGACACTTGAATATGTAACAAAGTCCTAAACAGCTGGAAAAATAAGTACACAATAAATTAACCAAGTAACTTTTTTAAAAAAAAATCAATGAAACAGAGAAAGTATACAAATGGAGTAAAAAGCAAAACAAACAAACAACAACATGAAGAAGAACACTTGGGCCAACAGCATGCTGCAGTGAGAGTTGAACATCCATGATTCATGTGATTTCCAGCTCTCTATTTTGTAAGTTGGAAGTTGGTATGTTGTAATGAAGAACACTAACTTTTCAACAAATAATTAATGTTACATCATGGCAAACGCCCATGAAAACCCCAGGATATATTCACAATCCACTTTTTATACATGGACCAACAAAGAGGACTTTGACTATATCTCTGGATTTAATCTCTCAGATATTAGCCATATACTGTATAATGATTTCTCAAGTGCTCGTTCTCTCTCACACAGAGAGAGACAGACAGACATAAACACAGCTTCATTGCCCCCAAACCAGGAAAATCAAGCAAGCAAGTGAAGATAAAAAATGCAAACAAAGCCTCCTTAAACACATCAAAACTATTAGAATATGGGAAGATTTATTTCCCCCCTACCACTTGATATTTTCTCTTCTCAGACAGGTCGGGGAGCTGGAAAACTAAACCATCAAAGGAAAAGGAAGGGAAATGGGGGAAATCCACAATGAATTTGGAGATAATGATACACAAATTAACCCCAGGAGGTATTTTAGCACAAGCAAACTGTCTAATACCAACAACAAAATTAATCCAAAGAAATGGGTGGAGAAAATCACCTAGGCACCTCAAGAAACAACTGCAAAAAGAAAAGAATCTGAAGGGTTAACTCATTACCATATTTGTAATGCCACAATATTTGTCTTGCATTTATGTACTAACCATTTGCAATTCAAAAGGTTGAAGCTTCACAACTAATCTGAAGAACAAGTATTACCAGTTGAGGGGTGGGGAACACATTGACTTGTAGACTTATCTGTTATGCTAACCATTCTGTACCTCTGTACCTGATGTGTACAAACTGATGCCATGAAGCCTCACTCTTATGTTTAACAAAGTGAACTTAATCCACGAAAGCGAACATTAAAATACAGCAGATAGTCTTTAAAGTGCCACAATATTATTTGTCTTTTTGTTTTGTTTTATTTACTCTCTGATAGGATAGAAGTGGAGTGTCTGGGTCTGGGATGTAGGTGGCTGGGTATGGGATGTATCAGCATGGGCACCAAGACCAAGGGAAACCAAACTAGTTGTCAAAGGCAAACCTTATCCAAATCCTAATCCAAGTCCAAGGTAAAGCCAGAAGCAGTCAAGTGAAAAAGGCTAGCCCAGTAGAGGAGACATGGTCCTAAACAGGCCAGGAGTTGACAGTCAAGGAAGCATCAAAAGCAGAACACCTCTAAAGCTGGAGCAAGAGTGGGAGGTTCACACAAGGCATCACAACTAATCCAGGAACCTTTGTTGCTGTGGCAGTTTCTAGGGGAAGGAGCTGGTTCTTCTATAGCTCTCCCCACAGGGTTCTCATAATCTGACACAGAGAGGTAGGAAGCATAATCAAAGCTCATGCACCCATGAGGAAAGTCTAGTGCAAACTCCTGGGTTCCAACTGATCCAGGTCCTCTTACAGTATTCAAAATTTCCACTCTCCTGACATTCTGACTGGCTTCGGACAGGAGTCTTCACAGCCCAATTGGATGATTCGGCTGTGACAAAATAGTCATTTGACAAAATGTGAAAGAAAGGCAAACATAAAATGATACAAAATTTTTATCCCCCTTATTTTGCTAATTCAGATCATTGGTATTTAAGTGGCTCCCTTTTGGTAACTAACAAAAGAACTTGAAAACCAAACAATCCTCTTTGAGGATTTCCTTCTTTTGTTTAAACAGGAAAGATGCCACCCCTCTTTGTTAGAGCTACTTAGCTGAAAGTAACAAATTATTATTTCTGAGAGGTTTTATTGATGGAGAAAAATCCTCATATTCAATTTGGAAGTGGGGAATCTTCATTTGTAACTGGACTCTTTGCCCTTTTATTTTTAAAACATTTTGCATTTATTTGGCATCTTATCTGATGCTTTTCTTCACCAAAACTACCTCAGCTCACAGAACAAGGTATTCCAATGCATAAAAATAAATCAGTCTAAAATTAACAGGAAATTGAATGCCTAAAGCAACACCAATCATGGTGATAACAGCACTGGAATCAAAGGAAAAAGAAATAAAAGCTCAGAGATTCCCTTCTTATGACAAACTAAGAAATATCGAAGCATCTGTCCCACCTAGCAATTTAGGCAAGGTTGTTCATCTTCATGATGATGGCTTAGGATGAGAGAAAAAATACATTTTATTTATTATCTCCTTTGTCTTTGAAAATTCTACTTCTACTTCCAGGGATATACAGAAAGTATTTCAAGCTATTGATTTCCTTGATATTCTCACTTCTTCTGTATATTCATGTCAAATATTAACCATTTCTTTCCACTAAATGAAACTTACAGAGGGTCTCATTCTTCTTGGTTTCCTTTTTTCCCATGCTTTTCTATTGCTTTTTAGAGATACAGTCTGCAAGAGTAAGACAAACTAGATACGGCATCAGTAACACTACTTTTTTTCTATCCATAATTCACCAAATCAATCATTTTTTTCCTTTCCATACAAAAATGGAAGTAATTCATGCTTGAAATCATTATATTAGCTGAAGAAGAAAATAACCTTACATTTTACAACTCATTGAGTGAAACTTCTGCCACAGTGATTCATTTGAGTTTGCACTAAGTGCAGCTGTGATCTTTAACATATCAATGAATTTACTTTTCAAATTTTTGAAACAGTGTATAAATAATGTTATGCTTTTTCCCCTTTGTACTTCTCTTTGTACTAAGAGAGGTGCCTTCCCTTATCTGTGAGGCTAAAAATAATTTAAAATAAAATAATTTAATGGTTCTGAATTCACAATTGAATAGATATAGCCTCAAACGTTTTCCTGAATAGTCCGTGAACATGTTTAGCTCATCTTACATCATAATGTTCACAGAAACTGGGTTAATTACAGTTATTACAATAAGGAAACAAATATTTTCCCTCTGTTGATTAATAGCACACACTAGTATTGAGCATTTGAGAATATAAAAGAACTTCACTTGGTGGTTTCCTGATTCCTATTTGAAATATAGAAGCAAGAGAAGGGCTAGATTGTTTTTATTTTTTCCCCCAGCTATATTACTTACCTCTGATATATTTATGCTAAGCCACCCGAGTGCTTTCTTCTGATAAATGATATAAAAACTTCAGTCTTTTTTTCCAGTCAGGTAAGCTCATTTTCTTGCATCTGATTCAAGGAAATGAAAATTAAATTTTGAAGTAAAGTAGAAAACACAGGACTTGGGAACTGGATAGATAAATCAGCTCACATTATGGATTGTGAGAGTGACCTGTGATGTAAAACTGCTGCATTTGTATATTTTAATGTGCATCAAATTGCATATTACTTGGATGGGGAACATACAACCAGGTGTTCTTAAACTACAACTTCCTCCATACATTAACATTATTTATGTATGTAGTTCTTTGCTTTTGAAGAAAGCCATTACCATTAGGTATACAAGTCTTGGGTAAAAATAAATGAGAGGTTAAGGCTGAACAGTTGTCTGTTGATGGACACAAACATGACTAATTAAACCAACCTGAGTCCGGAAGATGGGGAACAATTGCAGATTGAACAGTTTGCTATTAATGTGATGTTGAAAGTTGACACCAGGGTTTTCTTCCCTATTAATTTCCAGAATACTACAGAAAATGGAAGACTGAAATGATTTGGAGCAAGAACACAACCTTGTTTCACATCAGAAGTGAGAGGAAAAGGATCAGAGAAGATGTTACTAATGTGACCTTATATGCCATAATGAAACTGGTATATGTGTGAAGTTCTCTGGCTTTTCATTGCTGTATGAAAGAGTATGTTGGACGAGAGGGACCCTGAGTCTGGTCTATAAGGATTATGAAAATATTTGTTATTTTTAAATTCTACTTGTTCTTTTCCTCTTCTTATTATGTTCTAGTCCAGGCATTCTCAACCTATGGTCCACAGGCTAAAACCAGCCCCCAAAACCATTTCATCTGGCCCCAAATGTCCTCCTTGTTCCCTGTGCTGCCACCACATGGAAGCGCTGAAAGTTCTTATTTATTTATTTAGTTATTTATTTATTTTAATGCGCTTATATACCTCTTTTCTATGTCTGCGGACAAACTCAAAGTTCACATAATGATCAAACAAATACAAATACAAAATAATAGTAATAATAATACCACAAAATTCGATAAATGCAATAAATAAAGAAGTACAGTTGCAAACAGACTATCGTAAAATACAATAGTAATACAGTCCCAAGGGCTAACCTTGAAGACCAAGACCAGGCAAAGCACAAAATATGACTCCCTGGGCAATGGAGAGGCGGGTGGGATGTGGCGGCATCAGCGGTGGCTTTTCAGCCCTCCTGAGTGAGAGAGGCTCGGGAGCGGGAGCAGCAGCGTGCAGGCACACGTGCACTCCATCTCAAGCGATGGAGAGGCTCTGGGTGAGCGGGAGGCGACCCTCTGGTGTGACAGTGTCAACGGTGGCTTTTCAGCCCTCCTGAGCGAGAGAGGCTTGGGGGCGGGGGCAGCGGCAAGGAGACACACGTGCACTCCATCTGAGGTGATGGAGAGGCTCTGGGTGGGCAGGAGGTGACCCTCATGCTGAAATCACACAAAAACTCACCAAATCTCATGAGATTTCACCATAATTACATGAGAACTTGACGAAAACAAATGTTTTTGCCAGGTTTTGGCATGTTTATGGCACTTCTGAGTGGTGGTGGTAGTGGGAATGAGGAGGATGTTGGTGGACACATGGCCAGCCCATGCAGCCATTCTGAGGGGAGTGATCTGGCCCCACCCTAAAAAGGTTGTGAAAGCCTTTTCTTGTCTTTCTTCTTTTTTAAAAAAATCTCCTTTCTTTCATTTTGTTATGAGCATGCTGTAATACATAGTTACACAGTAAAACACACCGCTGGAAATAAATCCCACATTCTTATAGCTTTTGTAAATGCAATAACAAAGTCTAGGGATTCAGGTCCCTCATTGTTTTGTTTCTTTATGTATGCAATTCATGACTTCACAGTGAATATGCCTACTTCAAAATGCAAAGTCCAGTTGTTTTACAATACAGCAACATTGCTCTTGTTTATTTCTAAATGAAGTGACATCTGTCGGAGGCTATTCACCTTTTTGTCAGAGAGATTAGGCGTGCTTTTTATAATCCATTTTCTGACAGACATTTCAATGATCATTTGAGCCAAAGACTCACTTGGGGCTCACAATGATTTCTTTCAGTAGTGTGGTCTACATGCTGACATGTTTCAGACCAAGGTTTTTTCCAGTTACACATATTAGAAATAGGAGAAAAAAATCTGGAGTTAATAACTACCATTCTCAAGCTTTTGGCAAAATGGCTGGCAGACTGAAGTAGGCTTTGTGGCTCATATATTTCATGGGTCTAATGGAAAACAAGGAGGGACTATCAGAGCTCAGCATCAGTTTTACTTGCATAACAACTGACAACACTCCGTCATGGGCATTGAGCCCAGGCTCCGTCATAGATGTTTATTGTATTTGCTTCACAAATACCATCTGAATCTGTCTGATTGGCATCAATTTACTTTTTTCTTGTTATTTGAATAATTTCCTCTCATTACTACTCTGGATACTCAGGAGCAACAGAATAGGCAAATGAAATGTTTCATTTGTAACTCAGCCATTTGGCTGGAGTGAAGAGAAGATTTCCCCCTGGGTGGAAATATGGAGGTGAGAAAGCACTTAACATCTCTAGATCACTATGTACCGGCCTCTGAGTAGGCACTGAGGCTATATGAGCCAAACCCACTAATATTATAAACTGCCCATAGTAGTATTCTTGTTAGATGTGTTATACAGGTGACACTCAGAAAATTAGAATATCATGCAAATATTCATTAATTTCACTTAAATGGTGAAACAAATATATGAGATAGACTCTCTACATGCAAAGCGAGATATGTCATGCCTTAATTCGTTATTATTGTGATGATCATGGTGTACAATGTACATGAGATTATGTGATGATTATGGGGTACATGAAATTGGTGGGTTAGGGTTGTCATAAGCTGTAAACCATAAGCATCAATATTATAACAAAGTAAGATCTCAAAGGAAGCTTCATAATTCCCTGAAAATTTGAACCTAGTTCTGGGTCATGATAGTGCAGGACTAGGCAAATTGTAGCTTGCCAGATACTAGCAGAGTGCTACTCCATTCAGCCTTAACCAACAAAAATGAAAGATCATTGGCATTTTGTTCCAATAACATCTGGAAGGCCACTGTTGGATACTTTTATTATTATTATTATTAAGAACTAGCATATTTGTGCCTGGCCAGCCGGGCAGTTTTTATTTGTGTGTTTTTTCGGTTAGGGGTGGTTTGGGTGGGGGTGTTTTGCATTTGTGGTTTGTGACTTTATTTGATTTATTTAATTTATATTTGTCGTTTTAATTGTGATTTTTTCATTTATTTTGACTGTTTTTACTTTTCTGGCCTCTTTACCTCTAGGTGGTGCTGTTATTAAGATTTTTGTGACTTTCCTTTCTCGTTCAGTTTAGTTCCAGACCCCATGGAGGGAGGACGTGTCTGGTAAGTTCTCTTGACACTGGGATTTGAAGATTTACTTTATTTTGTTCACGTTTATGCACTTTTTTTCCTGCGGCTCGGTTTCTATTGGGCGCGGCACATTTCCCAATGTTCTACTTGCTCTTGCCTGTCAGCCTGATTGGCTGAGGCATGGCACGGCGCAGAAGACATTGGGAATTGTTGTTGTTTTGCTTTTTTGTGTTTGTGGGGCTGTTGCCCCACTGCCGACTGCAGGACCATTGCGGCGCTCTGTGGGCCGGGTTAAGGTGAGTGCAGGTGGCTCGGTACGGGATACTATGGTTGGGTGTGGGCATGTATACTGGAGTCCAACGGTTAACATATCTCCTTATAGGTAAAGATCCTGCTTCATATTCTGACATGGAAACTGAATTCCAGTTACATCCACTTGCCACTAATTTTATGAAACATACTAAATAGGGTTACATGGAAACCCTGAACAGTATTTCAATTGAAAAAGGAAGACCATGGTATTTTGCTGGACCGGCTCCAGGGGTTGGGGATCTGGGGCACTGTGCTGTCCTGGTTCTCCTTCTTCCTGAGTGGCCGGACCCAGTCGGGGTGCGTGGGGTGTGTGGAGTTGAGAGTCCAAGACAGCTCACATGTGTGGTGCCTCAGGGCTCGGTCCTCTCATCCCTTCTTTTTAACATCTACATATAACTGCTATGTGAGATCATCCGATCCCACGGGGTGAGATATCATCAGTATGCTGATGATACTCAGTTGTATATCTCTGCTCGTGGTGATCCCAGTGATGCAGTCAAGGTCCTGACCAGTTGTCTAGAGGTGGTTAGGGTCTGGATAGTGGACAACAGACTACAGCTGAATCCTGGCAAGACTGAGTGGCTGTGAGTGAGGGGACCCAGCCCTCATAAGGAGTTATCACCACAGGTTTGGGATGGGGCATCGGTGCCCCAATCTTACCTGGTGCGCAACCTGGGGGTCCTCCTGGACTCACGGCTTCTGCTCGAGGAGCGTGTTATTAATCAATTGCATCCACTCCTGAACCGGGAGGCCCTGCTCACGGTCACCCATGCACTGGTCACCTCCCATTTGGACTATTGTAATGCACCCTACATGGGACTGCCCATGATGACCATCCAGAGACTACAGTTGGTCCAGAATACGGCAGCCTGTGTGGTGGTAGTAGGGTGTGGTCATTTCGCCCATGCCTCACCAATGCTGTGGGAGCTGCACTGTCTGCCTATATGTCTCTGGTGCAATCCAAGGTGCTGGTCATCACCTTTAAAGCCCTTCATGGAAGCGGACCTCAGGGACCGCATTGTCCCTAGGACATTGACTCATCCCATGAGAGCAAACCGAGAAAGTACCCTCTATATACCATCTGTTGGGGAGGTGCACCTCTCCAGCACAAGGAAAACAGCCTTCTCAATTGTAGCCCCCACACTATGGAACCTCCTGCAGGTATAATTATGGCTCCAGGCCCAGTTGCTACCATTTAGGAGAGAACTGAAAACGTGGTTAGTGAAGCGGGTCTGGGGACGGGATTGTCAACATGCTCCCCTTTTTGGCTTGTCTGAGGTCCCCCCCTCTTGTAATTGGTTTTTAATGATTTTTAATGCTTTAATGAGTATATTGTTTTTAATGTCATGCTGTTTTTATATCTGTTTTAAGAGATCAATAAGGCACAGCGGGGGCAGCATTATTATGTTGGAAGGGCTTTTAACAGTTTTTTATATTGTTTTTTAATTGTTGCTGAGCGGCCAGTGAGGTGTTCACTGGACTGTGTAAACCACCCAGAGTCTATTGATTGAGGCGGTATATAAATCTACTATAAATAAATAAGAAAATTGACAACTGATAGTAGATTTTTTCCCCCCAAGGGGGTGCATTTTTACTTGTTTACACCATTTGAGGATTGCCATCTGGATCCTTTGCAATGTCTACAATCCAATCCATCAAGGCATAATGTACAATTATGCTGTTGTAAATGTACTGGGTGTTCCATCTTACTGACAAAGACTGTGTGAGGCAATTATACAAATAGTTTTGTAGTTCCCATTTCAATGATTGCACAGTGAAAGGTGAAGTGCTGCATGGATAGAACTTTCATCTTAGTCGGACGGTAAGTACCATGAGCACAACATTGAGTTTCAGTCATGAAGCTACACAACTGGATTTCAACCAGTGTCATAGTATACACAGCATGATGGAGTGCTCAAATATATTGTTGTACACTGTTGCTCCTCTCTCATGCAGCTATGGGTTTATGGAAATATTATCGTGCGGACACTGCAACTCTTTATCAATATTGGCTAGTTAGACTGAGATATTAATAGGCTTATTTGAATCACTTAATGGATTGAATATACATGCCAGTGCAGGTGTCAGTTGAGTGCCTGCCAGCCATGCACTCATGGCTGTGTTAAGGAAACAAATGCACAAGCCAGGAGCTGTGGCTAAGGCACAATTTTTTTTTGGAAGAAAATCAGTTTCCTGGTCATTTTTCCGTGCCAGGGGCAATGAAAAAGGAGAAAGTAAACAAAAGAAAATTAATTGTATACTATCTGAGGTACTTAGGCCTTACTTCTTGTGTACTTGGACCTCATTTAAGTCATTGTTCCCAGTGTGTGTACACATTTTGCACTTTTAAATCTTCTTTCATCAATTTAATTAGAATGAATATCATCATGATATACAGTAATATAAGTGTCTTAATCACCATAGCTCCTGAGGCATAATTATATTTCTTTCCTGTCTTGGTTAAATTTTAATACAAATAATTTATATCCATTTAGTACTGCTGCCTCTGGCAACACAGAACTTCTCTGTCCTCCTTAATTACCTAAGAACATCTGAACACAGGGATTAGGACATCTCTTCTCTGTGGTAGGGACATGTGTCCATCTGTACAAAGGAACAGGGCAAAATGAGCCAGGCATGTGTGAGAGAGGGAAGCAGTTTGTCTATGGCAAAGGTTGAATTTTACAGTTTCCAGAACCTCTTTGAATGCCAGTCTAAGACAGGATTCATGTATCCCAGGATAGGATGACCCCTCAGTAGGGATAGTTTCTGAGACTGTACATAAACCAGAAATTCCTGAAGGTAAGAAAGGGGAAGAACATTTAGGAAGGAAAGGAAGAGACAGTATGAAAGAGAAAAGGGAAATAGAATCAACAGCAAATATGACATACAGTAGCTGATGCTCTAAAATGACAAGAGGGTCCCCGAAGGGTCCACTCCTATGGGCTCTAGGCACCATGGGTATACTGGTCTACAATTATATAGAGCACCCTTCCATCACTTCTAGCTGGCAGATCTATATTAGATAGGCCAGAGAAGTCCTAGATCAGCCTGACATTGAGCTTACAATACACCAATTCCAACTTTTATTGCACCAATTCCAACTTCACCCATGCCAACCTCAACTCCAACCTGACTAGGAGAATATGGAAGCTGTGTCAAAGAAGACTGCAAGGGGTGCTTAGGTGTTTTGTATGGGCTGGGCCACCAGGATAGGGTGATTCATCCCGGTGTGCCCTAGCCTCTGGTGCCCTGGGGCGCAAATAATAATTTTATTATTATTATATCCACCCAGTTTACTGCACTTTAGATTAAGCCATTGCTGCAAGCTCCCCTCCTTCAGCTTGGAGCATTGCAGGCGCACCCCCCAATAAAGGACTCAGACACTGGTAAAAGTGGATAACGGCATTGGGCCACATTTATTGATTCATGCCCTAGTCCGAATTATAAATTTCTATTGGTATTCAACCAATTATAATTCTTAAGGCAACCAGGCCGAAGTAACACTGGTAAGGTTCCACCCAAAATTGCCAAAGGCAATTGGTTACAATGTATCCATTTGTATCAATTTGTTTGTTGACAACAAACAAATTGTTGACCGTAGTCAGTAATCTAACTACTGACCCCACCCTCTGACGCGTATCCGTAAAATAACGGGGTGATGCCTGCTGCCTAGCTCGTGCCATCACCCCATTGCCTGGTTCATCGTTGACCGGACAACGTTAACCAACTTGTGCCTGTCTAGTGTTGTCCAGTCAATTGCGAACCTGCCGGATACCTGTGGGTCATAAATGTTTACCTTACCAGTGCTACCCGCCACACGGGGAGGCTTCAACAAAGGCTCACCGCCCCCCCAGACCGTCAGCTCGGTCAACAGGCCTGCTCGCCAATCTCCCAACAAGAGGTCCATACCTCCAGGCGACAGATGGACCCCATCCCCTGTGTAAAGCTCATAATTTTGTAGACTGATGGTGGGGTGTCGAATGACGCGCCCCCAACCCTTGTCCAGAAAGAACCGGGCAATAGCCCTGTTCACCAAGCGCCGAGCCCGATCAAGGGCCTGGAGGTTAAACCCTCCCCTGTAAGCGTGCCGCGGTATCATGTCCGACCAAATTAGGGTTGTGGCAGGCCACACATAATGCAAGTAGGCCAGGTCTCCACAAATCGCATGCTTCAGCGATAGGCCCGTGACCTGTCCCAAATCATTACCCCCGAGGTGTATAATAAGGACATCAGGCGGGTCAGCATCCCTGATGGAGAAAAGGAATGGCAACAGTTCCCGCCATAACATTCCGCGCTTACCGTACCACCTGAGACTTGCGGATGCACCCAGTCCCAGTCAGGGTCCCCACTCTGTCGCTGCAGCAAACTGCGCTGCCCTGTGCACATAGCTGTGGCCCACCAGCCATACTGTCACCGGTGTAAGACGACACCCAGGGTCTGTCAAGGAAAAAAAGAAACAGGGTAGTGACTTAACTGGTACTCACTGTTGCAGAGGGCGAACATACAACTGAAAACATCGTGATCCCCACCTTCCCATGTTGCATATCTCAGCCCCAGAGTACCCAAACGCCGCTGCGGTGGAAGCCGCCCCTATCCGGAATGAATGGGTGCCGTAACGAGCCCCAGGGAGGCCAACACTGGCTAGTGCCTTACCGGTCACCTTCCAAAATTGAAATTTAGTAAGGGGAGACCCAACTTGGTGACAGAAAAACGGGCCAGGGTGCGTACCACGTAGTGCAAGGAACTCCTGTAGGGCACCAACCAGACAGATGTCTGCCAAGGAACATCGTAGCAGTCTTACACCACTGCCTACACCGTGCTGATCAACCTTAGAGGAGCGTATCCTCAGCTGAGCCCAATCAGAAGAAACATAGAAATCTTCGAGTTCCAGTGCCCTACGACTCGCATCCGCCTTAGACAGTAGCACCAGCTCACTGATGCGGAGCGCCCCAAAAAAGGCCACCGTAGTAGCCGCGTGAAACAGGGTTGCCTCATACCTGTCGAAACGCAGGTCATGCCAACCCCGTGCAAGGTGGGTAAGTACCCCTGGAGAAATAGGGTGGTGGTTGTCCGGGCTGCGCCCATGTTCCCGCACCCACCCTTCCAAAACATGTCGTATGCGAAAATCACTTGTGCTGTCAGCAAAACCACCCACCTTGGCCATGAATGCCAGCGCTGACAGCCTGGATGCTATGGTGCGGGGGGCTAAGCCCTGGGCATGTAAGTAAACCATAAATCGGAGGATGTGAGCTACTGGGATGGGCCAACTTTCAGGCAGCCGTGATTGGGCACAAAAGGCCCTGAATGAACTAAATGCATGGTTATACGCCTTACGCGTGCGGGGCGAGCGACATGCCGATCGCCCGGTTCACCTCTCCTTGCCAAGCGTCCATATCTTGTCCGGGAGTGGCAAGGGAAATTCCTCTGCGTCCGGGGCCAAGGCACGTAACCGGGGGATCTGCAGGCGGGACAAAGCATCAGCAATATCATTATTAATACCTGGAACATGCCTGGCCCTAAAAAGCACATTGAGGCGTAGGCTGCGCAACACAAACTGGCAAACCAGTTCCATGACCCTGGGAGATTTAGACGTCTGTGAGTTCACAATGTGGACAACTGCCGCATTGTCACACCAGAAATGGACGACCGAATTGGCCCACTCCTCGCCCCATAGCATCAAAGCTCCCAGAATGGGAAAAAATTCCAGGTACGTGAGATCGCGCAAACGATCCGAACCCCACCAGGCTGGCGGCCATCTGCCGTAGGCCCACTTCCCTTCAAAGTAAATCCCATAACCCAGGGACCCTGATGCATCTGACTGAACCTGAAAACGAGGGGAAACCGAAAGGTCGGACCTCCAAAAGGACACCCCGTTGAATTCCCTCAGGAAATGAAGCCAGATGAGCATATCAGCCCTCATGCCCTTGTTCAGTCGGACCCTGTGGTGGGGCCTGGCCAATCCAGTCATGGCGTCGAACAAGCGTTGAGCAAACGCTCGGCCAGGTGCGACGACCCTGCAAGCGAAATTGAGGTGACCATGTAACACCTGGAGCTCCCGAAGGGACACCTTGCATTTTGCCAGCAAGTCCAAAATGAGTGCAACGATCCGGGAAACCTTATCAACAGGTAACCTGGATGCTTGCACAACCGTGTCAATCTCAACCCCAGGAATGTGAGCTTGGTTGAAGGGCCCTCGGTCTTTTCGGGCGCTAAAGGGACACCGAGTTCCTTCATTAGCGTCTGAAATGTATGTAGGAGACGCGTGCACGTGTCCCAGCCCCGTTCACCCCCGAATAAGAAATCGTCGAGGTAGTGGGCTACAGATCGGGACCCTGACCTGCGAACAAAGGCCCATTGCAGGAAAGTGCTGAAGCGCTCAAATGCCGAGCATGAAATGGAGCAGCGAAAAGGCATGGCTTTGTCGAAATAAAATTCACTCCGGAACCTGAAACCCAGCAACTCAAAGTCGCCCGGGTGCACTGGCAGGAGACGGAACGCGGACTTAATGTCGCACTTAGCCAGTAGTGCACCCGGGCCACATGAGCGCACCATTCGCAGGGCCTGGTCAAAAGATGTATACCTAACCGAACAAAGGTCGTCAGGGATAGCATCGTTGACCGAACGGCCAGCCGGGTAAGACAAGTGGTGTATCAAACGGAACTCCCCCGGTGACTTCTTGGGCACTAACCCCAACGGGGAAACCTTGAGATTGGGAAATGGTGGGACAGGGAAAGGGCCAGCGACCCTGCCAGCAGCAACCTCCTTAGCAATGCTCATGGCAGCCACCTCCTCCCTTCCCCTGAGTGATAACAGGTTGGGTGCATCTTGAGGGGACCTGTCCCCTGTGAAAGGAATGTGAAACCCCTGCTGGAAACCCTCAAGCAGGTAAGCTGCATCTGCCCTCCTCGGGTACATCGCGAGCCAACGCTCCAGCATGTCCACATTAATTGGGGAGGGGGCCTTTTGCTTGACCAGCTCCCTCCGCGGCAGTTCTGCCCGCTCCCTGTCCACCTCTACCTCTGCCCCGCAGTCCGCCTGCCCTAGGACACGCAGAGGCGGCATGGGGGCCAGCACAAGAGGGACACTTGTGCCTGTAACGGCACTGCTTCCTGTTACATGCACCATTGGCCGAGAAACTCCAACACAGCAGGCGGGCTGGAACCCCCTGCCCCGCCACCTGGCGGGGTGCCTGGGCTGGAGTAGCTCGCTGGACCGCATGTCCACAATGGTACCTCTCCCCTGGCGCCGGGCGCGTGGGGGTCATATACAGAAGCCACAGCTTCTGGCAGGGCTCATCCCACCTCATCTCTGGATGTAGGGGCACTCTCATGCGGAATTCCTCATCGTAAGCCAAACACGACGGGCCAGGGAAATCAACCATCGCCCGGTATATGTTGTCCAAATACTGGACCATCGGAATCGCCAGGTCGGGCCAGGCCCTAAGGTACACCGCCATGTATATGAGGTATGCGGGTAAATAGTTGGCCCACGTACGTGGCGGCTTACGTCGATGAGACTGCTCCTTGTCCTTCTTGTCCTGCCCCTCCCTCTCCTCTTTGGTGGGTTCTCTATTCAAGAGGGAGAAAATGTCCACATACTCCCCCCGCCAGATCTTTTCCTTGGTAGCCTGGGCCAGATGATCCCCAAGGGGTAAAGAATAACCTGCTGTCGGCAAGTCCGACACCGGAACATTGACCGTGCTGGGCACCATGAAAGGAGCCTGGACCAGCCCCGCCACCCCCAATAAGTTCCCTGCAGGACAGGGTGCCCCGCCCCAAGAGGGCCCTTGGAGTGTTGGAGCTGTTCCCGGATGGGCCGGAGGCGGCTGACCCACCGCCCCAGCCAGGCGAGGCCACGGCCACTGCAAACCTCCCCCCGTAGTGGGTTGTGGTGTGGGTGCACTAGCTTGGACCGTATACTCACAAGTTGCACCCCTGTGGGCCACCCCCACCGGGGGTTCCGGCCCACTGCGGGCGTCGGAGCTCGCGACCGCAACCGAGCTCGTAGACGGGGCCTGACCACTACCTGCTGGTGGCATCTGCTGAGTGGGGAGCTGCGAGGCTGCGGCTGTCGCCGACCTACTTGCCTCAGGCAGCTCAACCCTTTCGGCCGCCTGCCGAGGACCGGCGGACGCTGAGTTGACCTGTAAAACAAAGGGTGCCCCTGATGGATTAACTATCCCCAAAGATGCCTCCAGGGCCGCTACGCGGGCCAGTAGGGCATCAACGTTCACATAGCCCCCAACGCTGATCGGGGGCAAAGGGCCGGCCGGCCCACCGGTCACTGGCGCCGGGCCAGGTCTCTGGACCCCGGGGCCCGAATATGGCCATGCCCTGACCACCGGCCCCGGAGGGGCCGGGGGCATGCCCTGCCAGGGAAGGGAACCCAGCCAACCCCCTTGGTTAAAGCCCACCACTGGAAGCTGCATGCCAAGGCCCGAAGGCCCAGCCTGGCTATGCGCCAGGCCAGGGCCGGTGGCCGCTAATTGCGGGCCGGGGGCCGCAGCCCCTGCAGGGCCGGTCTGAGGCTGCCCAGCCTCGGGCCAGGGAGCAATCGACCCCATCCCGCCGTTCCCGGTGGGCGCCCCTGGAAAGGGGGCCTGCTGAGGGGGCGCAGTCGCGGTCCTCCGACCCGGCTGGCGCCTCCTTGAGGTGCGAACTGCATTCGCCATCGCCTTCTTTTTGGAAGGCATTGCTGCAATTCGCTGGGAAGCCGAAGAAAAGAAGCGCAGAAGAAACCGCTGCTCGAAAGAGGCTTCCCGGCTAAAGGGAAGAGCGACAGAGCGATTGGGGGAAAACTTCTCCTCTCCGTCGCTTCGCAAAATGGCAGCGCGGCTGCCTCGTGGCCACCCCTTTTAAAGGGTGCTGGCCATGCCCCCCTAACTACCCGGATGTCCAAGTCCGGTGGGGGGGGCCCGCAAAGAGCGCGGCGGCCATTTTGGCGCCGCGCTTGCAATGGTTTATTCTAAAGTGCTGCATGCTGAGTGGAGCAAGAGAGGGGTGGTGACCAAGCAGTTCCCGGGGGCAGTATTCTCCCCCATCCCTTGGTCACCACCCCTCGCTTGGTCTGCCTGGCACGTGATACTTTAGATTAAGCCATTGCTCCAAGGTCCCTCCTTCAGCTTGGAGCAATGGTTTATTTTAAGGGCTGTGAGCCGGGCAAAGCAAGCAATGGCCCATGACCAAGCGGTTCCCAGGGGCAGCCTTCTCCTCCATCCCTTGGTCACCATGCCTCACCCCTGTCAGTGCCCTCCCATGGTGCCCAGCACACCCCTGTCTAAACAGCACTCTAGTCTGCCTACCCCATCATGTCTGAGGCAATCAGTCCAACAATTCTGTTCTGATCCTCCTGCTGCATAATTCTGGATTAGTCCAAAATAAGTCCTAGTTAATCGACAACCTCATTAAAGATGAAGGTCCTGATTTGCTGTGTATAAACAGAAACCTAGTTGGGCATAGAGGGAACAGTGGTTCTGTTTTGGAATTGCCTCCCTCCCATCTTATTTCTTCCAGCATCTGGGCAGACCAGAAAGACAGGGTGGAGGACATTTCATCATCCATAGAGATTTCATAACGATCAAAACTGCTCATACCTGCGCCTGGGTTTGGACACCTGGGACAGTGTAAGGATGGCACTAGGGTGTTACCATAGAGTCATAGAAACATAGAATAACCAGGTTGGAAGGGGCCTATGGGACCACCAAAGTCCACACCACCACACCACACTAAATGCAGAAATCCAGATCAAAGCAGATCAAAGAGATGGTTGTCCAATTTCCTCTTGAATACCTCCATCACTGAAGAGCTTACCTCCTCCTGAGGTAATTAGTTCTACTGTTGTACTGCTTTAACAGTTGAGGATTTTTTCCTGATATTTGGCTTCCTGTAATTTGAATCTGTTATTATGTGCCCTGTACTTATGGGTAATAGAGGACAGATCTTGTGCCTTCTCTTTATGACTATCTTTTAAGTATTAGAAATGTACTATCATAACCCCTTTTATCAAGGCTAAACATGTCTACTTCTTTCAGTCTTTACTCATAGGGTTTGGTATCCAGTCCCCTGATCATCCTTGTTGTTCTTCTCTGAACTTCTTCCAGTTTTTTGGGCACCCTTCTTATAGTGTGGTGTCCAGAACTAGACACCATACTTAAAATGTAGTCTGACTAGTGCTGAAGAGAAAGGTACTAGTATATCACAGGGTTTGGAGACTATGCTTCTGTTAATGTAGCCTAAAATAACATTTGCATTTTTTTTGTAGCCACATTTCATTGTTGACTCATATTCAGCTTGTGATCTGCAATAATTCCAAGATCCTTCTTGCTCACAGTATTCCTGAGCCAAGTAATCCTCATCTTGCCGCTGTTAAATTTCAGAAAAGTGTTCAAACTGATAATCTCTGCACAGCTAAGAAGCATGATTCTTCTGCCTGATCCAAACGGGATTGCTTTTCAGATGATCAGGTGACAAATGTAATTTGTGGGACAAGCAAAAATGTTGTCCTTGAAATAGACTAATAGCAGGATGAAAAAGGAAGACATGGCTCCACCCACAGTCAGTATCAGCGCATGAATTTATATCTACATGCCTCTGTACAGGTCAGCTGGAAAGCAGCCTCATTTGTGTCCGGCAGATGGAGTATACTTCTTCTTAAGAAAACCCATTCAAAGGTAATACCACAGTGTCTGTTGGTGTTAAGTAAGATCACACTATAATTACTCTCTGTGACCCAGGTTTGTTCTGATAAGAATCACAAACTCATCAATCATACCTTCTTTTGCGAGAACTGTTTTATTGCTGCATATAAAAGGCAAACTGATGTTTAGAAAATGACTCTTGTTATCATGGACATATGTTATCAAAATGCACCCTGACCTGTTATTATTAAAGTAATTATTAAAGTTATTTATGTTTCTATGTAGCCAGTGAACAATTTCTGAGGACATAAAGCAGTATGAAGAAAATAAAAAACTTTATTAATGAGGAATTTCTTTGTATGCACAGAAAAGGAGAGAAGACAATACAGACAATTGCTGATCTTCAAGGGGACACATCATTCATATCACTTTGATGGATTCACTTTTGTGTATCTACTTTCAACATTTTAATAGTCTTATCAGTATAGCCAGATTGATCCTTTCAGAAATTGTATTTTGTTACCACAGGTAGAGGGGAACACTACAGTCCAGCCCTTCTGTTTCATCATCATTCTTCTTTTGTCTTCCACACATAGAGTCTGAAGAGGAGTTTCGCCTTGTGAATTAGGGCCCCTGGAAGATCAGTATCCTAAGTCACAGGCATAGCTTTCACAGGCAGAGCCCTAATGATGTCCCGGACTTCCAAGGTAGCATTTTCAGAAGTGCTGCCTGTCCCTCGTGCAGGACCTACCAGGCAGGCAGAGCTCAGAAACCTCAATGCGTGGATGAGGCGGTAGTGTCGAGAGGAGGGCTTCAGATTTGTCAGGAACTGGAGAACATTTTGGGACAAGCCAAATCTGTTCAGGAGGGATGGATTGCATTTGAACCATGATGGGACCAGATTGCTGGCACTCAACATCAAAAAGGCTGCAGAGCAGCTTTTAAACTGATAACTGGGGGAAAGCTGACAGGAGCTGGGCAGCATCCAGTTCGGGAAAGTGTATACTTGAGTAGTGAGGAGGATGCAAAAATTACTGAGCAGAGCGAGGAGCTAGTCACTAGCATTCTAGCAGAAGGATGCAAGAGGCAGTCTAACAATGCAACTGGACACAAAAGACTGTGTCAGAAAAGCATATATAAATGCTTGTATACAAATGCCAGAAGCCTCCGGAACAAAATAGGGGAGCTGGAATACTTAGCAATAGATAAGAATATTGATATTATTGGTATCACTGAAACCTGGTGGACGGATGATAACCAATGGGATACAGTTATCCCAGGCTACAAACTGTACAGGAAGGATAGGAAGGGGCAAACGGGAGGTGGTGTAGCCTTGTATGTCAAAGAAGTGATAAAATCGTATGAATTGGAATATCTAGGTGATTTGGAGTCACCATTAGAAGCTCTGTGGGTAAGAGTACCAGGCCACAAGGATGGTCTAACAGTAGGCATATACTATCGGCCTCCGACCCAAACTCTTGAGGGAGACTGGCAGTTGGAGAATGTTGTAAAGGAGGCATCCAAGAAGGGAAGCCTGGTTATAATGGGGGACTTCAATTGCCCTCACATAGACTGGGTGAACTGTTGTTCAGCACATGATAAAGAGATAAAGTTCCTAGATATGCTAAATGATTGTTCCCTGGGACAGATGGTTGAAGACCCAACTAGAGGAACAAGAATCCTTGACTTGATCCTGAGTAATACTCAGGATCTGGTGCAAGATGTTAATGTGACTGATCCAATAGGGAACAGTGACCACAACTCAATTATGTTTAACTTGATCATAGACCGCAAGTCACTGATAAAATCTAACACAGAGACCTTAAATTTTCAAAAAGGAAATTTCTCAAAGTTGAGGAAACTAGTAAAAAAGAAGCTGAAAGGGAAAATTGAGAGACACTCCAAGAGGCATGGAGGCTGTTTACAAAAAACAATAACAGAGGCCCAATTGGAATGCATACCCAAAAGGAAAAAGGGCACTGCCAGGTCCAAGAGGACACCAATGTGGCTTACAGGAGCTGTTCGGGAAGTGATCAAGAGCAAGAAAAGCTCATTTAGAAGATGGAAGGCTTGTCCGAATGAGGACAGCAGGCAGAAACATAAATTCTGGCAGAACAAGGCAAGGCAACAATCAGGAAAGCAAAGCAAGACTTTGAGGAGCGTATAGCTAAAAATACTCAGAGAAATAACAAAGACTTCTTTAAGTACATTAGAAGTAAGAACCCAACTAGGAAGGCCATTGGACCATTAGATGACAATGGAAGGCAAGGGGTTATTAAAGAGGAAACAGAGATTGCAGAGAGACTCAATGAATTCTTTGCTTCAGTATTCACTGAAGAAGACAGAGGCCACAGGCCCAAAACAGAGCCTATTTTCGTAGGGAGGGAAACCGAAGAATTAAGCCAGATAGAAATAACCAGGGAGGAGGTCCTTGCATGTCTTGTTAAACTAAACACTAACAAATCACCAGGACCAGATGGAATCCATCCATGAGTTCTCAGGGAACTTAAAGATGAAATTGCTGATCTCCTAGCCAAAATATATAATCTTTCCCTCAAATCAGGCTTTGTGCCTGATGACTGGAAGGTAGCGAATGTAACACCAATTTTCAAAAAAGGATCCAGGGGTGATCCAGGAAATTACCGACCTGTCAGTTTGACATGTGTCCCAGGTAAAGTGATGGAAACCATCCTAAAAGATAGAATTAATAGGCACATAGAAGAGAAGGCGCTGCTAAAGGAGAGCCAACATGGCTTTTGCAAGGGCAAATCATGCCTCACTAATCTGTTGGAATTTTTTGAGTGTCAACAAGCATGTGGATAAGGGGGATCCAGTTGACATTGTTTATCTGGACTTTCAGAAGGCTTTTGACAAGGTCCTACACCAAAGGCTCTTGAATAAACTTACCAGTCATGGAATAAAGGGATAGGTCTTGTCCTGGATCAGCAACTGGCTAAGGGACAGGAAACAGAGGGTAGCACTAAATGGACACTTCTCCAAATGGAGGGAAGTAAAGAGTGGGGTCCCCCAAGGTTCAGTACTGGGACCCCTGCTTTTCAACCTCTTCATAAATGATCTAGAGGTAGGAGTAAAAAGCAAGGTAGGCAAATTTGCTGACGACACTAAATAATACAGGGTAGTGAAAACTGTGAGAGATTGTGAGGAGCTCCAGAGGGATCTCTCGACACTGGGGGAGTGGGCAAAACAGTGGCAAATGAGTTTCAACATTAGTAAGTGCAGAGCGATTCATGTTGGGGCAAAGAACCCCAATTACATTTATAAACTGATGGGGTCTGAACTCTCTGCGACAAACCAGGAAAGGGACCTTGGTGTCCTGGTGGACAACTCAATGAAGGTGTCAACCCAGTGTGCCTCAGCAGTGAAAAAAGCAAACTCAATGCTAGGGATCATTAGGAAGGGTATAGAAAATAAGTCTGCAAGTGTCATTTTGCCTCTTTATAAATCTATGGTGAGGCCCCATCTGGAATACTGTGTACAGTTCTGGTCGCCATACCTCCAGAAGGATATTATGGCACTGGAAAAAGTGCAGAGGAGGGCAACCAGAATGATTAGGGGACTGGAACACCTTCCTTACCATCTGAGGCTGCAACGGTTGGGCCTCTTCACTCTTGAACGACGACGTCTAAGAGGTGACCTGATTGAAGTTTATAAAATCATGCATGGTGTGGACAAAGTAGATAAGGAAAAACTGTTTTCCCTATCGCATAACACTAGAACTAGGGGACACTCCATGAAACTTTTGGGTACTAGTTCTCAAACAAATAAGAGAAAGTACCTTTTCACCCAGAGGATTACTGGTCTATGGAACTCCCTGCCAGAAGAAGTGGTGACAGCTGTCAGTCTTGACAGCTTTAAGAAAGGATTAGACAAGTTCATGGAGGACAAGAGTATCAATGGCTATAATTATGGATACTTAAGGACAACCTCCGGGTTGGAGAGATAGGCAGGATATCTCTCAATGCCATTTTCAGGGAATCTTAAGCAGGTGAAGGCATCTCCTTGGGAATACCCTGAAGGAAATGGTGAGCCACTGTGTGAGACAGAATGCTGGACTGGATGGGCTGTGGCCTGTTCCAGCAAGGCTGTTCTTATGTTCTTATGTTCTTATGATGTAGTGGTTAAATTTATTGCTGAAATTGTGAATTTGATCCTGATGGGCTCCAAATTGATTCAGCCTTCCATTCTTCTGAGGTTGGTAATGTAAGTAGCATTTTGGGGCAAAATGCTAACTACCTTGTGAACTGCCCAGAGAGTGCACTAAGCAGGTGGGGCAGTAAGGTTGCCCATGCTTGAAAACCAGATGTTTTTGACACTAGAATGTGGTGTTCATCTCAGTTTATAGCCAAAGAAATGCAGACATTTCCATGGACATGTGGTAGGCATAACTAGACACCTGAGTCCACAGAATGCTGTTACCTTCCCACTGAAGTGGTATCTATTAATCTACTTGCAATTTCTTGCTTTTGAACTGCTAGGTTGGCAAGAGCTGGGGCAGAGATGGGAGCTCACTCCATCGTGGAGCACCTGAGCCTCAAATTGATGACCTGCTGATCTTCCAGTCATCAAGTTCACTGTCTTAACCACTAAGTCCCCACAGTCCCGTCTATGGGGCATTATATAAGTGTAATTGATATTGCTAATGGAGTTGTTCTTTTTAGTTTTTTAGATATTGTTAATGTCACCCTCCTCCTACACATGAAAAGCTGAAAACTAAAACTAAATAGAATATCATCCTTTAACCATTACTTGAGAATTGTTTAATGTGTTATGATTTTATGAATTAGAAATTGATTGTGAGTTGGTTTCTTTGAGGAATAAAGTGGGATACCTGAAACTCACAGATTACAAGACAGAGACTTTTTAATATAAAATAGTATACCTGGTGTAGGACAATGTTAGTTACTATGTTTTTGTACTTTACTTTGGACTAGACTATGATGTATTTCTTGGTTAAGCTAAAATATATTTATACACAAGGAAAATAAAAATAAATGACTTTTAATTAGGATATAAAGAAAAAGACTTTTCATGGGGCAAGTCTTAGTAAATAGTATATTGGCTATCAGAAGTTCTTATTTCTAATTGATTTCTAATATAGATTGCATAATAGTCAGACTTTTGACTTTCACCCTGTTCTGAGTAAGCTCACTCAAACTCTGTGGCAGTCACAAGCTGATAAGAAAACTGGGGAAAGCATGTAGCGTAAGGTCAAGATGTACTGTAAAAAACTCTGTATCTCCCTTTCTCAACATTACTGTTTACTTTTCTATTACTGTCATTTAATGACTTGAATTGTTGTCCCTGTTATCCTCATTTAATGGGCCAAATGATGTAATAAACACTAAGGTTCTTAACCCTTCTAAATGAAATGTCTTGAGTTTGATTTTACTGATTATCAACACGGTGTGAAGCTAGAGGACAGCAGTAGCAAAGGGGGAAAGCATTCTGAGAACTTCAGAATAAACAGACTACAAACACACTTATATATATATTAACTGAGAGAAAAGCCTTTCATAGACTCCGGCTTCTTTTTGAGTAACTGTTCACAGAATCCTTCTGCTTTCCTTTTTTAGTTTTCACCTTTTTTAACACCTTTTTGTCAGTTATAATTATTTCTAAAACCAGATGATCATTATTGCAGTTTTTTTAAATGTGTAGCTTCTACTTTTTTCTAAGCAAAGTTAATCTATTGTTGTTCAGCCAACGTGATTCATTGCGGTGTTCACAGCCAAATGACGAATGCAATCCCTCACAGCCTGTTTACTGATCTGAATGCTAGAATTATTTTTAATATATTTTATTCCAAGTTGCAGTTAAACATTAATGGGACCACATTGTTTTTCACACAAGATTGAACAGTTGGCTGCAGCACCCTAACACTTCAATGTTTATCAAAGATGGGCACTGTTCCTAACTTCACTAAATATTTGCCTCCTTGGGGATTTGGGCCAAGATGAGCAACTTGTATAATTATTCCTTGTGAATCCCAAGCTAAGAGATCAATTTATAATTGCATTCAAATTTAGATTCTTGTTGGTTTCATTTTTAAAATAAATATCATCCACCTAGCTCTGTGTGTTATTCAAGAAAGCAGTGGGGATATTAACTGGGACTCTAGAAATAGGGCCAATATCATTTGCAAATACTTGCTGTTTTCACAGTTAAAGGAGGAATATGTATTGGCTCATGGGATGTGATCTTTAGAAAATCTTCTCAGTATTTACCTAAATAGCTAATCAGGTTTATCAATAGTATTTTTGCTCCTCTCTGGTACAGACTCAATATGGTGTAGCTGACAGATGTAAGACTAAGATACAGTCAATCTGACTTCAAACCCCTGCTTTGCTATGGAAATTCACTGTGGGAGTGACAATGGTGAATTATTATTTCAACATATCTGATACTATGAAAGCTCTTCCAGGTTTAAAGGAACTTGGTGGCACATAATAACAGCATAACAAAAAAAGAGCACAAGCTTTATACTTATACTTTATTAGCATTATAGTAAGAGGAAGATGGAGTCGGTGATCCAGCTTGCACATTTATTTATGTATTTATTTATTTAATCGTATTTCTATTGCCACTCCCTCACCGAGGTGACTCTGGGCAGCTTACATGCTGAGAATAAAAATCTACAAAGACATTTAAAACATTTTAAAAATAGACTTATTAAATTAAACATTTTAAAAAATCTTATAAAGTTCTTTTAAAGTTCTGAAATCTAGACCAGCCATCCCACAGTGGCTATCCCCCCGGCCATCCCCCATACCTGCTGTGCCAGCCAGATCTTGAGGCTCTTACAGAAGGGGAGAAGCTCTGCCTGGAAGCGAATTTCAGTCAGCAGGATGTTCCACAGGGCCGGAGCTGACACAGAGAAGGCTCTTCTTCTTGTGTTAGTGAAGTGAGCCTCTTTAACAGATGGAACTATAAGAGAGCCCCTCCAGTCCACTCTAGTGGGGCAGGCAGATGTCCTTGGGGTGATTCGTTCTCTTAAGTACCCTGGGCCACTACCATACAGGGCTTTAAAGGTAATCACCAGCACCTTGAATTGCACCTGGAAGCACACCAGTAACCAGTGCAGCTCCCGCAGCAGTGGTGAGGCATGGGAATAATGCCCACACCCCATCACCACCCAAGCAACTGCATTCTGGACCAGTTGCTGCTTCCAAATGGTCATCAGGGGCAGCCCCATGTAGAGGTGACCAGAGTGTGAGTGACCATAAACAAGGAGTCCCGGTCCAGGATCGAGCATAACTGGTGAATCACACGAAGTTGTGCAAAAGCCCTCCTAGCCATGACTGCCACCTGCTCATTGAGCTGGAGTTGTGAGTCCAGGAGGACCCCCAGATTACACACCAGGTCTGTCTGAGGCAAGAAAGCCCCATCCATAACCAAAGATGGTAACTCCCTTGATAATGTGGGGCCCCTAATCCACAGCCACTCGGTCATGCCAGGATTCAGTTGTAGCCTGTTATCCCCCATCCTTGTACCAAGGGTGATCACCCAAAATGAGGAGGCACAGTGCTGAAAAGGTCAGCCATTTGCACAAAACTGCATATCCTAATTTAAATAAACAGATGTAACATTGTTATGCAGTCTTATTGCACCACCGCCATTGTTGTTGTTGTTGTTGTTGTTGTTGCATGACACAATCGAGTCCAAACCTTTGCGACCCCATGGACCATAGCATGCCAGAATGCTCTATCATCCACCACCCTCCAGAGTTTGCCTAGACCCACTCCCACTGCAACAATGATACCTCCTAACCATCTCATCCTCTGTTGACCCCTTCTCATGCTACCTTCAATCTTTCCTAGCTAGTAACAGGCCCTTCTCCAGTGAGTCCTCTCTTGATGGCCAAAGTGTCTGAGCTTCAGCTTCAGTATCTATCCTTCTAAGGACCAGTCAGGATTGATTTCCTTTAAGATTGACTGGCTTGATACCTTGCAGTCCAGGGGACTCTCAAGAGTCTCCTCCAGCACCACAGTTCAAAAGTGGCTATTCTCTGCGTTCAGCCTTTCTTATGGTTCAGCTTTCACAACCATACATTACTACTGGGAAGAACATCACTTTAACTATGCAGACTTCTTGTCTGAAGGGTGATGTCTTTACTTTTTATTATTCTACCTATGTTTGCCATAGCTTGCCTCCCAAGGAGTAAGCATCTTTTTATTTCATGGCTGCATTTGCTCTCTATGGTGATCTTCAATCCCATGAAAGTAAAGTTTGTCACTCTTTCCATTTCTTCCCCTTCTGTTTGCCATGGAATGATGGTACCTGTCAAACAATGATGTCCTCTCTCTGCAGGGAGCCTGGACCAGTTAGGATGGTCAGCCTCTGCAGACTCCTTGATCCAATTGGTTTCCAATTCCCTTCTCTGGAGAAGTCCTGGGACTATGTAGATTCGTCCATGACTGTGTAGGCTGGCTCTTCTCTCTGGTGGCACAATGAGGAATCAAACTTCCAACCTCTGTTTGTGCAGCCTACACAGCTGAGCTATACAGTGAGCTATGTGTGGACCTTCAAGTAGAGGATATCTTCAATTGAAATATTGCCCTTTGGAATAACTTCAAATAGAATGCTGTTTTCCATAAAACAAGAAATGGAGGAAGCCATCTGTCGCAAAATAAATCTTGTATATTTAATTATAAATGAAATGAGGATAATTCTCCATAAGTAGTTAACAAGTATTTAATAATTCCAACAAGTGGTTCAAAGAAAATATAAGTCCATAATTTCTTCAACAAAATGAAGTACAGTCTCAAAAATATCCAATATGTCAAACTATGTTCAGTTATGTGTCAATAAATTTTCAAGATAAATGTTGATTAAACTAAAAAATGAACATAAGAACATAAGAACATAAGAACAGCCTTGCTGGAACAGGCCACAGCCCATCCAGTCCAGCATTCTGTCTCACACAGTGGCTCACCATTTCCTTCAGGGTATTCCCAAGCAGATGCCTTCACCTGCTTAGGATTCCCTGGAAATGATATTGAGAGATATCCTGCCTATCTCTCCAACCCGGAGGTTGTCCTTAAGTATCCATAATTATAGCCATTGATACTCTTCTCCTCCATGAACTTGTCTAATCCTTTCTTAAAGCTGTCAAGACTGACAGCTGTCACCACTTCTTCTGGCAGGGAGTTCCATAGACCAGTAATCCTCTGGGTGAAAAAGTACTTTCTCTTATTTGTTTGAGAACTAGTACCCAAAAGTTTCATGGAGTGTCCCCTAGTTCTAGTATTATGCGATAGGGAAAACAGTTTTTCCTTATCTACTTTGTCCACACCGTGCATGATTTTATAAACTTCAATCAGGTCACCTCTTAGACGTCGTCGTTCAAGAGTGAAGAGGCCCAACCGTTGCAGCCTCAGATGGTAAGAAAGGTGTTCCAGTCCCCTAATCATTCTGGTTGCCCTCCTCTGCACTTTTTCCAGCTCCATAATATCCTTCTGGAGGTATGGCGACCAGAACTGTACACAGTGTTCCAGATGGGGCCTCACCATAGATTTATAAAGAGGCAAAATGACACTTGCTGACTTATTTTCTATACCCTTCCTAATGATCCCTAGCATTGAGTTTGCTTTTTTCACTGCTGAGGCACACTGGGTTGACACCTTCATTGAGTTGTCCACCAGGACACCAAGGTCCTTTTCCTGGTTTGTCTCAGAGAGTTCAGACCCCATCAGTTTATAAATGTAATTGGGGTTCTTTGCCCCAACATGCATCCTTCTGCACTTACTAATGTTGAAACTCATTTGCCACTGTTTTGCCCACTCCCCCAGTGTCGAGAGATCCCTCTGGAGCTCCTCACAATCTCTCACAGTTTTCACTACCCTGTATAATTTAGTGTCGTCAGCAAATTTGGCTACCTTGCTTTTTACTCCTACCTCTAGATCATTTATGAAGAGGTTGAAAAGCAGGGGTCCCAGTACTGAACCTTGGGGAACCCCACTCTTTACTTCCCTCCACTTGGAGAAGTGTCCATTTAGTGCTACCCTCTGTTTCCTGTCCCTTAGCCAGTTGCTGATCCAGGACAAGACCTGTCCCTTTATTCCATGACTGGTAAGTTTATTCAAGAGCCTCTGGTGTGGGACCTTGTCAAAAGCCTTCTGAAAGTCCAGATAAACAATGTCAACTGGATCCCCCTTATCCACATGCTTGTTGACACTCTCAAAAAATTCCAACAGATTAGTGAGGCATGATTTGCCCTTGCAAAAGCCATGTTGGCTCTCCTTTAGCAGCGCCTTCTCTTCTATGTGCCTATTAATTCTATCTTTTAGGATGGTTTCCATCACTTTACCTGGGACACATGTCAAACTGACAGGTCGGTAATTTCCTGGATCACCCCTGGATCCTTTTTTGAAAATTGGTGTTACATTCGCTACCTTCCAGTCATCAGGCACAAAGCCTGATTTGAGGGAAAGATTATATATTTTGGCTAGGAGATCAGCAATTTCATCTTTAAGTTCCCTGAGAACTCGTGGATGGATGCCATCTGGTCCTGGTGATTTGTTAGTGTTTAGTTTAACAAGACATGCAAGGACCTCCTCCCTGGTTATTTCTATCTGGCTTAATTCTTCGGTTTCCCTCCCTACGAAGATAGGCTCTGTTTTGGGCATGTGGCCTCTGTCTTCTTCAGTGAATACTGAAGCAAAGAATTCATTGAGTCTCTCTGCAATCTCTGTTTCCTCTTTAATAACCCCTTGCCTTCCATTGTCATCTAATGGTCCAATGGCCTTCCTAGTTGGGTTCTTACTTCTAATGTACTTAAAGAAGTCTTTGTTATTTCTCTGAGTATTTTTAGCTATACGCTCCTCAAAGTCTTGCTTTGCTTTCCTGATTGTTGCCTTGCATTTGTTCTGCCAGAATTTATGTTTCTGCCTGCTGTCCTCATTCGGACAAGCCTTCCATCTTCTAAATGAGCTTTTCTTGCTCTTGATCACTTCCCGAACAGCTCCTGTAAGCCAGATCGGAGTCCTCTTGGACCTGGCAGTGCCCTTTTTCCTTTTGGGTATGCATTCCAATTGGGCCTCTGTTATTGTTTTTGTAAACAGCCTCCATGCCTCTTGAAGTGTTTGGACTCTCTCAATTTTCCCTTTCAGCTTCTTTTTTACTAGTTTCCTCAACTTTGGGAAATTTCCTTTTTGAAAATTTAAGGTCTCTGTGTTAGATTTTAAATGGATGAGATGTTGTCTCTCAAGATTTTTCTAAGCTGTTACCTGGATAATACAGCTTTTCATTTAGAATATCTTCTTCAGGAAAATCTAAAAAGAAACAAATCATCATCATAGTATATCAAATTATCACAGTACAGTATATATTATTAACGATTCTTACAATAAAAATGATTGAAAATACCTATTGTGCACCAAATAGCCTCAAAGTGTTTGTTTCTTTTGTGCTCTGACGTTAAACATTGGTAAAAGGAAAGTGACTTATAAAGCCTACAATTCAAATGTGGAAAAGAACATGTGTGATTGATTAGTGCTCATTACTCTGGTAGAATGGTGTCTTAAAGTAATCATAGATAACATGAAAAATCGAGCTCACTATTTAGTCCATAAGGTTCTAAGGTCCAGAGTTTGAAAATGAAAAAAGCTTCTCTTTGCAACAATCGCTTGGTGATGTCTATTCTTTCAGCAATCTCCTCACCTTCGGCCATGACGATAGCAGCACCGCCCCGCTTGAGGAGCGGTCCCTGCGAAGAGCTGCAAGGAAAGGCTGTGGCTGGCCAGCCTGCTAAGCAGCGCTTGCTTTCTCTCTCTCTCTCTCTCTCTTCCTTTGGTGAGAACGGGGACCACTTTGGTGGGAAGGTAACAGCGTTCCGTGCGCTCCAGTGTCTAGTCATGCCTGCCACATGACCACAGAAACGTCTGCAAAAGCCTTCCCGCTCTCACCAAGGGAAGCGTCCGGCAGCTCTGGCAGATGAGGATGGTCTCATAGTACATAAACTAGAGGGGAAACTCCATATTGCAGAAAAGTTCTTTGTGGATTTATACAAAGAAAAGTCTATTAATGTGACAAGTTTAGGACCTTTTTTAGATCAAAATTTAAATATAAAATTAAAAAAAGAACCCAGATTATATGGAGCAAGAAATTCAAGATAAAGAAATTGAAACAGTGATTAAAAACCTAAAAAATGACAAAGCACCAGGTGAACACGGTTTTCCGTCGGAAATATATAAACAATGTCAGGAAGTAATGATTCCCAAATTAAAGAAATTGTATAATTATATATTAGAGGGGGGTAATATGCCAAAATCCTGGAGTCGTTCAATTATGGTATTGATCCCAAAATGAGGTAAAGACAGGGAAAAATTGATGCCTACCACCCTATCTCTTTATTAAATCAGGACGCTAAGATATTCATCTCTTTATTGAATAACAGACTTGATAGCTTTTTAAGCTTTTATATAGGAGAGGACCAAGCTGGTTTTTTGAAGGGCAGACAGATGGAGGGATTGATAAGTAGGTTTGTTAATATTATAGATTTGATTAAAAAGAGTAAGGAAAAAGTTTGTATTTTGGCACTAGATATCTACAAAGCATTTGACTCTATTCAGTGGTCAACTATCAAAGAAATATGTTGCAGATTAGATTTTGGTTCCAAATTTAAACATGCAATTGATCAATTATATAATGATTCGGTGACAAGAATAAAAATGAATAATAGGTTAAGTGGGGAAATCGAGATTAAGGCTGATACTCAACAAGGCTGTCCGCTCTCCCCATCACTTTTCATTCTAGCAATGGAGTTGTTAGCATGAAGTATTCGACAAGATGAAGGTTTGACAGGTGTTAAAAACAAAAAAAAATAGTTTATTTGCAGATGACACCTTGCTTGTGGTCAAGGACCCTCTTCTAAATATTAATAAAATTCAACATCATTTGAAGTTATTCGAGCAAGTTACTGGATTAAAAATAAATTGGAATAAAACAGAAGCTATTACTTGTAATCTATCGGAGGGGGAAAAGAAGAAAGTAATGGAGAAATATAAGTTTAAAATAAGAGATAGAATGAGATACTTGGGAATAATGGTGTCAGATGAAGTTAAGGATTTGTATAAGATCAACTTTAATAAGTTAAAAGAGGAAATAAAAAGAATTAAGGATCAATGGAAATCATTGAAAATATCATGGTTTGGGATGATAAATTTGTGTAGGATGAAAATTATGCCAAAACTAAACTTTCTATTTGAAAATTTACCAATACAAATAAAAGAAAAAGAGCTTAAAATCTGGCAGAAACTGATAAATAAAATCTGTCATAACGGAAAAAAGCCAAGAATTAATAAAAGTTTATGGCATTTAAAAAACAAGTTGGGAGGGCTAAATATCCTGAATGTTAAACTCTATTACAGAGCTTTCAATTTAAAGAGAATTATTAAACTATTACGCCAAAATTGTGTGCAAAAGTATGAATTTGATTATATAGAGTTTAGAAATTGGAAGGGCGAATTATTTTTAGGTGAGATAAGAACTAATCCCCAATTTTGTAATTTTTCTTTAAAGAATATATTTAGAATATGGAAAGGATTAAAACCAATATTATCTCCAAATTCTTCACCCATAATGGAAATTCTAGACCAACAAAATTGTCCTTTAGAGGTAACAATAAGTACAAGAGAAATTTTAATACGCAAAAAAGCTCTATTAATCACGGATTGGATTGATAATTGTAATACCATCTTCCAAAGAAAAAAATATTTATGTGGAGTTAGGCTTAAATTGGCTACAAGAACTCCAGATGGAGGCGTGGAATAGAAAGATGAGGGAAAGCAGTACAATAAATCGGGCATTAACCCCCTTTGAAAATCTGACTCTTGAAGTAAGGAATGGTAAAAAATAAATAAAAGGTTTAGTGGGTAAGATTTATCAGTTGTTAAATTCTAGTGAAGATACTCAGCATTGGTTTAAAAAAACTTGGGAGGAAGATTTGGGAATTATAATAAAAGATGAGAACTGGAAAAAGAAATGGACCCATATAAGTATGAAATCACTTTTAATAAAGGAAAAATAACATAATTGTAAAGTACTTTGGAGGTGGTACCTCACTCCAGCTAAATTACATTTAATAAATAATAAGAACACTGATTTATGCTGGAGATGTAATAAAGGAAAAGGGACTTACATTTATATGTGGTGGCTGTGTAGTAAAATGAGATTTTTTTGGGGTATTATAGAAGAGGAACTGAATAAAATATTAAAAATAACTACAGTGCTAAGTCCAAAGATAGTATTATTGGGTGAAGTGGACGATTTACATCTGGAAAACAATAAAAAAGAATTATTGTTATCTTTATTGATGGTAGCCAGACAGCTAATTGCCTAGGAATGGAAGAGTGGAACTAATATTAGTAAAGCTAGGTGGTATGCAGATGTTTGGCAATTGGCTCTCAACGAGAAATTACCTACCCAAGTCCACCAGAAAAAGGGGTTACCAATAAAGACACCATTTTGGGAGATTTGGGGTTCCTTCATTAACTTTGCTTTATTAGGTGATAACAAGTTCCACCCAAGCCCTGACACGATCCAATTTTGGAAAGAGAATTGAAGGCAAATGGTCAAGAAACCCCCGCCGATATCCCCCAACAGAGCACAGGTGGTCGGGTTATACTGTCTTATTGCTTTATGTTTTTTTTATAATGTATAGATTTGTTACTGTATTATTTGCATTATTTGTTTTTGTATTATCTCAGATCTTAATAAATTAAAATATTTTTAAAAAAATGAGTAAACAAGAAAGAAAACAAAACAAAAGTCCCCCAAGAAGATGGGAAAAGGGTTCTTTGGCCCACACAGCTTTGTGCCCATTGCATCTACAATACCATCTAGCCATCTTATTTTTGGCCACCCCCTTCTTTTATCCTCCACCTTTCCCAGCATCAAGGCTTTCTCAAGTGATTCCTCTCTTCTCATTTGATGTCCAAAGTACTTTAGCGTCATCTTTACTATTTGACCTTTAATGAGCAGTCATGGTTGATTTCTTCTAGGATCGACCTATTTCTAACACCACATTTCAAAGGCATCTATTCTTCTGCACTCAGCTTTCCTAATGGTCCAGCTCTCACACCCATACATTACCACCGGGAATACCATTGCTTTGACGATGCAATTTTTTGTTTGCAAGGTGATGTCTCTACTTTTAACTATGTTCCCCAGGTTTCTCATAGCTTGTTTCCCAAGCATCAGTTGCCTTTTTATTTCATGGCTGCAATCACCATCTGCAGTGATCTTTGGTCCTAAGAAAGTAAAATCTGCCAGTCATATCCAACTCTAGGGTGCAGTGCTCTTCTCCATTTACAGCCAAAGAGCCAGTGCTGTCTGTGTTTGCAGACATTTTCATGGCCATTTGGCAGGCATGACTAGAGCTCAGCAAGTCACATGGCTATATTTGGCCACACCCACAGATTTGACCTCGCCCACAGAGGGGTGTGGCCAAAATTTCCTTTATTTTCAAATCCAAAACTTGACAGGTACGTAGCAGACTGCATTTTAAATCAGCTCCCGCTGAAATGATCTTGTTGGAATAATTTGAAATAATTTATGTGAAGCATTGGGGTGGGGAAAATAGAGGAATGTTCAGTTTTACAACATTGGTGATTGAGAAAGGATTTTAAAAGTTGTTTTCTGATGTGAGTGTATCTGTGTTTTTGTTTGTGTGTATAATATAATCCACTTGACCTGACAGATGGAAGGGCAAGGACAAGCATTTAAACACAATTTCATTGTGATAAGAAATCAACCTCTAGATAACTGCAAATCCTTGTTGCTGATTAAGAGCTTTTGTATACATTCATTACCTCCCTGTCTCTTTTAATGAATCACATAGATTATACAAGAACACTGACAGGCTGGTTTGCACTCTACTTTCAACTGATACAGCAATTCTCTAAACCTATCTAAGATGTTGTCAACACATGCAAAAGAAACTGCTCTTTTGGGCAGGTTGAGGTGGATTGGTCCATTAAAAAAATCATGTGCACATATCTTTGTGAGCTTGAGCAGGTCAACAACCCCCAACCTGCCCCATTTTGAATAAGGGTTCTCAAAAATTGTGACACTTTATTGTATCCCATTCCCATCATATGTCCTTGATGGGTACATGATAAAAAAAGAAAGCAGCTGTTAATGCTGCTTCCAGTGTAAACATCTGGAAATTACAGCAACTAGACCACCAGCCACTGCAAAATATGGAAAATGCAAGCGCGGCGCCAAAATGGCCGCCGCGCCCTTTGCGGGCCCCCCCCCACAGGACAGAGAATCCGGGTAGTTAGGGGCGTGGCCAGCTCCCTTATAAAAGGGGTGGCCACGAGGCAGCCGCGCTGCCATTTTGCCTCAGCGACGGAGCGGAGAAGTTTTTCCCCCTGCGCCTCCGTCGCTCGTTGGTATTGCCGGGAAGCCTTTTGGGTCGATTTTGCTTAGCTAGCTTCCCTTTTTTGCTCGAGATGCCTTCCAAAAAGAAGGCTGCTGCGAATTCAGCTCGGGCTGTTAGGAGGCGCAACCCAGGTCGGAGGACCGTGGTGCCGCCTCCTCAACAGCCACCTTTGCCATCCCCGGCCGGGGCTAGTGGCTTGGGGTCTATCGCACCTTGGCCCGTTCAGAGTGCGGGCGCGGAGGGCGCTCCGGCCCGCGGCCCGCGAGCGGTGGACACCGCTCCTCCTTCCGCCCAACCCGTTGGGCCGACCACTTCTGGGCCGCAGCCTCTCCCGGGGCCCTCTAGCCTTGGGGGGTGGCCCGGTGCCCCGCCTTGGCAGGTTTCCTCACCAGCCCTACCGGGCTTCGGCCCTGGCCAATGGCCATATCTGGGCCATGGGGTGCAGGGAACTGTCCCCATGCAAGGGTCAGGTGGGCCGGCCGGCTCTTTACCCATGGTTACTGTAGACACCTTACTGGCCCGTATTGCGGCCTTAGAGGAGTCTTTGGCCCGGGCCAGTCAGGCAGGTGCCCCTTTCGGGGTACCTTTGGAGGCGCTATCGGCAGCAGGACAACGGCCGGCGGGGAGGGTTGAGCTGCTGCAGGCGGGTGGCGCGGCTCCGGCCACTGCCTCGCAGCTCCCCAGCCAGCAACCTGGCGCGGGTCAAGCCCCGGTGATGAGCTCTACATCGGTCGTGAGCTCCGACGCCCCCAGTGGGCCGGAACCCCCGTTGGGGGCGGCCCGCGGGGGTGCAGCATGTGAGTATATGGTGCAAACGAGTACATCCACACACATTCCCAATATAGGGGGGACCTTTCAGTGGCCTTGGCCTCGCGCGGGTGGTGCAGGGGCTATGCCGCTGGCGACCCACCCGGCGACAACTACTGCCACCATGCCCGCTGGGGTGGGCATTGGTTCTTACACTGCTGGGAACGTACTTGGGGTGGCAGGGTTAACTCAGGCCCCTTTGGGTAGGCCAGCTATCCCCTTTTCGGCTTTGCCGACGGCAGGGTATTCCCTGCCATTGGGTGATCACTTGGCTCAGGCTACCAGAGAAAAGATATGGCGAGGGGAGTACGTGGATATCTTCTCACTCCTGAACAGAGAGCCCACTAAGGAAGAAAGGGAGGGTCAGGATGAGAAGGACAAGGAGCAGGCACGCCGCCGTAAGCCGCCGCGTACCTGGGCTAACTGGCTCCCCGCTTATTTGATATACATGGCGGTGTATTTGAGGGCACGGCCGGATCTAGCTATTCCCATGGTCCAATATTTGGACAACATATACAGGGCGATGGTAGATTTCCCGGGCCCCTCATGGCTAGCATATGATGAGGAATTCCGTATGAGGATTCCCCTGCACCCCGAGATGAGATGGGATGAGCCGTGCCAGAGACTGTGGCTCTTGTATATGACACCCACACGTCCTGCCCCGGGGGATAGATACCATTGTGGACATGCGGTCCAGCGAGCAGCTCCAGCACAGGTTACCCGCCAAATGGCGGGGCAGGGGGTTCCAGCCCGCCTGCTGTGCTGGACTTTCTCGGCCAATGGTTCCTGCAGTCGGAAGAACTGCAGGTATAAGCACGAGTGTCCCACATGTTCTGGTCCCCATGCAGCCTCTGCTTGTCCCAAGCCTGGGGGGGTGCGAGGCAGAGGGAGGGGTGGACAGTGGGCTGGCAAGCCTGCCACGGATGGAGCTAGTTCTCCGAAAGGCTCCCTCCCCAATTAAGGTGGACATGCTGGAGCGCTGGCTCGCATCGTACCCAAGGGGAGAGGACAGGGAGTACCTCCTCCAAGGTTTTAAGCAGGGATTTCGTATCCCTTTTATGGGTGATAGATCTCCTCAGGATGCTCCCAACCTTTTATCCCTCAGAGGAAGGGAGGAGGTAGCCGAGGCCAGCATTAAAAAGGAGTTAGACGCGGGCAGGGTCGCCGGCCCTTTTCCCGCACCCCCTTTTCCCAACCTTAAGGTTTCACCATTGGGTTTGGTTCCTAAAAAGTCCCTAGGTGAGTTTCGCCTTATTCATCATTTGTCCTACCCAGCCGGCCGATCGGTCAACGATGCGATACCTGATGACCTTTGTTCGGTCAGGTATACATCGTTCGACCATGCGCTGCGCATGGTGCGCTCGTGTGGCCCGGGTGCCTTGCTGGCCAAGTGCGACATTAAGTCAGCTTTTCGCCTCTTGCCGGTGCACCCGGGCGACTTTGAATTGCTGGGTTTTAAGTTTAGAGGGGAGTATTGTTTTGATAAGGCCATGCCTTTTGGCTGCTCCATATCATGCTCGGCTTTCGAGCGTTTTAGTACCTTCCTAGAGTGGGCTTTCGTCCGCAGGTCAGGGTCCCGGTCTGTAGCCCATTACCTGGATGACTTTTTATTCGGGGGTGAACGGGGCTGGGACACGTGTGCACGTCTCCTCAATACATTTCAGACGCTAATGCAGGAACTGGGTGTCCCTTTAGCGCCCGAAAAGACCGAGGGCCCGTCGACCAAACTAGTATTCCTGGGGGTTGAGATTGATACAGTAGTACAGGCTTCTAGGTTACCGGGTGATAAGGTGTCCAGGATAGTGACCCTTATCTCGGAATTGCTGGCTAAGCGTAAGGCATCCCTGAGGGAACTGCAGGTGCTACATGGGCACCTCAATTTTGCCTGCAGGGTGGTCGCACCGGGCAGGGCTTTCGCCCGGCGCTTATGCGACGCCATGGCAGGGTTATCCAGGCCCCACCACAGAGTCAGGCTTACCCGGGGTATCAGGGCAGACATGTTTGTCTGGTTGCAATTCCTGAGGGAGTTTAATGGGGTCTCATTTTGGAGGTCTGACCTCATGGCATCCCCCAATTTCCAGATCCAGTCTGATGCCTCAGGATCCCTGGGTTATGGGATGTACTTCAATGGGAAGTGGGCCTATGGTGGGTGGCCACCGGCATGGGCAGGCACAGGTCGCCTGCGGGATCTCACATACCTGGAATTTTTTCCCATTCTGGGGGCTTTGATGCTATGGGGCGAACAGTGGGCTAATTCGGTGGTGCATTTCTGGTGCGACAATGCTGCCGTGGTGCACATTGTCAATGCACAGACTTCTAAATCGCCCAGGGTCATGGATCTAGTGCGCCATTTTGTGCTGCGCTGCCTGCGCCTCAACGTCTTGTTCAGGGCCAGGCATGTCCCAGGGGTTAATAACGATATTGCTGACGCTTTGTCCCGCCTGCAGATCTCCCGGTTCCGCGCCTTGGCCCCGGATGCGGAGGAATTTCCCTCGCCACTCCCGGACGAGATGTGGCCTATTGGCAAGGAGAGGTGAACCGGGCGATTGGCCTGTCACTAGCGCCACGCACGCGTAAGGCGTATCAACAAGCATTCAATTTGTATAGGGCTTTTGCTACTCGATTTCAATGGCCAGAGACCTGGCCCATCCCGGTGGACCATGTTCTGCGGTTCATGGTTCACCTGCATGCACAGGGCCTTGCACCTCGCACCATAGCATCCAAGCTCTAGGAGTTGGCTTTTATGGCCAAAGTAGGGGGTCATGTGGATACCACCTCTGACTTCCGTGTGAGACACGTTTTGGAGGGGTGGGTGCGCGAGCGCGGGCGTTGCCCGGACGACCGGCACCCTATTTCCCCAGGGGTTCTTACCCAGTTGGCCCGGGGCTGGCCAGGCCTCTGTTTTGATCATTATGAGGCAGCCCAATTGCATGCAGCCACAACGGTGGCATTTTTTGGAGCGCTCCGCATCAGCGAACTCGTGATGCTGTCTAAGGCGGATGCAAGTGGTAGGGCACTGGAACGCGGAGATGTATATGTTGCCAAAGACTGGGCCCAGTTGAGGATTCGCTCCTCTAAAACAGATCAGCATGGCGTAGGCAGTGGAGTAAGACTGCTACGGTGTTCTTTGGCAGACATCTGTCCGGTTGGTGCCCTACAGGAATACCTGGCACTGCGTGGCATGCACCACGGCCCGTTTTTCTGTCACCAAGATGGGTCTCCCCTTACTAAATTTCAGTTTTGGAAGGTGACTGCCAGAGCCCTCACCAGGGTGGGACTACCGGGTGCCCGTTCTGGCACACATTCGTTCCGTATTGGCGCAGCCTCTACAGCGGCTGCTTTTGGGTACTCTGGGGCTGACATACGTAGCAGGGGGAGGTGGGGCTCACAATGTTTTCAGTTTTATGTGCGCCCACTCCCGCCATGAGTACCAATCCAGTCACCTTACCTTCCTTTTTCTCAATTTTCTTACAGACCCTGGGTGTCGTATTACACCGGTGACAGTATGGCTGGTGGGCCACAGCTATGTGCTCAGGGCAGCGCGTTACGCTGCGGCGACAGAGTGGGGACCCCGACTGGGACTGGGTGACCACGCCAGTCTCTCATGGCACGGTAAGCCTGGGATGTTATGGCGGGAGCTGCGGCCTTTCCTTTTTTCTGGCCTGGGGGCTGACCCGCCTGACATTCTAATCATCCACTTGGGGGGCAATGATTTGGGCCAGGTCACCGGCTTATCGCTCAAGCATGCGATTTGCGAGGACCTCGCCTACTTGCATTATGTCTGGCCTGCCACAGCCCTGGTTTGGTCGGACATTGTTCCGCGCCACTCTTACAGAGGGGGCGTTAACCTCCTGGCCCTTGACCGAGCTAGGCGCGCGGTCAATAAGGCAGTGGCGCGGTTTCTCACCACCAGGGCTTGGGGACGGGTTAGTCATCACCCCGATATTAGTCTACAAAATTGTGACTTGTATGCAGGGGATGGGGTCCATCTGTCGCGAGGAGGTATGGACCTCCTGTTGGGTGACTGGCGAGCAGGCCTGTTGACCGAGCTGACGGTCTGGGGGGGGCGTCAGGTCTTCTGTGAAGCCCCTCCGTGTGGCGGGTAGCACTGGTAAGGTAAACAGTATGACCCACAAGTATCCGGCAGGTTCGCAATTGACTGGACAACACTAGACAGGAATAAAGTAGTTAAACGTTGTCCGGTCAACGACGAATCAGGCGATGGGGTGATGATGATTGCTAACCAGCATGCATCACCCCTGTGATTTCACGGATACGCGTCAGAGGGTGGGGTCATGAGTTAGTTATTGACTACGGTCAACAATTTGTTTGTTGTTAACAAACAAATTGATACAATTTGATACATTGTAACCAATTGCCGTTGGCAATTTTGGGGTGGTACCTTACCAGTGTTACTTCGGCCTGCTTGCCTTAGGAATTATGATTGGTCGTTTTACCAATACAAATTTATAATTCGGACTAGGGCATTGAATCAATAAATGTGGCCCTTTGCTGTTATCCACTTTCAATGTTGTCTGTGTCCGTTATTGGGGGGGTGCGCCTGCAATGCAAGCGCGGCGCCAAAATGGCCGCCGCGCCCTTTGCGGGCCCCCCCCCACAGGACAGAGAATCCGGGTAGTTAGGGGCGTGGCCAGCTCCCTTATAAAAGGGGTGGCCACGAGGCAGCCGCGCTGCCATTTTGCCTCAGCGACGGAGCGGAGAAGTTTTTCCCCTCCACCCCCTCCCTAGTTAACAGTGTGATTATGGTCGCTTCGGGGCCGGGTGGGAATTTTTGGTTGGGACCCACATTGGCTTCGGGTCCTGGCTTTTTTGCCCATCCCACACTGTTGCTATGGTTTGATATAGGGGTCTTTCTTCGTTCCTACTGTTGACTTTGGTCACATGGGCGGGTAGCACTGGTAAGGTAAACAGTATGACCCACAAGTATCCGGCAGGTTCGCAATTGACTGGACAACACTAGACAGGAATAAAGTAGTTAAACGTTGTCCGGTCAACGACGAATCAGGCGATGGGGTGATGATGATTGCTAACCAGCATGCATCACCCCTGTGATTTCACGGATACGCGTCAGAGGGTGGGGTCATGAGTTAGTTATTGACTACGGTCAACAATTTGTTTGTTGTTAACAAACAAATTGATACAATTTGATACATTGTAACCAATTGCCGTTGGCAATTTTGGGGTGGTACCTTACCAGTGTTACTTCGGCCTGCTTGCCTTAGGAATTATGATTGGTCGTTTTACCAATACAAATTTATAATTCGGACTAGGGCATTGAATCAATAAATGTGGCCCTTTGCTGTTATCCACTTTCAATGTTGTCTGTGTCCGTTATTGGGGGGGTGCGCCTGCAATGAAATACTTCCTCTCATTTTCTGGGGAATTTCAGAGGAAGTATAATTTTTTTCCATTGGGATTGAAACAATGATCATTGTTTAGACAGCACATGGCTTCTAGGATTCCAAGCTGATCAGACACGTCAAAACAGCAATCATTTACCAAATGTTGTTGGTGTTAATAATAATAATAATAATAATAATAATAATAATAATAATAATAATAATAATAATAATAATAATAATAATAATAATAATAATAATAATAATAATAATAATAATAATAATAATAATAATAATAATAATAATAATAATAATAATAATAATAATAATCAGCCACTTAACAACACAAATAATGACTGTTAAAATGGAGAAAGAGATCTAAACTTCATTTTGTTACCCCATCCTTAAGCAACCCAGGGAAACCCAGGGAAACTTGAACAGCATACATTGGGAAAGCCAGTGTAAAAAAGGTCCTCTTTTAACAACAGTTGTTATTGGAGGGACCCTTAGAAGAATAGGAGGGGATTATTTTAATCTCTGGTGATCAGGGGAAAAGGTCAGAAGTGAGCCATCATACTGTGTTTGAAAATGCTGCTGGGGTAGACTTTTGTTATATCAAGATGTTATTATGTCCCATCAAATCATCTCTGACTCAACAGCCCTACTCAGCCATTGCAACCTCAAACCTGTAGCTCTATGCAGGGATTGTATGTATGGTTCATCCATCTCATTTTTGGGCTTCCTCTTTTAGCCTTCAACCTTTTCTAGCATTATTGTCTTTCCTGGAAAGTCTTGCTTTCTCTTAATGTACCCAATGTATAGCAGCCTCAATTTCATCATTTTTTTTGCTTCTGTGCATCTGGATATACACAGAAGTAGTAACAGAATATCTGACGAACAAATTAAGGTGGGCTGGCCATGTTGCACACATAGGTGACAATAGTCGAAGCCCCAGAAAAATGCATTGGTATCAGAGAGATCACAAAAAACCTAGGAAGACCACCTAGCATATGGGAAGATTTTCTCAATAAATAAATAAATGTTGGACCATGGAGAAGAACTGCCAGGGACAGATTGGTATGGGCATAAGTTGTGTAGAGTGTTGTTGCAGAAACATCTACTTATACAAAGATTCCTCACTGAATAACAACTCCAAGATATCCAAGATAAGGCATCAGGATATATTTTAGTATGCTTTCTTTCTTAAAAAATGGGACTCCCACAAGGTTTTGAAGTGCTTTGCATTAGCAACCAATTTAGCAACCAATTACAGAGCAAGAGAATCTATATCATATGACTTAAATCTGAACGTGTGTTAAGTGCTTTTTTGTTTGTTTGTTGTGTTATGTATAGTTAAGTCCTGATCACTTACCTGGATCCTGGTTTTACACTTAGAGAAGAACATCTAGCCACTCCTCTATCTCTTGTTGTAATGGAAGCTCTCAGAATGAGCCAGTATGCTAATTTTCAATGTTTTTGCTCTTGTGGAAAACCTTTACCTGAGCAGAAATCTATTCCATTAGAAACATCACCATCCAAAGGTAAAGGGCAATGATGAATGAGAAGATGAAGACATATTTAGTGATCAGTTTATTTGCCTAGGTCAGTGATGGAGAACCTTGGCACTCCAGCTGTTCTTGGACTTCAGTTCCCAGAAGCCCTGATCAGCAGGATTGCTGACTTGGGCTTCTGGTAAATGAAGTCCAAGAACACCTGGAGTGCCAAGGTTCACCATCACAGACATAGGTTTATTTCAGAAATGACCCAATGTAATCATATTCATTTCTGAATACACCCAACAGTGGTGGCATAAACAGCATGTGATTTTAAGAGGGGGTACACCTAGAATTAGGGGATAAGACTTTTCCTCCATCCTGACCCATAAGCTATACATAGGTAATGGGATGCTTAGAAAATGTAGCATTTTTCATGTCCTTTTCTCTTTCAATGTGCAAAGCCTGGAGAGTAAAAAAGACATTGGTGGAGCCTCTCTATGGTAACCAACAAGGGATGTCCAAACATTTAGTTATGGTCAATATATACTTGTGTCAGAAAAAATATTTTAATAGAGCAGGCAAAAGAATAGTCAAAGTTCAAACTGGGTTACATGATGAAACACAAGCCTACTGATGTACGGCTTCCAACAGATATAGCTAGGAGCAAAGTCAAAAAAAAAACCATCAAGGTCAATTTGCTAAAAGATCAATTTTGCAAGAAGCCAACAAGCCAAAGGCACAAGGGAAGACAGAAGAAACAGTAGGATTATTGACATAGCTACAAATTAGGCAAGACGTGAGACAAGAATGTAAGCATTCCAAGTACTATCAGACAATGGACCCAGTAGTTTCCTCAGACTTCATCTCTTGTAGTTGAGCTGGCCTATGCCCCAGCCAGGACTCAGCTGCAGGCTGTACATCATATTTTCCAAGTAGGCAGAGCTGCTTATCAGACAGACCTCTTAAGAGAAGGTCCTAAAAAGGCCTCCCTTGTAACTGGACATTGAACTAGGTTGACACATTTATGGCTTGGGCCTTTTTTCAGCAGAGCTCTCTTGGACTGAGAGAAAGCTTCTTTTCTAGTCCAGAATGGCTTGCTGTGCAAGAGGGTGTAGCAGAAATGTAGTCATCTTTGTGGGTGTGTGATTAAAATCATCCTCGCCCCCACCCACCTTATTGTAACTTATTGGCCTGAGTTCCTAAGAAGCATGAAAACAGGAGATGACCACAAGGAAATGGCCCCAAGACAACCCTACAAGCAAACTGACTTAAGTCTGCGAAAGGAGAGGCAACAGACTAGAAAAGAGATAACAAATTGTGTATTTCTATGCACCCTGTGGTTAAGATGCTGAACTTGATGACTGGAAGGTTGGCAACCTAACAAAGACAAGTTTATTTTGGGCAGCAATAGAACACCCACAGCTCTTTAGATGTTATTAGATTCAATTTCCTATCAGCTATATACAAGGGAATCTGTAGGATGTTTTCCAAAGGGAAGGCAAATTTGTATAAGGGAGTAACAGCATAATTTGCACACAGTACATACAACACTATATATCTGCACATATTAAAGAAAGAGGTGTGTCTGGTACATAGACTTATATGTTGCAGGACAGTTAAATTTGTTGCTGTTACATGCTTTTAGAGTGACATCCGCTGTAGCTTTCTTCATGAGAAAACCAGCTTCTTGAAATAGCAATAGCAAGTATACTTGTATACTGTCCAATGACATTTAGAGCACTCTTTGGGCAGTTCACAATGTAATCACCATTTTTGCCAGCAACATGCTGGGTACTCATTTTACCAACCTCAAACGGATGGGAGGCTTAGTCAACCTTGAACCATCAGGACTGAATGCACAATGTGAACGGTTTTGGCTGCAATACTACAGTTTAACCATTGAGCCATAAGGGCTCATATCAATTTAGTAATCAGTTTGGAACTACTGTGCCCACATTAACTTTTTCAATATTGTCCCAGGTAACCAAAGGTTGTTTCACATCTGATTACACCTGGACTTTTAGTCTTTATTCCATTCTGTAAATGTATCTATACCTATAAGAAGGGGGTTGGGCCATGCATGTGTGGAATGCATATCCCATAATGCGCCGGCCACACTTACATTTTGTCCTTGACAAAATTGCTGCATGGGTCCGGAAGCTGAGAGTGGAGCCAATGCCCCATGGACACGGGAAAAAAAATGCTTCCCAGCATCCTCCACATCATGGCACTCCTCAGCCAATCAGACAGGAGGACATGAGTGTGGAGGAGACAGGACAGCCGGCATGCACAAAAAAAACAGCCAACGCATGCTCCGTTTGGCTTTCCCAGGAGGACAGGGACGAAAGTGATGATTTGTCCCACCCTCGCCTCCCAGGAAGAAGCGAGCACCTAACCCCAGGGGTCAGGGGCCGAAAGCATGGCTGCCTTCAGCCCCCACCTACAGTTCCCCATGAGACAAGGGCAGAGAACAGCGCAGAGGGAAGCGAGCACCAACCCCAGGGGGGGGCAAAGCACAGCTGCCTTCAGCTCCCACTTAGTGGGGGAAGTGAACCAAGCCAACAGGCGGGTGTTCAACAGGGAAGACACCTTATCTGCCAGGCACCCACCTGTCTCCCTTTCTTTTCCCTCCTCCATCCTGGTTCAAAGCTGGCCTTGAACCACCACAGGAGAAAAACCAAGGTGACAGGTGGGTGTCCAACAGGGAAGCCACGTTCCCTGCTGGGCACCACCTGACTCCCTTCCTTCCCCCTCCTCCACGCTGGTTTGAAGCTGGCCTCAAACCAGCATGGGGGGGACCAAAGTGACAGGCGGTTGTCCAACAGGTAAGGTGCCTTCCCTGCTGGGCACCCGCCTGTCTCCCTTCCTTGCTCCTCCTCCGCGCTGATTCAAAGCTGGCCTTGAACCAGTGCAGAGGAGAACCAAAGGCAGTGGGGATCAAGGCTCTGACTGGGTTGCTTTCAGAGGAGGCAGCCGACCCGCTCAGCTACCTCCTCCAAAAAAGCGAACCAAGCCAACAGGATTGTGTCCAACAGGGAAAGTGCCTTCCCTGGCAGAGAAACGCCAGTCGCCCTTCCTTGCCCCTCCTCTGTGCTGGTTCGAAGCTGGCCTCGAACCAACATGGAGGGAAAAACCAAGGCAACAGGCGGGTGTCCAACAGGGAAGGCACCTTCCTTGCCTATCTCCCTTCCAAAAAATCCAGCCCCCAAAACCACCCCACCTTAAAAACACAAAATGAATACCTGCCTGGCAAGGCCGGGCAAAATAACTAGTTCTTTCATAGAAGCAAGTTTGGAATGTCAGCTGAACATTGATATGTTTGGTGCCTATTTTACATTTTCTAGCAAAGACAATGAAGCAGGTCATAATCATTTTGCATATTAGAAAAATCATTTCTGCTGAGGATATGTGATGAAATCGGTTCCTATGGAAGGTCACTAACAGAATCTTCATGCAGCTATGGAAACTCACTGGGGATTTGCAACTGATAAAAACTACTCCTTAAACATCTCACTTACCTTGAAAACCCAATCAAGAATGCTGTATGCCAGTTCCAACTCAATGGCACATAGCATAGTATGGGTAATTTTATGGTTAATAAATGTTTATCCTGCATTGTAAAAAGGGGCCCTTAGGGATATCAGTATTTGGTGGTAGTACAGCATGTAAGTATCCATGGGACAGGAGACAAGCATTCCTCCCATCCTTCTGTCCTTAAGGCGACTACGTTTGTGTTCTCCTCTCCAATTTATATAGGAGTTGGCAAAAAAATTAAGTCTACTATAATAATAATTTAATGTCAGAAATTATACTGGGTTCAAAGGATTTTTGCTGGAGGAACTCCACTCAGGGGATGCCCAAAGGAGGTTCATTTCATGTCCCCAAGATCTTTTCCTACCAAAATGATCCCTATTTATCTACTTGCAACTTTTTGCTTTTGAACTGCTAGGTTGGCAGGAGCTTGGACAGAGATGGATGCTCAAACTGTCATACAGTACCTGGGTCTTGAACTGCCGACTTGCTGGCCTTCCAGCTAATAAGGCAAGCTTCTTAACTACTGAGCCAATTCTAATTCTGCTTAAGCAAGTATATAGAAATACTTGGAAGTGTGTCATTGCTGTTGTTTGTTCCATTAGCCCAGACTTCTCTAGTCTGATCTAGTAAACCCAAAAATAGTATTCTTAGGCCATAAAAAGACACTAGAAGGAATTTGTAACTTGGAGAAGGGAACTCTTAATGAATATGGACACCATTGTGTCAGAGCATAAGTTGTTCTTACCCTCAGGAGTATGTAAACTAGTTTGGTGATTGCTATGCACAACTTCTTTGAAGTCTGATGTCATAAATAGTTATTTCTCTCTCCATGTTCTTGGGACTGCCTCCAACAGAATTATTTCTACATTGTTAGGTTGAGCAACCTGAAAAAATGCATTAGCTACATAAGATGGACAAGTGAACAAAATGGATAAGGAAAAGCCAAGGTTAAGATTCACTGCTAAATCTGTAATTACGGCAGAGTTCTATGTGCAAATTGTTTTGGAAATTGTTCACAGTGGGTTTTTCCATGCTTTCTCCTCTGCTTCACCATCTAGCTGAACTCTGCTGGACAGCATTGTAAAAAAACAACAATATGAGGAAAAGAATTCTTTCTTGGATACCATGACTGACATAAAATTAATTCTAATAGGTTTTTGTTTTGTTTTGCTCCATTGTTTAGCAGGTGTTCTGGCTGCTTCACCAACCCAAGTTTCTGGAGAATAAAGATGCATTTACTAAAGCTAAAAACAAGGAAAGAGGTACAGTAGACCCTTGAATAATGACGTTACTTGGTTCCCCAAGTAGTGTCGCTATTCAAATAATTTTGTCGAATGACAAAATGACAAAAAAGTCATTCGAATAACGACGGTAAAATACCTTCATAAATCAAATAACGACATCGTTATTAAAATAACAATGGTAAAAAGTACCACCGTTATTCGAATAACGTTGTTATTTGAACAATCATATTGGGAGCATCGGAGCATCATTGATCAAAATGACGCGTCATTAATTGAGGGTCCACTGTATTGGCTAGTATCCTAATAAATTTATTATATACCATCAAGTCAGTTCTGAGTTTTGATGATACTTACTAGGGTTTCTTCAGCACCAGGTACTCAGAAATGTTTTGCTATTTCTTCCGGCAGTGGTTGAGGACTGTGCAGGCTAAGTGTCAAGAAGGATGAAACCATTCAAGTTGTTTGGAAGATAACCAAGGAGTTAATTGTCAAGCTGGCAGTTCTTTAAGCTTTGGAAGAGTAACAAGTGGTAGCAGGAATAGCAGTCCTACCATGAGGCAGAGTTACTAACAATTCAGATGTTAAGCATTGAGAGTGGCAGTGCAGTCTCCAGCTGCTATTCCTGACCATCTGTATTCCTTGGTGGATGATGTTATATGTGCACTATACATTCTGTCCTCCATCCCATAAAATAGCCTTGTATCTTCATGCATGTTGGAGAACTATACATCGCTAGCAGCAAAAGATTGCTTAAGTCCCAACCCAAGTAGCACATGGAGTAGGAAGATGCCATCACTTTCTTTGGTTAAGGCAACAACAAGTCTGGAGTCATCAATGGCTATATCATGGATCATCATAGATGCCAAGTAAAACCTAAAAGGATATCTGGGGGGGGGGGGACAGAACAAGGAACTAGGACAGAAAATAAGGTTAAAGGTAAAGGTTTCCCTTGCTCAAAAGTCAGTCGTATCCAACTCTAGGGTTCAGTGCTCATCTCTGTTTCAAAGCCAAAGAGACAGCACTGTCTGCTTCTGCAGACATTTCCGTGGTCATGTGGCAGGCATGACTAGACACTGGAGCGCATGGAATACTGCTACCTTCCCACTGAAGTGGTCCCTATTTATCTACTAGCAATTTCTTAGCAATTACTCTTACATGCCACCCAGAACACTTACAGCTCTCTCTGGGCAGTTCATGATGTAATTAGATTTCTGCTTCCAAGAAGCTGGCTACTCATACTTGCCTCAGAAGAATGGAAGGCTGAGTCAATTGGGATCAAAATCCAACTGTTAGTGTAGTTCTGGCTTAACCACTGAGCAGGAGAGAGGGATAAAAACAAGAGCTGCACAAGTGAATTTAATGTGAAGTTCTGATCTGGATTTTGGATGATCAACTCAGTGTTGTTAGATAGGATGAGGAGAATTTTTATTTAAAAATTTTCACATTTTATTCAATTTTGCCAAGACAATTTAAATAAGCTTTATCAATATCTTTAAGTGAACTGTATTGGTCAGAACACACATACTATTTATTTTCAGTTTGTGATAATAAGACTAAATTGACACAAATATGCTTTTAATAAATTAGTTTGAAGAATGTTCAAAATTTGCATGAATTCATTAGCTGCAAATGGTTAGCTAATGAATAGTGTTTAATTGTATGAAAGTCTGAACACAATTAATTATATTCAATAGACATGTAGCATGTATACTATTCATTCAAAATTATATCATGGTAAAGGAGCATAATATTAGAAAAGCAAAAGTTAATTTTGGAATCCAAGTTAGCCTTGTTTATATTGCTTCATTTTCAGAGATATCAGACTGCAAACAAAAAGTTATGAAGACTAACTTCTTCTGCTGCTGCATTAAAATCCAAATATTGGTGATCATCATGGCAATGAGCTATGAAGACTGTCCTGAGAATATAATGCAGTGGCATTTCATCTGCCTTCTGCATGACACCCATACCAATGATCTAGGTCCATGAATCACTTTCTGGTTCTTTTTAAAAATAAATAAATAAATCTTTTATTTATTTTCAAAAGAAAAAACAAACATACAAAAAACAATACATCAAGTATCATAACAATAATACAATATCAAGAAGGATTCAAGCGGGATTTAATCCGCTTCGGGACCATCACACTTTCCTGTGGACTTCAGCATTGAAGGATGTTATTCCTCAGAGTGGTCAGGTTACTTAACCTGCATTGAGTTGCTGGCAATATGGTCTACTCCAGGGGTGCCTAAACCTTTTGGGCCATGGGTCAGTCACATTGTTCAGGGGGGCAGTCACTATGGCCTGTAGGCTGGATCTGGTCCATGGGCCATAGTTTGGGCACCCTTGGCCTACTCTATTACCATAGCAGGATAACCTGGCCAGAGTCACAAAGGAAGGTTAAACCCTTTGACAGAATGGAATCCAATTTAAAGTTCATGATTGGAGTCACTGCTAAGGATAGATTCCACACCAAAGACATAAAGACATGGCTAACTTCATTCGGAGAAGGGGGGGGGGAGACAGAAGCAGCTAGACTTCTGCTATCTGCATGTCATCTCACAAAGAGGTTGATCTTTACAAATACGGAATAGGACTGGTCCTGATATGTTGCTGGCTAAGCTGGAAGAAAAAAAATCTCACTTCCACCCATCTATGTCTAATAATATACTGATAAAGTCATTTTGGCACCATATCCAGTCTAATGGAAGGGTGATCACCTCTACAGAAACAGCACAATTTCACATAACTGTTCCATACACTACAAAATCATTCTGGAACTATGAGAAGAACAATTGTGTCTGTTCTTTGTATTACAGATAACACTGCATTCAGTTATTGCTTGATTTTTCAAATATTTCTCTCTCAACTACTAACAGTCTCATGCCACATAGGGTTCTTCCAGATACAGCATTTGGCCCATCTTCAGCTGCATATTATTCATTTGTTTATTACATATTTATTAATTACTTATAACCTGCCCATCTAGTATGAATATTAATATGGGTGGTTAACAAAGTCTTAAAGAACAGATATTATAAACCACATAAGAAATGCAGAATAATCAAACACAAAATAAACCATTAAACATTATCATAAATGATGAAGTAATAGATTACAGGTCAACTTTACTAGTACATTTTCCAACATCCAGACAGCATTCAACTTAATTTTTTTTGATGGGTCTTTTCCCGATGAAAGCAAAATTTTATAATTTTTCTCATGGAGAAGGAAGACAGGGAGCAGACATACAATGGTTTGTTTTAGGTTGCTGAAGGGACAAACAATTAATGATTAATAAATTGGTATTTTGGCTTTGGAGTTGGCTTCAGCATGGCCAATTACATTGGAATGGAGTGGACAGTGGAGGACCAAAGCCACAGCCTGAAGGGCTGCAGGTCAGAAAGAGAGGAGGTTGAAATGCCCTCAGTATTTTTGAGGCAGGTGCCAACACCTGCTTTGTATAACTAATAAAAACAGAGAAGAGACTTTACAGACTAATTAAGAATTCATGGGAACAATAGCTGTGAGTACAAAAGTTCCATCATTAAAGAGCAGTAATAGAGTGCTTAAAAGATATCTTCCAATTAGAAACTTCTTTTAGAGTTCTAGTTCTAAGAAGAGTCTCTCCTTTTATAGCACTGCAATGTTCTGTCCAAGGTACAAATGATGGTATAGAAATGTATTTAATTCTCCATCCGTCCCCTGATATTTGAAAGGAAGATTGCAGATCATAATGTGCAGGACTAATTGTTTTTGTTTTTGTTTCTGGTAAAGGATTTGGCAGGTACTGCTTCAAAAACTACCTGTTCTGTTTGTTCAGAGGTATTAGAATTGTTATTGGGTCCAACGGCATAATGAGCAGAGGTGGAAATCTGATTCCCAATGGTCATGGAGGCAGAAGAGGCCATGCTAGATGGACTGGCTGTGAAGGTGCACCTTAATAATATCCTCAAGGCTGTGGCAGTCCTTTGCAGTCCTGGTGTTAAATCTGATTGTTACAGATTAACTTGCTTTAATTTCTGATGGGTCACCAGGAGGCAAACCCAGGCTTCATTTGTAAGTATGAAAGCGCGGCGCCAAAATGGCCGCCGCGCTCTTTGCGGCCCCCCCCACCTGGACTCAGACATCCGGGTGAGTTAGGGGGCGTGGCCACCCCTCTATAAAAGGGGTGGCCACGAGGCAGCCGAGCTGCCATTTTAGAATTGCGACGGAGAGGAGAAGTTTTCTCTGTCGCTGTTTTTCCTTATTAGTCTTCGGCTATTGAGCCTTTGCAGTTCGTTTCCCAGCTGAGAATGGAGGATCGAAGCACCCGGAGCTTTGGATTGCTTGGCTGCCGCGGTGCTTAAACGCTACGAGTTCGATCCCTGGATAGGGATCTTAATGCGACTTTCTTCTCCTAGGGAGACATGGCTCCCAAGCGGAAGGCCCCGGAGCTGAAGCTGCAGCCAAGGTGAAGAACTTTTACCGGCCCTGCGTCAGATGGGGGCCAGCCTTTGGGTCGAAGGACTAGGGCTGCGCCCCCATGGCAGGGCGATGTGCCAGCCTTGCCCACTGGTACCAGTGGGGCTGGTCAGGCTACCACTTGGCAGCCGGGTTCCAGCTGGGTAGCTGGTCAGCTACAGGCCGGCCCCTCCAGGGCTTCGGCCCTCGGCCCGCCTTTGCCGGGCATGGGACAGGGCAGCCCGGGGGGGGGGGGGCTGGTGCGGGTGTCCAACCCACTGTTCCTCCGGCCCCCAATGGGCCAGAGTTTTGGGCAGGGCACTATTCTGGCCCTGGCTCTCCTTTTGGGTTGCCTTTTCCTCAACTGACTAGTGGGCCGTCCGGCCCACCCAGCCCGCTTTGTACTGGGGGCTCTGATAGCACAGATAGCAGTGCTGGAAGCATCCCTGGGCATTGCACAGCTTCCTTCGGAGGGGGGGTGCTACTCTTTCTTCCCCTTCGTCGACCCCAGCTACCTTGCCGGCCACTATGCTTCAGCGGGCGGCCAACCGGGTCAAGCTGCTTGAGACGGTCCAGCCGGCCCCAGCTGGTATCTCTCAGCTCCCCGTTCGACCTGATGTCCAGGCTGGGAGCAGTCGGGGGTGATCCCAGAGCTCGATTCCAGTCGCGAGCTCCGACGCCCACCGTGGGCCGGAACCCCTGGTGGGGGCGGCTCACGGGGGTGCACCTAGTGAGTATCAGGTTCAATTTAAGTGCACCAACACCACAGCACACTTACAGTGGTGGGGTTCGGTGGCCCTGGCCTCATCAAGTTGATGCGAGCAGGCATCAGTTACCATCCTATCCCAGTATCCATGGTTTCTAAATGGTCCCTCGTTATGGGTGGGGGTGTCCGCCCCTGGGGCAGTGCCGAGCATCACAGGGGCTGCCCAGGTCCCGCTGCATATGCCCTCTATACAGAATGTGCCGACGATGGCTTTGCCGACGGCTGGTTATTCCTTGCCCCTGGGTGATCATTTGTCACAGGTCACGAGGGATAAGATCTGGAGGGGAGTACATGGATATATTCTCCCTATTGAACCGTGAGCCCACTGAGGAAGAATGAGAGGGACAGGACGACAGAGACAAAGAGCTGTCCCGTCGTCGTAAGCCACCGCGCACCTGTGCCAACTGGTTGCCGGCATACTTTATATATATGGCGGTATGCCTCAGGGCCCGGCCTGATTGGGCCATCCCGATGGTTCAATCCCTTGATAATATTTACAGGGTGATGGTTGATTTCATGGGCCCATCGTAGTTGGCTTACGATGAGGAATTTGGATGAGGGTGGCCCTACATCCTGAGATTAGGTGGGATGAGCCCTGTCAGCAATTGTGGCTCTGGTACAAGACTCCCACGTGACTGGCGCCTAGTGATAGGTACCATTGTGGTCATGCTGTGCAGCGGGCTGCTGCAACACAGGCTCCCCGCTGACCGGTGGGGCAGGGGGTTCCAGCCCGCCTGCTGTGTTGGACCTTCTCAGCTAGCGACGTGTGTAATAAGCACCAGTGTCATTACCGACACGAGTGTTCCCTTTTGCGCTGGCCCCCACGCTGCCTCCGTGTGCCCGCGGGTTGGTGGGTTACGGGGCAGAGATAGGGGTGCACAGGGGACGATCAGAGCTCCGTCCGATGGAACTAGCCATGTCAAAGCCCCCCCTCCCCAATTAGTGTACTCATGCTGGAGCGATGGCTCTCAGCTTATCCAAGAAGGGATGATGTGTGGTACCTGCTGGAGGGTTTCTAATGGGGCTTTCGTATTCCATTCGGGGTGTTAGGGGCCCCAAGTTGCTACTAATTTAGTTCCCTTGAACGGTAACGAGGAGGTTGCTGCACTGAGCACAGCTAAGAAAGTTGAGGCTATGAGAGTAGCGGGCCCCTTCTTGGAACCACCTTTCCCTAATTTGAAGGTCTCCCCTCTGGGGCTAGTACTGAAGTAGAACCCGGGTGAATGTCATCTAATCCTCCATCTAGCTTACCCTGCGGGTTCTTCGGTCAGTGATGCCGTTCCTGATGACCTTTTTCAGTCAGGAAAACGTCATTTGTTCAGCCCCTAAGGGTGGTACGCTCATGCAGTCCCGGTGCTTTTCTGGCACAGTCTGATATGCACTCAGCTTTCCGATTATTGCCAGTGCACCCAGGGGATTTTGAGCTATTGGGTTTTAGGTTCCAAGGGGAATTTTACTTCGATAAGGCCATGCCTTTTGACTGCTCTATTCCATGTTCGGCATTTGAACGATTCGGTACTTTCATTCAGTGGGCCTTGGCTCGCAGGTCGGGGTCCCGGTCTCTAGCCCATTACCTCGATGACTTTTGGTTTGGGGTGAACGGGGCTTGGACACGTGCACGCGTCTCCTCACTGCATTTCAGACACTCATGTGGGAACTGGGTATCCCCTTAGCGCCTGAATAGACCGAGGGCCCAGCTATTAAGCTCACATTTATAGGCATTGGAATTGACTCTGTTGCATAGGCATCCGGGTTACCCATGGATGAGGTGGCTCGGTTCTCTGCGGCGATTTTGGCATTGATTGCCAAACATAAAGTGTCCCCTCATGAGCTGCAGCTACTTCATGGCCACCTTAACTTTGCCTGCAGGGTGGTTACACCCGGCAGAGCATTGGCCAGGCGCCTGTGTGACGCCATGGCTGGCCTGTTAAACGTCACCACAGGGTCCGGCTGATTAGGAGCATACCTTCTGGTCTGGCTCAAATTTCTCCAGGGATTTAACGGGGTCTTTTCCTGGAGATCAGACCTTATGGTCTGCCCTAGATTTCAAGTATGGTCGGATGTCTCCAGCTCCCTGGATTATGGGGGTTTACTCTGAGGGTAGGGGGACTTACGGCCGAGGGCTTCATGCATGGCTGGGCACGGATCGCCTCCGCGATCTTACCTTCCTTAAGTTTCTTCCCAAATTGGGGAGCACTGATGCTATGGGGTGACGAGTGGGCCAACTCAGTGGTCCATTTTTGGTGTGACAATGCGGCAGTGGTGCACATTGTCAACACCCAGACATGCAAATCCCCCAGGGTCATGGCATTGGTTTGTCAAGTCTTTTTGAGAAGCCTATGCCTAAATGTGCTGTTCTGGGCCAGACATGTTACAGGTATTAATAACGATATTGCTGATGCTTTATCCCGCCTGCAGATCCTCCAGTTCCGTGTCTTGCTCCGGAAGCAGAGGAATTCCACTTGCCACTCCCGGCCGATATTTGGACATTTGGCGAGGAGAGGTGAACTGGGCATGTCATTGGCACCTTGCACGCGTAAGGCGTATCAACATGCTTTCATGCGATTTAGAACTTTTTGCGAGTAACTACAGTTACCTCAAGTATGGTCAATATCAGTGGACCAGGTTATACAATGCATGTTTATCTTTGCAGTCAGGGTTTGGCCCCCCGTACTATAAGGCTTTCGGCACTGGCATTTATGGCCAACGTGGGGGGGGGGGGGTTCAATGACTGCGTGAGTTACTCCCGCTTGCGTCGTGTTTTGGAGGGGTGGACATGTGAACGTGTCCGCCGCCTGGACATGCGCCACCCCAGTTTGCCAGCGTTTCTGACCCACCTTGCACGAGGCTGGCATGCCTTATGTTCGGCTAGATGTGAAGTGGCTCTTGGTCACGCAGCTACCACGGTAGCCTTTTTGGGAGCGCTCCACATCAGTGAGTGGGTGCCAGAGTTGAGTACCATCTGTGTAAGGCGGATGTGTCTCATAGGGCACTGGAACTCGACGATGTCTATGTCACACATGAGTGGGCTCAATTGGGGATACGGTCCTCAAAGGTTGTTCAGCACGGCGTAGGCAGTGGAGTTAGACTGCTACGAAGTTTCATTGGAGACATCTGTCCGGTTGGTGCCCTGCATGAATTTTCGGCAGTGCCTGCTGCGCGCCCCAGCCTGTTTTTCTGCCACCAGGATGGGTCTCCCCTTACCAAAGTAAAGTTACTGAGGGTGACCGGTGCCGTGCTTCGTGGTGTGGGGGCCCGTTTTGGCACTCATTTATTTAGGATAGGTGTCGCGTTGATCGCGGCTACGTTTGGGGTACTTGGAGGGGGATATGTGTGTACGCGTAGTTTCTTATATGTACGTCCCCTCACTGTATGAGTACCTAGTTATGTCCTTCACCTCTTCTCCTCTTTTACAGATCCTGTGTATCTCTGCACACCAGTGGCAGTGGGGCTGGTGGGCCGCAGCTATGTACACTGGGCAGCAGTATATGCTGCGGCGACAGAGAGTGGACCCCGACTTGGGCTGTGTGCATCTGCATGTATGCGATGGTATGGTATGCGCGGCACAAGGGGGCAGGAACTGTTGCCATTCCTGATGTCCATCAGGGATGCTGGACCGCCCGATGTTCTTATTAGGCACCTCGGCGGCAATGATCTTATATGGATCGCTGCTATTCCTAAACTGTCGAGGGGCAGTGACCTGGCGTTTTATATAATGTATGGCTTACACACAGTCGCTATGGTCTAACATCGTGCCGAGACACCATTTTAGGGGAGACGTGGATCTCCATGGTTCGGACTGTTCCGGCAGTCAGTGGACAGGGCTGTTGCTCAGTCCCTTGCTGAGCATGGCTGGGAGACACAAGAAAAAAATGTAGATACCTCAATTAGCTGATCTGGAAATGCAGAAATATTCCTACTCCATCCAGTCTGGACACTTTTTTCCTGAGGTTAGTGCACATATGTATTCAAATGTCTCCTTGCTTTCTGGAGAATATGGACTTATAATTGGAAATTGAATCCACGTTACATTCTCAGAAACCTCAGCTTCTGGGCAACATATATGTCTCCATTTTGTTATAAGATTCTAAATCCCTGAAATCCCTATGCAGATGATACCACCCTAATGGCAGAAAGTGAGGAAGACCTAAAGAAGCTCCTGATTAGGTTGAAAGAAGAGAGTGCAAAAGCTGGTCTGAGACTCAATATCAAGAAAACCAAGATAATGGCAACAGGCCTGATCAGTCCCTGGAAAATAGATGGGGACGAAGTAGAAGCAGTAACAGATTTTACTTTCTTAGGATCCAAGATTACTGCAGATGGAGATTGCAGCCATGAAATAAAAAGGCGACTGATTCTTGGGAGACAAGCTATGAAAAACCTGGGGAACATAGTGAAAAGTAGAGACATCTCACTGCAAACAAAGGTCCGCATAGTCAAAGCAATGGTATTTCCGGTGTGAGAGCTGAACCATTAGAAAGGCTGAGCGAAGAAAAATAGATGCCTTTGAGATGTGGTGCTGGAGGAGAGTTTTGAGAATCCCCTGGACAGTGAGGAGAACTAATAGGTCAATATTAGAAGAGATTAGCCCTGAGTGCTCCTTAGAAGGATGAATAACAAAGATGAAGCTGAAGTATTTTGGACATCAAATGAGAAGAGAGGATTCACTTGAGAAGGCCTTGATGCTGGGGAAGGTGGAGGGCAAAAAAAGAAGGGGAAGGTCAAAGATGAGATGGCTAGATGGTACTGTAGATACAATTGGCACGGGGGTGTGCAGATTAAGGAGGATGGTGGAGGACAGGGGTGCCTGGAGAGTGATGGTCCATGGGGTCGCAAAGAGTCGGAATCAAATGTGCAACTGAACAACAACAACAAATCAAGAGGAGTATGACGCTATAGATTGGTTGCTAGGGAATGTGAGATAGACGGTGTAGTTTTATTCATGTCCTGCTGGCAGGATATTCCAACCTTGGCTGACCATTGTGTAGATAGAATATTGGAATAGATTAATCTTTGTTGCATTCTAGTCTAGATTGTACATTCATTTGTACATTCTGTACATATGTACAGCCAGTGCAGAACCGATGCATTACCAGGATTATGCTGCTCATTAGGAGCAATACAAATGATCTAAATAAATAAACTTTAAAAGAGAGCAGCACAATCCTGGAAATGCATCAGTTCTGCACAGGCTGTACATATGGACAGATGAGAATGTACATTGTAGACTAGAGCGTAACAAAGAACAATCTGGACAGGGATCCTGAGCTCCATTAAGGTAGTCGTATCATGGGACTTCAGGCCTTGCTTTGAGCTTCTATTACAGGCAAATGGATATAGATGGAAAACTAACTAGAACATCCTGTACACTTTCTTCTGTTGAGTGGGACTTCAGGTCTTACTTTGAGCTTCTATTACAGGCAAATTGATATAGGAAAAGAAAAATGAAAAAGACTACAAAGTCTATAAATATTGTTTTTCAACCTTCAGTACTATCAGCAAATGTACTTTCTCAGCCAGTCTTTTCTATTCCTCCCTCTCCCCCATCTTTAAAATGCCTCTTGGCTCTATTCCATAGTTTACTCAGGCTCTTATGGAAGAGACAAACTGTACTTTACTTCTCATTTTTCTGACCACCAAGACCTGTTAAATGAGAGTCTATAGAAAATCAATGTTGTACAGTTGGGCATGCCAAACATAAACTGCTGATTTAAAATAATGTAAAATGTATTTTCTGCTTGTCACTGATTGTGACCTCCTGTCTTCATGCACAACCCTTTCTATTCTGTTGGGGACCTTGATAATTATATTGCCTTGCTATATTAATGCATATCTTTCCCTCTAAACAATGGAGACACTTTTCTGAGGCATGTAAACACTTTGATGGACTAGGACTGGAAACATGAAGTTAAGGGTTGGGGGAAAATGTCTCTCTGGGGCTCAAGTTGGGAAGATGTCTGATGTGGAGAAATGACCACATTTACTTTTCCAATTTATGGTTTTAAAAATATTTTTCTTTTTCTCTTTGTGCTGTGGAACAAAAAAGATTTGAAACCTAACCCTTCTTATAAAATGTCAAAACATCTGAAGCTTTCAAGAACTTGGTTGATTTCTTGAGGATGGACCAAACAAAATTTGTGAGTTGTGTGAAACAGAATAAAAAACATTTCTGATTTTCTCCACATTGCAATGTGAGAATTGGGATTGAATGTCTCATTGCTTTTTCCAGCCCTACTCATCACTATAACTTGAAAGTGTGGAGAGGATTTTAATTGTGTTTGGGATGGGGTGAAACACATGAGCCTCCCCTCACCATGAATCAGACTTTTATGCATCGGCTGAGAAAGCCTGAAGAGGACTCCATAAATTCATATTGCTGAAAATCTTTACAGAGCTGCCATGTTCAAAAGCCCTGTTTTAGCCATTAATTAAGCTTACCTGCTTCCTTACTTGCCCACCATGGCTTCACCCCATTTATGAATTCAGGTGAAAGATAGGAAAGGCCTTTTATCTCCCCTGTATTCCACATCTTTAACAGCAGCCTGATGGACTATCCCTGGGTTTCTCAACCTTTGGCTTCAGATGTTCTTGGACTTCAATTCCCAGAAGCCCTGATCAGCAAGCCCAAGGTTGAGAAACCCTGCTCTATGCTTCAGAAGACAACATCTCCAACCCTTTTATCCTATCAGGATAAGGTTTTCTCAGTGACTTCTAGTCAGAAAGAGACAAAATAAATGATTTCTGCTATTACTTAAATCTGGTCTACACAAAATGGTAAAGATGAGATAATTTGTCTCACATATTACTATGGATGGCAATACAGATGCTGTCCCAATTCTACTTCCATCCACTATGGTGGCACTTAAATATATTTCTTTATTTCTTTAATATCCCACCCAATTAGTGAATAAATGCAATGAATCAAAGAGCTACCTGAGTTGATGAAATTTGCAGGCACCTCGTTGTTTCCAGCTGCTACTCATATTCCTGGAAGTCATTTTCTCTGTATATGGATGTGTCTCTGGTGACTCAATAAGCAAATCCTGGCATGAAACATGCAACCACACACATTACATTGAATAGATGGTGGAGGGTATGGTTGAGTTTGACAAAGTTTCCGTACTTGTCACTTAGCCTCTTCATGTCTGTGGCATTCTCTTTCGAAGTGATCGGTAGCAGCATAGATGGTATGGTGCCAAAGGGGATGATCTACAGCTGCTGCCTCCCAGGTATGTGGGTTTATACCTGACACCTTTGTGGTTTGTTTCAGGTGGCCCTTAGAATGCTTCAAAGGAGGTACACTAGGTCTTGAACAAGAGCTAAGTTTCCCCATAAAGAATTTGACAAGGAAACCTGGAACCGTCCATATAGCGGACATACCCTATCCCTCTAAGATGATGGTCTATGATGGAAGCTTCAATGTTATTTACATGTGCCTTCTCAAGAACTGTGATGTTGGTGACGTAGTCATTCCACTTGATATTCAAGATGGACCTTAGCATCTCTTGGTGAAAGCAGATGAACACTCAAGCTTTTTGAAAACAGATGAAAGCTCAAGTTTTTTGATAGTTTGTTAAAACTCAAGCCTTTTGATGTCTTGGCCATACAGGGTCCATGTTTCACAGCTATACAAAAATATTGAGATAACAACAGCTTGGTATACCATGAGCTTTGTATGAACTGTTAAATCTTTGTTCATGAAGACTAGGTGTGATATACAACCAAAGGCAGAATGGGTAGCACCGATTCTCTTCATCACATGTTCACAGGTGCAGTTTTTAGACAGAATGCTACCAAGGTGTTCCAGTGTCGAATCTGAGATGGCAACTGTAGAAGGGCTGTCCTTGGGGCAAGTTGTGCAAATAAGTTGGGTTTCTGAGCATTTATGGTGAGGCCAAAACAATCACATGCATTCTTGAAACAGTTGACTGGAATGACTGACTGTTGCAGCTCCTCAGGTGTGAGCGCAGGCTTGTGATTGGAATTATTTTATTCTGGAAGCCAGAGCAATGATGAATAAGTATATGCCACCAACTTTTGTACCTTGATTAATATATAAAATAGAGAGTCTTTCTCTTGGATTTTCATTATGAGAAGAAAGGTCTGTTCATGGAAAAGTTAGATAATGTTTCAGTACCACTTTTTAGGTGCAGCAGCAATTTCAATAAATGCAGGACTTTCATAATCATGAATGTAATTTCAGAGGTAGTTACTCCCAGTAGGTATCTAGTGAGGAGACAGCTAGTGACAACAGATGCTACAATTCCTCTCACACCTGGGAGAATGCAGTTACTGCAGAGGACACCTGCTTATGCTATAAAGCCAGCTTCTTCAGACACCAGAAAGGTAATTTCTTGATTTGATTATTGTGGTGAATTTCAGGGAAACCAATTTTCTGTGCAATGTTAATGTCCAGGAATGTGTGATTGTGATATATATATATATATATATATATATATATATATATATATATATATATATATATATATATATATATATATATATATATATATATATATATATATATATATATATATATATATATATATATATATATATATATATATCTTTTTCCTTCTAGAAGTCCACTTCCCATCAATCTACTTTGCTTTTTTACATATTAACGTAGAAATTACATAAAATATAGCCACACTGCAGGTTACCATGGCAATGAAAGTGGGAAAATGAATTATACAACATGTAGTAAATGCTTCTTTTTCAGGCTACATATTACTGAAACTGAACAGTTGGAAAGCATTTCAGCTGCTACACTTACCAGTATAAACAGAGAAAGTGATGGTTTTTGAGTATGACAAAGTATATGCAAGGTATATTTTGCCAAGTTTTGCGTTCCTCCAATTGCACACTTGTTTTGGCTGACATTTGCATCATTTTGCGAACATAGCAAAATTCAAACCCTGCCCCCCAAAAGCTTGAATGGAAATTAGTATGCTTTTTAATATGCATTTTTCTTGATATATAAATTTTATGCACTTGCCTTCATTTATACAATTCTTCCACCTATTTTCATCCAGATGAATACCATTGCCCCATTAGTTAAACCAAAACACCCTAAAAGTTCCACAGTTATTAGGCTCAAGATTCCATTGTTTACAAAATAACCTGAAATGTGCAGACACAATTTGTAAGCTTTACAAATGTGCCACTTTTAAGTCTAATGCAATGAACACTGTCAGATCTACAGTTCATATTCTGCAAACCAGCGAAGTTCAATAATAACAATAATATGTTACCCTTAATCAAACCCAACGGATGTTGATTCAGGAATATAAATGAATATTTAAGGGGTGGTTTTACTTGGTCCACTATACCCAGTGAGTGCTCATAGCCAAATGAGGATTCGAACCCAGTTCTCCTTAGTAGTCACTATATCCATTACACCACATTGAGTATGCAATGTACAGCTTTGCTCAATTTCCTGCTATAGTTAAGAAATACTGGATGAGGGCCCACAACAAATATTATGTATTATTTATTGCCATCTGGTTCAAAACTTCAAAGCAGCAGATTTTCTCTTCAAAAGAGAAAATATGGTTGCCTATGTTTTATTTTAGAATCAATAATAAAAGATAATATCACTATTTACCTTTGCTAAAACTTGAATGAATAAAAGTGTAGGAGAATACTCTACCTAAAAATATACTGGTGGTGCTGCCACTTTAATGTGGGGATGGAGATGTAAAGTATATATCCGATAAATGTTTCTGGAGTCTGTAACCAGCTTTACTATTCTTCTCTTTAAAATACCAAGTCATCTCTTTTTTTTCCTTTTGGTTTATGCAAAATGTTCCAAACACCTTTTGTAAACTAAATATCTATGCACATGCCTTTCAAGTGCACAACTTCACCCTGAGACAGGTCAAACATAGAATAAAATAGAAAATATTGCTTTTTCACAGCAAGAAGAAATCTGTTTATGATGTCCTCTTTAGTGCATGAGGATGAACTAGGTCACAATGGGACAGATGGTTAGGGACATAGCCCCAGTTGTGGGCTAAAAACAGATAATAAAATGGGACAGCAACATTTTGAAATGACATAAATGACCATGGAAAAACTCCCTTCTTTTTGTCGACAGCCAAGACTAAGGAAGGAAGGAAGGAAGGAAGGAAGAAACAAACAAACAAACTCAGACAAGGAATTTTTGTTCAAAACACACACACACAAATAAGAACCCTCAGTGGTTTCTAGTACATTTTTTGGTTTTAATCTGATTCTTCTTGTTCTGAAAATTATATTATTTTCCTTTTGGCACATCACTGTCTTGTTATTTCTGCATTTGATGAGGAAAACACAGCATGAAGCTCCTGGCAACCTCTAGGTAGCTCTGGATAATCCTCTGCTAATGTTGCTGACAAAGGAGAAGATACTGGTGACTTTCTTATCTGAATGCGTCTGTTCTATAAGCAGTTGCATTGTTTTGAAAGGGGAAAAAAACCTCCTCTATGTGCTAGCATAAAAGGCATTCTGGCACCTTTTCAGCACTTTGCCTCTTTAATGGTAAAAAAGTTTGATGTCTGCTTCTCCTCTTTCTTCTTTCTCTCCTTCCTTCTGTTGGGCTCTTTCCAGTGAATGTTTCTCATGTGCTTTGAATCATTGTTGTGTGCAGAAGTGCAACTTGTAGGCCTTTGGAAAGAATGTGCAAATTTTTCTTAGAATTTTTGGTTTAAAAAGGTTTCTGGAATTTGGTTATTCCTTTAGTTAGCTGGGTACAAGGCAGAAAAAACAACACAAAAAAGCAAAAAGATCAGCCCAGTCTTACCAAACATTCCCCTGACCTGGATATAAAAGTAGCAATTTGCATGTTAAAATCACTCTACTTACTTGGTTGATCTACACTTCATACTTCCAGTTTGATGTGGCGGATTGAAACATCATCTCCCACTGTTTCCAATCCCTGGGAATTTAGCAGCTTCTAACCATCAGAAGGTCCTACCACTACCATTGCAGGGTCGGATGATGCATGGGGAAGACTGAGGCCCATATTTTTGATGCTCCTTTAGCTATTTTAAACAGCTGGCTGGGCTCATGTCGATGTTGGCCATGTTGGAGCAATGTACTGGCCAGCCATTGCTCGAGTACCTGACCCCACTTAGCTGACCTGCGGTTCCAGAGCAGAGAACCATTCCAGACTGCTAGGCAACACATTTGTGGCATGGTTAAACCTGCCAGGGGAATACATCCCCACCACTATAGCTGTCAGATGGCCAGGATCACCTTTGCACCATGCTGAGGTGTGACAATAAAAAAAAAAAAACACAGGAAGAAAGGAAGTTGTGTCAATAGAACAATACTGTACTGTTGAATATACATGACATAGCAGTCATCTACTGGAGTGCGTGTTAGTGAACCTTGATAATGTGTTAGGCACAGATGAGCTGTTGAGAATTAAGGAAAAATAAATTAATTTAATGTGTGCACCAATCAACAACTGTAGTCCATGAAATTTGATGAAAGGCACTATTTTGGGACTTCCATCACATCTCAGATCTAGTGTTTTTCACGGGCATTGTGAGGTTGGAGAGTGTAGCACTTGTCAAAACATTTATGCAGAAGATACTTCTTAGGTAGAGGGAGGAGAGGAGAAAGTAAAACACTTCTCAGGATGTTGTGTTCTGTAAAGCTGTGCCTTTAACAATGTACCTTTGCCATGTGTTATCAATGTAACCTTTCTGTGTGCAACATTATAACCATCAGCTGTATCAATGTAAACCTAATAAGGGGATGTGAGCTAGTGACCACCAGAGGGCAGTAGCGAGCGTCCAGCTCTCATGGATCATATTCACCTGGTTCAGCAGCGCGGGAAGATTCCCCGCCACCTCTTCACCTGGTCAAGAAGGGCGTGACCTCCTACGACATCACGCAGGCAGCAACCAATAGTCTGTCGACGAGCCACATTCAAATGTATAGCCAGCTGTATATATTGAGCCACTCATCCGCCATTACCACATGTTCCTCCGGATCATCATGCAATAAACCTGTGTTAAGCCAACCCTTCGGCTGTTTCATTGTCTTTGGTCCCTTACACTAAATTGGCGACGAAGGTGGGATATGGCAGCCCACGGGACCAAGACATGCGCCGGTTTCGAAATCAGGAAACCGGGCGACTGGGAGATCTTCGAGATGGACTTCCAGGCCGCACTGATCGAGTCCGAAGTCACGGAAGAGGCGAAGAAAAGAGCCATCTTCACCAGGATGCTCGGACAAGAAACAAAAAGAACCTTGGTGGACCTGATTGCACCGAGGAGGGTGAGCAAATTCAAGGCCAAGGAACTCATGCAGATGCTGCGTGAGCACGTCCGGCCCGCCACGGCGATGTTTCCTGCTCGGAGTGCGTTTTGGAGGCGAGTCCAAGCGCCCGGGGAGACGGTCGCCGCATTCGTGGCGGCCCTGCGGCTGGCGGCCAGCCCATGCAAATGGGAGAATGCTGAAATCACCCTCCGGGACTGTGTGCTGTGCGGCCTGAATGATGCCGAAACCCAGCGCACATTAATGAACCAAAAGCCGCCTCCCACGTTGCAGGAGGTCGTGAGAGCGGCCCAGGCCGCAGAAGCTACGAAGGCCGGGGTCCAAGAACTTCAGGACTGGCGGCCAAAGTCGAGCAAAGCAGAGGCTCCGGTACAGGCGGCCCGGCGAACTTCGAGGTCGTCCACAGAGAGCAGCGACGACGAGGACATCCGGAGGGTCCGGAAGGAGAGCCGGCGATGCGACGGCTGTGGAGCGGCCCACGACCGCGTGAAATGCCCCTTCCGGAAGGCCGAGTGCCACAACTGCGGCCACCGCGGGCACATCGCCAAGGTGTGCAGGAAGAAGCACGAGACCCGGAGGAGCTGCGCAGACCGTTCCACGGGACAAGACCGCCCAACGAGACCCAAGGACGGCGCCCAGGCCACGCGGAAGCAGGACGGCGTGGGCCGCATCTCCGACGGCAGCGAGGACAACGCCCCAGTGTTCAGCGTGTCTACAGGACACCCCCGCTACTTTGTTGAGGTACTAGTCCAAGGGGTTCCCATTAGGATGGAAATTGACTCGGGGTCCTCATATTCAATCATTTCCCAGAGGGAGTTTTTGGGAATTGCCCCCCACAAGCGGCCCAAGCTCAAAGCATTGAGGTCCACACTACGGGACGTGCAAGGGAACAGTATTCCAGTGTTGGGGGTTGGAGAATTTCAGGTCAAATTCAAGGAGCACGCCGCGTCCCTTCCCCTAGTCGTGCTCAAGGGAGGAGATTGCAGCCTCCTCGGAACTCAATGGTTCCAGCCCCTGGGGTTGTTTATTGGGGGGGTGCACGCCATTGCGATGCACGCCGTTGGGACTGATCCAATTCAGGAGGTGTGCGAGGCGCACCCCGAAGTCTTCAAAAAAGGACTGGGGAAATTCAAGGGGCCCCCAGTGACTTTCGACCTGGACCCGGAGGTCCGCCCAATTCGCCTAAAACCACGCCGGGTGCCGTTCGCACTCAAGGACAAGATAGAGGCGGAACTGGACAAATTGGTGGGTCAGGGGATCCTTGTGCCTGTAGATTCTGCGGAGTGGGAAACTCCAATTGTAACCGCACTAAAGGCCAATGGGGAGGTCCGCATATGCGCCGACTACAAGTGCACCATCAACAAGGCGATCCGCCCGAATGCATATCCGGTGCTAAGCTCGACTTAGCACAGGCCTACCAGCAGCTCACGGTGTCCCCTGCCGCAGCTGCTGCGCAGACCATAGTCACCCATAAGGGGGCGTTCCAGGTGACATGCCTCCAGTTCGGCGTGAATTCGGCGCCTGGAATTTTCCAGTCACTCGTGGAACGCCTCCTGAAGGGGCTGGAGGGGGTGTTGCCTTATTTTGATGACGTGTTAATAACAGGGGGGAGTTGGGTTGAATTGGCCAAGAGGTTGGGAAAGGTCCTGACGATATTCGAAAAGGCGGGGCTGAGACTGCGAAAGGACAAATGCGTCTTCTTCGCAACCGAGGTTGAGTTCCTAGGGTTTTGTGTGACTCCTGAGGGAATCAAACCATCCAAGTCCAAGGTGGCAGCCATTAAGAAAGCCCCCCGCCCCACCTCCAAGCCCGAGTTGCAGTCGTTCCTAGGGCTGCTCAACTTTTACCACTCCTTCCTCCCCCGAAAGGCAGCGGTGGCTGAGCCGCTACACAAACTGCTAAAGAAAGACCAGGCATGGAAGTGGGGCGATGACCAAGAAAGGGCATTTAGCGAGCTAAAAAGCCTCCTGGCGTCCGACGCCATACTGACCCATTTCAACCCCAAACGCCCAGTAGTTCTGACCTGTGATGCATCTCCAGTGGGGGTGGGGGCGGTGCTGTGCCACGTGTTGGAAAACAGAAGGGAGGCCCCGATAGCATTTTACTCCAGGTCCCTGTCCCAAGCGGAGAGAAACTACGCACAGACAGACAGGGAGGCACTAGCAATAGTCGCGGGGACGAAAAAATTTCACGATTTTCTGTATGGCCGCCCCTTCACCATTGTGACGGACCACAAGCCCCTGCTAGGCATCTTTACCGCAGATAAGCCCACCCCTCAGATCCTGTCCCCGAGGATGCTCAGGTGGGCCATTTTTCTCAACGCGTATCAGCACGCGTTGGTCTACCGGCCCGGGAAAGAGATCAGCCATGCGGACGCTCTATCTAGGTCTCCCCTTCCCCTAACGCCCAGCCAGGTGAGCAAGTGAGAGCGGGACCACCAGGTTCTCATGATAGAGGTGCTGGATTCGCCCCCCGTAGTGCCCGCCGACATTGCCAAAGCGACAGAGAAGGACAAGACGTTAGCGGCAGTTAGCTCCTGGGTGCAGAAAGGGTGGCCAGCGTCCTCCCCAGCGGAGGAGTTTGCTCCATTTTTCAGAAAAAAGCTAGAACTGTCCCTAGAGAGGGGGTGCCTCTTGTGGGGGCAGCGGGTGGTGATTCCCACTTTCCTTCGGCCGCGGGTGCTCAAACTGCTGCACGTCAGCCCCCCAGTATCGTGCGATCCAAGGCGCTGGCCCGAAGTTACTTCTGGTGGCCCCAGCTGGACGCCGACATCGAGCACATGGTCGGCACTTGTGATAGTTGCCAATGCTCCAGACCAGAGGAGGCCCGCCTTCCCCACAGGGAATGGGACGCGGCTAAGGGGCCGTGGTCCCGGGTGCACGTTGATTTCGCGGGCCCGTTCAGAGGCACCCTGTTCCTTCTTGTAGTGGACGCTTTCTCCAAATGGTTGGAGGTTATCCCAGTCACGAGCACCTCCTCGGCCCAGACCATTAGGCATTTGCGGAGGCTCTTTTCCACGTTCGGCATACCCGACACATTAATTAGCGACAACGCTAGTTGTTTCACGTCCTCCGAGTTTAGGGCATTCATGGAGATTAACGCCGTTCGGCATATCACCTCCGCCCCGTTTCACCCGGCCACCAACGGCCAAGTAGAGCGCCTCGTCCGCACCACGAAGGACGCGTTGCGGCGCATGGGCCCGGGGGATCTGAACCTCCAAGTGTGTCAGTTTCTGCTAGGGTACAGGGTGACCCCGTTGGCGTCAGGATACTCCCCCGCAGAGCTCTTAATGCGCAGGAAACTGACCACCATCCTTACTAGGCTAGACCCCACGAGGGTAGAGGACAAAGGAAGGAACATTGGACTGGAGGCCACAAAGAGTTTCAGTGTAGGCGCCCCCGTGCACTGCAGGAATTATGCCAGCACGGGCCCAGCCTGGGTGCCGGGCGTAGTCGTGGAACAAACCGGCCCCGTGTCGTACCGCGTGGAAACCAATACAGGACTCTTGTGGAGGCGGCACGCGGACCAGCTCCGACGCAGGGTCCCCGATGAGCAGGGCGCAGACCGAGCAGGGACGAAGTCAGCGTTAGGGTTCTCTCCCACCCGTTTAGCCCAGGGGGAGGGAAGGGGGACCGCGGGCCCCCACCAAAGGGGGAGGAGGATGTCCTCATAGATACCCTGGGGGATCTTTCCGAGGAGGAGGAACCCGACCCCATACATATCTCGCGGAAGGTCCCCACAAATGCGGGTACCCCCACCAAGTTAGATTTTGATTTTCAGAACGGGGGGGGGGTTCGGAGTGGTCCCCCACCCGTCCAAGCGAGAAGAGGGGTTTTTCGTTACCCCCGACGGCCCCCGGTCTGCCCACAATGGAGTTTTTCCCTTCCCCTAAGGCCGCCAGACAGCGGCAAGCCACTAACAAGTCTCCCTCTCCCATTTCAGGACAAGGGACCAGGGAACAAAGAAGCAATAATGCCCCTGGGGGGGCAGCCCTCTTCACGGCCCAAACGCACATGCAACAAGCCATCTTGGCTGAGAGACTTCGTCTCATCCTAGGGGGGAGGGATGTTGTGTTCTGTAAAGCTGTGCCTTTAACAATGTACCTTTGCCATGTGTTATCAATGTAACCTTTCTGTGTGCAACATTATAACCATCAGCTGTATCAATGTAAACCTAATAAGGGGACGCGAGCTAGTGACCACCAGAGGGCAGTAGCGAGCGTCCAGCTCTCATGGATCATATTCACCTGGTTCAGCAGCGCGGGAAGATTCCCCACCACCTCTTCACCTGGTCAAGAAGGGCGTGACCTCCTACGACGTCACGCAGGCAGCAACCAATAGTCTGTCAACGAGCAACATTCAAATGTATAGCCAGCTGTATATATTGAGCCACTCATCCGCCATTACCACATGTTCCTCCGGATCATCATGCAATAAACCTGTGTTAAGCCAACCCTTCGGCTGTTTCATTGTCTTTGGTCCCTTACACTAAACAGGAGAAAATTCTCAGGGGAGAAATCCCAAAATCTTGTTGGCTAGCTATGCCTGCATAACTTGAAATTGGACTAGTGCCTGTGAATTTTCTGCCAAGGTAGAAGACTTATCCAGCAAACAGTTCCACAAATGCATTTATGCAACTAATTGCAGATTCAATTGCATGATCAGGCACTGCCTGCCTGAATGTAGCTTTCTACAAACTTTCACACAGATAACTTTATATTGTGCCAGTTGCAATAGGACTTCAACAATTGTCTTTTGAGAAATTTTAGCTAGGTTCTAGTTTCCAAAATATGCACATAAACTTTAATTGTGCCTTTAGAGGATCCGTTAAATTAAAAATGGAATTTTGATGGAGACCTTATTCTCATGTGTTATGAGAGAATAGATTTTTAAAAGAAGATATAAAGTAAGGAACCAATTTTGTAAACGGTTTGGGGAGAAAATGGTTCAGCAACAAACAGATACCAACCATCTTCCATTCCAATTTTTATGTGAAAATCTAATGCTATGCAAGATAAGTTATTGTCAGAAATTCCACTATGGCTTTTCACACTTTTTATGGCATAAATTTCAAAGAAATGAAACTAGCAAGTAAAATAAGTAAATGAGAGCTATTCACTTAATTATAACACTGGAAACATAGTGGCAGAAGTTCTGATAGCAAACACATTTTGTAGTTAAACATGAGATTGTCTTCCATTAAAAGCTGCCCTTTCTAAACCTATTGCTTTAATTAAAGTACCTAGTAATTATATTGATATATGACTGTATACATTAATCAGCTCTTTGTTAAAAGTTCGTTATGGCATATTAAACATCTTCATGAGACCATTTTTAAATGCATTTATATCAAACTAATGAAATCTGTTAACCATTAAGCTATATCAACTACACAAAAGATCACAACTGAAGTTGGCAGTCACAACGACACCTGAAAATATAAAACAGCATGTGTGTGCGAGCGTCCGTCTGTGCAATTTAGAAGTATGGAATAATTTAAAATACATCTATTTCTAGAATGTCGGACAATATATCAGGAAATTCCAGCAGTTGACAAAAAAAAGGCAAAATCCAAATCACAAATATAGATTTACAGTGAAAGCGCGGTGCCAAAATGGCCGCCGCGCTCTTTGCGGGGGGCCCCACCCGGACTTGGACATCTGGGTAGTTAGGGGGTGTGGCCACTCCTCTATAAAAGGGGTGGCCACGAGGCAGCCGAGCTGCCATTTTAGAATGCGACGGAGCGGTGAAGTTTGCTCCATCGCTCCCTCCTCTTTTCGCCTCTTTTCAAGAGACTTGATTTCGCTAGCCTCTATTTGAGGCTTCATTTTATTCTCACCTCTGTGCTAGAGGCTCGATTGGCTTTCAGAAGCGACGGGGCGGAGAAATTTGCTCCGTCGCTTCCTCCACTATTAGCCTCTGTTTGAGGCTTCTTTTTACTTTGCTTGCCTCTTTGCAAGAGGCTTGATTTCGCTCCGGACTGCAGTGGCTCAGATGGCTAAGAGGCTGACTGAGAGGCTGAAAGTCAGCGGTTCGATTCCGAGCACTGCAGAATGGGATGCTTCAATGTGGTGGGCTCAGCTCTCCCCTTTATTTTGCGGGAGTTCCACCAGGCCGGAGGGCTCGGATGGCAACCCCGTAGGTCCCGTGAGCCGAGGCTGGGGTCTCGGGCGGGGGGTGGCACAGGCCTGCCCCACTGCTTATTGGCCCGGATTGGGCATAGCGACCCACTTCACCATGGTGTGGGTTTCCGCCCCACCGTCATTCCGGCCCCTCATGGGCCGTATTGATAGGCATGCCCCTATTATGGCCGGGGATTACCATGGGTTACCCCGTATCGATTACCCGGTGGGGCCATCCGGCCCATCCGGCCCACCTCGTCTTGGTGGGTTAGATGTTGCGGATGCTCCCTTGCCTCCAATTCGACAATGGAGGCATCAATGGTTATTAATCCGCCACCTCGGATGGTCGGCGCGCCAACTTGGCGGTTCTGGCCCACGTGCCGGCCATGGCTGCGCAGTGGGCCACCAACGGGGTTGAGCTGCCGGAGGCCTTCAGGCCAGCGTAGGCTGGTGCCTTGCGGCTCCCCATCCGGCCCGGGACGCACGGGAACACGGAGCGAGAGGGACATCGTGAACTCCGACGCCCGCCACGGGCCGGAACCCCCAGTGGGGGTGGCTTGTGGGGGTGCACCGAGTGAGTATCCTGTTCAGGTTAGCACACCTCTGACACTAGCTTGTCATGCTGGGGGGGGTGTAGTGGCCATAGTCGCAGCAGGACAATTACACTCGGATTCTTAATGGGATTACCGCCCCTATGCTTTTATTTACTTCCCCTGGGCCCGTAGGGCCGGTTATGTGTTTATCCACTACAATCAGTGCCAATGGTGGTTCTGCTGTCGGCCGGTTGCTCTATGCCCCTGGGTGCCCACTTGTACTGGGCTATTAGCTAGGCACTGTGGTTTGGGGAATATATTCACGTTTTCTCCCTCCTGCATTGTGAACACACTGATTAGGGAATTAGGGGTAGGACGACAGGGTCAAGGAGTTGCCCCGTCACCGCACCCTGCCCCCCCTATGGGGCCGATTGGTTGCCGGCCAATTGGGCATCCATGGCAGGATGTATGAGGGCCCGTCCTCATTTGGCCGTTCCAATGGTGCAGTGCTGGGACAATGATGGCAGGGCCGTGGTTGTTTTCCCTGGCCCATCATGGTTAGCATACGTCAAGACCTTAGGCTTAGGGTGGCCCCTTCCCCTATGAGGCCAGCGATGACCCCTGTTAGTGAGTGTGGTTACTGTATGTGATTCTTATGCGACAACGCTTATGCTGCGTGCGGAGAGTCCACTTTCGGGCAACCACCTGTACCTTTATCTGGAGCTCCCAGATTGAGTTAGCTGCTACTACCTTCAACGGGGGACATGTTTTGCAGGGCACTGGCACTAGATCATGGGTTACGCGATCAGGAGTGGGCTCTGGTGAGGCTTCGCTCCTCAAGGGCCTATCAGCCGGAAGAGGCTACTAGCCTTGCGCTGCCATATGTCTGGTCGCTCCCCTACAGGTGTTTGTGGCAGCCTTTGGTTCGCGTCCCAGCCTGTCGTCTGCCACCAAGCAGGGTCTACCCTGACTGAACTGGAATTGGTACCCATTCCTCCTGGTTGGGTGCCACATCAGCTGCGGCTCCGCTTGGGTGCCCAGAGCCCGAGATATGTTGCAGGGGCAGGTGTGGATTTGCCCAATTTTCTCTGCCCATTCATCCCTGCACTGAATGAGTGCCTTGTCTGCCCTCTATTCTCCCTCCTTATTTTACAGACACAGTGTGTTCCCGCACACTGGTAGTAGTGTGGCTGGTGGGCCACAACTCTGTGCACTGGGGCGGTGCAGTATGCCACTTCGTTAGAATGGGGACCCCATCTCGGACGACGTGTAACCACGCGTATGCAGTGGTATGGGTGCATGGCCTAGAGGTGGCGGAAACTGTTGACATTCCTGATGTCCATTGGGGATGCTGGGCCGCCACATGTTTTAATGCTGCACTTCGGAGGCGGTGATCTTACCTGGATTGCTGGCCCGGACTTAAAGACTTCCGAGTGCAGTGACCTGGCGTTTCTTTGCCATTTATGGCCGTCTACACGATTGCTATGGTCATATATCATGCCGATGCAATATCATGGGTGACACTTTGTCCCAGCGTTTGGACCGTGCCTGACGGTCAGTGAACAGGGCTGCTGCCTGGTTCTTTATCTAGAATGGCCCGGGGACAGCCATTTGTAATCTGGGGATAGGGTTACATGAATTTGGCCTGTATTCTGGAGATGGGGTTCACCAGTCAACAAGTCGAGGCACCTCTCTTTTGAATGACGTGCAAGAGGGCCAGGTGACCGAATTGTCGGTCAGGGTGAGCGGCCCCTGCTGCAAGGTGGCAATGTTGCCAAGTGGAAGGTGCCTCTACGAGAGTCACACGTGATGCAGGGCCGCATCAACTTCACCTGCAGAGTGGTAATACCAGTCAGTGCTTTTGCCTAGTGTCTGGGTCACACTATGGCGGGTCTCGTTAAACGAAGCCGCGGGGTACAGCTGATTAGGGGTTTATGAGCGGACCTGTTGGTTTGGCTCACATTACCGCAGGACTTCCATGCTGTCGCATCGGGAGGTCTGAGCTTCTGGTCAGCCCCAGTTACAAGTACAGTCGGATGCCTCCGGCTCCCCGGGTGGGGGGATTTAATTAAGGACAGGGGTCTATGGTCATTGACCCCAGGGATGTCAGGGCATGGATCGCTTACGCGATCTTATGTTTCTAACAAATCTTCTCAATTCTGGGTACCCTTTATGCTCTGGGGGACAGGCGGCCTAATTCTGTGCTTCACTTTTGGTGTGGTAATGCTGCGGTGGTGCACATCGTCAATGCCCGAACGTCTAAATCACCTGAGTCATGGCCTCAGCTTGTATATTGTTCTGGGGTTCATGTGCTTTAAGGCGCTTCTTTAGGCTAAACATGAGCTAGTCATTTATAACGATATTGCTTATGCTTTCCCCTGCCTGCAGATTGCCCGGTTCTGCGGCTGGGCTCCGGACGCTTGTGAGCTACCCTCTCCACTCCTGGCTGTGATATGGTCATTTGGCAAGGAGACGTGAACCGGGCGAATTGCATGTATTGGTAACTCGCACACGCACTGCGCATCGGCATCCAATCCTTCACTTTAGAGCCTTTTTGTTGGTAAAGGCAATTGCCCAAAATGCGGCCGACATTGGTCGACTGGGTTTTTAGATTGTATAGTCTGCCCTATGATCTGGGGTTGGCTCCACGCACCATAGCCACCAGGCTTTGAGCATTGATACTCATAGCCAAAGCACGGGGCTTTCCTGACTATGCGAGGGTATTCTGAATAAGCCATGTATTAGGGGGGTGGACACGTGTATGTGGCTGCCGCCTGACACATGTCGCCCTATTCTCACAGATATTCTGACCCACCTTGCACGAGGTTGGCATAGACTATATTGCAGTAGGTAGGAGGAGTCTCTTTTCATGCAGCTACCGATGTAGCCTTTTTCTGGAGCTCGACGACTCAGCGAGCTGGTCCCATGGTCAAAGGGGGACGTGTTTTGTAGGGCACTGGAACTCGAAGATGTCTATATCAAACAAGAGTGGGCTCAGTTGGGGATTCGTCCCTCGAAGGCCAATCAGCATGGAGTGGGCAGTGGTGTATACTGCCATGATGTACATTTGCTGACATCATTCCGGTTGGTGCCCTACAAGCGATTGGCAGTGCCTGCTGCACGCCCTAGCCTGTCTTTCTGCCACCAGGATGGGTCTACCCTTACCAAATTTAAGTTCCGAAGGGTGACCGGTACCGCGCTTCACAGTGTGGGGCCCGTTATGGCACCCATTTATTTAGGATAGGTGTTTGGGGTACTCGGAGGCGGATATAGGTGGGCACGTGGGGGTGTGCGCGTATTTTTTCTATATGTATGTCCCCTCACTGTATGAGTACCTAGTTATGTCCTTAACCCCTTCTCCTCTTTTACAGATCCTGTGTGTCTCCACACACCGGTGGCAGTGGGGCTGGTGGGCCACAGCTATGTACACTGGGCAGCAGTATATGCTGCAGTGACAGAGTGCGGACCCCAGCTCGGGCTGCGAGCATCCGCACGTATGCGGTGGTATGTATGCGTGGCATGAAAGGGCGGGAATTGTTGCCATTCCTGATGTCCATCAGGGATGCTGGACTGCCTGATGTTCTTATTCTGCACCTCGGCGGCAATGATCTCACACGGATCACTGACCTTTCCTTAAACTGTCGAGGTGCAGTGATCTGGCATTTTATATCATTTATGGCTTACACACGGTCGCTATGGTCTAGCATCGTGCCGAGACACCAATTTAGAGGAGACATGGATCTCCGCGGTTCGGACCGTCCCGGCGGTCAGTGGACAGGGCTGTTGCCCGGCTCCTTGCTGAGAATGGCTTGGGGACCGCCATTAGATATCTGAGGATAGGCTTACAGAAATTTTGACCTCTAGGCAGGATATGGGGTCCACCTGTCGGTTAGAGGTATGTACCTATTTCTGGATGAGGTGCAAGCCAGGCCTGGTGACCGAGCTGACGGTCTGGGGGGGACGCCTCCCCGTCATGGACGCCTCCCCGTGTGGCGGGTAGCACTGGTAAGGTAAAGATTTATGACCCATAGGTATCCGGTAGGTTCGCAATTGACTGGCCAACACGTAGACAGGTACAGGGAAAAGAGGTTTGGCCGGTCAAGGGTGAACCAGGCAAGGGGTGATGGCAGGAGCTTCACAGCCTGCATCACCTTGATATTTAACGGATACACGTCATAGGGTGGGGTCAGTAGATAGTTTATTGACTATGGTCAACAATTTGTTTGTGTCAACAAACAAATTGATACAAATAGTTACATGTAGCCAATTTGCTTTGGCATTTTGGGAGGAACCTTACCAGTGTTACTGCGGCCTGCTTGCCTTAAAGAATTACAATTGGATGATTACACCAATTGAAAGTTATAATTCGGACTAGGGCATTATTCAATAAAAGTGGCCCGATGCCTTTATCCATATACCGGTGTTTGAGTCTTTCTTTGGGGGGTGCGCCTGCAATGAGCTGCAGTATTGATTTCATGAAATGATATTGAAGTCATCTAGGCAGCAGTTGCATCGTTATCTTGAATGTTGTATGGGCATCAGATATTGAAGTCGGGTGACCTTGTTGTGATGCATTTTGATGGTAAAGAGCAATTTCTCACACTGGCATAAAAGCAACAAGTGAGTCTACATTACAGGTGTACCTGTTCTTTGTCTGTCATTAGGGTTTCCTTCATACAATGTTGCATTTCAGTAGTGGATGTATTTGGTATGGTGCTAGTGACGCCACTGTTATGAAATCTTCCTTCATTGCAAGCATGTGCTCCACATTCTTCACTCTTCTCATATTTACTTATTTCTACTTCTGTTGCCCATTGTGGTTGGACCACTTCATCTCCCAGATCTCCTCCTTTGTGACAGAAGAATGGGGGTACTGTTGATACTGATTGTACATGTGATTAGTGGTGCTCTCCCCTCTCTAGTTTACTGGTGGTGTTCTTTTCCAATCTATGGCTGATCCTTCATTAAATTAATAGTGTGTCTTGTTCTCCTTATGGTGGGAATTACAGCATTATAATAAACAGTGTTCCATGTGTTTAGTCATACCTGCCACACAACCATGGAAACGTCTGTAGAAGCAGATAGTGCTGGCTCTTCAGCTATGAAACAGAGATGAGCACTGAACCCTAGAGTTGGATACAACTGGCTTCCCAGCAAGGGTGACCTTTACCTTTAATAACACATGTTACAGAAGATTTGCATGAGAGAAGGAAGATTGTGCTACATTGCCATGATCATGAGGAAACAACTAGAAAACCCTGATCCCCTCTTTTCTCCTTTACTGGAGGTGTCCACCTTGTTGGGTAATAACTGCAGCTCCCCAACACCCGTTTTAGAAGTTTGATTGTTTGTTTAATTTATACAACCACCTTCCTCGCCTAAGTGACCCAAGGCGGCTCACAATATCAATCAAAACCCACACCCGATATCAGTTAAAACCAAACACTATAAAACTCTCTAAAACATCCTTAAAACCTCCCCCATCCCCTTAAAAGAAAGACACCCGGGCAGGAGTAATAAAAATAAAACTAAAACCCAGGCAGGGCTAAATAAGCCAGGAGAGCTAGGTTGTGGTCCCCACGCCTGCTGGCATAGCCACATATGTAAGGCCTTCCTGAAGGGGAGCAACTCTACCTGGAGGCATAGTTCAAGTGGCAGGAGGTTCCATAGGACAGGAGCAGATACCGAGAAGGCTCTCCTCCTGGTCCTAGTGAGATGTGTCTCACTGGGTTAGCTTTACTTTGTTCCTGCTAGTGGGAAAAATAGTGTGAGCTTATGACATAATTTCATTAGGAATTGCTGGCTGACAGCAATGGTGTGTTCCTACTACATCACAGTACTATAACTATCCTGTTCTACTACTGGCAGCAAAGTCTCCCTTCAACTCTACAATGGTAATGAGTCTATATAATCAAGAAATATATACAACACTTTCCTTTGTAAAAGACACTACTGCAGGGAACCATGAAGGGGGCTTGCACCTCCAAGCACCACACCAATTAGAAGGAACAAACTGTAGAGTTCAGCTATTGAGCTGTTTTGTTGAAAGGAGACTCAGCAACTGAGCTTAATCTCAGTAAGATGACTGCCTTTTCTTGGGGTACAGCAGAAGGAGGAGCTCGTCAGGTTTCCAAGACTGCACTTTACCTGCTTTAACCTCCCTTACTTCAGAACAGCTGTTCTTAAGGTTTCCGATATAATTTCCTGCTGTCACTATTCTCTTGTCCATTCATGGAGGAGATATTTGTTGTTTAGAAGTGAAAGAGGCAGCAGATGTTCCTGACATCCCCATTTTAGCTTAATAAAACTAGGTCTTGAATTGTTGATTGTATCACAAGTGCTTTCCTCTAATAAACACAAACTCTCTTATTTTCTCAGAAAGAAATGTGAATCTGGTTCTGTACAAAGGGGGAATTGTGCTCAGGTAGTCCTTCCAGGTTTTGCACTCACAAGTTAACATTACTCTTGAGCCACTGTTTGCTACTCTCCAGGAGGTATCCCTGCAACATGGAGATAAAGAAAATGCAAGAAACATGTGCATGGCCTGTAGAAGAAAAGAATGTGCATTGCTTGGTATGAATAGGTAATTGTGTTGCATTAGGTGAGGAAAGGGGACAGGAGAGAAGCAGTCATTTGGAAGCTGAAGATAATAATGACTGACATGAGAACTGACAAAGTCAAAATGAATTATATCAAAACACCTGATCTGAGTCCATGAATTCTGTTGTTGATCATCTTTCTGTAGCTGTTATATAGCCAACAAACAAAAAACCCCATTAGTTTTAGTTTCCAGATTTGATGCTTTGTTTCTGGGGGGGGGGGGGGTTCACCTCATCTTCTCTTTTTCTCTGCTTAAATCTTCATGACTCAGTTTGGGTGGAGAAATGGATTTATCTTCCAGATGAAGGAAGTGCCAACCAAAGACAGCTCTGCTTGCTAATCAGCAGAGAAAACTGAGAGCAAAGGGACTTAACTGCCTCCAGAAGGGGCTTCTGTTCTGTGTCAGCTGAATCTTGTCAATCATTATCTCAGTCAAGATGACAAGTTTGAACAAAGGGTCTTAGCCAACATCATTTCAGGTTTGAGTGGCTGCCTACTTCAGGGGTTCTCAAGGTTTCCGCATGATGGGGTGGAGTACTCACCACCAGACTATGCTACGGCCCTGACACAATGGCGGTGGGCACATTTGTGCATGCATGGGCATGCCCACTTCTGCTTCTTGGGTTGTCGCCACAGGCTGGATGGAATGACATTGGGGGCCAGGACTGGCCCACAGGCCATAGGTTGCGGATGTCTAGCCTACTTCTTTCCCAAAAAGTGGAGAGGGAGGAGCCAAATGGATTTAGCCATTTTAGTGAGAGGTATTACATGAGGCACCCACCAAGCTTACTTTAAGAGAGTCACAAGAACATAAAAACACATTCTTATACTGATACAAACCATTGGTCTGCTTCTCCCATCCAAGACAATGATGCTTTGAGGAAAAGATTTAGGGAGGGCTACATGAGGCCTGTGGGTCTGAAGGACTCATCTGGAGAATAAACTCTGGCCAGCAGGCAAGTAATTTCATGTTTCTGCTATGACATTAATGGAAATTGGAAGGCATGTAGGACTGTTTTTCAGTAAATACTTATCCAGTTGAATCCTAAAATCAATTCAGCATCAGGGAGATAGTGAGGGTAGACTAGCTCTTGTGATTTCTACCCAGGGGAGCAGAGATGGCTGGTCATTCATACATCCAGTCCTGTTAAATTTATGTCCCATTCTGTTTTGAAAAAGCAAAATGAACTGGAAACTGGAACAAAATAATACTACAGATAAACCTGAAATAGTTATATTGCATTAGACAAAAGTTTGCAGCATACTAAAGAGAAGCAAACTGGGCCAGTGTACTTCTTTCCCCAGCTTATACAAAACTTTATGTTACATGGAAGGCAAGGTGGTATACCATCAGTATCAGAAACATGTTTTAGATTATGTCTTTTATCTGTTCTTTTAAAAGCAGGAACGTGATATGTAAAGGAATCTACCTGCAGTTATCTTGTAAACATTAAGATAATGGTGGTAGAGTCATAATGGACAACTATTTTTTTTGTTTCTCGGTTTATTTGTTTCATAAAAGGTGTGTGTGTGTGTGTGGGGGGGGAGAGACAAATCTTCTTTCTTTTAATAATAATCCTAGAACTGCAGAGCTGGAAAGGACTCTATGGATCATTGAGACCAGCTCCTGTCAAGGAGGCACAGGAGAGAATCAAACTCTCAGCCTCTGCCTCCTCAGCCAGATAACTCAACCACTGAGCTATCCAGTTGAAGGCCAGTTTACACACTGAGGTCTGGCATATTCATTTTGAAATGTAAGAACAGTCACTCGCGTGTCTGCCCCATCTTACTACACATACACTGTCAATGTCTGCATTTTGTCTCAAAGGGTGATTAAGTCATAGATTGTAGAGTTGGTTTCAGAATCAGATCACAGTGTGTTCAGCTGAGCGAGTCACAAGGACCAAAAACATAAGGTTGTGACAGAAATGAAATGCAGAATGTTGAAGGAAAATTCTTTAAGCTAAGAAAAGAAGAAGAAAGATAGATGGAAGAAAAGTTAAATCAAAAAATTAGGATAGATTTCTTAATAAACTAAGGAGGGGAAATTGTTATGTCCAGCCCTTGCAAGCAATAGTCCAGACAACGATGAACAAAACAGCAACAAGTCTTTATTTAACAGTCTATTCAAGATGAGCTTACAAGGCGTTCCAGACACAGAGATGGCTATACAGTCCCATGGAATCAGTCCCTCCAGAGTGTGCCAAGGAAGGAGGTAATACCTAGCTACTTTAGGATTGTAGCATAATGGAGGAGACCCAGGCTAGCACATTGCTGGCTACCTATACAGAGAGGGAATTATAGATCTGGTCCGGCCCCACCCTTGTTTACCTGTGGGGTTTATATAGTGTCTCCATGGTTGTGGCTTCTTGATACAAAGTAGCGACCCACCGGATGACCATAACTAACCAATCATAACAGGGAATATATGTATTTAACCAATAGAGAACAGGATCCAAAACTGTAGCCAATCACAGGACTTTGATTAGCATAATGAACGCACCCTGTGCAGGGGATTTTGTGCCACTTTCTGTTCCTCATTTGGATGGTGGGAAACCACCATTTTCCTCCTGGAAAGGTGCTGCCCGCGCTACTTGCAAATGTGCCTGAATACACAACATTCCTTCTCCCTAAGATTTCAGTAGGGACCACCAGGTAAAACTAAGATATGGAATCCTCCTCTGACGACTGAACTATCTTGTGATCATGACAATGCTCTACAACCTCCCAGCTTGTGTTCTGTGGCTCATAAGTTTTTCTGGTTCTCGTCGGTGCGAACAAAGGATTTTGCATCCATGGGGGTTTTGTGTGTGAGTAAGCAAAGGCAAACCAATACGGCGAATGGTGTAGCTCCTTTTCTTCCTGGGCCAAGTTAACCGTAGATGACACCAAATGTGGTGCATGTAAAGAGCTCTCGTGTTCCAAACCCTTAACCCATTTTCCCACAAGCAAACCAGGACTCTTTGCTCGGGTCCTTAGCAGATTCTCTGCAACTGCTGAGGTCTCTTGAGGGGGCCCTGCCCCTAGACTTAGCTTCCTCAGCTGCCTGCAATAAACGGTTTGATGTTCGCTCTCCAGTACCGCCCTCAATCCCTGGGATTGAGGGTGTTCCCACAACCCCTTTTTTTCCTCGGGGAAATGAGCCTGCACTGTGGCACTCCTTCTCATACCAGTTTATGTTTGGAGGTGATGATAATGCTTGCATCCCCTCTCCAACCCCAGGGGATGGTGAAGGCCTATCCACTGGTGGGGAACCTGAGAATCTCCCAAAACAAGATGTGTTCCCAGTACCATGTTGTAGCCCCCAAATCTCAATGGAGTGTTCGATCCCTGGCCACCAGAAATAGCTACGCATAACATCCTGGGAGTGGAGAAAATCTTGGGACCCACTTAACAAGTGCTCAAGCAGTTTGGCCCGCAACCCACATGGAACCACTGTCTTGCAAAGCCTGTATAAGCACCCTCTCAACATTGAGAGTATTTTTCAGTCCTGGTAATACACACTTGCCTCCGTATTGTATGGAGAAGGTGGCCACCCAATGTCCACCCACACAATAACATCCAACAACAATGGGTCAATCTTTGAAGCTCCCTGAGTAATAACATTGCATGGGACTCATCCTCAATTCAAAGGACTGGTTCTCTCTCCCCCCCATTGGATTCCTGTAAAACAAATGCCCAGTGGCCTGAACCATTGGGACCCCAAATTGTTTATCTTGCCCGCTTTAGCAACAACAAGGGGCAGACTCACATAGACACAGTTATAGTGGACTTCAAAGTTCCCTATTCCCCAAACTGGAATGTTGCAACCCGTAAGTCCACTAACCTGCCTGGAAGATTCTTGAGCTTAGGTTGGAGGTCAGGTGGAATGTGGCGATACTCAGCTTTGGTCACAATGGAGAGGAAGGTCCCAGAGTCCACCTCAAATTGGAAAGGTACCTCTTCGATGCGGAGGTCCACACTGATTCTGTCCTTCAGGTCTCATCTCTCGTCATCAGCCCCAATGCTTGTGAAGATCTTGGCTATGCAGAACTGGAGTTCGGCTGGAGTCTTGGTGGATCTTCGATGCATTACCTACAAACCTTGGAGATGTGGCCTGTTTTCCCGGAACGGTGACACGAGGTGGTCTTGTAGGAATACTTGGTGCGAAGATGGTGCTTCCTGCATCCTCAGCACAGCACAACCAATTCAGGCATTGACATTGGTGCCCATGTTCTCCGTGGTGAGCTGTGCGGTCTTTGCGGACATGGCCAGAGGCTTTGGGAAAAATGGCTACGGTCATAGCTGGACCCAGCGACTCTTTGTCTTTGAGGGCCGACCTGAGCTGGAAATGCTCATGCAGGGTGTGCAGTAAGGCTGGTAAGGAGATTTGCTGGAGCATGTTGGACTGCCGAAGTTTTGAAACAATGTCGAGAGTCTCTAGCCCACAGTGGGCCAAGAACGTTGCCTTCCATAGCGCCGGCTCAACTTTCCTTACTGTGAAGTAGCTCTCCAGCTGGACTTCATAGTACAGCCATAGGCGAGGCTTGCTGATGTTGAATGGATGCAGCCAAAGGGAGACTTTGTCAGCCTTCTCGTTGTTCTTCTATCTCATCCTCGTCGTCAATGTTATGTCCGGTCCTTGCAAGCAATAGTCTAGACAACGATGAACAAAACAGCAACAAGTCTTTATTTAACAGGCTATTCAAGATGAGCTTACAAGGCGTTCCAGACACAGAGATGGATATACAGTCCCATGGAATCAGTCCCTCCAGAGTGTGCCAAGGAAAGTGGCAATACCTAGCTACTTTAGGATTGTAGCATAATGGAGGAAACCAAGGCTAGCATGTTGCTGGCTACCTGTACAGAGAAGAAAGTATAGATCCAGTCCGGCCCCACCCTTGCTTACCTGTGGGGTTTATATAGTGTCTCTCTAGTGGTGGCTTCTTGATACAAAGTAGTGACCTGCCAGACAACCGTAACTAACCAATCATAACAGGGAATATATGTATTTAACCAATGGAGACCTTTGGACTCTGCATGTGCTCTTAAGCAGAGCTGCTGCTGAGGAGAGCCAAACAAAGGAAGTGAGCACTGGTAAGTTTTGCAGTTGAAGTAGAGCTGCTTTAGAGGCCTGCACGCCTAACAGCGCACGAGATTGCAAACTAGTAACAAAGGAAGAATATAGTCTTACTAGGTACAAAGGTAGTAAACATGTATATTTTTGAGGCCCAGAATACTGCACTTGTTAAAATGGATTCTGAGGGAACAGATGTAGTTACCTGCAATACTTGTGCCATGTTTGTGTTGTGTTCTTGCCAAAGCATATGGAGAACTACACTTGCAGCAAGTGCAAGCTGGTTGCACTACTAGAAGAGAAGGTCCAGCAGCTAGAGGCCCGCATATCTAACCATCAACAAATTAAGGAGCTTGAGCTGTTCTTGGACAGAGCGGAGCAGACTATGCTGGACAAAGAAGAGACAAGGCACAGTTATGAGTGAGAAGGCCCTTCACTAACTCAGGAGGGAGATGTTTGGAGGAATGTGACTCAAAGGAGGAGAAGAGTAGGAGATCACTCTGAGAGTCTGAAATTACAGAATAAATTTGAGGCTCTTTCCCTCATCACACCTGATGAGGAACACACAGAGGAACAACTGGTTCCACCTGATGATCTCTCCTTCATCACACTTGATGAGATCCAGGAAGATAAACAATAGGAACAAACTGAGTTTCTCTCCCTTAATATGGTTGATGAGGTGCATGTAGATGAACAGATTGCAGGAGAGAGGCTCCTTGTACTAGGCGATTCAATAATTAGAAATACAGAGAAATGGATGTGTGAAGCACATGATAACCGTATGGTGACTTGCCTGCCAGGTGCAAAAGTTGCAGACATCACAAGAAATCTAGATAGATTGTTAGAGAGAACTGGGAACGAGCCAGTTGTCATGGTACACGTTGGTACCAATGATGTTGGGAAGGCCAAGCGGTCTGTCTGGAATTGAAATTCAGGTTGTTAGGAAGAAGATTGAAGTCCCGGACTTCCAAGGTAGCATTTTCAGAAGTGCTGCCTGTCCCTCGCGCAGGACCTACCAGGCAGGCAGAGCTCAGAAGCCTCAATGCGTGGATGAGGCGGTGGTGTCGAGAGGAGGGTTACAGATTTGTCAGGAACTGGAGAACATTTTGGGACAAGCCAAATCTGTTCAGGAGGGATGGGTTGCATTTGAATCATGATGGGACCAGATTGCTGGCACTCAACATCAAAAAGGCTGCAGAGCAGCTTTTAAACTGATAACTGGGGGAAAGCCGACAGGAGCTGGGCAGCATCCGGTTTGGGAAAGTGTGTACTTGAGTAGTGAGGAGGATGCAAAAATTACTGAGCAGAGCAAGGAGCTAGTCACCAGCACTCTAGCAGAAGGATGCAAGAGGCAATCTAACAATGCAACTGGACTCAAAAGACTGTATCAGGAAAGCATATATAAATGCTTGTATACAAATGCCAGAAGTCTCCGGAACAAAATAGGGGAGATGGAATACTTAGCAATAGATAAGAATATTGATATCATTGGTATCACTGAAACCTGGTGGACGGATGATAACCAATGGGATACAGTTATCCCAGGCTACAAACTGTACAGGAAGGATAGGAAGGGGCAAACGGGAGGTGGTGTAGCCTTGTATGTCAAAGAAGTGATAAAATCGTATGAATTGGAATATCTAGGTGATTTGGAGTCACCATTAGAAGCTCTGTGGGTAAGAGTACCAGGCCACAAGGATGGTCTAACAGTAGGCATATACTATCGGCCTCTGGCCCAAACTCTTGAGGGAGACTGGCAGTTGGAGAATGTTGTAAAGGAGGCATCCAAGAAGGGAAGCCTGGTTATAATGGGGGACTTCAATTACCCTCACATAGACTGGGTGAACTGTTGTTCAGCACATGATAAAGAGATAAAGTTCCTAGATATGCTAAATGATTGTTCCCTGGGACAGATGGTTGAAGACCCAACTAGAGGTACAAGAATCCTTGACTTGATGTTAAGATGTTAATGTGACTGATCCAATAGGGAACAGTGACCACAACTCAATTATGTTTAACTTGATCATAGACCGCAAGTCACTGATAAAATCTAACACAGAGACCTTAAATTTTCAAAAAGGAAATTTCCCAAAGATGAAGAAACTAGTAAAAAAGAAGCTGAAAGGGAAAATTGAGAGAGTCCAAACACTCCAAGAGGCATGGAGGCTGTTTACAAAAACAATAACACAGGCCCAATTGGAATGCATACCCAAAAGGAAAAAGGCCACTGCCAGGTCCAAGAGGACTCCAATGTGGCTTACAGGAGCTGTTTGGGAAGTGACCAAGAGCAAGAATAGCTCATTTAGAAGATGGAAGGTTTGTCCAAATGAGGACAGCAGGCAGAAACATAAATTCTGGCAGAACAAATGCAAGGCAACAATCAGGAAAGCAAAGCAAGACTTTGAGGAGCGTATTGCTAAAAATACTCAGAGAAGTAACAAAGACTTCTTTAAGTACATTAGAGGTAAGAACCCAACTAGGAAGGCCATTGGACCATTAGATGACAATGGAAGGAAAGGAGGAACAGAGGATTACAGAGAGACTCAATGAATTCTTTCCTTCAGTATTCACTGAAGAAGACAGAGACCACATGCCCAAAACAGAGCCTATCTTCGTAGGGAGGGAAACCGAAGAATTAAGCCAGATAGAAATAACTAGGGAGGAGGTCCTTGCATGTCTTGTTAAACTAAACACTAACAAATTACCAGGACCAGATGGCATCCATCCACGAGTTCTCAGGGAACTTAAAGATGAAATTGCTGATCTCCTAGCCAAAATACATAATCTTTCCCTCAAATCAGGCTTTGTGCCTGATGATTGGAAGGTAGTGAATGTAACACCAATTTTCAAAAAAGGATCCAGGGGTGATCCAGGAAATTACCGACCTGTCAGTTTGACGTGTGTCCCAGGTAAAGTGATGGAAACCATCCTAAAAGATAGAATTAATAGGCACATAGAAGAGAAGGCGCTGCTAAAGGAGAGCCAACATGGCTTTTACAAGGGCAAATCATGCCTCACTAATCTGTTGGAATTTTTTGAGAGTGTCAACAAGCATGTGGATAAGGGGGATCCAGTTGACATTGTTTATCTGGACTTTCAGAAGGCTTTTGACAAGGTCCCACACCAAAGGCTCTTGAATAAACTTACCAATCATGGAATAAAGGGACAGGTCTTGTCCTGGATCAGCAACTGGCTAAGGGACAGGAAACAGAGGGTAGCACTAAATGGACACTTCTCCAAGTGGAGGGAAGTAAAGAGTGGGGTCCCCCAAGGTTCAGTACTGGGACCCCTGCTTTTCAACCTCTTCATAAATGATCTAGAGGTAGGAGTAAAAAGCAAGGTAGCCAAATTTGCTGATGACACTAAATTATACAGGGTAGTGAAAACTGTGAGAGATTGTGAGGAGCTCCAGAGGGATCTCTTGACACTGGGGGAGTGGGCAAAACAGTGGCAAATGAGCTTCAACATTAGTAAGTGCAGGGTGATGAATGTTGGGGCAAAGAACCCCAATTACATTTATAAACTGATGGGGCCTGAACTCTCTGCAACAAACCAGGAAAGGGACCTTGGTGTCCTGGTGGACAACTCAATGAAGGTGTCAACCCAGTGTGCCTCAGCAGTGAAAAAATCAAACTCAATGCTAGGGATCATTAGGAAGGGTATAGAAAATAAGTCAGCAAATGTCATTTTGCCTCTTTATAAATCTATGGTGAGGCCCCATCTGGAATACTGTGTACAGTTCTGGTCGCCATACCTCCAGAAGGATATTATGGCACTGGAAAAAGTGCAGAGGAGGGCAACCAGAATGATTAGGGGACTGGAACACCTTCCTTACCATCTGAGACTGCAACGGTTGGGCCTCTTCACTCTTGAATGACAACGTCTAAGAGGTGAACTGATTGAAGTTTATAAAATCATGCACAGTGTGGACAAAGTAGATAAGGAAAAACTGTTTTCCCTATCGCATAACACTAGAACTAGGGGACACTCCATGAAACTTTTGGGTTCTAGTTCTTAAACAAATAAGAGAAAGTACTTTTTCAGCCAGAGGATTACTGGTCTATGGAACTCCCTGCCAGAAGAAGTGGTGACAGCTGTCAGTCTTGACAGCTTTAAGAAAGGATTAGACAAGTTCATGGAGGACAAGGGTATCAATGGTTATAATTATGGATACTTAAGGACAACCTCCGGGTTGGAGAGATAGGCAGGATATCTCTCAATGCCATTTCCAGGGATTCCTAAGCAGGTGAAGGCATCTGCTTGGGAATACCCTGAAGGAAGTGGTGAGCCACTGTGTGAGACAGAATGCTGGACTGGATGGGCTGTGCCCTGTTCCAGCAAGGCTGTTCTTATAGGATTTTATTTATTTATTTATTTATTTATATTCAAATTTATATGCCGCCCAATCAGGTAAACCCGACTGTAGCCAAAACTGTAGCCAATCATAGGACTTTGATTAGCATAATGAGTGTGCCCTTTGAGGGGCTTTGACGCCACTTTTTGTTCCTCATTTGGATGGCAGGAAACTGCCATTTTCCTCTTGCAAAGGCACTGCTTGCAAATGTGCCTGAATACACAACAAAAATCTAACATCCCTAGAAGAAATGATGAAAAATCTGTTGTTTTCTATGCATGTAAAGACATCAATGGAACACCTTCTGGGGTTCCTGGGTTCCTGGTCATATGACTAGTCCTACAACAGGACTGACTAAGCAACCCTCAATAGCCAACCAGCGAAATGAAACAGATTAAGATATTTTGGGTAACTTCTTTAACACCATCACATGAGCAAATTGGATTGTAGTTAGTAGAAATTTTAGTGTATGGGACCAAAGACAACCGGACAACCGAAAGGTTGGTTTAACACAGGTTTATTGCATTGCATGAGGTTCCAGTGAAGCATGAGGTAATGGCGGTGATACATCTCAATATATACAGTAGCTCTCTACATTTGAATCTTGTAGCACGGTAGCTCATTGGCTGCTACCGGCGTGGCCTCGCCCAGGCACGCCTCTTTCTTCTGCTGCTGAATGCGGGGAAGATTTTCCCGCGGCTGTCCGTGATTGAGCAATGTGAACCATGTGAGGCTGAACGCTCGCAGCTGCCCTCTATGGGCTGTCTGCTCGCGCTCCTTTACAGCTGGTATCGTTTGTATCTGGAGTGGTTACATTCTTGCCTTTACAGTATAATGAACATGCATACATACATACATAACATCCCTCCCCCCTAGGATGGGACGAAGTCCCGCAACCATTGTGGCTTGCCGCACGTGCGCTTGGGACGCGCTTGCGTCTGACCTAGTACTGGAGAGCCTGTGATCCCTGACTCCGCGGGTGCTTGTCCTGCAACGGGAAACGGGGATTTGTTAGTGGCTCCGTGGGGCGTCCGTGCCTGCCTCGCGCCCGGGGATGGGAAGGGAATGAATAGTTGGGAGGTGAACCCCTGCCTGTTGCTCTCTGACCCCGGGGATCCACCTATTGTGAACCGCGGAACCGATGAGGTCGCCCTTGCGGTTCGGCTACCTTCTGATCCCTGCTCGGGGGACCTTGAGACTGTGGTGGGCGGACTCACTGATGCCTCCCGTCTTGGGGGTGTCGGTCTCCGGGAAAGTGGCGCTATATCGCATTCTAACTCACAGGGGCTACTGGGACTGTAGGTACCAGAGGCTGAACTGAAACCCCTCTTTTCGCTAGGACGGGTGGGGGACCACTCCGCTAACTCCCCCTGGTACTGTAAATCAACGTCTAAACTTCTATGGGCATCTGTGTTTCGGGGAAACTCCCGCGGGGTATGTGTGTGGTCGGGGCTCTTCCCTTTCTTCGGGGACTCCCGCAAAAGATTTCTGTGGATCGATTCCCTTTCCTCCCCCCTTGGTGGGGACCCTTGCTCCCCTTTTCCTCCCCCTTGGGTTAAGCGGGTGGGGGAGTACCCTAACGCTGATTCGATGCTATTCTCGTCTCCGTCCTGCTCTCCGGGGACCCTGCGCCTGAGTTGGTCCACGTGTCGCCTCCACAGGAAGCCTGTACTGGTTTCTACACGGTATGAGACGGGGCCGGTTTGTTCTACTACGGTGCCCGGCACCCAGGCTGGCCCCGCGCTGGCGTAGTTCCTGCAATGCACCGGGGCGCCTACGCTGAAACTCTTTGTGGGTTCCACCCCTATGTTCCGCCCTTTGTCCTCTACTCTCGTGGGGTCTAGCTTGGAGATTCCCGTGGCCAGCTTCCTGCGCATCAACAGCTCTGCGGGGGAGTACCCTGACGCTAGTGGGGTGACCCTGTATCTTAGCAGGAATTGGCACAATTTCAGGTCGAGGTCTCCGGGGCCCATGCGCAGTAGTGCGTCTTTCGTGGTGCGCACGAGGCGCTCTACTTGGCCGTTGGTGGCCGGGTGAAAGGGGGCAGAGGTGACATGCCGAATGGCGTTGCGCTCCATGAATGCCCCGAACTCGGCGGACGTGAAACAGCTGGCGTTATCACTGACGAGGGTGTCGGGTAAACCGAACGTGGAGAAGACCCTCCTTAACTGTTTGATTGTTGTGGCCGAGGAGGTGCTTGAGACTGGAATGACCTCCAACCACTTGGAGAATGCGTCCACCACGAGGAGGAAAAGCGTTCCCCTGAACGGGCCAGCAAAGTCTACATGTACCCGGGACCAGGGCCCCCTTGCCGTGTCCCACTCCCTAGGTGGCGAGCGAGCCTCTTCTGACCTTGAGCTTTGGCACGCTTCGCAAGTGCCGACCATGTGTTCGATGTCGGCGTCTAGCTGGGGCCACCAAAAGTAACTGCGGGCCAGCGCCTTTGAGCGGACGATCCCCGGGTGGCTGACGTGCAGCAGTTTAAGCACCCTCGGCCGGAGAGGCGTGGGGATTACTACCCGCTGTCCCCACAAAAGGCAACCCCTCTCTAGGGACAACTCTAGTTTCTTTTTGAAAAATGTGTCGAATTCCGCTGCTGGGGAAGACACGGGCCACCCTTTCTGTACCCAGGAGCAGACTGTGGCCAGCGTTTTGTCCTTGCCTGTCGCTTTGGCGATGTCGGCCGGTACTACTGGAGGGGAGTCTAGAACCTCTATCATTAAGACCTGATGGTCCCTCTCTACTTTGTCCACGTGGCAGCAATCCCGGGGAATGGGGGACCTCGACAGGGCGTCGGCATGGCTGATCTCCCTCCCGGGCCGGTATACCAACGCGTGCTGATACGCGTTGAGAAAAATGGCCCACCTGAGCATTCTCGGGGACAGGATTTGGGGTGTGGGCTTATCTGCGGTGAAAATGCCTAACAAAGGCTTATGGTCAGTCACTATGGTGAAGGGGCGGCCGTACACAAAATCATGAAATTTCTTGGTCCCCGCAATTATTGCCAGTGCTTCTCTGTCTGTCTGAGCATAGTTCCTCTCTGCTTGGGACAAGGACCTAGAGTAGAACGCTATCGGGGCCTCCCTACCGTTCTCCAGCACGTGGCATAACACCGCCCCCACCCCCACCGGGGATGCATCGCATATCAGGACCACTGGGCGTTTGGGATTGAAGTGGGTCAGTACGGCATCTGATGCCAGGAGTCGCTTCAGGTCATTGAAAGCCTTCTCCTGGTCGTCGCCCCACTTCCATGCCTCGTCCTTTTTTAAGGACGAGGCATTCAATTTGTGTAGCGGTTCTGCCACGGCTGCCTTCCGTGGGAGGAAGGAGTGGTAGAAGTTGAGCAGTCCGAGGAACGACTGCAACTCGGGCTTGGATGTGGGGCGAGGGGCCTTCTTGATGGCGGCTACCTTGGATTGGGCTGGCCTTATTCCCTCGGGAGTGACACGGAACCCTAGGAACTCAACCTCTGTAGCAAAGAAGACGCATTTGTCTTTCCGCAACCGCAACCCCGCCTTTTCGAATATTGTCAGGACCTTTCCCAACCTAGTTGCTAATTCGGCCCAGCTCCCCCCTGTAATCAATACGTCATCAAAGTAGGGTAACACCCCCTCTAACCCCTTCAGGAGGCGTTCCACAAGTGACTGGAAGATCCCGGGCGCCGAATTCACGCCGAATTGTAGGCGCGATACCTGGAACGCCCCTTTGTGGGTGACTATGGTCTGCGCAGCAGCTGCGGCGGGGGTCACCGGGAGTTGCTGGTAGGCTTGGGCCAGGTCGAGTTTAGCGAAACACCTCCCCCCGTGTAACCTGGCCAACAAGTGGCTGACTACCGGCACCGGATACGCATTAGGGCGGATCGCCTTATTGATGGTGCACTTGTAATCAGCGCATATGCGGACCTCCCCGTTGGCCTTGAGCGCTGTTACAATTGGAGTTTCCCACTCCGCAGAATCAACAGGAACAAGAATCCCCTGGCCCACCAATTTGTCCAACTCCGCCTCTATTTTGTCCTTTAGTGCGAAGGGCACTCTGCGCGGTTTAAGTCTGATTGGACGTACTCCAGGGTCCAGGTCGAAAGTCACTGGGGGGCCCTTGAATTTCCCGAGCCCCTTTTTAAAAACCTCGGGGTGCGCGTCGCACACGCTCTGTATTGGATCAGTCCCGGCGGGGTGTGCTTCCACGGCGTGTACCCCCCCAATGAACAACCCCAGGGGCTGGAACCATTGAGTCCCGAGGAGGCTGCATTTACCTCCCTTGAGGACGACTAGGGGAAGCGTTGCGGTGTGCTTTTTAAACTGGACCCGGAACTTCCCAACCCCCAACACTGGGATGCGGTTCCCTTGCACGTCCTTCAGTGTGGCCCTCAACGCCTTGAGCTTGGGCCGCACGCGGGGGGCGATTTTCATGAACTCCCCCTGGGAAATAATGGAGTATGACGACCCCGAGTCCACCTCCATTCTAACAGGGGCCCCTTGTATTACTACCTCAACGAAGTAATGGGGGTGCTCCGTGGAAATGCTGCAGACCGGCGCGTCGTCCTCGCTGTCGTCGGAGATGCGCCCTACTCCGTCCCGCGTCCTCGTGGTCCGGGTGCCGTCCTTTGGCCTCGTGGTGCGGTCCTGCCTCGTGGTGCGGTCCTGCCTCGCCGAGCGGTCTGGAGAACTCCTGGTGGCCTCGCGCCGTTTCCGGCAGACCTTGGCGATGTGCCCGCGCCGGCCGCAGTTGTGGCACTCGGCCTTGCGGAACGGGCATTTGGCGCGGGCGTGGGCGGCGCCGCAGCCGTCGCAGCGCCGGCCCTCTCTCTGGACCCTCCGGACGTCCTCGTCGTCGCCGCTCTCCGCAGACGAGTCCGAAACTCGCCGGGCCGCGCGCACCGAGCTCTCTGCCTTTGCGGGCTTCGGGCGCCAGTCCTGAAGCTCGTGCACCCCGGCAGTAGTGGCCTCCGCGGCCTGTGCCGTGTCGAGGACTTGTTGCCACGTGGGAGGCGGCTCCCTTTTCATCAGCGCACGCTGAGTCTCTGTGTCCCTCAGACCGCAGAGCAGGCAGTCCCGGAGGGTGATGTCGGGGAGCTCCCACTTGCATGGGCCGGCGGCCAACCGCAGGGCCGCGGCGAACTCCTCGACCGATTCCCCGGGTGCCTGGACTCGCCTCCAGAACGCGCTCCGAGCGGGGAACATCGCTATTGCTGGCCGGAGATGGGCGCGCAACGCCGCCAGGAGCTCTGTAGCTTTGAGGTCGCCCACCTTCCTCGGCGCGATCAGGTCCACCAAGGTCCTCTTGGTCTCGTGTCCGAGCATGCGGACGAAAATGGCCCTCTTTTTGGCCTCATCGGAGACTTCGAGCTCCACCAGCGCTGCGTTGAAGTCTATCTCAAACAGCTCCAAGTCTCCCGGCTTCTTGATCTCGTAGCCGGCGCATGTCTTGGTCCCGTGGGCAGCCATATCCCACCTTCGTCGCCAATTTAGTGTATGGGACCAAAGACAACCGGACAACCGAAAGGTTGGTTTAACACAGGTTTATTGCATTGCATGAGGTTCCAGTGAAGCATGAGGTAATGGCGGTGATACATCTCAATATATACAGTAGCTCTCTACATTTGAATCTTGTAGCACGGTAGCTCATTGGCTGCTACCGGCGTGGCCTCGCCCAGGCACGCCTCTTTCTTCTGCTGCTGAATGCGGGGAAGGTTTTCCCGCGGCTGTCCATGATTGAGCAATGTGAACCATGTGAGGCTGAACGCTCGCAGCTGCCCTCTATGGGCTGTCTGCTCGCGCTCCTTTACAGCTGGTATCGTTTGTATCTGGAGTGGTTACATTCTTGCCTTTACAGTATAATGAACATGCATACATACATACATAACAGAAATAAACCGAAGAATTTAGCCTTGCCTCTTAAATTCTCACAAAGATTTTAGCTGCAAAGCATTACAAAATATTATATGCATTCAATAAATAAAGACAGCAAACTAAGACCAAGAAGAAAATACTGGATACAAAATAATAAGATCTCAGCAAATAAAGGCTTAAATAATACTACCACAGCAATGGGAAAATAAAACAAAATGTAAAGATAAGCCTGAGCTGTATGACATATTGCTTTTAATTACAAAATACCCTCCAGTATCAGAGTTTAAAATTTAAATCATCCTAAGATGTCTGATATTTTAAACAACCTTCTATGTTACACACTATTTTAAGACTGAAAGCTATTCATAGCTAACAATTCTGTGGGTTTTTCCTCCTTCCTGGAGGAAGGGAAATTGAGTACTTGAACACTCTGTTACCTTCCTAGGCTTTTTATATTGATCAGAGATGATCTCAAACTTATTTTAAGAACTTGCCTTCTTTCCCATTTTCTTGACAAAAGTACAATATGTTGGCACACAGTTCATACCATTTACTGTTTCTTTTGTAAGTCTATTTCATTTTACCACTATACCAATGGCCAGAAATTATCTCTCTTACATTCCCATTGACCATACCTCTCAGCTATACATATTGAGCTTAATATTTGAGAAGGTCCATAGCCAGGATTCTAGATTTGTGGGTGCACAAAAATTTCAGGATGGGCAACAATGTCAGACACACATATATAGCATTGGCATCTGGGGTGGGGTGGGAGGGTTTTTGCCCCCTCTGGCCATAGCCCTGTATTTGAGGAGTATAACATAAGCCAGTTAGATAGGCTTAGCAATCAGAATGCCTTGTGCAACAATGGGCCCTGGTTTCAAAACACTCCAAATTATAATCAACCACTGGGAAGTGAGAGAAAAGAGTTGGTAGGTACAAGAAATACTGGAGTCCTTCAGATCAGATAATAGAATTTTTTTCATTATCCTACAAAGCTTTTTTAAAAAATGTAATTCATATCTCACCTATCTCTCAAGGCATACAACAGCTAACAAACTGATATGTTTTAAATCACAATAAATTAAGACATTAACACTAAAATATAATTTAACTAACGGAGTATTCAAACATAATTAATCAAAACAAATGTAAACACTTAATAATAAAAATATGCTAATTAAAATATGTCACACCTCTTGATAAATGAGGTAATGAATTCTATAGCTTGAGAACAGCCATGAAAATGCCCTCTCACAAGGGTCACCAAAAAATTCCTGGATTATCAATGGAAGACCTACTCTCAAAATACTGAAAGATGGGAGAAGGAAGATATGGTCCTTTAAAGAGACTGAACCAAGCTATGTAGAGCTTCATAGGTCATAACCAGAACTTTGGATTTGGGCCAAAAATAGACACTATTGTAAAAAGCAAGTGATATCATCCATTTAACCAGCTCCAGTCAGCAGTCTGGCTGAAGAATTTTGAACTATTTTCAACCTGTCTGCAAAGGCAGCCCCATGTACAGCCAACAGAGAGTTAACAATCTAATCCCATTCGGAGATATTATTATCTCTCCAAAGACTGGTTTGAGCTCAAGATCAGTGAAAATTTTGGTTTGCATTTAAGTTGCATTTACCCAATTCTCACTTCTCAGAATTAAATGTACACTTAAACCTATTATGCAGTCTGGAAATTATATTTGAGCTTGCCATATGATTTTCAGAACAAAATTATACGTCAAAAATTCATTTGAAAAATGCACAGGAAATATGTGAACATTTGAAATGTACCTTGGTACAGTTGAATCAAAGTAAGCAAATGTGTACATTTCAGAAGTGCACACAAGTAACATGTAACTCCACCTATGTGTTAAATATGTGTTCATTTCAGCTTAGCTATTACTGCCTTTTTAAAAGTTTATAGTTCATTAAATAAAGGGGGGAACTCAACAAAACCCATCCTCAACGATGTTTAATATCTCTTTTCTGGAAACGTCAGTTCTGCATTGATAAGCAGTACTAGCATGTTGTATAAAGAAATCTATAGGATGAGCAGTGCATTAAAGATAAGGAACTGTTTTGACCTTGCACCTGTAGAAAATCACAAAAAGAGAAAGAGTGAGAACACAATCTTAACAAACTTCAGTACTGCTCACAAACTGAAGGAAATGTTAGGGGAAACCATAGGGCTTCTTCAATGGCTTATCGTAATTCTTCTTTTCAAAGACACCCTACTTACCTGTGCAAGTATCCTTCAGCAAGCAGAAGATGGAGAAAGGGTTTTTAAATATTTTTCTATACCATGTCAAGCCAAACACCCAACTTTATTACATAGGTTTATTCAGTTAGTTTAATTAGTCAATCTGAATCTTCAGCATTGCTGTTCCTTCAATTTTATACAATTATCAAAACAAAATTAGACTCTACCTTTTACAGGTATTGGATATTGGCCCTGGAAAGCATTGTAGTTTTGTAAGTCTAGGTCCTAGGGCAGTGATGGTCAACCTTGAAATTCAATTCTTGATCAGCAGGAGTGCTGACTTTGGCTTCTGGTAATTGAAGTTCAATAACACCTGGAATGCCAAGGTTTGCCATCACAGTCCTAGAGCATCTCTACTGGTGACCTTAACATGTTATGGTATGTAGTTTTCCTCTAATAAACTTTCAAACTAGTTTTAGATGGTCTACTTCTGTTGTTTTTATACTAGCATTTCACATTTTCTGAAATGCTGATATAATTTCCTTACACCATTGTGTAAAGTGCCATGAGAAGTTGGCATGTAATTTTTTTAAAAAATGGAAAAGGCTATCAGAACAAAAGAGCAGATAAAAGACACAAATTGTCCATGTTAATTGATCTTGAGTGGTTGTATTTCAATCATTTCTACAAAATCAACCACAGTGATTTCTCTCCAGCCAATTTATTCTTTCATTTGTACAGAGCAAATAACCAAATAAAATTGGACATATGGATAATTGATTTGCCCAGTAAAAACAGATGTGACAGCTTTGAATTGGTAAGATGAAGGGGAAGGGAAAGAATGCTACTGAATATATTTCCTGAGTTGGTTAAAAAAATAAGATTTGTTTTCAGTTTTCAGGACTTATTACCCATCTTTAGAGTAATTTCTGATTCTCAGTAGTTATAAGCACAGCAGTAGGCTGCTGTTCTCATGAATTCAAAATAATCCTAACACTTAGTAGCATTGAAACAAGTCAAAATGTTTTGAATTGTCATTTTTATTCTCAGAAATGAATCAAAACCTGAAAAAAATCTTTTTGAATGTTGTAAGGAGAAATCAAAGGATGCCATTTATTCTTTTCATTTACTATGTGTTACTGTAGGAAGTGTATTCATTTAGTGTTAGAATACTCTGTCTATCAACTAGATTGCCGTAAACCTCACGTGGGTCAGTTAGAGCATACCAGCTCACACACTCGCTGACGTCAGCCCAAAGGACACTAAGTCTGGGAATCTGACATCTCGATCAATCTCATAAAGATGCCATCAAGATGGAATTTAAGATAAGCACCTCACATAACTTACAGGCACATGGCCAGCTGCACTGGCCCAATGTTCCCAAGTGTCACATTTTGGGAATTTTCACATAACTGAGATGGGAGGTGTGAGGGGCCAAAAACATATAAAAACCGAGGGATTTTGTATCTCGTGAGCAGACTCCCCAATTCCAGGGGACCCCCTGCCCATTTTTCCTTCCTAAATGGGAGACCTCAAGTCGAACATTCATGGGGGCACAAAGATGCCCAATTTTTAACTATTTAACTTTGCTTAGAAATTTCTATTTCTTTTGTATTCAGTATTTCCTTTTGTTTATTTCAAATGCTTTTATCCGAATACTGTACTTTGTTTATTTTTATAACAACAAAATGCTGCTAAATTTGAAGCAAACTAGTAGCGTTTTTCTCCTCAAAAGAAGAGAGGGGAATTTCCAGAGGTCAGCTTAGAGGCCATCAAATGACTATTCTTTAAAGGTCTCAAATGGAGGGGTTGCCAGAAGACAGGAGACTGGCCTTGGGAGTTTTGTTTCTCTGCAAGGAGTGTTATCTGGACTGCTGGACTTTTTTTCTTAGGTAACTCCCCTACACTCTGAAGGCTAGCTGATCTCTGCCAAGTGTCATCAAAGAGAAGGGTGGCATTAGACAGGCTATTTTGGGCGCCTTAAGGGTCCAGAATCACCATTTTATTAACCAGTTTAACTCTCGGCTCCAAGAGGTCAGCACAGCTCAAAACACTGTCTGCTAATGCAGAAAAACCTCTCCTTGGCATGCTATCCCTGGTCAGGCCAAAGGGTAATTTCCAGGCTGCGACAGGCCCCCATCTGTGCCAGCCCCGACACTATAATAAACTTCCTGATGAATGGTACTACAAATGTTTTTTATATTTTTATATCTTTGCTTATCATATTTAAAATTTTGCACAGTAACAGTTGTACAACTCACATATGAAATACAATTCTTTTTCTTTGCCAGAATATCAGTACAGATATAGCATTCCAGGCAATCCTCCTCTTCCTCCTTCTTCTTCCCCTCACTCTCCCTCTTCCACCACCACCAATACCACCATTTTGGGTTTTGCAGAAGATACAAGATGCAATTGTGTTGGCCTTCTTTCACCAACATGAAAAAAGCACTTTATCACAATCCAAATAATGAATATGTTTTTCACCCATTTTGCTTGCAGAGGCTTTCCTCATGGGGTGAAAGATATCTGACTGTTGCAGCACAGCTAACGTCCCTTCTGAGTACTCTATAGCTTTGACAGTTCACTATCATCATCATCTTGATTGGTAATTGGAAGGAGATAATGAACTTAATGTGCAAGTCTGAATGCTTTGGCATGTATATGCAAAGAAAACAAATCAATCATCCAGAACATATATTCTCCCTAGCAACTTGTTTGACCCTCAAGGGCTGTTTGCAGCCTCTGGAGTTCCTTGCCAGAAAAGATTAGACTGACCTGTTGGCTGATCTGTTGTCCTTCTGATGGCAGGCAAATGTCTTGTTAAATACCCTCCCTGTCTAAGGTAAATCATAGTCAGAGGGAGCTGTTGTGTCATACTGATTGATTTGGCTTTAACTTCATTTAAAGCCATGACACATGTATTTTGCTATGTCTACTAGTGTTGTGATTGCAAGCCTGCCACAGTGGGAATTCCTCCCAGATGGGCTGTATATAAATGTATTAATAGATAAATGTATTTATTTTCATTTGAAATGTAATGTTAGCTAACCTGGTGACATCTTTGGCAGAAATCTCAGATATAAATTTAATTATTAAGAATCCCTGTTCAGTTATATACTCTCAAGTTATATCCCTAATAGGGTTGTCAAGGTATGCCAGCTATTTAAAAGTGGTTTCACCAGTGCCAAATGCCTTGCAGTGAGTTTCCATAGCTGAGTGGGGATTTGAACCCAGGTCTTCTAAGTCAGGGATTCTCAACCTGTGGCTGACAGTGCCATTTCATGTGCCTCCCACTGCCTCCACCACACCCAGAAGGGCCATATGGTGGAGGAAGGGCAAAATGGCTGTCTGGCCTCTGAAGCTGTCTGAGGGAGCATGACCCGAGCCTCAGTTTAAGTCCTAGGGCCATGGTTGCTTAGTGGTTAAGATGATGAACTTGATGACTGGAAAGTTGGCAGATCAGCAGTTCAAGATCCAAGTTCTGTGCAACAGAGTGAGTGCCCACCATCTGTCTCATCTCCTGCCTACCTAGCAGTTCAAAAGCAAGAAATTACAAGTAGATACATAGGTACTGCTTCAGTGGGAAAGGTAACAGTGTTCCATGTTCTCCAGTGTCTAGTCATGCCTGCAACATGACCATGGAAACATCTGCAGATGCAGACAGCGCTGGCTCTTTGGATGTAAACAGAGATGAGCAGTGCATCCTAGAGTTGGAAACAACTGGCTTTTGAACAAGGGAGACCTTTACCTCCTGAATCCTAGTCCATCATTATATCCACTATCCACACTGGCACTTGACTCTGACCTAGCAACTCTCTATTTAACTTGGAAAAGGTTAAATAGGAAACTTGACTGACATTTCAAAGGCATTGTAATGATCCAAATTGCTTGGAAAGGCAGATTTTTCTTCTCAGCTTTTTCCCCCTCAGTCAGGCAAGAATAAAGTGAAGCCCATATGCACTCTGCCATGTTTGTTCTGTGGTTCCCAATCTACAAAAAAAACCTCCAAGAAAAAAGATTTTTAAATAGGTAGGCCATTTGGTACAAAAAAGGAGAAGGCTCCAGGAGCAGCAATTTTCTCAAGACCCCCAACTTCTCAGATCTTGCTGTAGACAGTGTTATTTTTCTTTCAAAAACATATAGCCTCCATTGACCTACAAGAGAAACCCTTGATAATTGTTCACCATGTCATCAAATTTTATAGACCTATTTGAAGACCACATGAAATTGCTTTTGTGGGGCAGATTTGGATCTGCCTATGCAGCAAAATATAGCATTTGAAGGCTTCTTTTTAAATAAATTTTTATTGAGTTTTACAAAAATACAAATTAAATGTAGAAATTAAGATTAAAAATACATAAGTAAACGCACAAAATAAAGAATTGTTTAAAAAAGTTTACATTAACAAAGACATATAAATGATATAAGTGCACAAAAAAATACATAAACTTTTAATTATATTGAACTACTATAAAATCCTTAATTGTGTAATGTCAACAGGGCGATAAACTATATTAGTCAGACTGTGTCTCATCTAATATTCTTAATATTAAATTTCCATTCTAATATACAAGGCCAGTCTTGACTTTAGACAGGCATTACTATTTTTATTTACCCTATTTACCTATTACCCAACCAAGTTAATAACACAATAATGAAAAAAAAGTGATTACTAATTCACCACATGTGACTGTACAATGCCCTGGAGGATGCGGTGGACACATTTTCACTATTTCCAAAATCTGTGAAGTTCTGGTACTGGACTGCTCCCATCACCTCTTATACCTGTGGAATCAACAAACAGTTGCCAAATTTGCCAAAATCTATTCTCTTTTATTATGCCCTTTTTCTTATTCAATTCCCATGTTAATTTGTCATTTAAAGCAAGGTCCCACATCTCCTTATACCAGACATCCAACTTTGGGATCTGGTCATTTTCCCACTGTCTCGCAATACATTGGCTTGCTGTTGTCATGCACAGAGATAGTAGCTCACTTTCGCCCTTATCTAAGTTCATACTTCCTGTGTCTGTCAGCAACGCTATATCTGGCCCCAACTTAAGGTTCCCCACAAAAATTCTGGAGATTTCTTTCTCTATTTCCTCCCAAAATTGCTTTACCACCCTACAACTCCACCACATATGTTCATAAGTACCCAACTCATCACTACATCTCCAACACATTTGACTTTTATTTTTATCTATTTGATGTAACCGCACTGGGGTCAGGTACCACCTCCATAGCAATTTAAAATTATGTTCTTTTACTCTGACAGACATAGTTCTCATGATCTTTTTCTTCCACTTATTTTTCCATTCCATCTCTGTGATATTAACCTTAAGATCTTGCTCCCATATTTTTCTCAATGTTTCTTGTGGACTGCCCTCTTTATTTATTTATATCAATTTCTCCTTTTCTTACTTTCCATAGTAATTCCTCAAATTCTGTTTTATCTCTCTCCAATCTTACTTCAGCCAAATATTTACTATTCCATTTGTCTACTAATATCACCTGAAACCAATTCAATTTTAACTGTGTATATAACTCCATTTTTTCCTCTTTGTCCCTACATAAACTGAATCAGTCCTTCAACAAGAAAATCTCATTTTTATTCAAAATTTCCTTTGCTTTGCTATCTAAATTTATTGGAAATTTTTTAATATCCTCTATTTCTATAATTGGGGATACACCTGGGACTAAGTCTCTTTTCACTTTATTCCAATTGTTTAACAAGACCTTCATCATTCTGTTTTTTGCACCTATTTTACTCATTTCTTTATCCAGGAATAACAACTTACCGAATTGATTTACTTCCTTCATCTCTATTTCCTCCCAAATTGCCTTTTCCTTCCTCAGAATCTTTACAATGTTTTTAACCTGAAAAGCTCTATAGTAATGTTTAACGTTTGGTAAACCCAATCCACGTTCTTTCTGAGATAAATACCAGAGACTTCTGTTAATTCTAGGTCTACGCCCTCCATTGCAGTAATTATTAAACATATTTTGAAATTCTTTAATTTATTTCTCTCTTAACTGGATTGGCAGAGCATCAAACAAAAAATTCAGTCTTGGTAATAACATCATTTTACAGAGCGCAACTCTGCCGAACCAAGACAATTTCAGTTTACTGTACTGTAATATTTCCCCCCTAATTTCCTTTTTTGAAGGCTTCTGTTATGTTATATATATAACAGGTTCCGACTTGATAGCATATAACTAATTAACTCATGCTCTGGTAACAATACCTTCTGATTAGCAGTCTTTTATCCTTATACTGGTTTATCAGCTACCATCATAATAATTAGAATTAACTCATGCTCTGGTAACAATACCTTCTGATTAGCAGTCTTTTATCCTTATACTGGTTTATCAGCTACCATCATAATAATTAGAACCAAGCATTGAGAGTTAGCTTGGGATAGGGAATCATTGGATAGCTGTTAAGTTTATTGGTTTATATAAAATTTTACATGTTCCAAGAAATTCATCTCTAACATTAAGGATTCTAAACTTTGTACATCAGGGTCCCCAACCTGTGACTCCAAGCTTTTCTGCATGGCTCTCCAACCTGCTTGTTTACCTCTAAGTTGAAATTATGGAACAGCTGCAATTCTGGAACAGAAAAATTAGAAGACTGGGATCCAGAGAGAGACAGCAGAAATAAAATACATCCATCTGTTGGACACCCATCGCAAAGGTTTGAATATTAGCCTGGGGTTTCTGGGACATTATCAGATTTTATACACAGATTGTTATATTTTGCTATATATATTATATTTTGTTATATTTTACTCCTTTAAATTCTCTTTCACAACATGTCTCACAAAACAAAGGATGTACTCGCACAGTAACACAAAGGCTAAACTCATTAGCATATGTTCAATGTCAGGTACAGTAATACCTCATACAACGTCCGCTTCATAGAATGTCGGATCCATACAACATCGCCCAATTCTTGGAACAAAGATGCCTCATACACCGATGCCGGACGTTGTATGAGGCATTAGGGTTTTCACATGAGAAAGAAGCCGCGACACCTACCGGACGCTTCCCTTGGTTGTGAGCCGGGTGGGAGCAAAACGGCCCCAGCTGTGAGGCGGCCAGAGAAGCGACTGTGGGGGAATCCCCCAAAATATCCAAGTGGCTCCGAGCACCCTCACCCGAGGACAGGAGGAATGGGGTGAGGAGGAGGAATGGTGCTTCCGGGATGGCAGCGGGAGACCCGATGTGTCTCCTCCTCTTCGGGCACTGGTCGCTTCTCTTGCTCCCACCGGCTAGCTTCACTCCCACCTACGCACTCTCAACCAAGGGTTGCTTCCCTGGTGAGAGCAGGGAAGGGAAGCGAGACTGGCTTCAGCTGTGAGGCAGGCAGCATGGCACATAAGAAGACCAGCTACGCTCTCGCCAGGGAAGCATCCCTTGGTTGTGAGCGGAGAAGGGAAGCGAGACTTCGGCATGGCTGGTCTTCTTATACGCCATGCTGCCCGCCTCACAGCTGAAACCAGTCTCGCTTCCCTTCCCCGTTCTCGCCAGGGAAGCGGCCCTTGGTTGAGAGTGGGTAGGTGGGAGCAAGACTCACCGGTGGGAGCAAGAGAAGCGACCAGTGCCCAAAGAGGAGGAGACTCGTCGGGACTCCCGCCGCCACCCCAGAAGCGCCATTCCTCCTCCTCACCCTATTCCTCCTGTCCTCGGGCGAGGGTGCGAGGGGCCGCTTGGATATTTGGGGGGATTCCCCCATGGTCGCTTCTCTGGCCGCCTCACAGTGGGTCTCCCGCCCCCGCCCCAGAAGCACCATTCCTCCTCCTCACCCCATTCCTCCTGTCCTCGGGTGACAGTGCTCGGGGCCACTTGGATATTTTGGGGGATTCCCCCACGGTCACTTCTTTGGCCACCTCACAGCTGGGGCCAGCCTTTAGCCCCTGTCTCCCCGCTCTCACCAGGGGAACGACGTTATACAAAGCATCAGTGGCAATAATTTGGACATTGTATGAGGCATCACGGATAGGATTTTGCATGCCTCATACAAAGTCGGAATTCATACAACATCCTAACTTGTGGAACCATGTTTGGACATTGTATGAGGTATTAGTGTATTTGTTTTGTATCTTCCCACTATTACAATTGAAAAAGGGACATCTAGAGTTAATCTGAATAACAACCAGTGATCATCTGCTACGGCTAGCTGTAGGAAACTATATTGATTTTTTCGCTGATTACCTGATGGATAAAATCACTCAGATTCGCTCGGGACTGAACCTCGGCGTGGATGGAGAGAGTCAGGAGGGGACCGGACCACAGTCTTGCCATGTCATCTGGGAACGGTTTTGATCCAGTTGTCCCTGATGAAGTGGACAGGCTCCTTGCAGCTGTTCACGCTACTACCTGCACTTTAGATCCCTGTCCTGCCGGCTTGGTGAAAGCATCTAAGGCAGGGACAGGCAGCTGGGTCGGGGAGATAATTAATTCATCTTTACAGGAGGGGGTATTTCCTGCACCTTTAAAACATGCTTTGGTGCACCCCCTCCTAAAAAACCTGCTCTTGACCCAACAATTCCAGCTAATTATAGGCCGGTCTCCAACCTTCCCTTTTTGGGGAAGGTATTGGAGAAGAAGGTGGCGCTGCAGTAGCAGGGGGGTCCTGGATGAAGCACATTATCTGGACCCCTTTCAGTCAGGGTTCAGGCCCGGACATGGTATGGAGACGGCATTGGTCGCACTGATGGATGATCTCTGGCGAGAAAGGGATGGAGGCCATCCAATCATCCTTGCTCTCTTTGACCTCTCAGTGGCTTTTGATACCGTCAACCATGGTATCCTTCTGGAACGGCTCCGAGGATTGGGGATCCAGGGCACTGTGTTGTCCTGGTTTTCCTCATTCCAGAAGGGATGTACCCAGTCGGTGTGGTTGGAGAGTGAGACGTCCAGTCCTAGGCCACTCCAATATGGGGTGCCTCAGGGCTCGGTGCTATCTCCTCTCCTATTTAATATCTACATGAAACCGCTGGGTGAGATCATCCATTGCAACGGGGCACAGTACCATCAGTACACGGATGACACCCAAGTGTACATCTCATCTCATGGTAATCCCAATGATGCTGTCAAAGTCCTATCTGTGTGCCTGGAGGCTGTTGGGGTCTGGATGGGGGACAACGGATTACAACTGAACCCTGGCAAGACTGAGTGGCTATGGATTAGGGGCCTGGTGTTATCTCGGGAGCTACCATTGTTGGTTTTGGATGGGGCTAGTCTGTCCCAGACAGATCCAGTGCACAACTTGGGGGTCCTCCTGGACTCGCGACTGCTACTTGAAGATCAGGTGGTGGCCGTGGCCAGGAGGGCTTTTGCCCAACTTCGGGTGATTCACCAGTTGTGCCCGCTCCTAGACCGGGACTCCTTACTCATGGTCACTCATGCACTGGTCACCTCTAGACTAGATTATTGCAATGTGCTCTACATGGGGCTGCCCTTGACAACCATCCAGAGGCTGCAGTTGGTCCAGAATGCTGCTGCTCGGGTGGTGATGGGGTGTGGGCATTATGCTCGTGCCTCACCACTGCTTCGGGAGCTGCACTGGCTTCCAATTTGCCTCCGGGTGCAATTCAAGGTACTGGTCATTACCTTTAAAGCCCTACATGGTAGTGGGCCAGGATACCCAAGAGACCGCATTGCCCCAAGAACGTCTGTCCATCCAACCAGAGCAGACCAGAGGGGCTCTCTGCTTGTATCATCTGCTAGACAGGCCAGTCTCTCTAGCACATGAAGGAGGGCCTTCTCTGTGTCCGCTCCGGCCTTGTGGAACCTCCTGCCAGTGGAACTAAGGCTGCAGATGGAATTGCTGCTCTTCAGGAAAGATCTGAAAACATGGCTGGTGGGGGCAGGAGTGGGGTCCTGAAGATCTTGTGACCCCCACCTGTTGGTTGGTTTAATATCAAAGTAATCCACTTTTTAATGTGTGGGGGTTTTAGCGCGGCAATTTGTTTTAATGGGGTTGTTCTTGTTTTAAGGGTTTTAAGATTGTATGCCGCCAAGAGTCTTTGTGAGTTGGGCGGCTATATAAATATGAATATAAATAAATAAATAAATAAATACTGTACTTATCTGTTATGCTGATTAATCACTCTATGCTTCTGTATCTGGTGTATATAAGTTCATGCACTGACATCTCACTCCTATGTCTAATGAAGTGGATTTGATCCATGAAAGCTCACATAAAATATAGCAGTTAATCTTTAAAGTGTTGCAATGTTTTGTTTTGTTTTTGTTTTTGTTTTCTGATATGCCTGAAATGCAGACTAACTTGGATACGATTCCAAAAAAATTACCTCTGAGTGTTAACCTCTGATATAAATTGGTAGGTTAATAATTTTGTTACATTTTGATTTAAGATGCAGCACGCTTTAAGCATTGGACATTCTGATGTGGCTTCCATGTCCCAGATGGCTGCACCTAATAAGCATCTGTAAAAGGCAGATATGCTGTCAAAGATGAAGGTGAAATGAATACTCACATTTTTTCCTCAATAGAAAAAAGTGTCTTGACTCAATAAAATATCAAGCAGAAATGATTATCAACTTCTGTTATATTATTTGCTCCTCCACAACAGCAAACAAAATATCTTTTTTTGTAGCAGAAGCCTTAGCAGAAACCAATCCAACCAAAACAATAATGCAAAAATCGTTTGTAGAGAGCTATGTATTTTACGCCAAAAGTCAAGTCTGTAGTGAAAATATAGAGGTGGGTTTGTTGTTGTTTTTTGCTTGTTTTGCAAAAAAGGCATATTTTTGCAAAAAATAAATACATAGAAAGACACAAGATCTTGAAATCTCAGCCCTTCAGGAATAAATGCTTTTAAAAAAAATCATTGACTAGCTGGAATGAAATAAAAAATGATTTATGTCCCTAGTTAAGTGGCAAACTAGAAGTTGATGGTTATGTCTGCACTGGAGGGGAGAAGAACTGTATTCAGAAAAAGGCTAGGAGAAAAGGATGAAAACTACTGCTGCATGAAGTATAGTTTTGCTCTAACTAGAGATGTGCAGAAGAGAAACAGACAGCTCACACTACCCCCAAAGTTTAGGTGCATCTGGTCATTTCTGTATTTTGGTAAGGTAATGGTCACCCTTGCTTGAAAATCATTCATATCCAACTCTAGGGTTCAGTGCTTATCTCTGTTTATAACCAAAGAGCCAGCACTGTCTGCATCTACAAACATTTCCATGGACACATGGCAGGCATGCCTCAACACTGAAGTGCACAGAATGCTGTTTACCTTCCCACTGAAGTGGTCACTATTTATCTACTTGCAATTTCTTTCTTTCGAACTGCAAGGTTGGCAGGAGCAGGGACAGAGATGGGAGCTCACTCCATCCTGCAGTACTCAGGAATTGAACTTGGACCTTCCAGTTAGCGAGTTCAGCATCTTAACTACTTGAACCACCACAATCCCTTATTTCAGTAGTGATTTGCAAAAATTGGCAGCCCCATGAAAGATCTTTGATATAGTGTGACACCAAGAGAATAAATAGAGTATGTTGTCAAAATAGCTTTTGCAATTTACACAAAATGTTATCTGCATTAAACTTTCACCTTTGCAAGAAACAAGTCTCTTCCTTCTTTGTGAACATTAGCACTCAGACTGCAGCCATAACGCAACACAAAAACAACCCACCCAAGTTTGCTGCTTTCATTTATTCAGGTTTCAAAGCAACAGTTACCATATTTGTCTGTCCTACACACTTTTCAAAGTGTTCTAAGACCACTCACAAAAGACCCTATTTTTCCTCTGAGACCTACCACTACAATATTGCCTTCCATGTCTTGCAGTAGCTCACACTGAAATTGATATTTGCTAGGCAAAAGAACTGCAGTGGCTCAAGTCGCTAAGATGCTGACTGGGAAGCGGAAGGTCAGCAGTTCGATTCCCGAGTACTGCAGGACGGAAATGAGCTCCCGTCTTCGTCCCAGCTCCTGCCAACCTAGCAGTTCGAAAGCAAGAAATTGCAAGTAGATAAATAGGGACCACTTCGGTGGGAAGGTAACAGCGTTCCATGCGCTCCGGTGTCTAGTCATGCCTGCCACATGACCACGGAAACGTCTGCAGAAGCAGACAGCGCTGGCTCTTCGTCTTAGAAACAGAGATGAGCACTGCACCCTAGAGTCGGATACGACTGGCTTTCGAGCAAGGGAAACCTTTACCTTTACCTTTACTTAGGCAAAGTTAAACATAGTCTCTTTGGATCCTTGGGTCTCTCTCCAGAGGTCTATTAGGAGCAAGCTAAAGCAAGTCCCAGAGAAATACACTTTATTATAGTTATATAGTGTATTGTTTTGCACTTGTGCAGTGGATTACAAAAGTAATCTTGCTATGGAAGATTACAGATGCTGCTGCAGTCCAAAGAGTCTCATGTGCCCTTGTGTGCATGCTGAGTTCTTGTAAAAGAGGGCATCTGACCTCGCTTCAGGACAAGCTGTTGTCCCATTTGAATTTGTGTTTGTTTGTTTCATTTCTAGGCTGAATTTCTGCCAGTTACACTAAAAAACATAATAAATTATAAAGTTAAAAACAGTGGCTGAAATCTTAATGCTTAGTGCAGTACGATGAACTAGAGCAGGCCCTTTGAATTAGTGGGGAATTGGTGATACAACCCTTCTGTAAGTCCCATTGAAAAATGGTGGGACACAAATGCATCAAATGAACATATCCCAACAAAATAAACAAAACTGCTATTTTTGGAAAAAAATAAAATACTTCTAATGCTTCTGTTTTTAATACCTTTTTTATTTGCCTTTCTTATGCATTTTATCACTTTTATTTCATTTGGTGTTACAATAAGCAAACTACACTATTTCCTTATCAGTTTTGTTTTCACAAAGTTAATGCTGTTGAGCATTAAAACTATACATCATTAACTAACTTTCGTTGTACTTGCTTTATCAGCACTTGGAATTTATTGCCTTCAAAAGACAAGGTTAAAACTACATGGTAAGATTGAGTGACCTCTTAGGTAGGATCGTCCAAGTGTTTTCAGTGCAATGGCACTAATAAAATGGACTTTGATTTGTCTTTAGAATGGGAATAAATTATAATTTACTGATTAGTTTTCACTTAAAGAATTGATCATTACAGATCTGATGGGTGTGTTGGTAATGCAGTTGCATCCCTGTGTTTTGTGAGACCAGGGCTGACAAATATATCAGCATAGGAAATGCAGTCTGAAGTGTACATCTAGAAAAATAGCAGAAAAATCTTAATGATATCAGTTGCATTACTATTTGTTCACTTGAAATTAAGAGGATAGATACAGATTAAAGAGGCTGTCAATTTTTCAGGATGTCCGTCTTGCCCCACAATACAGTCTATACTATCCTTCCCCCAAAAATTATTTATTTATTTGTTTGCTTGCTTGTATTATTTCTATATCTCCTTTCTCCCTATGGGGAACCAAGACACAAAAGATGTAATGGAAGATAGCTTCCATCATCCTTAGCTGAAATGCAGCTCACATAATGAACTTTATATTCTAACTAACCTCTCGGTTATTATTCATTCATTTATTCATTTGTTGACCATTCTTATTTCTCCTGGACCACATTTGTTACCTAAATGCTGAGACATTTAACAACACCTAGACTGTTAAGTAAGGAAAGAAATGTAATATGGTAATTAATGTGTTGGAGTAATTTGATACAATTTTATCATGCCTTTTTCAATCTCATTAGGATAATTAGATGTATGCAATTTATAATTTGACAGTTAATATAATGAGCTAGTGACCTCAAATAGCATGGCTTAGAGTTCTCCTTGTCAGTGACAGAGTCAGTTGCTGAGGAACCTACAAGGTATATATGACTGACATTTTTCACAAATCAAATATTGTGATTGTTTCCAAAGACTAAACCTACTTTCTTCACATATGTTTGGTAAGGATAAGCAGACAACCTTTTGAAATAGAAAGCTATCCAACATAAAACAATTGTTTGCGCAGTTATGCAGAAAAATGGTAATATTAATTAGAGCAAAGGTAAAGGTCTCCCTTGCTTGAAAGCCAGTCATGCCCAACCCTAGGGGGTGGTGCCCATCTCCCTTTACAGCCAAAGAGTCAGCGCTGTCTGCATCTGCAGATGTTTCTGAGGTTATGTGGCAAGAAAAACTAGATGCTGGAGAGCATGGAAAGCTGTTACCTTTCCTGCCAAAGCAGTACCTGTTTATCTACTTGCAATTTCTTACTTTCAAGTTGGCAGGAGCTGGGACAGATGTCGGGCACTCACTCCATCATGCATCACTGCAGTCTCGAACTATTGACCTGCCAACCTTCTAGTTGTCAAGCTCAGCATCTTAGCCACTAAGCCACCACAACTCCCTATCCTATTTCTAATCTCGTCTGTGATATGGAGCATTGGTAGGTTCCACTGTGCTTTTGAAAACCATCCAAGGGAACATAGACTGAAAACCTAGTCTCTTTTGAGTGAGGCAGCTGGGGCTTCATAGCAGGCTTACTGAGATGAAGCAATATTTACCCTAACTGGCAAAACTCTCTTATACTATAAAGGAGATGTTAGGCACCAATCAACTTGCAATGAAGATGTACGTATTTGCATTCGAGAGGAATAGGTAAGTCCCCTCAGTAGAGGAAACACCACTGGAAACCATCATATTTGGGCTCAATGGCAAAATGAGTGGAGGAAGAACTCTGATTCCCAATGGTCATGGAGGAGGAAGAGGCCATGCCAGATGTACTGGCTGTGAAGGTACACCTTGTCCATATCCTTAAGACTGCGACAGTCCATTGCAGTCCAGGTATTAAATCCTGCATGTCTCATTTCTTGTGATCATAGTGTGTGGGTCACTTCATGGCAAGCTGAGATCCACCTTAAAAAAATTCACACCAATGGCATTTTTCCTGTTTCAGAAAAAAAATTACATTATCGGATATGAGTTGCAGCCAACTACAATCTTCCTTGGTTTCCTAAGCTATCCTTACTCTGATGACTGCTAAACTTCCTTCAACCTAGTCTAAAATATATTAGGGATACTGATACAACTTTCTTCTCCTCACATTCTTTCTTGCTTCTCTCTTGGGAAAGGAAAACTTTTCTGGTTTTAGAGAGAATGCAAGTGCGGTGCCAAAATGGCCACCACACCCTTTGCAGGGGCCCCCCACCCGGACTCAGACATCCGGGTGAGTTAGGGGGCATGGCCACCCCTCTTTAAAAGGGGTGGCCACGAGGCAGCTGAGCTGCCATTTTAGAATGCGACGGAGAGGAGAAGTTTGCTCCGCTGCGTTTTCTCTTTGCTTCCCCTCTCTTCTTAAAAACGGAGTTTACCTTTGCTGATTGATACCGCGGTACTCAAGGCAAAGGGTTGTGAGTTGGATCCCTGGCTAGGGATCATTTAGGAGCAGCTTACTTTCTTCTGCTTGGAAGTCATGGCTCCCAAGCGCAAGGCGCCGGCTGCCAAGCCGCAGCCAAGGGGAAGGGCTCTGCCTACCCCCTCTTCATCCAGGGGGCCACCACCGGGCCAGAGGGATCGGGCAGCACCCCCGCAACCGGGTGGTGGGGTTGCTTTACCCACTGCCACTAATGCGGGCGAACAGGCTTCTGCCTGCCAGCCCAGCCCAGGATTTCAGTCGGGGCCGGCACAGGCCGGCCCCTCTGGGATCCTTGCCCCTGTAGGGCCTTTGCCCGGCTTGGGGCAGGGTGGCCCATTTGGGCCCGGTGAGGGTTTCCGCCCCACCATTCCTCTGGCCCCACATGGGCCGGATTATTGGACATGGCCCTATTCGGGCCCGGGATCCCCATTTGGGTTTCCCCTCCAACAATTACCCAGGGGGCCATCCAGCCCATCCGGCCCACCTTACATGGGTGGCTCAGAAACTGTTGATGCCCTTCTTGCACGCATCTCGGTGCTGGAGGCATCAATGGGCATTGCCCCACCACCTTCCAATGGTGGGCTTGCTAATTCTTCAATTCCGGCCCACATGTCGGCCACGACTCTCCAGCGGGCTGCCAACAGGGTCGAGCTGTTTGAGGCCATCAGGCCAGCCCAAGCTGGTGCCTCACAGCTCCCCGCCCGACCAACACAGGGGGGCTTGCCGCTGGGGACCAGTCCGGTGTGGCAGGGGTGCAGCGGCACGCAGAGCTCGATATCTGTTGCGAGCTCCGACGCCCGCCGTGGGCCGGAACCCCCAGTGGGGGCGGCCCACGGGGGTGCACCGAGTGAGTATCCTGGTCAATTGAGTACACCAGCGACACTATCCAGTCACACTGGGGGTGGGTCAGTGGCCATGGCCACGGCAGGTTCCTGTGGGAGGGCAGTTGTATCCACACTGCCCTGTTAACTCTTGGTTGCCTAATTGCCCCCCAGTTAGGGCAGGGGTGACCACCCCTGTGGGTATGCCAAGCGTTGCAGGGGCTATTCAGGTCCCGCTGCGCATACCCTTGATCCAATCTGTGCTGACGGCGGCCCTGCCGACGGCTGGTTATTCCTTGCCCCTGGGCGATCATCTAACCCAGGCCACGAGGGAGAAGATTTGGCAGGGGGAATATGTGGATATCTTCTCCCTCCTAAACCATGAGCCCACCAAGGAAGAGAGGGAGGGACAGGATGATAGGGACAAGGATTTGTCCCATCGTCATAAGCCACCGCGTACCTGGGCCAATTGGTTGCCTGCCTATCTTATCTATATGGTGGTATACCTGAGGGCCCGGCCTGACTTGGCCATTCCGATGGTACAATACCTGGATAATATTTACCGGGCGGTGGTTGATTTTCCTGGACCGTCGTGGTTTGCTTACGACAAAGAGTTTAGGATGAGAGAGGCCCTCCATCCTGAGATGAGGTGGGATGAGCCCTGCCAGCAATTGTGGCTCTTGTACATGACTCCCACGCGGCCAGAACCTGGTGACAGGTACCATTGCGGCCATGCCGTGCAGCGGGCTGCTGCTACACAGGTTCTCCACCAGCCGGTGGGGAAGGGGGTTCCAGCCCGCCTGCTGTGTTGGAGCTTCTCTGCCAGCGGAGTGTACAACAAGCGTCAGTGTCGATTCCAGCACGAGTGTCCCTCTTGTTCTGGCCCTCATGCCACCTCCGCGTGCCCGCGGGCTGGTGGATCACGAGGCAGAGGTAGGGGTGGGCAGGGGGTGGTCAGAGTGCCCTCTGACGGTGCTAGCCATGCAAAAGGCCCCCTCCCCAATTAATGTCCCAGTGCTTGCACGATGGCTTTCAGCTTATCCAAGACGGGATGATGCGAGGTACCTACTCGAAGGTTTCCAGTTTGGTTTTCATATTCCCTTTAGGGGTGTTCGTGGGCCTCAGGATGCCCTGAACTTACTTTCTCTTAGGGGTAATGAGGATATTGCTGCACAAAGCATAGCTAAGGAGGTAGCTGCAATGAGAGTTGCTGGGCCATTTACTGACCCACCATTCCCTAACTTAAAAGTATCTCCTTTGGGTCTAGTCCCAAAAAAGTCCCCGGGTGAATTTCGCCTAATTCACCACCATTCTTACCCTGCAGGTTCCTCGGTCAACGATGCGATACCTGATGACCTTTGCTCGGTCAGGTATACGTCCTTCGACCAGGCCTTACAGATGGTACGCTCGTGTGGTCGTGGGGCGCTCCTGGCAAAGTGCGATATCAAATCAGCATTCCGATTACTGCCGGTTCACCCCGATGACTTTGAGCTGTTGGGTTTTTGTTTTCAGGGCAAATTCTACGTAGATATGGCCATGCCTTTTGGCTGTTCTATTTCATGTTCGGCCTTCGAATGATTTAGCACCTTTCTCCAATGGGCCTTTGTCCGTAGGTCGGGGTCCCGGTCTGTAGCCCACTACCTCGACTTTTTGTTCGGGTGAGCAGGGCTCGAACACGTATACCCGTCTCCTTGCCACATTTCAGGTGCTTATGCTGGAACTGGGTGTCCCCTTAGCACCTGAAAAGACTGAGGGCCCAGCCACCACGCTCACCTTTTTAGGTATTGAAATTGACACTGTCGCCCAGGCATCCAGGTTACCTGTGGAAAAGGTGACTCGGATCTCGGCTGCGATTCTGGCAATGCTTGCCAAGCGTAAGGTGTCTCTTCGAGAGTTACAGGTGCTTCACGGCCACCTCAATTTCGCTTGCAGGGTGGTAATCCCAGGCAGAGCTTTTGCCAGACGTCTGTGTGATGCCATGGCTGGCCTATTAAAACGCCACCACAGGGTGCGGCTGACCAGAGGTTTACGGGCAGACCTTTCGGTTTGGCTCACATTTCTCCAGGATTTTAATGGGGTCTCTTTTTGGAGATCAGACCTTATGGTTAGCCCTCAGTTCCAAGTACAGTCGGATGCCTCCAGCTCTCTGGGTTATGGGATTTATTTTGAGGGGCCGTGGGCCTATGGCCAATGGCCTCACGCATGCCAAGGCACGGATCGCTTACGCGATCTTACTTTCCTAGAATTTTTCCCCATCTTGGGAGCACTAATGCTATGGGGCGACAAGTGGGCCAATTCGGTGGTCCACGTTTGGTGTGACAATGCTGCAGTGGTGCACATTGTTAATGCCCAGACATCCAAATCCCCCAGAGTCATGGCATTGGTTCATCAATTTGTTTTGAGATCCCTACGCCTCAATGTGCTGTTCAGGGCCAGACATGTGCCAGGCATTAATAATGATATTGCTGACGCTTTATCCCGCCTGCAGATCTCCCGGTTCCGTGCCTTGGCTCCAGATGCAGAGGAACTTCCCTCTCCACTCCTGGCCGAGATTTGGACATTTGGCGAAGAGAGGTGAACCGGGCGATCGGCATGTCTTTGGCATCTCGCACGCGTAAGGCGTATCTGCATGCACTCCTCCAATTTAGGACTTTTTGTGTGCAAAGGCACTTGCCCGAAATGTGGCCGATACCGGTCAACCAGATTTTACAGTATATGGTACACCTTCATAATCAGGGGTTAGCCCTACGCACCATAGCCGCCAGGCTTTCTGCCTTGGCATTCATGGCTTCACTGACTGCGTGAATGACTTCCGTATTGGAAGGGTGGACACGTGAGCATGGCCACCGCCCGGACACACGTCACCCTGTTTCCTCAGGCGTTCTTACCCACCTTGCCCGAGGTTGGCATAGACTGTGTTACGATAGGTACGAGGAGGCTCTCTTTCACGCAGCTACCACTGTAGCTTTCTTTGGAGCGCTCCATATCAGTGAGCTGGTCCCATTGTCAAAAGGGGACGTGTCTCGTAGGGCACTGGAACTCGACGATGTCTATATCACCCAAGAGTGGGCCCAGTTGAGGATACGGTCCTCAAAGGTTGATCAGCACGGCGTAGGCAGTGGCGTAAGACTGCTATGATGCTCAATTGATGACATCTGTCCGGTTGGTGCCCTACATGAGTTTTTGGCAGTGCGTGGTACGCACCCTCACCCGTTTTTCTGCCACCAGGATGGGTCCCCGCTTACTAAATTCCAGTTTTGGAAGGTGACCGGTATGGCACTTCACAGTGTTGGCCTCCCCGGGGCTCGTTACGGCACCCATTCCTTCAGGATAGGCGCCGCGTCCACTGCGGCTGCGTTTGGGTACTCTGAGGCTGATATACACCGGATGGGCAGATGGGGGTCTATGCGTTTTGCATTATATGTACGCCCCCTCAATGCATGAGTACTAGTTATGTCATTAATTCTTTTTCCTTCTTTTACAGACCCTGTGTGTCCACGCACACCGGTGGCAGTATGGCTGGTGGGCCACAGTTATGTGCACTGGGCAGCGCAGTATGCTGCGGTGACAAAGTGGGGACCCTATCTTGGGCTACGTGCAGCCGCATGTATGTGATGGTATGGTAAGCGCGGCATGAGATGGCGGGAACTGTTGCCATTCCTGTTTTCCATCAGGGATGCCGGACCGCCTCATGTTCTTATCCTGCACCTCGGCGGCAATGATGTTGCACAGGTCACTGGCCTTTCTTTAAAATTGTCGGTTTGCAGCGACCTAGCCTATTTAAATCACTATGGCCGTGCACGCGGCTGCAATGGTCGGACATCGTGCTGTGACAGTCTTAAAAAAGTATAAAAGACATAAAAAGCTGGAAGTTGAAATACTTCAGTCATGTAACAAGAAATGAAAAGTACAGATTTTTACAGCTGTGGTTCAGGATAAAATGCACTGAAAAAGAAGAGCAGGAAAAATAATTTCTTGGCTTAAAAAACTCCAGAGATTGATTTGAATGTAACGTAATATAATTGTTTAGAGCTACTGCATTCAAACTTAGGTTATACTACAATATAATACTGTGGTATTCCTAATTTCTATGTATGGATGTGGAAGCTAGACAGCATAGAAAGCCAACAGGGAAAAATGTTTAATTTGAAATGTGTTTTTTGAAAAAGTGTTTTAAGATATCATGGCCCAGTAGACAGACAAAGAGGTGGGTGTTTATTCAAGCCTGAATTTTACCAAGAAGCAAAAAATAACTGACCTGGGGTTAACAGTCTGGGCACAACATCAGAAGAGAAGGCTCACTAGAAAATACATCAATGCTAGGAAATGTTGATGAAAACAGAAAAAGGGAAATACCAAATAAGAGATGGACTTAGTCAATGAAGAAAGCCATGCCCTTGAGTTTTTAAGAGGTGTACATGGTTGTTAATGATTTTTTTTAAAAAAACTTTTGGAAGTCACTATATCAGGTCATCATATGTTGGAAGCAATATAATGACACGTAACAACAACATATACTGTATGTATGTATGCATTTATAAAACATTTCTGTATCACTTTTGAATGTTGAGAAAAAGCATTCAGGATAGCTTAACAATACTCATAACAGGACTTTCCACCTATGCAGTGACTTAGTTAATTATTTGCTGCACAAAAATATCGAGGAAGGGGAACCATGTGAATAGTTAGGGGGAAAACAAGACACTGGGTACTATCCCAAATCAAGTTTACTAGTCCCAACTTCGGAAGATCCATTGGATCTTCTTCTTTTTCTTCTTCTTTGCTTCCTCTCTTACCCCTTTTGGTGTCGAGGGAGATACAGGTTTCTTGCTCTGGCACATCTAGAGGCTTCCATTGGCATTATTTGGTGTTCTTTCAATATGTATTTGACATTATCACTCCACCTTCCTTTGTTTCTGCCTCATGTTCTTTGTCCTTCTCCTCTTTTCACATATGCCTTGTATGGTATGGTGATCAATTTCTAAATAATGAGTCAATACTTTTCTAAAGTCTGTTGATTCAATAGATCCACTTCTGTGGATTGAAGGTATTTAACTGTAAAGATAAAGGTTTCCCTTGCTTGAAAGCCAGTTGTATCTAACTCTAGGGTTCAGTGCTCATCTCTGTTTCAAAGCCAAAGAGCCAGCACTGTCTGCTTCTGCAGAAGTTTCTATGGTCATGTGGCAGGCATGACTAGACACCGGAGTGCACGGAGCACTGTTACCTTCCCACCAAAGTGGTCCCTATTTATCTACTTGCAATTTCTTGCTTTCGAACTGCTAGGTTGGCAGGATCTGGGACAAAGGTGGGAGCTCATTCCATCCTGCAGTACTCGGGAATTGAACTGCTGACCTTCCGCCTTCCAGTCAGCATCTTAGCCACTTGAGCATGTCTTAATCTCCTATTTAATATCTACATGAAACCGCTGGGTGAGATCATCCATTGCAACGGGGCACAGTACCATCAGTACACGGATGACACCCAAGTGTACATCTCATCTCATGGTAATCCCAATGATGCTGTCAAAGTCCTATCTGTGTGCCTGGAGGCTGTTGGGGTCTGGATGGGGGACAACGGATTACAACTGAACCCTGGCAAGACTGAGTGGCTATGGATTAGGGGCCTGGTGTTATCTCGGGAGCTACCATTGTTGGTTTTGGATGGGGCTAGTCTGTCCCAGACAGATCCAGTGCACAACTTGGGGGTCCTCCTGGACTCGCGACTGCTACTTGAAGATCAGGTGGTGGCCGTGGCCAGGAGGGCTTTTGCCCAACTTCGGGTGATTCACCAGTTGTGCCCGCTCCTAGACCGGGACTCCTTACTCATGGTCACTCATGCACTGGTCACCTCTAGACTAGATTATTGCAATGTGCTCTACATGGGGCTGCCCTTGACAACCATCCAGAGGCTGCAGTTTGTCCAGAATGCTGCTGCTCGGGTGGTGATGGGGTGTGGGCATTATGCTCGTGCCTCACCACTGCTTCGGGAGCTGCACTGGCTTCCAATTTGCCTCCGGGTGCAATTCAAGGTACTGGTCATTACCTTTAAAGTCCTACATGGTAGTGGGCCAGGATACCCAAGAGACCGCATTGCCCCAAGAACGTCTGTCCATCCAACCAGAGCAGACCAGAGGGGCTCTCTGCTTGTATCATCTGCTAGACAGGCCAGTCTCTCTAGCACATGAAGGAGGGCCTTCTCTGTGTCCGCTCCGGCCTTGTGGAACCTCCTGCCAGTGGAACTAAGGCTGCAGATGGAATTGCTGCTCTTCAGGAAAGATCTGAAAACATGGCTGGTGGGGGCAGGAGTGGGGTCCTGAAGATCTTGTGACCCCCACCTGTTGGTTGGTTTAATATCAAAGTAATCCACTTTTTAATGTGTGGGGGTTTTAGCGGGGCAATTTGTTTTAATGGGGTTGTTCTTGTTTTAAGGGTTTTAAGATTGTATGCTGCCAAGAGTCTTTGTGAGTTGGGCAGCTATATAAATATGAATATAAATAAATAAATAAATAAATACTGTACTTATCTGTTATGCTGATTAATCACTCTATGCTTCTGTATCTGGTGTATATAAGTTCATGCACTGACATCTCACTCCTATGTCTAATGAAGTGGATTTGATCCATGAAAGCTCACATAAAATATAGCAGTTAGTCTTTAAAGTGTTGCAATGTTTTGTTTTGTTTTTGTTTTTGTTTTCTGATATGCCTGAAATGCAGACTAACTTGGATACGATTCCAAAAAAATTACCTCTGAGTGTTAACCTCTGATATAAATTGGTAGGTTAATAATTTTGTTACATTTTGATTTAAGATGCAGCACGCTTTAAGCATTGGACATTCTGATGTGGCTTCCATGTCCCAGATGGCTGCACCTAATAAGCATCTGTAAAAGGCAGATATGCTGTCAAAGATGAAGGTGAAATGAATACTCACATTTTTTCCTCAATAGAAAAAAGTGTCTTGACTCAATAAGATATCAAGCAGAAATGATTATCAACTTCTGTTATATTATTTGCTCCTCCACAACAGCAAACAAAATATCTTTTTTTGTAGCAGAAGCCTTAGCAGAAACCAATCCAACCAAAACAATAATGCAAAAATCGTTTGTAGAGAGCTATGTATTTTACGCCAAAAGTCAAGTCTGTAGTGAAAATGCAAGCGCGGCGCCAAAATGGCCGCCGCGCACTTTGCGGGCCCCCCCCCACAGGACAGAGGATCCGGGTAGTTAGGGGCGTGGCCAGCTCCCTTATAAAAGGGGTGGCCACGAGGCAGCCGAGCTGCCATTTTGCCTCAGCGACGGAGCGGAGAAGTTTTTTCCCTGTACCTCCGTCGCTCGTTGGTATCACCGGGAAGCCTTTTGGGTCGATTTTGCCTAGCTAGCTTCCCCTTTTTTGCTCGAGATGCCTTCCAAAAAGAAGGCTGCTGCGAATTCAGCCCGGGCTGTTAGGAGGCGCAACCCAGGTCGGAGGACCGTGGTGCCGCCTCCTCAACAGCCACCTTTGCCATCCCCGGCCGGGGCTGGTGGCTTGGGGTCTATCGCTCCTTGGCCCGATCAGAGTGCGGGCGCGGAGGGCGCTCCGGCCCGCGGCCCGCGAGCGGTGGACACCGCTCCTCCTCCTGCCCAATCTGTTGGGCCGATTACTTTTGGGACGCAGCCTCTCCCGGGGCCCTCTAGCCTTGGGGGGTGGCCCGGTGCCCTGCCTTGGCAGGTTTCCTCACCAGCCCTACCGGGCTTCGGCCCTGGCCAATGGCCATATAGGGGCCATGGGGTGCAGGGAACTGTCCCCATGCAAGGGTCAGGTGGGCCGGCCGGCTCTTTACCCATGGTTAATGTAGACACCTTACTGGCCCGTATTGCGGCCTTGGAGGAGTCTTTGGCCCGGGCCAGTCAGGCGGGTGCCCCTTTCGGGGTACCTTTTGAGGCGCTATCGGCAGCAGGACAACGGCCGGCGGGGAGGGTTGAGCTGCTGCAGGCGGGTGGCGCGGCTTCGGCCACTGCCTCGCAGCTCCCCAGCCAGCAACCTGGTGCGGGTCAAGCCCCGGTGATGAGCTCTACATCGGTCGTGAGCTCCGACGCCCCCAGTGGGCCAGAACCCCAGTGGGGGCGGCCCGCGGGGGTGCAGCATGTGAGTATATGGTGCAAACGAGTACATCCACACACATTCCCAATATAGGGGGGACCTTTCAGTGGCCTTGGCCTCGCGCGGGTGGCGCAGGGGCTACGCCGCTGGCGACCCACCCGGCGACAACTACTGCCACCATGCCCGCTGGGGTGGGCCTCGGTTCTTACACTGCTGGGAACGTACTTGGGGTGGCGGGGTTAACTCAGGCCCCTTTGGGTAGGCCAGCTATCCCCTTTTCGGCTTTGCCGACGGCAGGGTATTCCTTGCCACTGGGTGATCACTTGGCACAGGCTACCGGAGAAAAGATATGGCGAGGGGAGTATTTAGCTATCTTCTCACTCCTGAACAGAGAGCCCACCAAGGAAGAAAGGGAGGGTCAGGATGAGAAGGACAAGGAGCAGGCACGCCGCCGTAAGCCGCCGCGTACCTGGGCTAACTGGCTCCCCGCTTATTTGATATACATGGCGGTATATTTGAGGGCGCGGCCGGATCTAGCTATTCCCATGGTCCAATATTTGGACAACTTATATAGGGCGATGGTAGATTTCCCGGGCCCCTCATGGCTAGCATATGATGAGGAATTCCGTATGGGGAGTCCCCTACACCCCGAGATGAGATGGGATGAGCCGTGCCAGAGACTGTGGCTCTTGTATATGACACCCACACGTCCTGCCCCGGGGGATAGATACTATTGTGGACATGCGGTCCAGCGAGCAGCTCCAGCGCAGGGTACCCGCCAACTGGCGGGGCAGGGGGTTCCAGCCCGCCTGCTGTGTTGGACTTTCTCGTCCAATGGTTCCTGCAGTCGGAAGAACTGCAGGTATAAGCATGAGTGTCCCATATGTTCTGGTCCCCATGCAGCCTCTGCTTGTCCCAAGCCTGGGGGGGCGCGAGGCAGAGGGAGGGGTGGACAGTGGGCTGGCAAGCCTGCCACGGATGGAACTAGTTCTCCGAAAGGCCCCCTCCCCAATTAAGGTGGACATGCTGGAGCGCTGGCTCGCATCGTACCCAAGGGGAGAGGACAGAGAGTATCTCATCCAAGGTTTTAAGCAAGGATTTCGTATCCCTTTTATGGGTGATAGATCCCCTCAGGATGCTCCCAACCTTTTATCCCTCAGAGGAAGGGAGGAGGTAGCCGAGGCCAGCATTAAAAAGGAATTAGACGCGGGCAGGGTCGCCGGACCTTTTCCCGCACCCCCTTTTACCAACCTTAAGGTTTCGCCATTGGATTTGGTTACCAAAAAGTCCCTAGGTGAGTTTCGCCTTATTCATCATTTGTCCTACACAGCCGGCCGATCGGTCAACGATGCGATACCTGATGACCTTTGTTCGGTCAGGTATACATCGTTCGACCATGCGCTGCGCATGGTGCGCTCGTGTGGCCCGGGTGCCTTGCTGGCCAAGTGCGACATTAAGTCAGCTTTTCGCCTCTTGCCGGTGCACCCGGGCGACTTTGAATTGCTGGGTTTTAAGTTTAGAGGGGAGTATTATTTTGATAAGGCCATGCCTTTTGGCTGCTCCATATCATGCTCGGCTTTCGAGCGTTTTAGTACCTTCCTAGATTGGGCTTTCGTCCGCAGGTCAGGGTCCCGGTCTGTAGCCCATTACCTGGATGACTTTTTATTCGGGGGTGAACGGGGCTGGGACACGTGTGCACGTCTCCTCAATACATTTCAGACGCTAATGCAGGAACTTGGTGTCCCTTTAGCGCCCGAAAAGACCGAGGGCCCGTCGACCGAACTAGTATTCCTGGGGGTTGAGATTGATACAGTAGTACAGGCTTCTAGGTTACCGGGTGATAAGGTGTCCAGGATAGTGACCCTTATCTCGGAATTGCTGGCCAAGCGTAAGGCATCCCTGAGGGAACTGCAGGTGCTACATGGGCACCTCAATTTTGCCTGCAGGGTGGTCGCACCGGGCAGGGCTTTCGCCCGGCGCTTATGCGACGCCATGGCAGGGTTATCCAGGCCCCACCACAGAGTCAGGCTTACCCGGGGTATCAGGGCAGACATGTTAGTCTGGTTGCAATTCCTGAGGGAGTTCAACGGGGTCTCATTTTGGAGGTCTGACCTCCTGGCATCCCCCAATTTCCAGATACAGTCTGATGCCTCAGGATCCCTGGGTTATGGGATGTACTTCAATGGGAAGTGGGCCTATGGTGGGTGGCCACCGGCATGGGCAGGCACAGGTCGCCTGCGGGATCTCACATACCTGGAATTTTTCCCATTCTCGGGGCTTTGATGCTATGGGGCGAACAGTGGGCTAATTCGGTGGTGCATTTCTGGTGCGACAATGCTGCTGTTGTACACATTGTCAATGCACAGACTTCTAAATTGCCCAGAGTCATGGATCTAGTGCGCCATTTTGTGCTGCGCTGCCTGTGCCTCAACGTCTTGTTCAGGGCCAGGCATGTCCCAGGGGTTAATAACGATATTGCTGACGCTTTGTCCCGCCTGCAGATCTCCCGGTTCCGCGCCTTGGCCCCGGATGCGGAGGAATTTCCCTCGCCACTCCCGGACGAGATGTGGACTATTGGCAAGGAGAGGTGAACCGGGCGATTGGCCTGTCACTAGCGCCACGCACGCGTAAGGCGTATCAACAAGCATTCAATTTGTATAGGGCTTTTGCTACTCAATTTCAATTGCCAGAGACCTGGCCTATCCCGGTGGACCATGTTCTGCGGTTCATGGTTCACCTGCATGCACAGGGCCTTGCACCTCGCACCATAGCATCCAAGCTCTCGGCGTTGGCTTTTATGGCCAAAGTAGGGGGTCATGTGGATACCACCTCTGACTTCCGTGTGAGACACGTTTTGGAGGGGTGGGTGCGCGAGCGCGGGCGTTGCCCGGACGACCGGCACCCTATTTCCCCAGGGGTTCTTACCCAGTTGGCCCGGGGCTGGCCAGGCCTCTGTTTTGATCATTATGAGGCAGCCCAATTGCATGCAGCCACTGCGGTGGCATTTTTTGGAGCGCTCCGCATCAGCGAACTCGTGATGCTGTCTAAGGCGGATGCAAGTGGTAGGGCACTGGAACGCGGAGATGTATATGTTGCCAAAGACTGGGCCCAGTTGAGGATTCGCTCCTCTAAAACAGATCAGCATGGCGTAGGCAGTGGAGTAAGACTGCTACGGTGTTCTTTGGCAGACATCTGTCCGGTTGGTGCCCTACAGGAATACCTGGCACTGCGTGGCATGCACCACGGCCCGTTTTTCTGTCACCAAGATGGGTCTCCCCTTACTAAATTTCAGTTTTGGAAGGTGACTGCCAGAGCCCTCACCAGGGTGGGACTACCGGGTGCCCGTTCTGGCACACATTCGTTCCGTATTGGCGCAGCCTCTACAGCGGCTGCTTTTGGGTACTCTGGGGCTGACATACGTAGCATGGGGAGGTGGGGCTCACAATGTTTTCAGTTTTATGTGCGCCCACTCCCGCCATGAGTACCAATCCAGTCACCTTACCTTCCTTTTTCTCAATTCCTTATAGACCCTGGGTGTCGTTTTACACCGGTGACAGTATGGCTGGTGGGCCACAGCTATGTGCTCAGGGCAGCGCGTTACGCTGCGGCGACAGAGTGGGGACCCCGACTGGGACTGGGTGACCACGCCAGTCTCGCATGGCACGGTAAGCCTGGGATGTTATGGCGGGAGCTGCGGCCTTTCCTTTTTTCTGGCCTGGGGGCTGACCCGCCTGACATTCTAATCATCCACCTGGGGGGCAATGATTTGGGCCAGGTCACCGGCTTATCGCTCAAGCATGCGATTTGCGAGGACCTCGCCTACTTGCATTATGTCTGGCCTGCCACAGCCCTGGTTTGGTCGGACATTGTTCCGCGCCACTCTTACAGAGGGGGCGTTAACCTCCTGGCCCTTGACCGAGCTAGGCGCGCGGTCAATAAGGCAGTGGCGCGGTTTCTCACCACCAGGGCTTGGGGACGGGTTAGTCATCACCCCGATATTAGTCTGCAAAATTGTGACTTGTATGCAGGGGATGGGGTCCATCTGTCGCGTGGAGGTATGGACCTCCTGTTGGGTGACTGGTGAGCAGGCCTGTTGACCGAGCTGACGGTCTGGGGGGGGGCGTCAGGTCTTCTGTGAAGCCCCTCCGTGTGGCGGGTAGCACTGGTAAGGTAAACAGTATGACCCACAAGTATCCGGCAGGTTCGCAATTGACTGGACAACACTAGACAGGAATAAAGTAGTTAAACGTTGTCCGGTCAACGACGAACCAGGCGATGGGGTGATGATGATTGCTAACCAGCATGCATCACCCCTGTGATTTCACGGATACGCGTCAGAGGGTGGGGTCATGAGTTAGTTATTGACTACGGTCAACAATTTGTTTGTTGTTGACAAACAAATTGATACAAATTGATACATTGTAACCAATTGCCATTGGCAATTTTGGGGTGGTACCTTACCAGTGTTACTTCGGCCTGCTTGCCTTAGGAATTATGATTGGTCGTTTTACCAATACAAATTTATAATTCGGACTAGGGCATTGAATCAATAAATGTGGCCCTTTGCTGTTATCCACTTTCAATGTTGTCTGTGTCCGTTATTGGGGGGGTGCGCCTGCAATGCAAGCGCGGCGCCAAAATGGCCGCCGCGCACTTTGCGGGCCCCCCCCCACAGGACAGAGGATCCGGGTAGTTAGGGGCGTGGCCAGCTCCCTTATAAAAGGGGTGGCCACGAGGCAGCCGAGCTGCCATTTTGCCTCAGCGACGGAGCGGAGAAGTTTTTTCCCCTCCACCCCCTCCCTAGTTAACAGTGTGATCATGGTCGCTTCGGGGCCGGGTGGGAATTTTTGGTTGGGACCCATATTGGCTTCGGGTCCTGGCTTTTTTGCCCATCCCACACTGTTGCTATGGTTTGATATAGGGGTCTTTCTTCGTTCTTACTGTTGACTTTGGTCACATGGGCGGGTAGCACTGGTAAGGTAAACAGTATGACCCACAAGTATCCGGCAGGTTCGCAATTGACTGGACAACACTAGACAGGAATAAAGTAGTTAAACGTTGTCCGGTCAACGACGAACCAGGCGATGGGGTGATGATGATTGCTAACCAGCATGCATCACCCCTGTGATTTCACGGATACGCGTCAGAGGGTGGGGTCATGAGTTAGTTATTGACTACGGTCAACAATTTGTTTGTTGTTGACAAACAAATTGATACAAATTGATACATTGTAACCAATTGCCGTTGGCAATTTTGGGGTGGTACCTTACCAGTGTTACTTCGGCCTGCTTGCCTTAGGAATTATGATTGGTCGTTTTACCAATACAAATTTATAATTCGGACTAGGGCATTGAATCAATAAATGTGGCCCTTTGCTGTTATCCACTTTCAATGTTGTCTGTGTCCGTTATTGGGGGGGTGCGCCTGCAATATAGAGGTGGGTTTGTTGTTGTTTTTTGCTTGTTTTGCAAAAAAGGCATATTTTTGCAAAAAATAAATACATAGAAAGACACAAGATCTTGAAATCTCAGCCCTTCAGGAATAAATGCTTTTTAAAAAAAATCATTGACTAGCTGGAATGAAATAAAAAATGATTTATGTCCCTAGTTAAGTGGCAAACTAGAAGTTGATGGTTATGTCTGCACTGGAGGGGAGAAGAACTGTATTCAGAAAAAGGCTAGGAGAAAAGGATGAAAACTACTGCTGCATGAAGTATAGTTTTGCTCTAACTAGAGATGTGCAGAAGAGAAACAGACAGCTCACACTACCCCCAAAGTTTAGGTGCATCTGGTCATTTCTGTATTTTGGTAAGGTAATGGTCACCCTTGCTTGAAAATCAGTCATATCCAACTCTAGGGTTCAGTGCTTATCTCTGTTTATAACCAAAGAGCCAGCACTGTCTGCATCTACAAACATTTCCATGGACACATGGCAGGCATGCCTCAACACTGAAGTGCACAGAATGCTGTTTACCTTCCCACTGAAGTGGTCACTATTTATCTACTTGCAATTTCTTTCTTTCGAACTGCAAGGTTGGCAGGAGCAGGGACAGAGATGGGAGCTCACTCCATCCTGCAGTACTCAGGAATTGAACTTGGACCTTCCAGTTAGCGAGTTCAGCATCTTAACTACTTGAACCACCACAATCCCTTATTTCAGTAGTGATTTGCAAAAATTGGCAGCCCCATGAAAGATCTTTGATATAGTGTGACACCAAGAGACATTGTAGGAGACTACTAGGTGCTTGCATGGCAAAATCTCCTTCAGTTCTTAACTACATTGTTTGAAAATCATTCAAATTTAGAAGTTTGTCCCCGCCCCCTCCAGCCATAAACCCTGGGGCAGTACTAACTTTTGCAACTACACTCCTTCTCTAAATCCATGGCATTTTGTGGAGAGGAACTCTTAATATGGGCTTGAGTCACAGTCAAAATCAGAAGGCAGACTTTTAGAATGTTGAGTTAAGGCTCAAGGAGACCTAGAGTTCAGAGCCCTAATTGTCATGCTGTTTATTCAGTGACCTTGGGTCAGCTTATAGTCTTTTATCTTTCAGGGTTTCTGTGAAAATACTTGCCTTGGTAACTCTGGTTGGTTTACAGGAAAAATAGCAAAAACACATCAACATCTAAAAACAATTTAAAAGAATAAAATTCTCAGTAATTCTTTTTTAAAAAACCACCAGCCATGTCCCAGACTTCACGTCCCAGAATTCAAAAGACAGTTACTCAAACTAGCCAACCCATGGTGGCTATTTCCCCAACTGCCCCCCACACCCGCTGCACCAGCCAGGTCTTCACCCCCCTATGAGAGGGTAAAAGCTCCACCTGGTGGAGATGAAGTTCAGTGGGCAGGAGGTTCCACAGGGCTGGAGAGGACACAGAGAAGGCCCTCCTTCTAGTGCTAGAGAGGCAAGCCTCTCTAGCCGATGGAAGTATAAGAGAGCCCCTCCGGTCCGCTCTAGTGGGATGGGCAGCTATCCTTGGGGTGATGCAGTCTCTTAGGTATCCTGGCTCACTGCCATTTAGGGTTTTAAAGGTAATCACCAGCACCTTGAATTGCACCCGGAGGCACACCGGCAACCAGTGGAGCTCCCGGAGCAGTGGTGAGGCACGGGCATAGCGCCCACACCCCATTACCACCAATTACCTTGTGAATTGCCCAGAGAGTGCACTAGACACTGGAGCGGTATATAAGTGTTATTGCTACTGCTATTAACAGTTGAAATAACAAAGTTGCTGAGTCTCACTGAGACCTAATATCCAGGGGGTTAAATTAATGTTACCCAAAAGGAATCTCTTCAGGCATTTCCTTAGGCATTCACTTTTCATTTACATGAGTTCTTCTGCAAAACGTAGAATGGGTTTCTGAAATTTAATTGAGAATCAGGGAGAAACGCCAGGCTTGCCTTCAATGGGATTAGTGCCTGTATCCTCTGCCTTCTCAGGGTGGTTTGCCTGAAATTACTAGGTTAACACCTTATGCTCTAATTATTTTACATTGGCATTATATTCTTAGGCTGAAATCCAGCGTAGACTTCAGCAAGCGTAAGATCACTGCTTTCAGTGGGTTTAAGCAAGCTTTAAACTTTACTTTGGAGTTGAGCCTGAAAGAGGAGTCCCTTTCTCTTATAATACTGAAGGATAGAATAAAATATTCTGTGTCACTAGCAGTAGTTGCAAATTCAGAAGTGTGACACATACTTACATTCTTTCCATGTCTGTGAACCCTTCCTTCCTGAGTGCAGGTGCACACACATTATGCACTAATTATAGGGCCACAGTGTTTTAGTTGTTAAGACACTGACCTTAACAACCAGAAGGTCAGAAGTTCAACAGTTTTAGATCTGAGTGCTGCTTGACAGAGTGAGTGCCTGTCATCTGTCCCAGCTCGTGCCAACCTAGCAGTTTTGAAAGCAAGAGATTTCAAGTAGATAAGCCAGGGGCTAGGTCATGCTCCCTCAGACAGCTTTGGGGGCCGGATGGCCATTTTGCCCTTCCTCTACCACATGACACTTCCTGGTGTGGTAGAGATATGAAATGGTGTTGTGGGCCGCATCTAGCCCATAGGCCACAGGTTTAGAATCCCTGCCCTAGAATCATACATTACTGGGTTTCGAGCAAGGGAGACCTTTATCTAATTATTACTTACTGTCTACTAGGTGGAGTGAGGAGGATGAAACAGAAATTTATGAGGAGGGAAAGGAAAGAGTATTATCCAGAGACCAGTTTCTTTCTCCCACATACACACCTTCTTATATAGTAGTGTTTCCCAACATTTGGTTTATGGACTTCAATTTTCAGAGGCCTAAGTCAATTCCCCAAAGCACTGATCAGCCAATTTACTGACTTAGGCTTCTGGGGAATTGAAGTTCCCCTGTGGGTTATAGTGCTTGTGAAATGCTGAGGCAGTGGCAGGTGCTGCATCTTTCCTACTACTTCCATGCTTCTATCTCTCCTCCTCCTCTTCCTAAATTAAGAAATAGCACACTGCCAAATTCTCATGCATACACACATATACACTTGTGGTACTGGGTGAAGTGGAAGGAGAGAAACACATTTTTGGATTTTACCTAATAAATGAGTAAGCTGCTTCCCTTTCTAAGTTTTAGTTGATGTTTTGTGTGCACATACAAATAGTGGGGCACAGAAAGCAAAGCAGCACCCAAGCCATCCTAAGCAGACAGGAAGCTAAGAGAGCAAGTCTGTTCCTGCAACCTTACGTGGGTTGGTTCACACCAAGAATCCCAGTGGGGACTTGTTAATTTAGAGGCAGTTTGCTGTTTGTTTGTCTGTGCTTGTTAATTTAGAGGTAGTTTGCTGCTTGATTTAGCATCATTTCATCTCATTTTCTCCAGTGTAACTATGTCTCAGGATTTTGACCATTGTTTTGCAATTGCTAAAAAAAAAAAAAAGTTCTAGCTGTTGTGACAGTCTGGCCAGATTATCCTGCTGTGGTAATAGAGAAGACCCTACTGCCAGTGACTCAACGCTAAGTGTCAGGCAGCACTTAACTAACCTAACACCCCTGAGGACTAATGTCCTTGGGTAGCAAAGTCCACAGGGAAGGGGGATGGTTCCCAAATGGATTAAATCCCACTTGAATCCATCTTGATGGAGGGCAGCAGCTTTATCAATACTGGCCTGGGGCCGATGAGGACTTCGTGTGCTAAAAGGGCTCAGGACCAGAAAGTGTCTCATGGAACTGGATCAGTGGTACGGGTGTCACACTGCGATGCAAAAGGCAGATGAAAGGCCACTGCATTATATTCACAGGACAGTCTTCATGGCTGATCACCACGCTAATCACCTATATTCAGATTCAGATATGGCAGAAGAAGAAGAAGAAGCTGTTGTGCTATGACATGGTCCTTCCAACTGTTCTCAGGTTTTGGCCCTGAATTGTCATAGAATAATGGAGTTGGAGGGGGCCATTGAGTCAAACCCCCAGCTCAATGCAGGAATCCAAATCAAATCAGATCTGACAGATGGTTGTTTATTTTCTCTTGAATATCTCCAGCATTGGAGAGCCCACCCCTCCCAAGGTGATTTGTTCCATTGGTATACCACCATAAGAGTTAGTAAGTTCTTGCTGATATTCAGCTGAAATCTGGCTTCCTGTAACTTGAGTCCATAATTACAAGTCTTTGGATAATTGTGAATAGATCCAATGGTATTCCCAGTAGTAATGTATGGCTGTGAGAGCTGGACCATAAGGAAGGATGAGCACAGAAGAATAGACGCCTTCGAATTGTGGTGCTGGAAGAATCTCTGGATAGTCTCCTGGACTGCATAGGAAATAAATCCTGACTGCTCCTTAGAAGGACAAATACCGAAGATTAAGCTCAAGTACTTTGGCCACCAAATGATAAGAAAGAACTTACTGGAAAAGGCCCTGATGCTAGGAAAGATCGGAGGCAAAAGGAGAAGGGGATAGAAGAGGATGAGATGGCTAGATGGCATCATTGATGCAGTGGGTGTAGATATTGGCAGACTACGGAGAATGGCAGATGACAGAAGAGCCTGGCATGCGGTGGTTCATGTGATTGCAAAGGGTCAGACTCGACTGTGTGACTGAACAACATATATCTAGTTATTTTAGTCTTTCTTCCTAGGGCTTCATTTCTAGTCAAGACATGGGAAACAGCTGACCTACTAACCCAGAGATGCTTCTTAAAGTAGCATGCAAAAATGGTTAGAGGAAGATGTGATTTCACAAGAAAGGTAAGAGTTTGCTTTCCAGGCTTAGCTGTTGACATTTTGATTAATGTACATTTTAGTTTTCAGGAAGGTTACCCATGTTTGTCTGTGCAGACATATCAGACAAGAATCAAAACAAAACATTTTTTTTTAAAAGAAAAGTTTGAGGAAATGGACTTGGTCCACAAAGGTAAAGGTAAAGGTTTCCCTTGCTCGAAAGCCAGTCGTATCCGACTCTAGGGTGCAGTGCTCATCTCTGTTTCTAAGCCGAAGAGCCAGCGCTGTCTGCTTCTGCAGACGTTTCCGTGGTCATGTGGCAGGCATGACTAGACACCGGAGCGCACAGAACGCTGTTACCTTCCCACCGAAGTGGTCCCTATTTATCTACTTGCAATTTCTTGCTTTCGAACTGCTAGGTTGGCAGGAGCTGGGATGAAGACGGGAGCTCACATTAAAATACAGTGGTACCTCGGATAAAGTCCGGTTCAGATAAAGTTCAATTCGGATAAAGTTGTGGTTTTTATGCACACGTAATGTATCGCATAAAGTCCAAAGCCGCTAAAAAATTGACATTATCTGATGTATTTGGTATAGGAACCTCAGATAACATCCATTTTTTAAGACTTTATCCGATGCAGCGCCCATTTGATTCAGATAAAGTCCAAAATCAGATAAAGTCCAAACCTGTGGAATGGAGTTTGGATGATATTCGAGGTTCTACTGTATGGCAGTTAGTCTTTAAGGTGCCTTTTGAAATGTTTCATTTTGTTTCTTGTTTAATACATTCATTTTAGGTATCCAGGTATCGCAAATTCATGTATCTAACATTGAGACTCATTATTTCCTCTCTTTACCCATAGAGTAAATGAAAATAGATCTCTGTCCCTTCATTTAACATCGGTCACATACAAATAAAAGGTTTGGCTGCTGTAACCCTCCTCTTTTTGTTGCTTATATAAATGTCACCTGTCAAATAAAAAAAAGTACAAGGTGTGTTCAGAATCTATCTGAACACAGAATTATGTTCCAACTTGAACTGCATAAAACTTTGAACCAATGCAGTAAGAATTGCCATGGTGCAAAAAAAAAGTTAACAAATGCTGAAAACGTGTCCGTCTTACTGGCACAGTAAGATTTCTTTTGCATTTTCAGATGACTGCTGCCATTCATTCATGTTTGTAAATGCAGGCTTTCCTTGGCTGGTGAGAGTTTGAACATTTTATCTCCTGTAGTCTCCCTCTCTTTCTCTCTGCATTGGTTAAGTGTGAAAGAGAAAAACAGTTTGTCCTAAGGCTTGTTCGATTCCTTCTTTATCTGTGACCTTTGGGAATCTCAGCTCTGCATGGACACAGCTCTTTTCTACATTTAGTTCAGAAGGAGATTTGAAGTGCTCACCTTTTCTGTTAGCACAAGATTATCCACTGAACTAACCTTGCTAAGGTCACTCGGGATGGCGAGTAGTTCATTCCTGAGATTATGTGGTGATTCTACTATTTGATGATTTTACAATATGATTACCGAAGATGGAGCATAGTTGCTAATGCATCAACCTGGAAACAATATGAAATAGTTTCAATTGTGGACTTGAACCAGCAAAATTCTTCTTCTTTAAACTATTGAATCTATATTTATTTTAATATCCCTAACTTTGTCTTCCTTAGGTGTGGCAAGAAAGTCATTTTGGATGTGCGATGAATAAGAATTATATATACTTAGGCAAGAGATTTGCTAAATGGAGAGCCAGTTTTATACATTGTTGTCTATAAAAAAATCATACGAGTGACACAGCCTTCCTATTTATATCTCTGTACAAACCCTGACTTAGATGGGCTTTGCTATGAGGTCAGTGAACATAGAACAATGGAAGACCAATCCTATGAGGGGAAGGAGGGAGATAATGTGGTAGAAGAGCCGTCAAATATTATTATTTAATAATAATAATAATAATAATAATAATAATAATAATAATAATAATAATAATAATAATAATAATAATAATAATAATAATAATAATAATAATTATTATTATTATTATTATTATTATTATTATTATTATTATTATTATTATTATTATTATTATTATTATTATTATTATTATTATTATTATTATTATTATTATTATTATTATTATTATTATTATTATTATTATTATTATTATTATACTTGTATGCTGCCCAACTCACAAAGCAACTCTGGGCAGCTAACAAAGATCCAAAATATACATAATACAAAAACATTTCAACATATCATCATCACAAATCACAGTATCAAAAATATCAGTATCACAATATCAAAAGCATTACAAAAACAGAAGGGGAAAAAACCTCATTTGAAAAGTCCCACAGAAAATCCGACAACAGCAGGAACAGCAACAAGAACAAAGTCGAAAGTCACCGTTCTTGTCCTCCTCCTGGCTAATGGAAGGGGCCCAGGAGGGCATGGAGGTGTGAGGGTGTCTTCGAGCCTCCAGTGGCCACAGGGTCTCCTTTATCCTCCTTTATATAAAGATCATCTTCTGTTTTTTCTAAGGTCTATTTTCTTTCTGTTCCAGGGATATACTGACGGATACAGTAAGATCTGAACTGTGGATACAGTAGGGACTAAGGTTAACCCTGTCGCCAAACCCCGGTCACTGGCACCTGGTAAAGTGAGGCTGAATAAGTATGGTAGCTGCTCCTTTAATTTGTTTCAGCACACCATTCCCTCATGCAGCAATTACTGAACGTCACAATGCCTGCACCCGCTCCGAGTGGGATCTCCTTCCTTCAGAGAATGTGTGATTTTCAAGTATTGGTAGCTTATTTAGGCAGAGAAATTGTAAAAGACTGAGTTCTACTCAGATCTGCAGCAACAAAGTTTTATTTCAGAAAGCATCTAAAAAAGAACATAGTACAAAAGACACACACACACAAAGATAGAATTATTCAAAGTCTCTTTCTCTCAGACATTTTCCCCGGCAGGAAAATGTTCCCATAGATAAAGAGGTGATGCATAACAAAACAAGGGAGTCTCAGTTAAGCGCCCATTTAAGAAGTGTCAGCCTCCCTCTTTTATACTCTTAGTTATAGCTCTCCAAAGGACTTCCCCTTGATGATTCAGCAGTCTGTGAGAGTGTCTCTGGCCTCCCTCCTATGGGAAAGAAATCTTGCTGACTAGTGTGGGAAAGACTCAAGCATGTATTGCATGTATTGAAGAGACGAACATGTTCCCTACTAGACATGTTGATAAGAGGAAAAACATGAGTTCAGCCTAAGAAACACATAAGTGATAAACATGCTTTCTTGGCAGGCTTCCACTAGCTTAAAGATAACGAAGCTAGGTGACATAGCATTCCTGCCTAGCTGAGCAGTGAAGGCTTATCTGAGTAGAAATATGCCTTCCCTCCCTCCCCTCATAGGATTGGTCTTCCATGGATCTATGTTCACTGACCTCTTAGCAATCCCATCTAAGTCAGGGTTTGTACAGAAATATAAATAGGAAGGCTGTGTTACTCATATGATTTTTTAAATATAGAAAACAATGTATAAAACTGGCTCTCCATTTAGCAAATCTCTTGCCTAAGTATATACAATTCTTATTCATTGCACATCCAAAATGACTTTCTTGCCACACCTAAGGAAGACAAAGTTAGGAATATTTAAATAAATATAGATTCAAGTTTTCAGAGCAGAGATTTGCCTGGTTCATCAGAATATCATGACAAACCCAAAGTGATTCCCATGTGATGATTACATAGGCAACATCTACTGAGCTTGTAATTGTTTGCTGCATTGCTTCTGGTCACAGGAAATCACACTTGAAAGACTTCATAAGGGAGTCTATTTTAAGACCAAAGTATTTAACAAATGAATTTATCAGACTCTTTTTATCTATACATTGTCTTTGACCCACTTAACCCAAAAGTGAAATTATGTAGTCATAATTTTATGACGTCAAACAAACCAGGCCAAGGTTTTCAGTTACAGGTTAGAATCAAATATAAACTTAGCAATGTTTGACAAAAGAAGTCCCTAAAGGTCATCCTGGGGTGGTTTGAGATATGAATATATAGATTTTTTAAAAAAAATAAGCATACATCTAGATTCATGGAAGGTAGGGGAGGTGGGGTTAAGCTTGGCTTTAAAGCCACTTTGGATCCATGAGTCAGTAAAAATTTCAAAACAATTTGGCATGTTTTTGAGCAAAAGCAAAATTGTAGAATTTTAGTCAGGATATCTGCTCTCTGGCATGTACAAAATGTTAAAAAAATAACATAGGGTGTAAAGAAAATCAGACTGAAGTTGCACATTCCACTTTAAAGCTAAGCTTGCCCAGCTAGCTATTGTTTGCTATGGATGTTTCAAAGCTGCTATCCAGTTAGATTTAATTTATTGATATAAATTCATAGAAGCAGAAATTATCTTCTGATTGACAGCTAGATTTCTTTCAAATATGAACTGGTGGGAAAGACCTGACTAGTGATGCACTACTCTGTGGGCTGTCCAAATCTGTGACCGTGGCCAAACATCCTGCATTATGGGCTATAGAGGTGGGTGTGGTCAACCAAGTGGGCATGGCCTGGGGAATTTCCACTACCAGTTCTGCAGAACCTGACAGAACCTCCTGCAGTGCATCACTGGAACTGACCTAGTTGAGATAAGAGTGCTAATGATTGTACAGTCAATTTAGTCAAAGTAGATTGTGTCATGTTGGCAGGAGCAGGGACAGAGATGGACACTCATTCTGTCATGCAGTATTTGGGTCTTGACCTGCTGACCTTCCCGCTAACAAGGCTAGCTTCTTAACCAATGAGCCACCACAGTCCTTAATATAATAATTTCATGTCTGAAATTATTTTGGGTTGAAAGGATTTTTTTCTGGAGAAACTCCACTCAGGGAGTGCCCAAATGAAGCTCCTCTCATGTCTCCAAGAGCTTTTCCCACTGAAGTGGTCCCTATTTATCTATTTGCAATTTCTTGATTTCAAACTGTTAGGTTGGCAGGAGCTGGGAGAGAGATGGGTGTTCAAACCATCATGCAGTACCCGGGTCTTGGACTGCCGCCCTGCTGGCCTTCCAGCTAACAAAGTGACTTTCTTAACCACTGAGCTACTGTAGCCCCAGCAGTTCAAAAACAAGAAATTGCAAGTAGATAAACAGGGACCACCTTGATGGGGAAAGATCTTGGGGATATGAAAGGAGCCTCATTTAGGAGTCCCCTGAGCAGAGTTCCTCCAGCAAAAATCCTTTCAACCGGGAAAACACCTTGATATGTCCATATCCAGAGATCAACTAGGGTTGCTAGACCAATGGATATGTATGTGGAGTTAGCAGCCTCAGTCAACAGCAGCCCTAAAGACAGGCAAGGTTGATTGAGAAAATATTTATATTTAGATAATGACAATTAAAAGGTTTAAATAATAGCCAGAAGAGACCCAGAAATAGAGGCACACATAGGTGGATCCAGAGAGAAACACATCACAGCTCTAGACAAGACTACAACACCAGCACTACGGAGCTATGGAGACAATAGAGTTCTCCACAAGCCATAACATATTGTTATCATAGATTTTATTCTCCATAGGCTTTAATAGGCATGGCTTGAGTGAGGTATTGAAATTTTATTCTGTATGTGTTCCTTTAATTATGTTTAAGGCCTAAGATTCATAATAATTTTTACTTTTAAGAATTTCAATATTTTTTAAAAAATGTTCATTCCATTCCTTAGCCAGTACAGTAACTTCATAGCTAAAGCATCTTTGACAAATGTCCATCCAGCCTCTGTTTTAAAACTTTCAACAATGGAGAGTCCATTAACTTCTGAGACATCAAATGACTCTTAATGTTGCAAAGTTTTTCCTAGGATTTACTCAGTGAAATAGAAGGAACTTTAAAAACAGTCCCCACCTAAGCCTTCCTGTACTGTTCTTGAGAATTTTTTCCCCATTTAAAAATAGATCACCACTAGGTTGAAAGTAACATTAGCTTGCTCATAAAATTCACCTCCCTGGGAGTAATTGTTTGTAAACATTTAACCATATCCACTTAACTTTATATAGTGTATACTGAATTACCAACCATTGTGGAACAAAATGACCAGTTAGATTTCCTGAGAAATCTGTACATGAATCAAGAAGCACCAGTTAGGACAGAACACGGAATGACAGAGTGGTTTGGAATAGGAAAAGGAGTAAGACAAGGCTGCATTTTGTCACCCTGCTTATTCAACTTATACACAGAGCACATAATGCGCAATGCAGGGATGGAGGAATCACAATATGGGATCAAAATTGCTGGGAGAAACATCAACAATCTGAGATATGCAGATGATACCACCCTGATGGCAGAAAGTGAGGAAGACCTAAAGAATCTCTTGATTGGGCTGAAGGAGGAGAGTGCAAAAGCTGGCTTGAGACTCAATATCAAGGAAACCAAGATAATGGCAACAGGTCCGATCAGTTCCTGGAAAATAGATGGGGAAGAAGCAGAAGCAGTGACAGATTTTACATTCTTAGGATCAAAAATCACTACAGATGGGGATTGCAGCCATGAAATAAAAAGGTGACTGATTCTTGGGAGACAAGCTATGAGAAACCTGGGGAACATAGTGAAAAGCAGAGACATCACATTGCAAACAAAAATTAGAATAGTCAAAGCAATGGTATTCCCAGTGGTAATGTACGGATGCGAGAGCTGGACAATTAGGAAAGCTGAACGTAGAAGAATAGATGCCTTTGAAATGTGGTGTTGGAGGAGAGTTTTGAGAGTACCCTGGACAGCAAGGAGAACAAATAGGTCAATCTTAGAAGAAATCAACCCTGACTGCTCATTGGAAGGTCAAATAGTAAAGATGAAGTTAAAGTACTTTGGACATCAAATGAGAAGGGAGGATTCACTTGAGAAGGCCTTGATGTTGGGAAAGGTGGAGGGCAAAAGAAGAAGGGGGAGGCCAAAGATGAGATGGCTAGATGGTATTGTAGACACAATGGGTACAGAACTGGGAGAGCTGAGGGGGATGGTGGAGGACAGAGGCGCCTGGAGAACAATGGTCCATAGGGTCGCAAAGGGTTGGAATCGACTGTGCGACTGAACAACAACAACAATATTAGGAACATCATTAAGAAAGCACTACAGAGACTGTTATTTCTGCACCAACTCAGAAAGCTCAAGTTGCCTAAAGAGTTGTTGATCTAGTTCTACAGAGGGATCATAGAATCCATCATCTGCACCTCTATAATTGTCTGGTTTGGTTCTGCATCTCAACAAGATAAATATAGACTCCAACGAGTAATTAGGACTACAGAAAAAATTATTGCTATTAATCTACCTTCCATTGAAGATCTATATAACTACATGAGATCTATATAACTACATGTGACTTTCTCCAGCGGACATGGGGTTTTTCCACGCTGGGTTTGTTGTTGTATTATACTGGTTTTTTTACTGTAGTTTATAATGTAATTATGTAGTTTTTGTATTTTGATACCATGCTTACTTGTATTGCTCGCTATTGTAAATTTATTGTATCTCTGTATTATTATTTTGTTGCTATTTGTATATGCTGTTAGCCGCCTTGAGTTGGCCTTTGGCCGAGAAAGGCGGGATATAAATTAAACTGATTGATTGATTGATGAGCTAAAAAGAGAGCAGAGAAAATATACAAAGACCCCACACATCCTGGAAATAACTTGTTCCAGCTTCTACCATCGAAACGACGCTTTAGAGTATTACATAATAAAACAACCAGATACAAGGATAGTTTCTTTCCAGAAGCCATTAATCTGCTGAATAACTAAATTTTATGATTTTATTGTATTGTTATTGTTTCTCTAGGGATATGTGAGATTGTTGTTAGTATTATGATTAGCACCTATTATTAAGTGTAGTAGACGATCTAGTAAATGTAATTTAATTTTTCATGTATATAGAGAGCATATGTACCAAAGACAAATCCCTGGTGTGTTAACACACCTGGCCAATAAAGTATTCTATTCTATTCTATTCTATTCTATTCTATTCTATTCTATTCTATTCTATTCTATTCTATTCTATTCTATTCTATTCTATTCTATTCTATAAGGCTGTACAGGTACCATTACTTCCTATCCCACCTCATGTTATCCTGTCTCTGTGTATTCAGATGCATTATGCTGACTTTACCAGACAGAGCCACCTGATATCTCCAAAGGACATATTGAAAGAGGCTTTGTATTGCAAAACTGTCCACCAGTTACCATTACAGTAGATGCTCTGCTATTCACAGATGACACACAGCAATTTTTGATATTTTGAGAAGCTCTTCGTGCTGTAATGATGCCAAAGAAATTACAGACATGCATAACTTTGTGCTCCAAGCTTGGTCTATGATGGACTGCTTTAATTAAAAAAGCTTGCTTTGTTTTGCTAGATATCCACATAGGGTATAGAGAACAGTTATTTTAATGAAGTGTTCCATGTGGACAATCTTAAAATAATATCTTTAAAAATGCACTTCAAAATTTAAACAGGGAAGAGGCAGAAAGAGGATGTATAAGAAGGATGTATATTAGAGACAGGAAGATTTAGTTTTGATAGTTGTAGTAAAAAAAAAAATCCTGACTGTCTTCCTGTAATGGATATTATGCATAGAAAATGGGGAAAACCTTCTCTTTTGATGATTTATTTCTTATCCTCTGAGCCAACTTTATTACGTGCTGATTCTTTAATCAGCTATATCTGATCTTTGAAAATATTTGATCTATACTTATCTATAGTGTTGTGTACTGGATTTTGACAAGCCTCAAATCCCAAACCTAATCAAATGGATTTGAACTTATTTGTATGGAGCCCAGGATGATTGTCGGGGGGGGGGGGGGGAGGGGGTTAGATTCAGTATAGGGTAGAAGCAGAGTGTATTTAGAAATGAATTCAAAACCAGGATACAAATTGAATCAGATGAATCACAAATTACTTCAGCTTGTTAACTTTTGTTTTGCTTTGTTTTGTTTTCTAAGTTTTCCCCCCAACAGATTTTAGAAGTGACTAGTACACAAATCCTGTTTGAAATTTAGCAGGTTTACTCCCCTCTCTATCGTCTGTAACAAAAAAGAAAGAAAAAAGCTAGGACATTGATTTGATCCATTAACAAATTGATTTTGGAACTGGGGCCCAAATAGCAATTACATTTATATAACCCCCCCCCCCTATTGCTTAGTGCACTTTCTGGGCAGTTTAGAGGTAATTAGCATTTAGCCCTCAACATGTGGGCTGCTTATTTTACCAATCTTGGAAGGTGGAAGGCTGAGTCACCCTTGAGCCCTATCAGGATCGAACTCTCAATGTTTTGGCTGCAGTACAGCAGTTTAACCACTGCCCCACAAGGTCTCTTCTGGATTGGGCATAAATTGTTCATATCAAATTGAATTACTTTCCAAAGCCCTAAACAGGCCTCCATGTAGAATCATAGCCTTACATCTGTAAGTTCTATCTCCCCACCACCACCACCACCAAATTCAACTAAATAAGAAGAAAAAAACAGTATTTTTTGATATGGATTGTACTGTCCTTAAAACCCTTTTCAAGTTTTGTATTACCATGCAGAGAGAAATATATGAATATAACTTTTTAAAAGTTAGAGTAGATGGCAATGCTTCAGCATTTTGCTGTCAATCAAGACACTCATAAAACTGCTGATGGGACGAGAAAGAGTTTCAAATTCCTCTCCTGTCAACCAAATCGAAGTACAATTTGAATATTGCCACAGACAATAATTTAGTACTGTGAAGAATGTTATATTGGATACTGAGAATGAAGAGTAAAAACAAAAGCTACTGAAATGTATCTATCGTTGTTGAAAAGGAACTTCTGTAGAGACAAAATTGCTAGGATCAATATTATAGTTTTTGAAGACACTTCTTACATCTGAAAAAGTATCTAGGATCTATTCAAAGCATAGTAATTTGGATAAAAATAATAATCCAATCCCCCATTTAGATCATATAATTTTGTGCTGTGATATCAGAGAACTAGTTCCAAGACTCCATATGAGTGCTACAAAACTCAATGGAATTCATGACAGCTGCTACAGCTATGTCTCACAACATTTTCTAAAAGAAGCAGTACAGAAATATTCAACTGACAACAACAAATACCAATTTAATGTACAGCTTTAAAGACCTTCTACATTCAATCAAATTCCCAAGTGCCAGAAAATTACAGTATTTAAGACTGACCCCATTTACTTTATTGGGTTATGATCAGTTATCATATGCTGTGGTTAGTTCCCAATTCATGACTGCTTTGGAGCCAGAAGATTGTCAGTAGCAGAGTAATAGAACTTAATCCCAAATTGGTCCTTCAGCAGAATACATAAATGGTTCCTACAGAACTTGATTGACCATGTAACTGAAGGTAGCATTCTATGCTACCAGGTGGAACCTGCATCTGACCCAATCCAAACATAGTTACACGATTAGAAGAGATTTTAGATTTAGATGTAATCTATTCCAACTTTTCATCTATATGCTTTCTTGGCTCTTGCAATACATAAGATAGCCATGAATCAGAGGCATCATGTGATGGTATATTCTTCACTGGCTGGAAGTACCCAGTAATAAAATGACCACTGCAAAGCAAAGGACTTTGAACCAAGGATTTATGCTAAAATATCCAGCAAAGTGCTTATGTCTCAAAAGAGCAGTGTTTCCTAATGTGGGGCCTATGCCCCACAGGGAGATTTCAATTCCCAGAAGCCTAAGTCAGTACATTTGCTGATCAGTGCTTTGAGGAACTGACATAGGCTTCTGGAAATTGAAGTCCAAAAACCAAAGGTTGGGAAACAGTGCAATAGAGGATCTCTTGAATTAAATTGATTATTATGATCCGTTCCAATCTGGTAGCTGGCCAGTCTGGCTGGGAAAATTCTGGAAGCTGTAGTTCAAAAGGCTATTTCCCAAGCTGTATCTCCTGTTAATAGGAGCTCCCGGTGGAACATCTGAAAACTCCACATGGAAAATCCATATGGAGTAGATCGGAAAAAGGGCAGAAGTATACAATCATTAGCACTCTTTACCTCAGCTAGGTCAGGTCTTTCCCACCAGTTCATGTTTTGAAAGAAATCTAGCTGTCCACCAGAAGAAACTTTTACTTCCCTTGATGGGGCAGTTCAGAAGGTTTGTTGCTATAGTATCAGCAGTGCAAAAGGTTCAGTTCCAACTTAATTTCTCCCTTTCCTAGTCAAACTGTATCTCTTGTGGGGAGTCATGTTTGGAATGTTTTCTGGTTTCTGCTGGATAATTAATCAAACTCTAGGTGAGTAGAACTATGGACAGAGTGAGCACCAGTGAAATATTCATTCTCTTTGAGTGAAAAGATGAAAACTATTAGGCATCCAGATCACTTCTACTCTTTGATCTAACACTGAGGAGACATTAGGCATGTGACAACTGAGTACAATGAAGTCAGAATCATTTGCATGTAATAGATGCTGGTATTGTCAATGTGTTATTTTTTAACATTTACTCTAGCTAGTGACTATTATACGGTGATTATGGCTGTTATTATGCATTGTTGGTATTGAACAGAAGTGCTGTTAGGATGGTGAAAAAGAGTAAACTTGTCTCTTTTAGGTTCTCTGGAGAGCTAAAATATCGAAGCTTTGCAATGTGCTTCCCAGCACAATTGCTTTATATTTAATTTGGTCCTCTTCTCAAGCCACTGAGCATTGAATGTTAAGGAAAAATTTAAGTTTTCTATCATTGCAAGAATGCTGTAAATTTCATTGTGAATGTCCATTCTTTGCCTAGAGACTCAGTAAACAGATGCTTCATTGATGAAAACAGGAAATGCTTCATTTGGTCAATAAAGACTTTGATTAATAGTTTGGGAATGGGATGAATGTATTTATATGATGCATCCTAACATAAAATCTTCAGTTGCATTGATTGCTCAGAGGACCACATTGCAGAAAAGTAGAATATAAGTAGAAACAAACTTCATTGATGTGCACAAGACTGTCCCTTAGAGACATCAACCTAAATTGAACTGTTATTCCCAGCTCGAGTAGACCTGTTGACACAACTCAGTCCAAACTGGTATAGACTGACTGAATCAATTTGTGAAGCCAAGGCTTATAGAAGTACCACCAATTTACTTGATTTTTGTCTAATTGAGAATAGAAATTTGATTTAGGCCATCACTTTGTACATGAAGATTGTAGGAACCATGAGCAGGAAATGAAAAAGTTGGATGTTCTGGAGATAACAGTCCTTCAGTGGATTCAAGATCACAGAATGCTTCTGCTGGTAAAAGAGCATAAGTAATTTTACAGATTCTCCTATAACTTCCCCTGTTCCCAGTAAATCTGATCTGTAGGACTAGTTTACTCTTTAGCACAGTGTGGCTGTGGGAGGCTAGAAGAGGAGAGGGAACTGATAGAAGCTTTCTTTCTTTAGTCTCCCTTTGAACATTTGCCTTCTCTGCCTTCTGACATTATAAGGACGTGATGGTGAACCTTGGCACTCCAGATGTTCTTGGACTTCAGTTCCCAGAAGCCCAAGCACCCTGTGAATCCACACAAATGGGTTTACTGTGCTGCCCTCGTCGCTCCTGGAAGCAGAAGTAAAACGCGCCCGAACTGTTATAAGTTATCACACCATCACGGTTATAAGGTACTAGCATATTTTGCCCTGCCTTGCCAGGCAGTTTTGTGTGTGTGTGTGTTTTTTTTTTCTTTAGGGGTGGTTTGGGTGGTGGTGACTGGAATTTGTGGTTTTTGAATTTATTTTATTTATTTTATTTGACTTATTTTTTATTTGGATTTTAAAATATTTTTTTACTGTTGCATACTCTTCCGGCCTCTAGGTGGGGCTGTGATTAAGAGTGCGGTTGTTTTTCTTTCTTCAGTTCTGTTGCAGAGGCATGGAGGGAGGACGTCTTTTGTAAATGCTCTTGACTTATTATTTTATTTTTATTTTGTTTTGATTTTGGGGTGCTGGGCTGAGGGGTGTAAGTACAGTGTTTCTACTTAACCCCCCCCCCTCCACCAAAGTGTTTTTGCTTGTTCTTTTGTATTTTCCCTGGATTTTAGATGATTTGGATTTTTCTCATTTTTATTAATGTTTTCATTTTTCCATATTTATTTTTGTAATTTTTATAATTTTTGTTTTTGAGTAAGGTATTTTTATGTTGTTATGGTGTAGATAGGTGTGTTTAGTGAGTTTTCATAGTTTTTCATTAGCCTTTGTTATTTTGGATGTGTTTTGTTGAGTTTGCTGTTTATTGTTTTGTTGTTTACTGGGTTTATTTGAATTATTTGTTTATTTATTTGTCTTTTTTTATTTTGATGGTTGGCCTTATGTTAAACTGCTTTTGTTTTGTTGTGGTTGTGTTTTGCGGGGTGAAGAATGGTCTGTCTGTCTTTTCCTCTTTTCCTCGTTGCTGTTTCAAAATTAGGTTTTGATGCAGTGATGGGGAAAATGAAGAGCCAGCAGTCAGCTCGCTCTTCATCTGGTAAGGTTTGTTAGGTCGGTCGGGGGAGAAGGAAGCAGAGAAGAGCTATCTGCTTCACGATGGTTCTTTCTTCTTGGCCTCCTTTTCCCCTGGCTTACATAATGGGAGATTGGCAGGCAATGATCCGTAAGGGGTGGTGCTCTTCCTTGCGGATTGCTGGCTGCTGCTTTTCTATTATCTCCACCACTGTTTCGTGCTAGTTTTCGAAACAGTGATGTGGGTAGTACAAATGCAGCAACGCCGGGACTTGCCAGCGCTCCCTGCTCGTTCCGGGAGCCCATGCATGTTGCTGGAACCAGGGGGGGATTGTGGATGGGGTGGGAAGAGAGTGAGTTGGTCCTGCCAGCCAGGAAGGAGGGGCAGCATTTCATCTAGGGAGGTTCCAGGGATCCATATAGGTGTTGTGACGGGCATGGGGTAGTATGGCGGGTACCGTGGGGCGGGCCGCACTCGGGGAATGCGGGCCCGATGTTTAAGTGTGGTCCCTCATTCCAGCCCTGCAGGTACATCTCTGGGCCCTGAGCAGCAGATCCACAGTGACCCCACCCTTAGGCTGCTGCTGGTGAATGCCAGATCGGTATGTAATAAGGCCCCCCTGATTCAAGATGCTATCCAGGAGGGGCTGGCCGACCTGGCATGCATCACCGAAACCTGGCTGACACCTGAAGATGGAGTACCTCTTTCGGATATGTGTCCAGCTGGGTTCGGTATCTGGCACCAGCCTAGAGGTGAGGGGATGGGCGGTGGTGTCGCCATTGTTGCCAGGGAGTCCTTGGGAATTGCTAGGGCCACTGCTCCACAAGTGTCTGGTTGTGAGGCCCTGCTTCTACGGTTGGGCCCCAAGGGTCAGTTGGGGATCTTACTCCTGTACCTGCCCCCTTGCAGGGTAAGGTATGCCCTGCCTGAGCTCCTCGAAGCCGCCTCGATGCTGGCGTTGGAGTTCCCGAGGCTCATGGTTCTGGGGGACTTCAACTTGCCATCGTTGGGGATGGCTTCTGAGGTGGCAAGGGAGTTCACGGCTTCCATGGCAGCCATGGGCCTGACTCAGGTAGTGCGGGGTCCGACCAGGGGCAGTGGTCACATGCCAGACTTAGTTTTCTTGTCGGAGCAGTGGCAGAGTGACCTGAGATTACAGGACTTAGCCATCTCACCTGTGCCATGGTCAGATCACTATCTGGTGACTCTTGACTTCCTGGGGGCGACGCTTCATCGTAGGGAGGCAGGGCCTATTAAAATGGCCCGCCCTCGGCGACTAATGGATCCAGATGGATTCCAGAAGGAACTAGGGGATGTTCCTCTGGATCGGCTCCACGATTCACCCGAGGCACTTGTCGACCTGTGGAACAGGACGGCAACAGCAGCCTTGGATGAAATCGCGCCACTGCGGCCTCTCTGCGCCCGTGGGGTTAGGTCATCTCCGTGGTTCACAGATGAACTGCGGGATCTCAAACGGGCAAAGAGATGCCTAGAGCGCCGCTGGGTGAAGACCCGGGATGACTCCGATTGGACACTGGCTAGAGCTGCTATTAGGGCCTACCTAGTGGCGATGGGGGTGGTGAGGCGTCAATACTTCACCACCCTTATTGCCTCCACTGATAATCGCCCAGCCGCTCTGTTCCGGGTAACCAGGTCCCTCCTCGGTAGGGGGAGATCGGTGCCCGGTTGGCAGGGTTCGGCTGAGGACTTTGCTGACCATCTGGTGGAGAAAATCGATTGGATTCATTCAGGACTGAGTCCCGGCGTGGATGGGGAGGGTCCGGGGGGGTGCTGTACGATCTGGGATCAGTTTGATCCTGTTGTCCCTGATGAAGTGGACAGGCTCCTTGCAGCTGTACGTGCCACTACATGTCCTTTGGACCCCTGTCCCACCTGGTTGGTGAAAGCCTCCAGGGTGGGGACAGGTGGCTGGGTTGCGGCGATAATAAATGCATCCTTACGGGAGGGGGTATTTCCTGCACCATTAAAACATGCTTTGGTGCGCCCCCTCCTGAAGAAAATATCCCTTGACCCAGCTGTCCTTAACAATTACAGGCCGGTTTCCAACCTGCCCTTTTTGGGTAAGGTTTTGGAGAAGGCGGTGGCGCACCAGCTGCAGAGTGTCCTGGAGGAAGCGGATTATCTAGACCCCTTTCAATCAGGATTCTGGCCCGGGTATGGTACGGAGACGGCATTGGTCGCACTAATGGATGATCTCTGGCGGGAGCGGGATGGGGGTTATCCATCCATCCTTGCTCTTCTTGACCTCTCAGCGGCCTTCGATACCGTCGACCACGGTATCCTTCTGGAACGGCTCAAAGGATTGGGGATCCAGGGCACTGTGTTGTCCTGGTTTTCCTCTTTTCTGGAGGGTCATACCCAGTCGGTGTGGTTAGAGAGTGAGAGGTCCAGCCCTAGGTCCCTCAAGTATGGGGTTCCTCAGGGCTCGGTGCTTTCTCCCCTCTTATTTAACATCTACATGAAGCCACTGGGTGAGATCATTCGTTCCCACGGGGTGCGGTACCATCAGTATGCAGATGACATCCAGTTGTATATCTCGGCCCGTGGGGACCCCAGTGATGCTGTTGAAATACTATCCGGATGCCTGGAGGCCATTGGGGTCTGGATGGGGGCCAATGGGCTTGGCTGAATCCCAGCAAGACAGAGTGGCTGTGGATAAGGGGCCCCGTGTTATCCAGGGAATTACCACCTTTGGTACTGGATGGGGTGGTTTTGCCCCAGACAGACCCAGTGCGCAACTTGGGGGTCTTTCTGGATTCACGGCTGCTGCTGGAAGAACAAGTGGCGGCTGTGGCCAGGAGGGATTTTGCCCAACTTTGGGTGATTCGCCAATTGCGCACGCTCCTGGACCGGGGCTCCTTGCTTATGGTCACCCATGCTCTGGTTACTTCCCGACTAGATTATTGTAATGCGCTCTACATGGGGCTGCCCTTGACGACCATTCGGAGGCTGCAGCTGGTCCAGAATGTGGCAGCCCGGGTGGTGATGGGATGTGGGCGATATGCCCATGCCTCACCGCTACTTCGGGAGCTGCACTGGTTACCAGTTTGTCTCCGGGTGCAATTCAAGGTGCTGGTTTTGACCTTTAAAGCCCTATATGGCAGTGGGCCAGGATACCTTAGAGACCGCATCGTCCCAAGAGTGTCTGCCCGTCCAACTAGACTGGACCGGAGGGGCTCTCTAATGGTGCCATCAGTTAGGGGTGCACATCTGTCTAGCACCCGAAGGAGGGCCTTCTCCGTGGCCGCACCAACTCTCTGGAACCTCCTGCCAACAGATCTAAGACTTCAAAGAGAATTGCTGCCCTTCAGGAAAGGATTGAAGACCTGGCTGGCAGGGCAGGTGTGGGGCCCGAATGGGATCACGGTCCCCGCCTGCTGGCTTACGTAAAGAATTAAGAACTCTCTCTTCCTTTTTTAGAGTGGGTGGGATGGATGGGTGGGATAAGGGGTTTTTAAAGTGTTTTTATATGTTTTTAGAATTTGTTGTAGTGCCGCCCTGAGTCGGATTCTGCCTGAGTGGGCGGCATATATAAATACGACTAAATAAATAAATAAATAAATAAACCAGTCGTTCGCCAGGGAGTGTGCTTTCTCTGACGAAGTGCTGCCTGCTGGTGGTTCCCCCATCTCAACTTACCTTGAGGGTGGTGGTTGTCTCGCTGTGTTTTTGGTGGGGTAGCGGGGAGGAGAGGGAGTCCCCCTTCTCCCCGTTGCTCCGGGAAAGAAGGCTAGCGGTTGTCTTGCCATGGTTTTTGCATGTTTGGGTTAGTGAGGCCATGAGGTGCTGTGTCCGCCTGTGGCGGCCTTGCACTCCCACTGTGTGAGGTGTTGCATTCGCCTGCGGCAGCCTTGTGCTCCCATTGCGTGAGGCATTATTTTATTTTAATTTTTGCGCACTGGCTTTTATTAACGTTCTATGCGCTCGTGCACTTCAGCCTGATTGGCTGAAGTGGTCACTGCACAGAGGACGCTGGGATTTGATGTTTTCTTTCTTTTGTTCACGTTCGTGCAGCGGCTTTTTTTCTATGGTTCATTTTGTATTGGGCGCGCTGGCTTTCCCAACATTCTCCTTGCTCTCGCTTGTCAGCCTGATTGGCTGATAGGTGGCGCGGTGCAGCGCAGCGGATGCTGGGACTTGAAGTTGATTTGTTTTGTTTGTATTCGTGGGGCAGTTGCCCCACTGGTGACTGCCAGACCCTTGCGGCGATGGTTGGGCGGGGTAAAGGCAAGTGCGGGCGGCTCAGTACAGGATAGTATGGATGGGTGTGGGTGCGTTTTCCGGATTCCAACAGTTAACGTCTCTTCTTATAAGTAAAGATCACACCAGGTGCTTAGGTTTTGGCCTTTACATTTCAAAGACTGAGATGCTACACAACCCTACAGCAATTCCCATATTATGTTGGATTAAAATAGGCAGTGATTTCATCTATCATCTCCATGTTAAACCTTATAATTCTTCAGCTCAGCAAAGGAAAAAATAATCCAAAAATGGACTTTCCTTGGTTCTTAACAATCTACCAGGATGTACTTTATATAGCTGGGGGGAAAATATTGTTTCTAGAAAGCTGATGTCAAGTAAACTATGTTAGTCTTTAATATATATATTAAATATTGCTATTTTCACTGTCCATTACTTTTTTTTTACTTCCTTTGTGACCAATGTTGGCTGTGGATTTTGAGAGCTGTCATCTCACAAAATAATTTCCAAACTCAGGGGTAGCCATTTTTAATTTTCTGCTGCAAGAACAAGTTCTGTTGCACTTAAACATTTTATTTGGCATAAACTTCTGATGTCTGGCTTTCTTACCAGTAGGCTTTGCCAGATATTATAAAATATCTATAAGAGTCTGATTTGTCAAGTCCATACTTTCCATCCCTAGACTTTCTTTTTTAAAAAATTATTAAATAATTTTATTAACATGGGAGAAAAGGAAAAAAACAACCACAACAAACTACAATATATACAATGTCACGAATATAAAGTCACACAGAATAACAGATAACAAAAACAAAAACAAAACAACAAAAGAACCACTAGACTGAAAAACAAAGGATAAAATAATAAAGTGATACTAATGAAACTAATATAGGATGTAGCTCAACTTAATTATTTATTAATTATATTCTGTCCCTAGACTTTCTAATGTTAAATTTCCATGGTTTAAAATGTCCAACCAATTTTTTTGCTACCATACTTTCCCAGCCAGATCACCTTTGCTGCACCTGAGGGCCCAATGGTTAATCCTAACAGTTTTTCACAGCTACAGTAAGACTAGAAATGACTTAAATTATAATTTCATCAACAGAACAACAAAAATAGTGAGTGGGTGCTTCTAAGTTTGACTTAGAGCAGTGATGGTGAACCTTGGCACTCCTGGTGTTCTTGAACTTCAATTCCCAGAAGCTCTGATCAGCAGGAGTGCCCTATATATACAGAGTACGGGCTGTGGTAGCTTAATGGTTAAGCTGCTGAACTTGATTAATGGAAAGTCAGCAGGTTAGCAGTTCAAGACTTGAGTACTGCAAGACGGAGTTAACTCCCGTCTCTGACCTAGCTCCTGCCAACCTAGCAGTTTGAAAGCAAGAAATTGCAAGTAGATAAATAGGTACATCAAATGAGAAGGGGGGATTCACTTGAGAAGGCATTGATGTTGGGAAAGGTGGAGGGCAAAAGAAGAAGGGGGAGGCCAAGGATGAGATGGCTAGATGGCATTGTAGACACAATGGGCACAGAGCTGGGAGGGCTGAGGGGGATGGTGGAGGACAGAGGCGCCTGGAGAGCAATGGTCCATAGGGTCGCAAAGGGTCGGAACCGACTGTGCGACTGAACAACAACACAATAGCATTCTGTGAACTCTGGTGTTGAGGCATGCCTGCCACATGTCCACAGAAGCATCTACAGATGCAGACAGCACCAGCCTTTTGGCTGTAAACAGAGATGTGCACTGAACACTAGTCGGATACAAAACTGGAAATAAGAGCAAAGTAGTGAGAAGAGGAGGTTTTGTCACAATAATTTGAGATGAAATGAAAGAAAGGACTTTAAAGACTAACTTATATTTCAATGTCAGAATGAAATAGCAAGGCATGAACTTATATACACCAAATACAGAGTCATAAGATGATGATGTCAAGGAATCCTGAAAGATACCCTTCTGCCACTGATTTCAAGGAAACATCTAAAACTTCATAGATACATAAGGTCTGTTTCTTAATCTGTCTCTCAGACAACAGCTCCTATAGAAATAAATAAATATTTTCCCAGCTAATATTTAAAGAGGAAAGTTAGACTAGACATGCCCCTTTTCTGAAATGCCTAGACTTTAGTATGGATGTAATGTTTCCCCATGGAGGGACCCTAGATCATCTGGGTCCTCAAATTAGGCATGAAGTGATATAGGCAAGGTAGGTCACCCACCCTTGTTCAAAAGCCAGTCATATCCCAGAGGAAAGGGGAGAGCAGAGAAGCTCCTCCTCCGCCAGCCTTCGCAGACAGCAGGGGAGGTGGAGAGGGAGGAACCCAGTCTGAGCAGCCGCATTCAAGGTGATGGGGTGGTGGCTAAGGGGACAGAAGGAGAGCACTGGCACCCTCTCTAAAGATGATGATGGGGCCTCCTCAGCTGTTCTGCATGCATGGCTGAGGAACAGAGCGGGCACTGGGTCCCGTTTTCACCACTCACTCACCCTGCAGCAATGGGTCCTTAAGTGCAGCCTCCATCCAGGTGGTCAACACTTTGGAGCAACCAGTGGGAGGTCACGTGATGCCTGGTGCCCCCCCTCTGTCTTGTGCCTTTTCAAGCTACCCAGCACAGGCTTGATTTGAAGGTTCTAGGATGCTCTGCATGGGGGAAGGGGTGCAAAATGGCCCCGAAGGTCACACTCAACCCACCCCAACTAGGGCTTTTATGTTCCCATGAATACCTGATGAAGGGTTCAAAAGAACTGAAATTCAGACCTTAAAACAAGGCTGTAGACCAGGCAGTATATAATAAATATATCTTACTCAACATCAGGAAAATTGTTGGAACTCAGGTACAGTGAGTTACACCAGAATTTTTTTAAAAAACACCTTGAAGTTCTTTCATCACACCCTTCAATAATTAGAGAGGGGAAACAAATTAAGGAACTGCAGCTGGCCATGGAGATTTGAAAATGACTTTGAAGAAGCAAACATTTGAGCAGCAATCCTCTTGCCAGTGGCCTTCATGGTGGTGAAAGAACAAACTGGCCAGACAGGCTCCTCTCCTTTGGACTTTTGCATTATTCCAAAAGGGCAATTCAAGCATCCATTTGTTTTAATGACATAATGCTATGTCTTCCGTAGAATCCGACAGTTCTGCATGCATCAAGAATCTTTGAGCATGGAAAACATCAATCTCTTTGAAATGTCATGGCTTTGTATAGGCCAGTGATATTTTTGCAGCTTCATCGGTTTACATTTTGATACAGGTTTAATAGGTTGAAGGAGCCTGGGGCTTCGTTGATTTGCACAGAAGAATAAGCCTTCTGCAACAGAAAGGTGGCAGAATTACAGATTTGACCACCAAATGTCCAGAAGTCAGAAGACATCTATTTACAGCTGGCTGGATAGCTCAGTGAGTTAGTTATCTGGCTGAAGAACCAGAAGTTACGACTTTGAGTGCCCACTGTGCATTTCTGCACAGAGCAGGCAACAAGGTCACAGGATGTAGATGCTTTGGATGATAACTTACAGGATCCCCAGTCTATATTACCAGTGATCAAAGGCTGAGAGTCGTAGTGAAAAACATCTGAAGTACCATTCTTCAATCAGGGCAGAGCTTTGTGCAGAAATCCACCCCCTCAATGCAGTGGGGCTGGCTTTGCACAATTTCAAATAAATCAAATAATTTACATCCAAGACAAGATGCGTACAGTATATGTAAAGCACTGGAAAGACATGAAGGAATATACAGGGGCATTTAAAGAGAAGGGTGCTGACCAGTAGGAGTACAGCGAGATAGAAAGATAGGAAGCTCTTGTATTCTGAGTCATCTAGTCCGGCATTCCCAAGCCTGGTTGTCACCAGTTTTCTGGAGTTTCTCAAGGAAATTTGTGGTGGAAGAATCAATATTCTCTAAGTCCTGCCCAGTTTATATCAGCTAGAAATAAAAGTAAGTGAGGGTGACTGGGAACTACTGAAATAGATGTATTAATATCTCAGTCAGATCAGAGGCTGAAATACATTAAGGCTGAGAATACCATCAGCCTGGGCAATATTTGGACATAAGCAAGAATAGTTTTCTTTTTCCACTAATATTTAAAAATTTGTCTCCCTAATACATTCTAGATACACTTGTTATATAATTTCCTAAATATGTAAATATATCCTGAAGACAAGACATAATTTTAAATGCTGAGAGTGGTGCAAGAGATTTCCTTGGCATTGATGAATGCTATCTATTTCCACCATATTCTCCAAAGGGAAAAGGAATTGACATTTGTAAAAAGAAAAATATCATTTGTTTTCCTTGAACATGTCTGCTAAATAGCACATTTATGCAAGAAGAAGAAAAGGCCAGCTTTTTGTGAGTAGAAAATAAACGCTTGGCAGAAGAGACCTCTGGAACTTTCCTCATCTCTGTGGCAATTTTTGTTCATGGAAGCTTCATCCCCTATCACAGTTTGATAATGGCTTTGCTCTTGCATTTTGTAATTTACACAAAAAGAAGAACTCTATTTGTATGTACAAATCCAAAGCCAGAGGCACTGTCCTGGTGGAAAGTGGCAGATTGAGTTTGGCTCTTCTCTTGTCCAGCAGCAAACAAGAACAAAATATTTTTGCAGATGATGCAAAATGAAAAACAAATCAGGTTCAAAATGAACCACTGCAGTTGCTTGCAGAAGGATTTGGATGCAAATCTGTTAGAAGCTCAGGAAGATCAAGGAATGTGAATTCAGAGGTTCTTGTTCGAAGGAGAAATATGAGGATTCTGGAGAAATAGTTGTTTTTATAGCAATGGTATGTGTGACCCACAATGCAAACATGAGTTAGTTGACCTCAAAGTTGTGTCAACGAGGCACCAACCATGATGAGAACATGTGCCAACCCTAGAAGCTGGATTGATATTTGTGAAGAAATGAATTGCCTTCTTACAGCCTTTGCTTTGGTGGCCAAAAATATTTCCTGAGCGGAGAATGCAAGCGCGGCGCCAAAATGGCCGCCGCGCCCTTTGCGGGGCCCCCCCCACAGGACAGAGAATCCGGGTAGTTAGGGGCGTGGCCAGCTCCCTTATAAAAGGGGTGGCCACGAGGCAGCCGCGCTGCCATTTTGCCTCAGCGACGGAGCGGAGAAGTTTTTCCCCCTGCGCCTCCGTCGCTCGTTGGTATTGCCGGGAAGCCTTTTGGGTCGATTTTGCTTAGCTAGCTTCCCTTTTTTGCCCGAGATGCCTTCCAAAAAGAAGGCTGCTGCGAATTCAGCTCGGGCTGTTAGGAGGCGCAACCCAGGTCGGAGGACCGTGGTGCCGCCTCCTCAACAGCCACCTTTGCCATCCCCGGCCGGGGCTAGTGGCTTGGGGTCTATTGCACCTTGGCCCGTTCAGAGTGCGGGCGCGGAGGGCGCTCCGGCCCGCGGCCCGCGAGCGGTGGACACCGCTCCTCCTTCCGCCCAACCCGTTGGGCCGACCACTTCTTGGCCGCAGCCTCTCCCGGGGCCCTCTAGCCTTGGGGGGTGGCCCGGTGCCCCGCCTTGGCAGGTTTCCTCACCAGCCCTACCGGGCTTCGGCCCTGGCCAATGGCCATATCTGGGCCATGGGGTGCAGGGAACTGCCCCCATGCAAGGGTCAGGTGGGCCGGCCGGCTCTTTACCCATGGTTACTGTGGACACCTTACTGGCCCGTATTGCGGCCTTAGAGGAGTCTTTGGCCCGGGCCAGTCAGGCAGGTGCCCCTTTCGGGGTACCTTTGGAGGCGCTATCGGCAGCAGGACAACGGCCGGCGGGGAGGGTTGAGCTGCTGCAGGCGGGTGGCGCGGCTCCGGCCACTGCCTCGCAGCTCCCCAGCCAGCAACCTGGCGCGGGTCAAGCCCCGGTGATGAGCTCTACATCGGTCGTGAGCTCCGACGCCCCCAGTGGGCCGGAGCCCCCGTTGGGGGCGGCCCGCGGGGGTGCAGCATGTGAGTATATGGTGCAAACGAGTACATCCACACACATTCCCAATATAGGGGGGACCTTTCAGTGGCCTTGGCCTCGCGCGGGTGGTGCAGGGGCTACGCCGCTGGCGGCCCACCCGGCGACACCTACTGCCACCATGCCCGCTGGGGTGGGCATTGGTTCTTACACTGCTGGGAACGTACTTGGGGTGGCAGGGTTAACTCAGGCCCCTTTGGGTAGGCCAGCTATCCCCTTTTCGGCTTTGCCGACGGCAGGGTATTCCCTGCCATTGGGTGATCACTTGGCTCAGGCTACCGGAGAAAAGATATGGCGAGGGGAGTACGTGGATATCTTCTCACTCCTGAACAGAGAGCCCACTAAGGAAGAAAGGGAGGGTCAGGATGAGAAGGACAAGGAGCAGGCACGCCGCCGTAAGCCGCCGCGTACCTGGGCTAACTGGCTCCCCGCTTATTTGATATACATGGCGGTGTATTGGAGGGCGCGGCCGGATCTAGCTATTCCCATGGTCCAATATTTGGACAACATATACAGGGCGATGGTAGATTTCCCGGGCCCCTCATGGCTAGCATATGATGAGGAATTCCGTATGAGGATTCCCCTGCACCCCGGGAGGAGATGGGATGAGCCGTGCCAGAGACTGTGGCTCTTGTATATGACACCCACACGTCCTGCCCCGGGGGATAGATACCATTGTGGACATGCGGTCCAGCGAGCAGCTCCAGCGCAGGTTACCCGCCAAATGGCGGGGCAGGGGGTTCCAGCCCGCCTGCTGTGCTGGACTTTCTCGTCCAATGGTTCCTGCAGTCGGAAGAACTGCAGGTATAAGCACGAGTGTCCCACATGTTCTGGTCCCCATGCAGCCTCTGCTTGTCCCAAGCCTGGGGGGGTGCGAGGCAGAGGGAGGGGTGGACAGTGGGCTGGCAAGCCTGCCACGGATGGAGCTAGTTCTCCGAAAGGCTCCCTCCCCAATTAAGGTGGACATGCTGGAGCGCTGGCTCGCATCGTACCCAAGGGGAGAGGACAGGGAGTACCTCATCCGAGGTTTTAAGCTGGGATTTCGTATCCCTTTTATGGGTGATAGATCTCCTCAGGATGCGCCCAACCTTTTATCCCTCAGAGGAAGGGAGGAGGTAGCGGAGGCCAGCATTAAAAAGGAGTTAGACGCGGGCAGGGTCGCCGGACCTTTTCCCGCACCCCCTTTTCCCAACCTTAAGGTTTCACCATTGGGTTTGGTTCCTAAAAAGTCCCTAGGTGAGTTTCGCCTTATTCATCATTTGTCCTACCCAGCCGGCCGATCGGTCAACGATGCGATACCTGATGACCTTTGTTCGGTCAGGTATACATCGTTCGACCATGCGCTGCGCATGGTGCGCTCGTGTGGCCCGGGTGCCTTGCTGGCCAAGTGCGACATTAAGTCAGCTTTTCGCCTCTTGCCGGTGCACCCGGGCGACTTTGAATTGCTGGGTTTTAAGTTTAGAGGGGAGTATTATTTTGATAAGGCCATGCCTTTTGGCTGCTCCATATCATGCTCGGCTTTCGAGCGTTTTAGTACCTTCCTAGAGTGGGCTTTCGTCCGCAGGTCAGGGTCCCGGTCTGTAGCCCATTACCTGGATGACTTTTTATTCGGGGGTGAACGGGGCTGGGACACGTGTGCACGTCTCCTCAATACATTTCAGACGCTAATGCAGGAACTGGGTGTCCCTTTAGCGCCCGAAAAGACCGAGGGCCCGTCGACCAAACTAGTATTCCTGGGGGTTGAGATTGATACAGTAGTACAGGCTTCTAGGTTACCGGGTGATAAGGTGTCCAGGATAGTGACCCTTATCTCGGAATTGCTGGCTAAGTGTAAGGCATCCCTGAGGGAACTGCAGGTGCTACATGGGCACCTCAATTTTGCCTGCAGGGTGGTCGCACCGGGCAGGGCTTTCGCCCGGCGCTTATGCGACGCCATGGCAGGGTTATCCAGGCCCCACCACAGAGTCAGGCTTACCCGGGGTATCAGGGCAGACATGTTTGTCTGGTTGCAATTCCTGAGGGAGTTTAATGGGGTCTCATTTTGGAGGTCTGACCTCATGGCATCCCCCAATTTCCAGAGCCAGTCTGATGCCTCAGGATCCCTGGGTTATGGGATGTACTTCAATGGGAAGTGGGCCTATGGTGGGTGGCCACCGGCATGGGCAGGCACAGGTCGCCTGCGGGATCTCACATACCTGGAATTTTTTCCCATTCTGGGGGCTTTGATGCTATGGGGCGAACAGTGGGCTAATTCGGTGGTGCATTTCTGGTGCGACAATGCTGCCGTGGTGCACATTGTCAATGCACAGACTTCTAAATCGCCCAGGGTCATGGATCTAGTGCGCCATTTTGTGCTGCGCTGCCTGCGCCTCAACGTCTTGTTCAGGGCCAGGCATGTCCCAGGGGTTAATAACGATATTGCTGACGCTTTGTCCCGCCTGCAGATCTCCCGGTTCCGCGCCTTGGCCCCGGATGCGGAGGAATTTCCCTCGCCACTCCCGGACGAGATGTGGACTATTGGCAAGGAGAGGTGAACCGGGCGATTGGCCTGTCACTAGCGCCACGCACGCGTAAGGCGTATCAACAAGCATTCAATTTGTATAGGGCTTTTGCTACTCGATTTCAATGGCCAGAGACCTGGCCCATCCCGGTGGACCATGTTCTGCGGTTCATGGTTCACCTGCATGCACAGGGCCTTGCACCTCGCACCATAGCATCCAAGCTCTAGGCGTTGGCTTTTATGGCCAAAGTAGGGGGTCATGTGGATACCACCTCTGACTTCCGTGTGAGACACGTTTTGGAGGGGTGGGTGCGCGAGCGCGGGCGTTGCCCGGACGACCGGCACCCTATTTCCCCAGGGGTTCTTACCCAGTTGGCCCGGGGCTGGCCAGGCCTCTGTTTTGATCATTATGAGGCAGCCCAATTGCATGCAGCCACAACGGTGGCATTTTTTGGAGCGCTCCGCATCAGCGAACTCGTGATGCTGTCTAAGGCGGATGCAAGTGGTAGGGCACTGGAACGCGGAGATGTATATGTTGCCAAAGACTGGGCCCAGTTGAGGATTCGCTCCTCTAAAACAGATCAGCATGGCGTAGGCAGTGGAGTAAGACTGCTACGGTGTTCTTTGGCAGACATCTGTCCGGTTGGTGCCCTACAGGAATACCTGGCACTGCGTGGCATGCACCACGGCCCGTTTTTCTGTCACCAAGATGGGTCTCCCCTTACTAAATTTCAGTTTTGGAAGGTGACTGCCAGAGCCCTCACCAGGGTGGGACTACCGGGTGCCCGTTCTGGCACACATTCGTTCCGTATTGGCGCAGCCTCTATAGCGGCTGCTTTTGGGTACTCTGGGGCTGACATACGTAGCAGGGGGAGGTGGGGCTCACAATGTTTTCAGTTTTATGTGCGCCCACTCCCGCCATGAGTACCAATCCAGTCACCTTACCTTCCTTTTCTCAATTTTCTTACAGACCCTGGGTGTCGTATTACACCGGTGACAGTATGGCTGGTGGGCCACAGCTATGTGCTCAGGGCAGCGCGTTACGCTGCGGCGACAGAGTGGGGACCCCGACTGGGACTGGGTGACCACGCCAGTCTCTCATGGCACGGTAAGCCTGGGATGTTATGGCGGGAGCTGCGGCCTTTCCTTTTTCTGGCCTGGGGGCTGACCCGCCTGACATTCTAATCATCCACTTGGGGGGCAATGATTTGGGCCAGGTCACCGGCTTATCGCTCAAGCATGCGATTTGCGAGGACCTCGCCTACTTGCATTATGTCTGGCCTGCCACAGCCCTGGTTTGGTCGGACATTGTTCCGCGCCACTCTTACAGAGGGGGCGTTAACCTCCTGGCCCTTGACCGAGCTAGGCGCGCGGTCAATAAGGCAGTGGCGCGGTTTCTCACCACCAGGGCTTGGGGACGGGTTAGTCATCACCCCGATATTAGTCTACAAAATTGTGACTTGTATGCAGGGGATGGGGTCCATCTGTCGCGAGGAGGTATGGACCTCCTGTTGGGTGACTGGCGAGCAGGCCTGTTGACCGAGCTGACGGTCTGGGGGGGGGGCGTCAGGTCTTCTGTGAAGCCCCTCCGTGTGGCGGGTAGCACTGGTAAGGTAAACAGTATGACCCACAAGTATCCGGCAGGTTCGCAATTGACTGGACAACACTAGACAGGAATAAAGTAGTTAAACGTTGTCCGGTCAACGACGAATCAGGCGATGGGGTGATGATGATTGCTAACCAGCATGCATCACCCCTGTGATTTCACGGATACGCGTCAGAGGGTGGGGTCATGAGTTAGTTATTGACTACGGTCAACAATTTGTTTGTTGTTAACAAACAAATTGATACAATTTGATACATTGTAACCAATTGCCGTTGGCAATTTTGGGGTGGTACCTTACCAGTGTTACTTCGGCCTGCTTGCCTTAGGAATTATGATTGGTCGTTTTACCAATACAAATTTATAATTCGGACTAGGGCATTGAATCAATAAATGTGGCCCTTTGCTGTTATCCACTTTCAATGTTGTCTGTGTCCGTTATTGGGGGGGTGCGCCTGCAATGCAAGCGCGGCGCCAAAATGGCCGCCGCGCCCTTTGCGGGCCCCCCCCCACAGGACAGAGAATCCGGGTAGTTAGGGGCGTGGCCAGCTCCCTTATAAAAGGGGTGGCCACGAGGCAGCCGCGCTGCCATTTTGCCTCAGCGACGGAGCGGAGAAGTTTTTCCCCTCCACCCCCTCCCTAGTTAACAGTGTGATTATGGTCGCTTCGGGGCCGGGTGGGAATTTTTGGTTGGGACCCACATTGGCTTCGGGTCCTGGCTTTTTTGCCCATCCCACACTGTTGCTATGGTTTGATATAGGGGTCTTTCTTCGTTCCTACTGTTGACTTTGGTCACATGGGCGGGTAGCACTGGTAAGGTAAACAGTATGACCCACAAGTATCCGGCAGGTTCGCAATTGACTGGACAACACTAGACAGGAATAAAGTAGTTAAACGTTGTCCGGTCAACGACGAATCAGGCGATGGGGTGATGATGATTGCTAACCAGCATGCATCACCCCTGTGATTTCACGGATACGCGTCAGAGGGTGGGGTCATGAGTTAGTTATTGACTACGGTCAACAATTTGTTTGTTGTTAACAAACAAATTGATACAATTTGATACATTGTAACCAATTGCCGTTGGCAATTTTGGGGTGGTACCTTACCAGTGTTACTTCGGCCTGCTTGCCTTAGGAATTATGATTGGTCGTTTTACCAATACAAATTTATAATTCGGACTAGGGCATTGAATCAATAAATGTGGCCCTTTGCTGTTATCCACTTTCAATGTTGTCTGTGTCCGTTATTGGGGGGGTGCGCCTGCAATGGTGCATCAAATTTACATCTTCAAAATAGATGGCAATTCAAAATTAAAAAGGTAACAAATACGTCACACATCAAATGTAAAACAAACTTTAAAAAGCATCATGAAAAAATTCAGTTCACATTAGTAAAAAGTATGGTTGATTAGAAAGGCCTCAAGCCTGAAGGACATAAAAATAAGTACCAGAAAAGCTTCCCTAGAGATAGTGTTCTCTGTAGCACCACCAGAGAAAGCCCTTTATAGAATAATAGAATTACAGAATCACTGGGTTGAAAGGGGCCTTTTAGGACATTAAGTCCAATTCCCAGCTCAATGCAGGAATCCCAGTCAAAGAAGATCTTACAGACGGTTGTTCAACTCTAGTAGAATGTTGGGATGATTGAGAACAAATCCTGCCCTTCCTCTTTATGACTATCTTTCAAATATTTGAAGAATGCTATCATATCCTCTTTTACTCTCCTTTTCTAAACATGCCCAGTTCCTTCATTCTTTCCTGATGTGGTTTGGTTTACATTCTTTTGATAATCCTTGTTGCCCTTCTCTGTACCTGGAACCCTGGTGGTGCAGTGTTAAACTGCTGTCCTGTGACCAAAATGTTGTGAGTATGATCCTGACCAGGGCTCAAGGTTGACTCATCCTTTGTTGTGTCCAAGCATTATTTGTTATAACCGCTATGAGCATCGTAAAGTCTACGGTGGAATCGCACACCTTTTGCAAAGGTGCCATTTTCAAATGTCTGTCAAAATAGCTGATTCATCAGTACAAACTTCTCATTTCTCCGGAAGCTGGCCATCTTGTACATGTTCCCCAGTCCAGTATCCATGAGCTGAATAATAAATCACTGTGTTTGACCTGATCCTGATGGTCAGAATACTTCTTAAGCACCGGATTCAACAGCCTTCCATCCTGCTGTGATTGGTAAAATGAGTACCCAGCATGTTGGGGGCAAAATGCTAATTAACCTGTGAGCCACCCAGAGAGTTCACTAATCCCTGTGGTGGTATATGAGTGTGATTGCTTTGCTTTGCTTTAGTTTGTTTTCATCTTTCTTAAAGAGTGCTGCCCAGAATTGGGCACAGGACTCTAGATGTGGTCTAACTAGTGCTGCATAGAAGGGGACTAGTACTTTGCCACATCACCAATGGCTTCTCTTCATGTTAATGTTTATATGTTAATGAGCTGAGTATGTGAGCAAACTTATGATAGAGAAGATGATGCCTCAGGTACTCATACACAAAGTCTTTAAGAGTTACGCTTTTAATTATTTTCAGAAATGGGCCAGAAACCAGATCAGTTATTAAAGAATTTGGATAAATATATTCCCAGTGCTTAGACTCAGTCAAACCATATCATTTCTGAACTATCTTCAGAGACAGATCCACATCAAAAGTCATACAGTAGCTTAATTTGTAGGTTACCAAAACATGGATAAAATGGTAAGGTTCTCTCTTGTGACAAAATCCATGGATACTCATGAGACAGAACAGTTCATATACTAGAAGGAAGGGTTAAAGCATCTAGTCTGAGCTGGATTGCAAGCTAGCTACCTCCCATTGGATTTATGGATCAGCACTACATACACAATCCCTAAGGATGTGAATGCTCTCCCTGAAAGTTTCAGCAGAGGTGGACAACCTCCAGAAGTCTCTGGGCAAAACAATACCAAAATTGTAGAGGGTCACACCTGATTTTTCTTTTTAAAAAATTGTTTTAAAAAAGTGTCCCCTTGAAGGGGAAGTAGGGGCAATTTCCCTTTTCCAATTACATTTCAGTGGTTTAAGGCCCAAAAAATGCATTTTCCCCCAAAGCATGAAATTATGAAAAATCATTTCCCATTTTAATGAAAAAGGTTCTTCAGACCCAAACAGTGCACAGGGGCTGAAAGCCTTGTGAGTCTGCCTCTTTAAGGGTTTTTTTAAATTATTATTTTGAAATATTTGGGTGTGCATGTGTGGGGGTTGCAGTTTGGTCCCAGGGGGGACATAAGGCTGATAGGCTGTATCTAAGGCAGAGACTTTCCAATCTATTGGAGTGAACTAGTCCATTAAGTTCCACAGCACATGCTGAAGCCCCCAGGAATGTAGTGGCGATTTAAACTATTCCTCTCCTCCTTTATCATCCCATAACATAGGTTATCAACACATCAAAGCCTGTTCCTCCCATGAAATGCCATGTACTTACCTTATTAGCATCAGAGCTGACCATAGATATACAACATAAAATGATGGTAGCATTTAATCACAACAGGATGAGACTGAACAGGGAGGTGCAATAGTGGTAGCCAAAAACAAATTACACTGGACAACATCCAAAGCCAATCATGTTAATCTGCCTGGCACAAAAGGCAGACCATCCCTCAAGCATTTCGTCTTGGTTCTAGCAAGGAAAAAAATAAAACTTGTTGCCCTTTTATGACACAATAGGTGGCCTGTAGACATGGCAAGCACATCACCTCAAAATATGTTGGGAGAACTGGTCAGGTATAAACCACCAATGCATCACACTCCATTCTGCTGCCTAATTTGGCTACTTCATGCTGTCTAATAGCAGGACTGGTTCCCAGGTAACCTAATAGAGCAGAAAAATAAAGAATAAAATGAAAAGGTAGGAAAAGTTTTATTTTGGAGAGTATTTACAAATGTATGAATGCCGTGCAATTTTCTCTCTCATTTCAGTGCTTTGTTCCAATTGATTTCTTATTTTCCCACCTGGTAGCTTATAGAAAATTGAGGTAATTCTTTCCCTTGCTTCAACTTCCCACCTTGCTACACTTCCAGTTCTTTCCTTAGCATGCAAGTTTGCAAATTACAATTGATTTCCATTTGCACAACAGCTTCATGATGAACCTGCCAACTTTTTTCTTCTTTTGTTTGTTTTTTTAATTGGCAAAATTTCTTCCAACCCAGAGATTCTTCTCTGTATCAGCTGTGGGCCACACCAGGAGGGAATCAAAGCATGGTATTGACACCTGGGTCAATGGAACAAAGCTTAAATCATGAAGCCTGCATTGCAACAATTTAGTTTTAGCTTGACAAAAATCACTGAAAATTTAGCTATCATCTCAAGTATTCAGTCCAAACAGCTGCTAATGGAAGATACAATTCCTCAGCCTTCTCCTGTGAATTCCTGCTTCTTCTGAGACCTTTCTCATTGCTCTAATCTACTGGGCACAACATTTAAGTGTTATAAGGTTCATGTTTAAAGTTACCTTGATGTACCCTTGTTCAAAATGCTCTTAAGGCACTTTTCATTTTTTTTTTGCATGATCAGCCCCATCACTGAAGATTTTCTTACACTGTGCCTGCACTACAGTGCCATATCATTTCCACAACATGATCATAAGGAATCACTCACTTCTAAGGAAAGAGACCCAGTAAAAGTTGGTAATTGACTTGGGCCCAGGAAAAAAAATTGTTCAGTTCCTTGCTTGGCCATGAAGAAAGGGTTTAAGAATTAGGTTGTACAAGGTATTTTGAAAATTGATACCGAGGAGGAGTTTTCTATCAGTGGTATTCATCCAACTGTTGGGACACAGAACTAGTATAAGCACCATGCAAAGATTTTGCAATAATTATGAATTTCTTATCTCTAAGTTGTATCACTACCACAGCAGATAAATTTCTACCCAACAGTGAAGTACCCTTCTCAGCTGACAATGCAGCAGGGGCACAAACCCATAGCCACAAACTTTTCTATATTGATATAAAGTAGAATTCTTTTTCTAGTATTTTCCTTTTTGGGCAGTACTGAGGTAATTAAGTTTATGGCAAAACAGTAGCTAGGTCACATTGCATCATACACTAGATTTGTTCAAAAGGACACAGTGATTTTTCTAGGGTCAAAACTAAATTAAAGGTCTTTTTGACAATATGGTTTGTGCACTATCCTTAAATACAGCTCCTATCTAGCTTTGGCCTTTTGAAGGCACCTAACAGAGTAGACTACTGACTACTAAGTAGGGCCCTCCTGAACATCTGGTGGCAGAAAGTGTAGTTTTGGGGTAAAAGATAAGTAGTGAGACACACAGAGCTCTGTCCTCCAAGAGAAAGAGAAGGTTGTGGATTCATACTGCTGCCAGAAGCAATTACAGTATTTACTTTTCCTAGCAACTGGAATAGCATCTTTCCCTCAAATCATCTGTTGCCTTAGGTTGTTACTTCACACTATTTAACAACAGGGCCAGCCCTGAACATACACAAAGAGAGACACATTCACCCACATGCTCTTAGATTATTCAATTTGTTGGTGGAAGCAAGAGGGTTTGATAGTGATTGCTGTTGGAGTGGGCCCTCTAATTGACAGTAATTTCTGAGAGACAATGAAGCACTAGATTTGACAGCCTACAACTGAGGGGGCCCACGGTCATCTTTGTTATTGCTATCTAATCTAAGTAACATCCAGATTATATCAAGCCTCTGTGCATTTGACATTTGGAAGGTATTACACTGTGTTGGCTAGTCGACAAAATGCCCTTTTTGTCTTATGAACTAATTTGAACCTGTGCTAGTTCCAGTTGCTTGCAAAGGGAAACATTTTGAATTTGCACATTACATGATGTGACCCTTTACACATTTGTCCTTCCTTGGCTTGCTCACAGTACTCTAACTTGATTGCTCTTTAATACTATTACACCCATGGCAAATTGGTATTTCTACAATGCGAAATAGGGCAGCCTGTCCTTCTCATCCATTGTTACTGTCTTGGAAAAGAAAAGTATATGAGCATGTCAGTGTATCACATAAGGCACACAAGACAGTCATTCATACCCATATCAATTAGAGACATTGGTAAAGTCAGCTAAACTAAAGCTGCAGATTCAGTTTTGAAGGCTGTTAAAGCCCAGCATGAAAGTAGTATTGCATGTCTTGAGTTTATTTTCCTATTTGGATCAAAATCAAAGCCAGAAAATAATTCCCAATTCTTCACCTCCTCCTCTGATCACCTTTTCCCCATCAGTTTCCATCTTCAAAGGTTATTGCTGCAATGATTGTGGAACAGTCAAGTCCTCCTTCCTTTATCTCAGTGACCATGAAATCCCCCTTACACCTATTTCTCACGGGGCACTTTGTCAAAAGCTTTGCTGAAGTCAAGATATATTATATCTACAGCATTTCTACTGTCAACTAGGAAAGTTATCTGGTCAAAAAGTGAGATAAGATTAGTCTGGGCAAGATTTGTTCTCAGAAGGTATTATTTCTATTTTTATAAACCTGCTGAATTTACTGCATGAGGAAAATAAATTGCAGAACTGTTTTTTTTCTTTCCAATTTGGTGCAGTGGCCTTGTGTGACAGCTTGCTTGATTGCTTGCTTAATTTATGTACTATCCATCTGACTAGATTGTCACTCTGGGTGGTGAACAGAACAGGTAAGACATAAACTACATTATTTGTGCAAATAGTGCACGACCAAGTGTGTGACACCCTATAAAAATGTGGAAGTCAGTTGCATAATTACCATTTGATGTGTGGTAAATACAACAGGAAATCAGCTTTAGAATACATCTAAAGTACATAGTGATAACAGCTTGATTCTACTTCTAACTACCATAACACAAAGGAATCCCAAGGAATCTCAAGTGGAATCTAAGAATCAAAAACTAAGATTCTCACCTGACAGGTTTTTGTGAAATCCCCTAAAATATAGCACATAATTTTAAGTTCTCTCTCCAAACTGCAAGTTCTATGATTTCATAGAATGGAGTTATGTCAGTTAATGACATCAAATTTAATATAACTATACAGTTTAGAAAGGCTGAGAGTTCAATTTCCCATTGTGAATGCCAAAAAAGCCAGCCTGCATGACCTTGGGCAAGCTGCACAGTCCCAAGGTATCCCCAGAAGAAAGGAATGGTAAACCACTTCTGAGTACTGTATTCTACACCTGGAAAACCTGGGAAAGGACTGTCATAATCAGAACTGACCTGATGGCACACAATTATTATGTTAGGGTACATAAACTGCTTTTTTATTTTTAAATTGTGTAATCCCAAGGATCTGTTCTTCTTCTTTTCTCCACTCACTATCTCTCTGTGACTTCTAAATACCATTTTTACACAGGCAAAACTCAACCCTCTCTTATCCACTTTTCCAACAGCACCTTAGATATTTTTGCTTGGCCATTTTGTTATTGTTTTTATATGGTATGATCAAGATCACATTTTCCATTCCAAGTCTTCCTCTCCTCTCACATTCTCTGTAAGCACTGGCAGTTGTCATATATGCCATGATGTATCTTTCAGGATATGGATTTGGTTGCTAGCAAAGCACCAATGAATACTCAATTTTCTTGTTCAATAATTGCAGGTCTTGGACTATCACAATCTACAATGGTTTTTTTGGGGGTGGGGGATCCACACAACACCCACACAAACACCCACACACCCCATGTATTAACATTGAAACGTATATCATGACCTGGTTCATCTTTTTTTTTTTAAAAAAAAATGGGGCAGTGCCCTTTCACATCTTCAAGCAGAAATGGAGAGATTTACTTTTCCCTAGCATCTGACAATAGAGATCTAGATTTGCGCATTTGTGCAATTTACACAAACTCAAAACCACAATGACCACTGTTTTGCTGTTGATGCATGGGTGACCAAAAGAGTAGATGTGTTGGATATTTTGTTTGTAAGCATTCAGTCTATGCTTTTGTGCATGTTGTGTGTGCATACATACTAAGCTTTACAAAAGCAAAAAAAAATTGCTAGACATTTTAGACAAAATCACAATTAAAAAAACACTTATATTTTGGTTTCTTATGGGAGATTAAGATCTAACGTGGGGACTTCAGAATCCTCAGCAAGCTGTCTTGATATGTCAATACAGCCTGCCTCCAACATAAAGTAACCAAATGTTTGATGAGCAGACATGCATACCCTAATATTTGAGGAACAGACATTAATTTTCACACAGCTCCTCACACATTTCATGTACAATCTCATCTCCAAATAAAACAATAATGTCTATATTTGCAACTGTAATTTCATCAGATGGAATTTAGGGAATCACTTCCAAGGTTACAACTTCATAGTGACTGCTAGAAGCTAGTTTTCCATACAGAGTGTAAGAGGTGTTGGTGGAAGCAGCGGAACTCAATACTGCGGGAGAGTGATCCATACTCAAAACAGACACTGACCTTGAGCTCCAGTCATAAATGGGACATTGGCACAATAGTCTACTTTTCATTTAAACACAACATTCTTGGGATTGTGTGCCTCAATTCTGAATTTCTTTTCACAAATGGAAAGGCTACTTGTTTAAATGGGGATGAAGTGACTTTGGAAAAGTATCCTCCCCCCCCCCCCCCTTAGCATCAATACATGCAAACTTAGAAAGGAATTTGGTGTCGAAAACTTGGTGGTTGTTCATTTTGATAGTCTACATCAGTGTTTCCCAACCTTTGGTTTTTTTCGGATTTCAATTTCCAGAAGCTTAAGTCAATTTCCAAAATCACTGATCAGCCAATGTACTGACTTAGGTTCCTGGCAATGGAAGTCCACTGTGAGGCATGTGCAACATTCATTCAACTCTACACCCTAATGAACCTTTGTTTGACTCCATTTCAAAGACTCAATAATTTTGTAATGGGAACTAACAGTAATGGATTCCTCTAAATGCAGAACCTCTGAAACCCACAGACATTATATGTTACATAATAAACACAAGTTCCACATAATCCCTATCTGTAATGTAGCTAACTATTGCTATTTTAATACATGTTGCACTAAAATGATGCTACTGTGAACATTTTACCTTGTCCCACTATACAAGGGCCTAATAACTGTATATAAACCAAATATCAGTTCATACACAATTACCAATCTCCCTCACTTCACATAAGGGCATAGCACATATAATAGCATGAAATCATGTAACTGTCAGAAAATAACAACTATGGGAAAATGATCAGGATATTTCAATCTCTGTCAAACTGAAGGGCACTAAAAAAAGGTACATAAAAGAAAATTCAGTCCTAGTGAACCTCATGAACATTTTCTGAAACATCTTTCTCTGAGCATACATCACTTCAAATATTTGTACCTTGGAAGTCTCAGAGATGCTTTTGATCATCGTGATCTAGGAGGTGCAGAGATTATTGACTAGTTCTTTGTGATGTATTGCTATCAGCATGTTTCTCTTGTGTGCTGAATGCAGCCTTTGCTCAGTTACTGCAAAGTGGCATATACCATTCCCTTTCTGCATTTGATCCTTACGACAGGCTTATGAAGTAAGTTAGGCAATGAAAGCACGGTGCCAAAATGGCCACCGCGCTCTTTGCGCCCCCCCCTGGACTCAGACATCCGGGTGAGTTAGGGGGCGTGGCCACCCCTCTATAAAAGGGGTGGCCACGAGGCAGCCAAGCTGCCATTTTGGAAAAGCGATGGAGAGGAGAAGTTTTTTCCGTCGCTCTTCGTTTCTCTAGAGCCGCAGTTGGCTACAGAGCCTTGCGGGTATTCGGATTCTCAATCTTCGGCTTTTCAGCCATCTCGGCGCTTGTGATTTATTTATTTATTTATTTTTATTTTATTGTCAAATTTCTATACCGCCCACTCAGCCAAAGCCGACTCCGGGCGGTTCACAACAATGGGTAAAAACATATAAAAACAAATAAAACAGATAAAAACCAGCAATAAGAACCCACCCCTAAAAAGAGAGGGGTGCAGGAACTGAAGAAACCGTGGGGCAGGCATCCTCCCCTATATTAACCACCCAACGGAAGCCACCCCTCCACCTGCACCCCAAACTTGGCTCGCCAGCCAGGTTTTTAGTTCTTTTCTAAAGGGCAACAACTCCGTCTGGAGACGCAGTTCCACAGGCAGGAGGTTCCAAAGGGCCGGTGTGGACACAGAGAAGGCTCTCCTCCTTGTGCCAGAGAGGCGAGCCCCCCTGGCCGATGGCACAATTAGAGAGCCCCTCCGGTCCGCTCTGGTTGGACGGACAGACGTCCTTAGGGCGATGCGGTCTCTAAGGTAACCTGGCCCACTACCATATAGGGCTTTAAAGGTCAAAACCAGCACCTTGAATTGCACCCGGAGACAAACTGGTAACCAGTGCAGCTCCCGCAGCAGTGGTGAGGCATGGGCATAACGTCCACACCCCATCACCACCCGGGCCGCCGCATTCTGGACCAGCTGCAGCCTCCGAATGGTCATCAAGGGCAGCCCCATGTAGAGCGCATTACAGTAGTCTAGTCTGGAGGTAACCAGAGCATGAGTGACCATGAGCAAAGAGTCCCGGTCCAGGAGCGGGCGCAACTGGCGAATCACCCGAAGTTGGGCAAAGGCCCTCCTGGCCACAGCCGCCACCTGTTCTTCTAGCAGCAGCCGCGAATCCAGGAGGACCCCCAAGTTGCGCACCGGGTCGGTCTGGGGCAGAATAACCCCATCCAAAACCAAAGATGGTAGCTCCCGGGATAAGGCGGGACCCCCTATCCATAGCCACTCAGTCTTGCTAGGATTCAGCTGTAGCCCATTTGCCCCCATCCAGACCCCAACAGCCTCCAGACAGCTGGAAAGGACTTTGACTGCATCACTGGGGTCCCCATGGGCCGAGATGTACAACTGTGTATCATCCGCGTACTGATGGTACCGCACCCCGTGGAAACGGATGATCTCACCCAGCGGCTTCATGTAGATGTTAAAAAGGAGAGGAGAGAGTACCGAGCCCTGAGGCACCCCATATTTTAGGGACCTAGGACTGGACTTCTCGCTCTCCAACCACACCGACTGGGTCCGGCCCCTCAGAAATGAGGAAAACCAGGACCACACAGTGCCCTGGATTCCCAATCCTCGGAGCCGTTCCAGAAGGATACCATGGTCGACGGTATCGAAGGCCGCTGAGAGGTCAAGAAGAGCAAGGACGGACGGATGACCGCCATCCCGCTCTCGCCAGAGATCATCCATCAGCGCGACCAATGCAGTCTCAGTACCATATCCAGGTCTGAATCCTGACTGGAAGGGGTCCAGATATTCCGCTTCATCCAGTACCCCCTGCAACTGACGCGCTACTGCCTTTTCCAATACTTTCCCCAAAAAGGGGAGGTTGGAAACAGGTCTGTAGTTGGTTATGACTGCTGGATCGAGGGATGGCTTCTTCAGGAGGGGGCGCACCAAAGCATGTTTCAATGGTGCAGGAAATATCCCTTCCCGAAAAGACGCATTAATTATAGCCCTGACCCAGCCACCTGTCACCATCTTTGAGGCTTTTACCAGCCAGGCGGGACAGGGATCCAATGGACAATTAGTGGCGCGGACCGCCGCAAGGAGCCTGTCCACTTCATCTGGGGCAACAGGATCAAACTGATCCCAGATAACACAGCACGACTGTGCACTGGCTCCCCCCCGACCCTCCCCATCCACGCCAAGATTAAACCCTGAGCGAATCCGATCGATTTTCTCCACCAGATGGTCAGCAAAGTCCTCAGCCGATCCCTGCCAACCAGGCACAGCCCCCCCCTACCAAGGAGGGACCTGGTCACCCGAAACAGGGTGGCTGGGCGATTATCAGCGGAGGCAATAAGGGAGGTGAAGTATTGCCTCCTCACCACCCCCATCGCCACTAGGTAGGCCCTAATAGCGGCTCTAGCTAGTGTCCAATCGGAATCGTTCCTGGTCTTCACCCAGCGGCGCTCAAGGCGTCTCTTTGCCCGTTTGAGCTCCCGTAGTTCTTCTGTGAACCACGGGGATGACCTAGCTCCACGGGCTCTGAGAGGCCGTAGTGGAGCGATTACATCCAAGGCAGCTATCGTTGACCCACACCATAGGTCAACAAGTGCCTCGGGCGAATCGTGTTGCCGATCCAGGGGAAAAGCCCCCAGTTCCCTCTGGAATCCATCCGGATCCATCAGTTGCCGGGGGCGGGCCACTTTAATAGACCCTGCCTCCCTACGATGATGTGTTGCCCCCAGGAAGTCTAGAGCCACCAGATAGTGATCTGACCATGGCACAGGTGTTATGTCTAGCTTCTGTAAATTCAGATCACTCTGCCACCGCCCCGACAAAAAGACTAAATCTGGTGTGTGGCCACCGCCCCTGGTAGGACCCCGAATTACCTGAACCAGGTCCATAGTTGCCATGGAAGCCATGAACTCCTGAGCCACCCCGGAACCGGACCCCAGCGAAGGCAAATTGAAGTCCCCCAGAACCATCAGCCTAGGGAACTCCAACGCCAATGCTGAGACAGCCTCGAGGAGCCCAGGCAGGGAGTCCCTTACCCTGCAAGGGGGCAGGTACAGGAGTAGGACCCCCAACTGACCCTTTGGGCCCAGCCGCAGGAGCAGGGACTCACAACCCAGGAATTGTGGAGCAGTGGCCCTGGTAACTCCTAGTGACTCCCTGACTATAATGGCAACACCACCGCCCTTGCCCTCATCCCTAGGCTGGTGCCAAACACCGAACCCGGCTGGACACATCTCTGATAGAGGCACCCCATCCTCTGGTCTCAGCCAGGTCTCAGTGATGCATGCCAGGTCGGCCCTCTCTCCCAGAATAGAATCTTGTATTAGGGGCGCCTTACTACAGACCGACCTGGCATTCATCAGCAGCAGCCTAAGGGTGGGGTCACCCTGGATCAGCTGCTCAGGACCTAGAGGTGAAACCGGGGGGCCAGAACGTGGGACAGATACTAAGCATCGGTCCCGCCTTCCCCGAGTGCGGCCCGCCCCACGGTTCCCGCTATAACGCCCCATGCCCGTCACAACCTCTAAATGGGCCCCTGGAACCTCCACCATTAACCCAGACGGAGTGTCGCCCCATCTTCCTGGCTGGCAGGGCCATCTCTCCCTCCCTCCCTCCCTAACCCACTTAAAACATACCCTCTCAGTCTCTCTTCCCATATTGATGGTCCCGGCGAGTTCCGACTGGCCGCAAGAGTCTCCAGGGCGGCAGTGGAAATTCCGGTGCGACCGCCGGCCATTTAAGCCCCCCGCAGGGGGGTGGGAACACAGGACACCAATGGTGGAAGTGATCCCAACAAGCTCTGATTGGCTGCAGGTGTCTCCAGAGCAGCAGGGGAAATTCTGCCGTGGCCACCGGCCCTTTGGGCCCCCCGCAGGGAGGCAAGAGCCCGGGACGCCAATGGTGGGGTGGTCCCAGCAATCTCTGACTGGCCGCAGGTGTCTCCAGGGTGGTGGTGGCGGAAGCTCCGCCGCGGCCGCTGGCCTACCGAGCCCCCCACAGGGGGGCGGGAGCCTGGGATGCCAATGATGGGGGTGGTCCCAGCAATATCCAACTTGCCGCAGGTGTCTCCAGGGCGGCGGTGGGAGTTCCTCCGTGGCCGCCCGCCTTTTGAGCCCCCTGCAGGGAGGCAGGAGCCTGAGATGCCGATGGTGAGGTGGTCCCAGCGAGCTCCAACTGGCCATATGTGTCTCCAGGGCAGGGTGGAAATCCCGCCATGGCTGCTGGCCTTTTGAGACCCCGCAGGGAGGCGGGAGCCTGGGACGCCGATGGTGGGATGGTCCCGGTGAGCTCCAAATTGGCCGCAGGTGTCTCCAGGGCAGTGGTGGAAGTTCTTCCGCAGTTGCCAGCCTTTTGAGCCCCCCGCAGGGAGGCAGGAGCCCAGGACGCCGATGGCATGGTGGTCCCAGCGAGCTCCAGACTGGCCGCAGGTGTCTCCAGGGTGGCGGTGGAAATTCATCCACAGCCGCCAGCTGTTTGAGCCCCCCGCAGGGAGGCGGAAGCCCGGGACGCCGATGGTGAGGGTGGTCCCAACAACCTCCTGGCAAAGGGAGGAGGGGCAGAGGCTGTTGTTTCTGCCGGCCCCGATGGCCCTTTACCTCTACTGGCAAAAGGGAGGAGGGGCGGGGCTCACCTCAGCTGGTCAGAGGCTTCTTGATCCCCGGAATGGGATCGTTTTTTCACTATGCCTCCCAAGAAGAAGGCTACGGCGACTCAGGCGCGCCCGAAAGGGAGGACCCTGCCTGGCGGACGGCAGTCGGGTCGGAGGACCGCGACTGCGCCCCCGCAACAGGACTCCTTATCGCATTCACCCACCGTTACCGGTGGGATGGGGCAGCTTAGGCCATGGCCCGCGGCTCTCCAGCCTCAGACTGGCCCTACAGGGGCTTCGGCCCCCGGCCCGCAATTGCCGGCCATGGGCCTTGATCACGGGGGAGGGCCTGGTGTGGTTGCACAGCAGGGCTTACCTCCGGCCCCTCATGGGCCGGAGTTTTGGGCATGGCCCTATTCTGGACCTGGCTCTCAAGTCGGGGTCCCTGGACCATTACCCGGCGGGCAGTCCGGCCCACCTGGCCCCCTTTATGCTGGGGGATCTGTGACAGTGGATGCGTTACTGGCACGCGTAGCCGCGCTAGAGGCATCCCTAGGGATCACCACTAACCCCATGGGGGAGGGGGGCTTCACTGCCATCTGGGGCCCCCTTTTGCCTGCCTGCTACCACGACAGCTGCCACTCTGCAGCAAGCGGCCAGTCGGGTTGAGTTGCTCGAGGCGCGCAGGCCTGTGCCCGCCGCGGTCTCGCAGCTCCCCGTACATCCTGAACAGCAGACAGGGAGTGGTCGGATGTGTACTCAGAGCTCGATTGCGGTCGCGAGCTCCGACGCCCGCCGTGGGCCGGAACCCCCAGTGGGGGCAGCTCACGGGGGTGCACCCAGTGAGTATCAGGTTCAAGGTAATGTCCCCACATCACAATCCACTTCTGGGGATAGGTTTCAGTGGCCATGGCCTCGTAATGTCGGGGCGGGTGAGTATCAGTGCCCAGCTTACCCGGGTGCGGCTTGGTCCCATACTGGCATAACATTGGGCGGGGGGGGGGGTCTGCCCCCGGGGCTATACCGGGTGTTGCAGGGACTGTCCAGGCTCCTCTCCTGATACCCCGTGTAAATACTGTGCCAGTATCGGCATTGCCGACGGCCGGGTATTCCTTGCCCCTCGGGGATCATTTATCCCAGGCCACAAGGGAAAAGATTTGGTGGGGGGAGTATGTCGATATTTTCTCCCTATTGAACCGGGAGCCCACCAAGGAGGAAAAGGAGGGGCAGGATGATAAGGATAAAGAGCTGTCTCGCCATCGCAAGCCACCACGTACCTGGGCCAACTGGTTACCCGCATATCTCACTTACATGGCGGTGTACCTTAGGGCTCGGCCTGACCTGGCCATTCCTATGGTCCAATATTTGGACAATATTTACAGGGCAATGGTGGATTTTCCTGGCCCATCGTGGTTGGCTTACGATGAGGAATTTAGAATTAGAGTGCCCTTACACCCGGAGATGAGGTGGGATGAGCCATGTCAGAAATTGTGGCTTTTATAGATGACCCCCACGCGACCGGTGCCTGGGGAGAGGTACCATTGCGGCCATGCGGTCCAGCGAGCTGCTCCAACACAGGCTCCCCGCCAGCTGGCGGGGCAGGGGGTTCCAGCCCGCTTGATGTGTTGGAGTTTCTCGGCCAATGGTGTATGCAATAGAAAACAGTGCCGGTACAAACAGGAGTGTCCCTCTTGCGCTGGCCCCCACGCCGCCGCTGCGTGTCCGCGAGCCGGTGGGTCACGGGGCAGAGGTAGAGGTGGACAAGGAGCGGGCAGACCTGCCGTTGATGGAGCTGGTCACTCAAAAGGCCCCCTCCCCGGTTAACGTAGCTATGTTGGAGCGGTGGCTCTCAACTTACCCGAGGAGGGAGGATGCTCGGTACATCCTTGAGGGTTTCCAGCGGGGCTTTCGTATCCCATTCAAAGGGGAGCGGTTCCCCCAAGATGCTCCTAATTTGCTTTCCCTGAAGGGTAGGGAGGAGGTGGCTGCCCTAAGTATCGCTAATGCAGGTAGGGTTGCTGGCCCCTTTCCTATGCCCCCCTTTCCCAATCTGAAGGTTTCCCCTTGAGGGTTGGTTCCCAAAAAGACCCCGGGGGAATTTCGTTTAATTCACCATCTGTCATACCCGGCGGGCCATTCGGTCAATGATGCCATTCCTGATGACCTTTGTTCTGTCAGGTATACGTCATTTGACCAGGCCCTGCGCATGGTGCGCTCTTGTGGCCCGGGTGCACTTCTGGCCAATTGTGACATTAAATCGGCATTCCGGTTGTTGCCAGTGCACTCGGGTGACTTTGAGTTATTGGGTTTTAAATTCCAAGGGAAATTTTATGTAGATAAAGCCATGCCTTTTGGCTGCTCTATTTCCTGTTCAGCATTTGAACGTTTTAGCACTTTCCTTCAGTGGGCCTTTGTTCGCAGGTCCGGGTCCCGGTCTGTAGCCCATTACCTCGATGATTTTTTGTTCGGGGGTGAATGGGGCTGGGACAAGTGCACGCGTCTCCTCAATACATTTCAGATGCTAATGCAGGAACTTGGTGTCCCTTTAGCGCCCGAAAAGACCGAGGGCCCATCAACTACGCTCACATTTCTGGGTATTGAAATTGACACGGTCTCGCAGGCATCCAGGTTACCCATGGATAAGGTTACCCGGATCACTGCGATGATTTTGGCCTTACTGGCCAAATGCAAGGTGTCACTTCGTGAGCTCTAGGTTCTACATGGTCACCTTAACTTCGCTTGCAGAGTGGTCACGCCTGGCAGAGCTTTTGCTCGACGCTTATGCGACGCCATGACTGGGCTATCCAGGCGCTATCACAGGGTCCGACTGAACAAGGGCATGAGGGCTGACATGTTGGTTTGGCTTAAGTTCCTGAGGGAGTTCAACGGAATGTCATTTTGGAGATCTGACCTTTTGGTTTCCCCTAGGTTCCAGGTTCAGTCGGATGCATCGGGGTCCCTGGGATATGGGATTTACTTTGAGGGGAAGTGGGCCTATGGCCGATGGCCTCCAGCATGGCGGGGCACGGATCGTCTATGCGATCTTACATTCCTTGAGTTCTTCCCGATACTGGGAGCTTTGATGCTATGGGGTGAGGAGTGGGCCAATTCAGTGGTTCATTTCTGGTGTGACAATGCCGCGGTAGTGCACATCATCAATTCCCAGACATCTAAATCACCCAAGGTCATGGAGTTAGTTCGCCAGTTTGTGTTGCGCAGCCTATGCCTCAATGTGCTCTTCAGGGCCAGACATGTACCAGGTATTAATAACGATATTGCTGATGCTTTATCCCACCTGCAGATCCCCCGGTTCCGCACCTTGGCTCCGGACGCAGAGGAATTCCCCTCGCCACTCCCAGACGAGATTTGGATGTTTGGCAAGGAGAGGTGAACCAGGCGATCGGCATGTCACTGGCGCCCCGCACGCGTAAGGCGTATCACCATGCATTCAGTCAATTTAAAAAAAATTGTGCGCAACTCCGGTTGCCCGAGGTGTGGCCCATTCCAGTTGCACACGTTCTCCAATTTATGGTCTACCTACACAGTCAGGGCCTAGCTCCCCGCACCATAGCATCCAGGCTGTCAGCACTGGCATTCATGGCCAAAGTGAGGGGTTCTGCTGAGAACACGAATGATTTCCGTATACGACATGTTTTGGAGGGGTGGACACGGGAACGTGGACGCCGCCCGGACAATCGCCACCCAATTTTTCCAGGGGTTCTTACCCACCTTGCACGAGGCTGGCATGACCTGTGTTTCGACAGGTATGAGGCAGCTCTGTTTTGTGCGACTACCACGGTGGCCTTTTTTGGAGCGCTCCGCATCAGTGAGTTGGTGCTACTGTCTTAGGCAGATGCGGCTCGTAGGGCACTGGAACTCGAAGATGTCTATGTCTCCAATGAGTGGGCTCAGTTGAGGATACGGTCCTCAAAAGTTGATCAGCACGGTGTAGGCAGTGGTGTTAGACTGCTACGATGTTCCATTGCAGACATCTGTCCGGTTGGTGCCCTACAAGAGTTCATTGCAGTGCGTGGTATGCACCCTGGCCCATTTTTCTGCCACCAAGATGGGTCTCCCCTTACTAAATTTCAATTTTGGAAGGTGACCGGTAAGGCACTGTCCAGTGTTGGCCTCCCCGGGGCTCGTTACGGCACCCATTCTTTTAGAATAGGAGCTGCTTCTACTGCGGCTGCATTTGGGTACTCTGAGGCTGATATACGTCGTATGGGGAGGTGGGGATCTAAGTGTTTTGAATTATATGTTCGCCCTCTTCAAGTATGAGTACCAGATAAGTCACTGTCCTATCTTTTTTATCTTACAGACCCTGTGTGTCCCCGCACACTGGTGGCAGTATGGCTGGTGGACCATAGCTATGTGCACTGGGCAGCGCAGTACGCTGCGGCGACAGAGTGGGGACCCCAGCTTGGACTACGTGCCTCCGCATGTATCAGGTGGTATGGTAAGCGCGGAATGTTATGGCGGGAACTGTTGCCATTCCTTTTCTCCATCAGGGATGCTGAACCGCCTGATGTCTTGGTGCTGCACCTCGGGGGCAATGACCTAGGCCAGGTCACTGGCCTTTCCTTAAAACATATGATCTGCAGCGACCTAGCTTATTTACATTATGTGTGGCCTGCCACAATGCTGCTATGGTCGGACATCATACTGCGTCACGCTTACAGGGAGGGTATCAACCTCCAGGCCCTTGACCGTGCTCGTCGCTCGGTGAACAGGGCAGTTGCCCGGTTCTTTGCTGACAAGGGTTTGGGGCGGGTCATCCGACACCCCACCATTAGTCTCCAAAATTACGATCTTTACACAGGGGATGGGGTCCATCTGTCGCCCAGAGGCATGAACCTCTTTTTGGAAGATTTGCAAGCAGGCCTCTTGACCGAGCTGACGGTCGGGGGGGGGCGGTGAGTCTTTATTAAGCCTCCCCGTGTGGCGGGTAGCACTGGTAAGGTAAATATTTATGACCCACAGGTATCCGGCAGGTTCGCAATTGACTGGCCAACACTAGATAGGTACAAGTTGGTTAACGTTGACCGGTCAACGACGAACCAGGCAATGGGGTGATGGCAGGAGCTCTTCAGCATGCATCACCCCGTGATTTGACGGATACACGTCAGAGGGTGGGGTCAGTAGATAGTTTATTGACTACGGTCAACAATTTGTTTGTTGTAAACAAACAAATTGATACAAATGGATACATTGTAGCCAATTGCCATTGGCAATTTTGGGAGGAACCTTACCAGTGTTACTGCGGCCTGCTTGCCTTAAGAATTATAATTGGCTGAGTACCAATTGAAATTTATAATTCGGACTAGGGCATGAATCAATAAATGTGGCCCAATGTCGTTATCCATATACCGGTGTCTGAGTCTTTTTTGGGGGGTGCGCCTGCAAAGAAAGCATGTCTGGGTACATCTCACTCGGTGGCCTTCTTGACTGAGCAGGGATTGGAAGCTGTATTTCTCCATTCTAAATCCACATGCATATCTCTCCGCCATGTTGGCCTGATAAATCCAACTAAAATCAGCCACTACTAATAGATATGGACCAATGGCACACATGCATGTACATGCCACCTAGCCTGCATGTGTCCATGAAGGAGTATTTATTTGCAAAGACTTCCCTAACTTCTCTTTGTGGTGGGGAAGAATATTTTGTCGGACACTCAGTATTTTGGAGAGGAGAAAAGGAGGGGAGTGTATTGTTTATCTGCTGCTTATATGTTAGCTGGTAAAGGGAATCTTGCTAGGATATGCAGATGGTAGTAGGAAAAGAACATAAACTGAGATGGATTCATTCAATGGTGGGATTTAAATTGTTTTACTACCTACTATGTGGGCATGGTATGTTGTGCGTGGCCCTGTGTTGCACCCAAATTAGGACTACTTTATTTCAAAATTTGGATGGGCAGGGCCAGCCAGAATTTCTGCTACTGGTTCTGGTGAACTGGTGTGAACCTGCTGAATCCTACCACTTGATTCATTCCATAAAGAAAGCCATGGTCTTGAGTTTTCGAGAGCTTAGCAAGGCTGTTAATGCTGGACTTTCTGAAGGTTACTCGTTTATAAGGTCACCATAATTTAGAAGTGTCTTGATCTGACTTTTTGCAGGTTGCTCATTCATAGGAACACAAATCATTTGGAATTGACTTGAAAAGGGTCCTCCTATAACATTAGGAGGGTTTTATTTAGTTAACGAAATCCTTCATTTCAAATTTAGAGGCTTCTAGAAGAAGCAAAGAAGCAGTTTGTGCTGGAACCCTAAGGAAGCTTTAAAATGATGAAAGTCATCTTTAATTGGGCTGGTGAAAATGTTGAAAACAGCCATTTCTGGACCTCAGTTGGCCAAATTTTTGTCAACCATGGTTTTATGGTTGCCAGGTCACTAGCATCTAAGCCCCCAAGATTTTGGTCTAAAACCTGAGACCTGCCATGTAATGAGACCTTATGATGACACAGCAGATGACATTAAAAGGTTGCAAGGGTACAAAATTTTCTGGGCCAGCTGACAGTAGGAATAGAAATGGGTTTTTTAGAACCAAATTCACATGCTTTGTAGGCAGAATGAGGTTTAGGGAAGGCTTACTTTCCTAACTCTTCCAAGGTCTGTGTCTCAAAAATAGTGGTGGCCCTGTTTCTACACTACTTGCCTTAATGCAAATGGCATGTTAGTCCCAACTGTGAAGACCTGGAGGCCCTTTCTCCAGTCCCCTTCCCTTTTTCTTTCTTTACTGTGGTGCCAACATTGTATAAACAGAAGATACATCAATAGCTGTATCCGAATCACTGGTATGAGCTGCAAATAGCTGAAGATGAGATGCCTTCAACTTCAAAGCTGTTCCATTCATAGAAATCTGTGTCCAGCAATACTTGCTCAATCATTTGTCTCCCTGCCTGGAGACCTAAGAAAGCACAGCAATCCCCTGAAAACATAAGCCAAAACCCTGAGATCTGGCAACTTCATATCTGGTGATGTAGTATGTATATTTGTGTGTCTGAGTAGAAGGCACCTCTGGATAGATAGATTTAACAAGCAGACCAGAGCTTTATAATGTAGATACAAAAATATGGCACCAGCCTGTGGTGCAGAACATTTCTTGGCATCATATGGGATCATGCTGGCTATCCGCCACATACTTTACTTGCTGTCACTACCATGAATCCACAATGTAGATCACAACCTGACTTTTGGGCTTTCTTCTACTCTATCCAGCCATTAGCAATAACTACTATTGTCATGAGACACCGTGAATATGCAAAATACCTACAGACAGTTATCTCATGGTCAGCTATTATATATACAGTACTTTGTTTTGCAGTGTATCAGACTGTTAATGAGTAAGGAATATGTACTGGGAAGTATTGTATCCTTAATTGCTACCTAGACTTAATGGCCAGAACATCCCTGTCAACCTTCCCGAATTGGCCAGGATTTCCCATTTTTCGGTGCCGATTTTCGCCATTTCCCACCCAGAGCTGCCGAAACCCTGGAATTTGGCAGTGGTGGGAAAGACGTTACTGCACATCCCTTCTGCACAGCTCGCTTCTACACATGCATAGAAGGCTTTTATGCATGCATAGAAGGCTTTTATGCATGCATAGATCCCTTCTATGCTTGTGTAGAACCCTTCTACGCATGTGCAGAAGGGGATCGTAGAAGCCTTCTACACATACGTAAAAGCCTTCTACGCATGCGTAGAAGTGAGCTGTGCAGAACCATTCTGCGCAGGTCCCAGATTGTCCGGAGCCGTGGTTGACAGGTATGGGACAGAATCCTATTGGAAAACATCATGTCACAGAAAGACGTTTAGAACACACACACCCCGGTATTTACAATACTGTCCCCATTCAAAATGCACAATGCTGTTAATACTTGGCATTGGACTAGACAACATTCCAAAATGAAGGACAGTGACTCTATGAAACATCACAGCATTTCTATATAGATGCCATTGCATACAACTTCCAAGAATTCAAAAGCCTTATTTCTAATCTTAGAGGCTTCTAGAAGGAACAAAGTTTGTACTCCTCTCTGTGAAACCTTGAGGAAGATTTAAAAATATGAAACTCATCTTTAGCTAGTGAGAAATGGCTGAAAACAGCTATTTCTGGGCCTCAGTTAGCATACCTGCAATATAAGGTTGTTAGGTCACTATCTTCTAGGTCTCTGGGATTTCAGTCAAAAATGTGAGACAATGTGGCAAGCCTTTGTGATGCTAGGCAATCGGTCCTTATGATGTCACAGCCAAAGGTTTCAAGGAGGTAAAATGTTTTCTGGGGCAGCTGACTAGCAGAAATGGGATATTTTGACCCAGAATCATTATGCAATCTGGCTTTCTAAGCAACATATAATTTAGGAAAGACAACCCACTGTCCTGACTATCTGAAGAATTGTTCTTGAGTCTGCATGTGCCCAGATATTGTGTCTGGGGAAAACAATAATGCTAGGAAAGATGGAAGGCAGCGGGAAAGAGGGAGACCAATCTTGAAATGGATAGACTTTGCTAAAAGAAACCACAGGCTTGTGTTTGTTAAAGTTAAGCAGGGTTGTAGACAGGACATATTAATAAAGTCACTATGAGTCAGAGATGACTTGATGGCATGTAACAACAACAACAACACTAGTTATTAACACTAGATTTTAGGCAGCTACTAAATTAGATAAATTAGGTTTCCATTTAGGTCAGGGTTCCCAAACTTTTTATGCCATGGGCCTGACCATACCCCTAGGACAGCTGAGTGAGCCTGACCATGCCCCCTGGAAGTGGACACATTCCATGTTTATGACAGCCATGGGCACATTTACGCATGTGCAGGCGCATTTTATAGCTGACGTAAACATGTCCGCTTTCGCTTCTGGGCACAGTGGGGGCAGGCCACATGAAATTGTGTCCTGGACTGGGGCCGGCCCATGGGCCATAGGTTGGGAACTCCTGGTTTAGGCTCTCATGAGCATTTTATCAATACATCACATTGGTTAATTGCTGCCAAACGAAATGCACATTTAGTAGTATTATACAATATTGCCTTTTTAGTATTGTAATGTACATCATATGGCAAGTAGAAGAACTGATATTTGAATACCCATAATCAAGATGTTTTTTAAAACCTATCCATCCAAAATGTGGTGGCAAGTCAAGTAGAAAATTGGATAGTACCTTTGTCCTTGGCAGGATTTCATGTTAGCCATGGAAACTTTGATGGGGGGGGGGGGGGGGAATTAGTATTTGCATTCAGATTTGGTATATTCTATAGAGGTCTGTACTCCACATCTTTGATTAAGACTAGCATATCAACTTGCCAACTAGACCTAGAGTTTAATTATTAGATAGATAGATAGATCTTATTTGGGTTATGTATATTATGCACCATTTTAAAAAAAAGTAACTTTTTCAAACTCCAGCCTGACCCTTAGCCAATCTTGTCCCATCCTGTGTACTTTAACTGTCCTGGCTCTCACAGACATATCTTTCCCAGTGTAAGAATCTCCGGTTCAAACTGAAGTTACAAACTGGTGCATATAAATCATGTATTTTACTGTACTTGGCTATTAATTTATTCAGTTGACCATAGCTGAGCTTAGATCTAGGTAAAATGTTTAAGTTTCAGTAACTCTTCCTGGAAAACAAAGATTATCTTTTCAATTTCTCCTTTACTAATTAAAAAATGATCTGGCTAGTGTTACTTTAATAAGATATTTGTCACTGAAAATTGAAACAAAATTAAACTAAATGTTGGTCAACTAGTAAGAGTTAAGGATCACAACAATGCCATATCTATAAGAAATAAAATTGGTAAAAGCAATCCTTTGATAGTTACTAAAAACAAAATTTACATTTTGCATTGCAACATAAGAAAACAGACAATTAACAGAGTTCCATTTGAATTAATATTGAATGAATATTAATTAAAATCATCCAAGGTTACATCTTGACCTCATATTCTGAACTGCAGGTTTCCAGTATATACTCTACACCTTGAGGGTGTTTTCCACCTGTTTACCTTTAGTGGTAAATAGCTCTTTTGCCATCAATTTTAAGTCTTCTGTAAAATCCATAAATCACATATTAAGATACAGAACTAATAATCAATATCACAACAAAAGGGTTTTAATTATCAAAATGCTACCAAATGCTACCCAAAACAGTTCTGCAGGAGATTTTATTTAGGAGCAGAAAGAGGGATAGAACATTTGTCTTTCAATAACTGTTCATAATCTTTATGGAGTTCCTAATAAGATCCATCCAGCTTTTACATTAATGACCTTTTTAGAATGTTCAAAAATGTCCTGGAAAGACATCTGATTCAGAATTATTTTAGTTGACTGTTGTTAATGCCAAACCAAGTAGAGGGAAGCCAGATTTCAAGGACAATTTCCTACAAACAAAACACCAGCAATTTGACAAAGAGGTGAGATGGTGAAGGTCACATCATTGGTCATGTTTGGACCATTTTATTCCTTTCTCATCTAGCTATTATCCACCTACATTTTCTTCTCTCTTTCCCTTCTTTACACTGTATAACACTGTATAAGAGGGATGGACTCTGTGATCTTCCAAGTGTGGCATGGCAGCTTTTATTATGCCTCAGCATTGTGTATGGTTGCTAACTGGAATGAGATCTCAACCTTTGTATATCCTTAGGAACTGCTTCAAGCACAGAATAATGTGTAATGCACAAATGATGTAATAGATAAGTATAGACACTAAGTAATGAAGAACCCTTAATGTCATAGAAATCTTAAACTTGGTAGCATACCTGTCAACCCGCGGCTCCGGGAAAAACAGGACCTGCGCATGCATGGGAGGCTACGCCGCTTGCGCAGCTCCCTATGCAAGCGGCGTAGGCTTACACACATGTGTGGAAGGGTTCTACACGAGTGTAAAACCCTTCTATGCATACGTAGAAGGCGACTTGCGCAGAAGGGCTGTGCAGTACTTCCTTTCCCCCACTGCCAAATTACGGGGTTTTGGCAGCGCGGGTCGGGAAATGACATCAATCAGTGCAGGATTACGGGGTTATCCTGGCCAAATCGGGAAGGTTGACAGGTATGCTTGGTAGCCCCTTGTCAGTTCATCACCAGTTCTTCTACACTGATCTCAGAATGACCTTCAAACACTAGCAAACACATAATATTGCATATGGCAACCCTTTCCTAGCTAGCTCAAAAGGTTACTCTTAATAGTCAAACAAGTTCAATATAAGTGGTCTTTCGTGTATTTACGGTGCTTTAAATAAGAATCAGTGGAAATCAATTCATGCATCGCACTGAAAAAACCTGATATGTAATATGTTACTGAATATGTTACTGTTGATATGATATGATATAAAGCTGTTGTTTTAGGTCAAGATACTTCATAACTCATATATTTCACAGTTCTATTTTTAAAAACAAGAACAACATTTTATATGAAATATCTGTGATGGCCATCAATTCCTTATTAATATCCAATCTGGCTTAACACTGTTACTATTTAGTATTTTTATTTCCACATTATAACCAACATTCTGAGCCCCTTCTAAATAAAAACTTCCATCACTGAAAAAATCTTGATCCTAGTAATACCACTGAGATCTTTATTCATATAATACATTTATACCACGTATATTGAAAGAATGCAAACCCAATTAAAATGGTGAGTATCCTGTGCTGTGCAAAACCAGTCTCTCTGACAAACAGAGCTAGATGCGCACACCAGTAAAATATAAATGCTTCTCTTTTTTATTCATTCAGTAGGAAAATAATGAACAATTATTAAACCTCTTGCTTTGACTTTTGGAGACTGGGTTGATTTTCAATTAAAGCTTCTTCAGATATGGACACTTTTCAATACTGCATCATACATTTCTGCCACAAAGTTGCTAAAAACCTCAGGACATAAGCATAACTGTTGTTGTTTTTTCCCACATGTGAAAGGATATTTAGTGTACTCGCAGCAAACAAATAGTAAACAGAAAATTATTCATTTCTCATTCTTTGTTCCCTTCCAAACCTTAAAACTGTTCATGATCCTTCTTTCCATAATACAACAGTTATGAGCTGTCGGGTTTATTCCTAAATAGAGTGACCATTCTAAGGGTTTCCAAGTATAAACTATTTAGAAATGGCTTATTACTCCCTCTTTCCTGTATCACTCTATGGTAGTGATGGTGAACCTTGCCACTCCAGGTGTTCTTGGACTTCAATTACCAGAAGCCCAAGTCAGTACTCCTGCTGACCATAGCTTCTGGGAATTGAAGTTCAAAAACACCTGGAGTGCCAAGGTTCACCATCACTGCTCTACTTAAAACACAATTTACACAATTTGCACCAGGGCAAACAGGTAGCAGATCATATCACTTCATTAGCCACCTACTATACACATGATCTCAGTTGACCTATCCCAGCACAATGGGGATTTAAATTTCCAGCCTACAATTCTTCACCCAAGTGTTCCAGTCAACTGTGCAGCCAAAGATCACATATTACATATTATAGATGGCAAACAGAGCAGACTATATGTGGTCTGTGATTTCCAAAATTGCCCAAACTGAAGATTCTGTAGGGACTGACATCCACCAGTATAATCTAGAACACCAATGTTCAATTGGCAGAACACAATTTTCAAAAATGCACTTGTGCCCCTGTGCTGATTTAAGGAATAGAAGAATGTTCAGAAAGCTAGTTGTATTCTTGTTTGCACCAATATCATCTTTATTGGTTGTCTACCATACCAGCTTAACAAAACATGGTTTCTCACCATTATCCTAGGCTACAAACATACCATTCCTAAGCTATGGTATAATATTTGTCACTGAAAATTGAAACAAAACTGAACTAAATGTTGGTCAACTAGTAAGAGTTAAGGATCACACCAATCCCATATCTATGAGAAATACAATTGGTAAAAGCAATCTTTTGATAGTTACTTAAAACAAAATTTACATCTTGCATTGCAAGATACCAATAGTATGATATTGGTACAAACAAGAATAAAGGTATCGCCTGTTTACTGCATCTTTTGCATCTTTACAATTTGAATATGGATCACACGGCTAATCTTCCTTAATTCTTCCAAGAATTGAAGACGTAGGATTACAAGACAGCTAACATTTCTCCACCACTCACATCTTCAATGCACTACAAACTCATCATGCTTCAGAGGGGAGAGAATACAGATCAATGCTGTAGAAATCAGCTCTTGACCATACACTGTGGAATCTAACCACCAGCTGACAATTAGAAAGGTTTGGTGTCTATGTAATAACCATGTATGTACTCTCTCACACCTGGCAAGGTGGAATGACCATCACTGAAATATTCTCAGACAAGTGTCTCTCCTCTGGATGCAGACAATCTCATTTCACCCCTTTTCTCCAATCTAATGTTATTACAGCTTCCGACAATACTGCTAATGGTGATAAATCATCCCCACTCATTATTCATTGCTCAGATTAATGAATGACAATTCATCACCAATGCAATGACCACTTTTGAGAAATGAAAAGCATCATTGCTGTCCATTAGCAACTCAATCCCAACAGTAGTTTCAACCAATAAAATCACATAGTACAGAGTAATACTGGAACTAGATTACTATATGCCTCTCACACACCAGGTTTTAGTGGATTTTAACACATAAAATTGCCTATGCAAGGAAAGCGAAAAAAAGAACTATAACTCAATTTTAGCTAAAAAGTGTAACTTTTAATAAAAATATTCCAGTCTCATAAATTTGTTTCCACTGAATAGATATGATTTCCAGGTGAAAACTGTTCCCTTGATTTATGATGAGATGCTCTCCCCTATGACAGTATAAATAAAATGTAATCATTACTAATAACCATTTCCCCCACTATACTTTGAAGTGTGCAATACAGTGTTTGAAATGTGTTTGACTTTTGTCACAATAAGATCCAAAGTTTAACCTTCTCTGGACAACATCAACCAATACACATGTCTTGCAGTATGATCAAATCAATGCAACATAATGGCTCTTCAGTTTGTCTCGTTTTGCACTTTTCTGGCATGTACTTTTTAACACTGATGTGCTCCTCTAGCAATCGGAGGGGGAAAGTACATAATATAATAAGAGAACACAATAAATCAATATACAATGCCTATCTATCATTGTGGAAAGTGATCCAGCTATCTATTTAGCCTTTTTAAAAAAGAGTTTCCAGGATCAGTAAATTCAGATTCATTAATAATTTTTCCAAAAATGACTTGGGCATGCTAGTGTTCAAGTAAACTTGCTTAGAAAACTGTCATTTTGGACTTCAACTCCAGAATCCTTCAGCAGAAAGACCAAAAAAAAATGTTTTTGCAAGCTGTGAATACAGAAGTCAGAATCAGAAAACCTAAGATGAGTTGAAGTTCTTCCACCCATTAACCACAGCCACATAGTAGCAAAGCCACACAAATTCAAGCTACTTCTAGTCTCCCACCTCCTTTTCTGTCTCTGATGTGATTGATCACAGTATTCTAAGCCTCAAAGAAGCCAAGCACCTTCTATTCTGTTATTCTTACGTTAGAGACTATGGCTGCTATTGTGATGTATGTGAGAAGAGGAAGGCTGGTAAGCATCATATCCTTTAGAAGTAATTAATGCTTAGGGTCACCATGCCTTGACAACTCAGGACGGCATCAAGGTGTACTTTTCAGCTACACAGAATTTTAATAGAATCCAACAAAGGGGCTACAGAAAGCATAGTAGATGCAGAGTTACTCATATACCCTCTCCATGGGAAAGGTCCCTGGGTACAAAAGAGATAAAGAAGACTTTTGCAGAGAAGTCAGAAGTTATCAGTAGAACACAAGCTTTGCAAATAGAATGTCCTAGGTTTGAGCACTAGTGAAACATCTCAGGTCCTGTAGAATGAGGTGGGTCTTAGAAGAAAATGTTGGATTAATTTCCAAATATTATGAGCCTATATCCAAATGCAGGCCCATTTACCACTCTTGAGATTTTTGACTGCAAAGCACCCAATGTGGCTAGATCCCTTTGTTGTAATGTACATTATAGTGTGCAATGGTTAACCCAGCCCTGATAATGACTACAACACAGTAAACAGAAAATTGGGAGATCTGGACTGTCTCGTTGCATGTCCCACAAAACAAGAACATGAAACAGGCCACACTTTATACAAGTGAGCTTCCTGCCTAGAGACCAGTTAATTCTTTATGCAAAGAAGCAAAGCAATGTGATAATGGAAAAAGATTTGCCATCTATCCCAAACCTTTCAGTGGTGACATATAGAGTGAATTAAGGTCATTAATTTCAGTGGGGATAAATGGGTTTAATTTTTTTCCAGTGATTCTGGATGTTTGGGTGACTGCCTTGATATATCACATTCAGTTTTCCCCTCTCAAACTCATCATCATCATCATCATCACTATCACCAGCCTCTCTTCACTAGGATTGTGCGTGACCTTCTGGTGTGGATAAAGCCTCTTTATTTTATTATTATTATTATTTGCTCCAAAATTTCAGTTTAAGTATGGCCTTCTGAACAAAATTAGAACAGAATATGGAAGGAGAACATTAGAGGCAGCTAGGTTTTCCATCTCTTTGCAAAAACAACAACAACATACAGTACATTTTCCCTGGATAACATTTCTTAGCAAGACAATAGATTGATTTTGTGATTTAGTTTATTTTTCTCTCTCAATACATTACCCTCTCTTTCTGCATTTCTGTCTGTATATATTGATAGATAGATGTTTTGTATATATAAATATAAAAATTCATTGCTTGAAATCTTCAGAAAAGGGGGTTCCTCTCCCCCCCCTTAACTTGTTACACATCAAAGGAGCTAATATCCACGTTTCCCCTTTAATTCGATCTCTCTTGATGTAAGGCATTAGTGACGTCTGGTGAATTACATTCAACGTGATGATTTTCTATTAAGGGCAGATTCAGGAGTCCAAGCGGAAAGCACCGGATAGGCTGCGCACAATTCAAAAGTAACCTGTGGTCTCTCCGGACGGCAATCGCTGGAGCTCGGACGCCATCTACTGGCCGTACTGGATGCATGTGTGGGTTTTTTTCCTCCACCAAACATAGCTTTTCCTTCGGCATTTATTCATCATGTGTCAACCCAGTTCTACAAGAAACAAGATACCAGCTAGACACCTCGGAAAGAAACAAAATAAACAAGCAACCCGCCCATTTTTTCTCTTTGGTTTTTCATTCCAACCGACAACATATTCAGAATAATATGCTCTAATCATAGGGGAGGGGAAAGAGAGGGGACATCATACCATGTGCCCAGTTAAAAAGGAAAATGGGGAGGGGGGAGAGGGAGAAAACAAAAATATTTCCAATCAGACATTCAAACCCTATGCAAAAAACCTCCACCAACACCACTTCATCATCTTATCCCGAGCTGACATTTCAGCAAAACAGGTGGGAGATTCACTGCCAAAAGGCTGAATTTGTGCTATTAGACCTAACGCTCCCAACTGTATTAGCTGTCACTCAAAACAGGAAAAGGCGAACTTGCTAAACAACTGCTTTGTTTTTTTTATTTAAAATGTAGGCATATAAGCCTGCCATTCTGCAGCCCTCGATCTAAAAAACAACAACAACCCCACACATCTCTTTTTCAGCATTTTGAAATATTATGCAATGTAATCTCAGGAAACACAAATTTCTGATATCGTTTCTTTTCACACATCCTTGCTCTGGAACATAAATAATCCTAGCAATAAAAACAATTTTTTAAAAAATCTCTATTGCATATTTTCATGTGGAGCAGGGGGATCCTATGATACATGTATAACAAATTGAAATGGAGAGGGAAACAGAGGAAAATAGAGGTGGGGAAGAGAGAAACAGACTGGAAATCAGATGTCAAAATCCAGAATAGTATTTTGCTTTTTTTTAAATGCACAAATTATTATTTCTGCTTTATAGATACCATTAACATCACAGTGGGTCGTATTTTTGTTATTAAAATAAAGTGGGTTTTAAAGGGAAGAAAAGGAAGCATTGGTATGAAAAGGCATAGCTGAAGTTTTAGGATTCAAACTTTGTGTCTTCTATATATATATATATATCTATTTTATTTTTCCAAAAATGTTTTATTAGGAAAGCTATACCAGACGCATCACTGTACAATGATTAAACATTATCTTTACACTTTATAGTCACTTGAAAGTACAGAATAAATATATGCACATTTGTATTTGTGTCTCTCTGTGTGTGTTTGCGTGTGAGCGAAGGAAAGAGAGAAAGAGAACGAGAGACATTAAAAGTGCTTCTTCTATAGAAATGCCAGCCATAGGTATCCAGTAAAAATTTTGCTTTTCCTTCCTCCACCTGTATATTTATTATCCTGGAGTCACTTTAATGAGAAAGGTGGCTGTTCTCCAAAAAAGCAAACTTAATAAAATGGTAATGACCTTTCATGTAAGTGAACCACAGGAGGGAACCAATAGAAAGCTTTCCTTACTTAACAGGATGGTGGTTAGGTTGGTGGTGAGTCTTTCATCTCCCTTCTGCAAAAGGAAGGGGAATTTACCTTGTCCTCCTTTTAATGGCAGGAAGGAGGGAGGACAGAAGGAACACAGGAAACCCAGGATGGCTAGCAACGTGGACTGGGGAGGGCTGGGAATGCCTCTGTTTGGGTCGGTGGGTGAAAGGAACAGAGAGAGAGAAAGATGAGAGTGAGAACATTAAAAAAAGACCCACCCCTCCCCTCCTGCAGCTTCCAGACATGCAGCAAAATGCACTGATGTTGTTCTTTTTAAACACCCCGCTTTTATGTTTTGTTTGCTTCTAAATCAATGTACAGAATCTGTGCCATGATGAGGGACTAGAAGAAACAAATCCACAAAAGATGCCACCCTCCCCGCAACAGAAAGAAATGAATGGAAGGGTTTGTTGGTGGTGGTTTTGTGTTGGGGGGGGGGGCTACAGCAGAAAGAGAGAGAGAGCGCACACAAGAGAGAGAAAGAGAGAGTGCGCCATACGTGTAGAATTTACTTTGTCAGGATTGAGACAAAGATCTCCCATGATGCTAATGGGAATAATATTCTTATACCTTAGACAACATGGCACAGTCAAAGTCCCAGTGGTTTTTGTTTTGTTTTTCAGTATAAAAAATAATGATTGATTAACATCTGCTGGCAAAAAGTCTGCAAAGGCACTTTATCAATTAATGATCATCTGAGTCGGGCCCTTTTCTCCAAACCAACATCTGGCAGGGGCAACACACAGAGCTGTATCCTCTAGTTATCAGCATGCGGTGGTTGTCTTGGGGGTGGGTGGGGGGAAGAGAAGGGAAAGGAAAGGATGGGAACCAGGGTGGTGAGAGGAGGGGGGTCTACAAGGTATGAGGGGCTAGGATTTGGCTGTAAAAGCTAGACATTTTCAAAACCTATAAGTGGTCTTCTCCAGGACTTCGAGGTAATCCGGCTTGGTTTGGAGTTTGGCCCTTAACTCGAGGTATTCACTTTGGGGGATTTGGTGATGGTCAGGAAAGCCCTTACCAGCTGAGAAGAGAAGGGTTTCTTTCAGCCTGGCGTCCTGCTGCAGGTCTGGATATTGCATGCCAGGGGGGTGCACGTGCAGTTCCTTTAATTTGGGCACTGTGCCATAGAGGCAGTCCACAAAGCCCACTGTGCATGGAGGGGCTAAGGGTGGCCTCTCCCTGCTGTCTAAAATGGCACCACTAGGGGGGAATAACACCACCCCACCATTCTTCTCGTGATGGAAGATGGGTGGCACCAATGCTAGTTCCCCCATGAGAGGCAAACCCACACCAAGACCCCCTCCAGGCGGGTGTGGGGGATGGTTGGTGGTCACTATGGTGTTGAGCTGTGAACTGGATACAGCCAAGCTCCACTCTTTCTCTTTCTCCAGCAAGGTCCTGTAGCAGCTACTGCTCCCGCTGTCCTTAATGGTGTCAACAAACTGTTCCCCTGAACAGCCACCTCCTCCACCGCCTCCAAGAAGGATGTCCCCTGGTTGCGCAGCTTCCCCTGCTACCACTTCATCCTCCTCACGCGGTTTGTAGATGGGGTTGTTGCACATCTGGGTTACTGGATGTGGGATGTAATCATAGACATGACCCACTGGGGCTGCCTTCTCTGGGGAGGCACTAATCCCCCCAACTCCTCCACTGCCACTTTCTTCAAAAAGATGGTGGCACTGCATTTGGATGCCAGTCAAGTCGAGAGCCTCCTGCCGCTGCGTATTCCGGAAGGGAAGCTTCTTGCGGCGGTGGCGTAGGACAAAGGCAAAAAGGCCCGCAGAAATGAAGACCGCAGAGAAGAACAGTACCAGGAGACTGAGGATGAGCACAGAGAGGGGAACGGGGCCTCCTGCTGCTGGGGGAAGCTCATAGGGTGAGGGGCTGGTGGGGCTAGCATGACCTGGCGCTGGTGGGACTGGTGAGACAGCGGCAGCATGCAACATCTCTGGGCATAGCACCTCGAGCTCCACAGAGCGGATATCTCGGTCGGTGAGGTTCTCGGGGCTAGCACAGAGGACATCCCCCACAACAATGACCGAGCTGATGGTTTCAATCCACTGCTTGAGCGGCACCAGATCACAGGTGCAGTCCCAAGGGTTGAGCTTCAGGTCAATTTGGACAATGGCATTGAGGTGTTCCAGCACACCTGCCACAGGCAAGTACAGGAATTTGTTGTTCCTCAGGTTAAGCCTGGCCAGAGAGGTGCCGGCAAAGGCATCAGTAGGCAGGGTCCTCAAGAGATTGTCATTGAGGAAGAGCAGTTTCAGATTGGGCATGAGGCTAAAGGCGGCAGGCTGGATCTCCCTGATCTGGTTGTACTCAAAGTACAGATAATGCAGACTCTGCAAGCCTCTGAACATGCCCGGGGTCAACCTTTCAATGTCATTGCCATTCAGGTACAGGCTCTTCAGATTCGGCAGATTGATAAAGGCCCCATCCTGCACATAGGAGATCCGATTGTTCCCAAGATGTAGAAGATCCAAGGAGGAAAAATTCCAGAAATCTGATCGGTAAATTTTCTGTATCAAATTCCCACTCAGGTACAGTTTCTTGGCATTCACCGGCCGGGGCAGGAGCTCAGAAATATTGTGGAACCCTCTTTCCTTGCAATTGACTGTCAGGCCCAAGTCGTTGATGTGCAAACTGCAAGAGCAGCCGCTAGGGCATATGATCGGGATTGGTGGCCTCGTCTGGTACGCAGCAACGGGAGCCTGGTTGGGGCCAGGATATAGGCCTCGAGGTGTCGGGGGTGGTTTGTGTGTCCTGGGGTGTTTTGTAGGTTTGGGCGGCTTAATGGAGGTCTTGTATTCAACGGATGAAGCAGTGAAATGGAAGGAGGACAACATGGAAGAAGGCTTAGTGGGCCATGCATGCTCTTTGCTTGATGGGACCTGAGGGAGTCCAATGTTGACCAGGTCTGAGTCAGACAGCATAGGGCAAAGTTTGTTTCTTTTAATTTCCCTCAGGTCCTTACCGTGAAAATGGAAAGGTGTCTCACAGGTTATGTCCCCCACAAGGGCCGTGTAAGGGATGCGCTCCAACCAGTTCTTTAACTGAACAATCTCACAAGTACAGTTCCATGGGTTCTCCTCCAACTGGATTTCCATCAAGCTCCTGCCGATATGGTCCAGCATTCCTCGGTAGGAGAGCACTTTCAACCGGTTCCCCCGCAAGTCCAAGTGAGTTAAGGACACAGACTTAAATAAATTGGTGGGCAGTGCTGGGATAAGGTTGTCATTCAAGATAAGGACCCGAAGTTTGCTCAGGTTCCGGAATGCCCCACTTTCAATCCGTTTAATGACATTGTAATCTGCCTGCAGATATTCCAGACTTTCCAAGCCAAGGAAAGTATCATTTCTGAAGATGTCTAATTTATTCTCATGCAAATACAATCTCTTCAGGATTTTGAGCCCATTAAAGGCGCCAATCTGAATATCTTGTAGAGCATTGTTCCCAAGGTTAATAGAAACAGCGTTGTTCAAATGGAGAAAACTGTTGGTGTACAATCTCCTCATGGAATTTCTCTGCAAGTAAAGTTTGAAAGGTCTGGACCACGACTCCGTTATCTGACTAATATTTATAAATCCCTTGTTGTCGCAGTGTATATGAAAAAGGCTTTCTTTGACTTCACAGTAACAAGGGTCGAAGCAAGGCTCCTCAATTTCCTCCGAGTCCTCTATCAAAGGAATAGGGGTAGTCCATGCCACAGCAGTTGTGCTTAAAAGAATAATCCACAGCATCCTTCTCTTACGGGGAGGCTCTGCTGTCGGAGACTTCATGGTCACGATGGATTACGAAACTGCAACAGAAGTTAAAAAAACACAAACAGATTACAGCTGATCACTGTTCCATCAGGCGGGCACTCCATAGCAAACCAAATTCCACTCACAACAAAGGAGAGAGGCTGTTGGGTTATTTAGAAGTATGTTCAAAAAGCAAATTCTAGAACAACCAGCAAATTCTTCCCCCATTTTCAGCTTAAGTGATACTGGGAAATTTTAATCATGCAATGGCCTTCTCTTTCCCATCCTATCCATCCCCCTTTAGGCTGTTTGGTAGATGACACCACCATTAAAAACAGCGGACATATAGGGCCTATGTTGTGAAAGGCACACCTGCATTTACCCCTAGAAACAGAAACCACCAAAGCTCAAGAAGCAGATGGTCTTACCTCTACTCTTCCCTTAAGAAGAAGAGAAAGTAGACAGGGTGAAGAGAAAGGTCTCTCCTACTACAGATGAAACTATTTAGACTGCGGACTAAAATATATCATTGCAAACACACATCCACTTAACTCCAAAGTTATTCATTTTCAACATGAGAATATCTGATCCACTAGCTGTCACTTCAAGAAAAGGACAAAACAAGTTTCTAGCATCTCAGCTCTCTGCAGAAATTTTCATAGTTGGGATTATATTCCTGCACACGGCGAGCAGCAAATGCTCCTCTTGAAGGGGGGAGGGAGGGGGAGAATAAGCCTCTTTCTCTTTTGAGCACGCAAAATGGATTAACACAACTGGTATAGTATCAGATAAATGCAGAGTCTATATTAGTCATTTCAGCTGATTAAAGCATTTAGAGATGATTAATTGTTAGGAAGCGCATGCCTCTGCCATCCGTAGATCCAAGGGGGAAGTGACAGTTGAAGGCAAGGGATTCAAAAGGCTGATGGAGTGTGTGTGTATGCATATTTATATGTGGAAAGGAGGATTTTAATCAGGATATCTTCTACCTGTAGGACCATGCAGGGGTGAACTATCAGGATGAAGGTAATGAGGAGAAAGATGAAAAGTGAGAGGAAGAGATTTAAAAAAATACCTTGACACTAACTAGATTTTTAAATAAACCAGCCTAAAAAGCATTAAAGAGTCTACTTTAAGGAGATTACTGGCATCCTGTGACCTACACAGCTTTGTTAATTGGGGACGGTTTTATTTCTTGCCTCCCCCCCCGCCCCCGCCCCCCTTCCAACAGTGAAAAAGAAATCTCTGATGAATCTGAATCCTGACAACGGTGGCTTTGCAGCCCCTGTCAACCCTGCCCATTCAAAAGGTTTGCCAGCGTCCTGCTATTCAGTTCTGCTCCCTTTCTAGCAGAGCAGCTTCACAGATATGGATTATATTGCACTCCCCCCCACCCCCCTGCAGAGAAAGGGAATTCCTTCCATCTCACCAGGATAAAAAAGCAGATGGGGGTACCCTGAAAAAGAGAATATGACATGTTTTGGAAGAAGTATAGAGGAAAGAGGAGAGGATAATTTTTAAAAAAAGAATCTGGAAGATCAATTTGCAAATGAAGGGGAAGGAGAAACCAGTTGGAAGGAAAGTCTCCAGGGAAATGAGAGGGGTCTCCTTTGAATGTTCCCTTCCTTCCTTCTGTAAAGCCATTTTTTTAAAAAAAAAATACATTAACTCCTAAAGTGTGCATAGGTGTAAATAGACAGCTATTGATAAATATCAGTAGATTGATAACAGATAAGGTACAGAGGCAGAAAAGGCAAGCGGCAGTTGATGGGGGATAGAAAGAAAGGGAGGGAGAGATCCAGAAAAAGATTGTACTTACCGGGTCGAAGGAGAGATTTTTAGCACATTCAGAGAGCGCAGGGGAAAATGCCAAACCCGGTCGGGAGGCAGGAAAAGAAGACGTAGGCATGTATTGAATTGTCAAGGGCTTCCTTTTGTAGAAAAATAAATAAATAATAAGGATAACTGGGTTTTCTCGCTTTCTCTGTGCTCCGGTTTTCTACTCCTGCTGAAGGCTGAGGCGAAAGGAAAAGGGGGGGGGGCATTTCAGCAAGCCAAGATGAGACGTGCTAGGAATGCAATAGGCTTCTTTAGGATGCAGAGATGCTGTTTGGCTCAGTCAATGGAGGAGGGAAGCAAAGGGACTCGATGCAGGCGCTCCTTTGGGCTGCCACTGTGTCCGCCGTCGCTGCCTTTTCTGGGTACCACCAGCACCTCATCTTCTGGAGAAAGATGGGAGAGACAGGACTCCTTTCCACTCCTCCTCTTTCTCAATTTCTCCCTCTCCCTCTCTCTGGATGCCTCTCTCTGCCTGTTGTTGCCCACAGATCAAGCTCTCTCTGTCTCTCTGTCTTCTCTCCCCCCCCCCAACGTCATGAATGCCAGCTTCAAGAAAAAGGGGAACCAATGTAAGAGGATGCGCTTGGCACCAGGTCGGGGAGAGGGAGGGGGCCTCCAGCGTATGGGAAGCCCTGACCGTAGGATGGGGTTTGCCGCCTCCCCACTCCACCCCTCTTTTCTTGTTTAGAAGGGGAGGATTGTTTTTTTTTTGGGGGGGAGTTATTTTGGGGTGGGTGATGGGTGGGAGGAAACCGGAGTGTGGGAGATCCCTGATAAATGGGGCGAGTGGGAGCGGCCAAGAGAGAAGCCAATCAAGGAGGATGGGGGGACCAGAAAGCCTCTTTTCCTGGGAGGAAGGATGCAGAATGATACCAAAAAAAAAGAAGGGGGGAGAGAAGGGGAAGGTCCCCAGGTCAGGGGAAGTGTGCAAATACCAACAAATCCTTGTGCTCTGCAGCCATTAAAGGGGGGATAGAGATCCGCTCCCCCCTTTTCCCCACACTCAGCTGAGGAGGATCATCCCCTCCTTGGCATCCCTAAACACTGCCTGCAGTTCTCCATCATCCCTCTACCTGTCCTAGGAGACGTCTAGAGGGTTGGGGTGTGTGGGGAGGTATGCAGAGGCCACCTTGGAGAAAACTTGCAAGAGGGCTTTTTTCTCCTCCCAGCTGGTCCCCATCCACTCTGGTCCTCAACTCCTTTTCTCCCTAGTCCCTTCCCTCCCATCCTCGCTGCACTAGGGGGTGGGACAGAATAGCCTTCACTCTGCCCTCTCCAGGATCCAACAGGCGCCCATCGCTTGCCACACCCTCCCCCCCACCCCCCACCCCCCAAAAAAAACCTTAGTCAAATGCTAGGAGCCACGAACATCTGGATTTCCAACCCTTGCCTTGCCAGATGTGAAAAGAAGAGGGGTGGGATTTAACCCCTCGGCTGCCACCACTCTCTCTCACTGCCGTCCTCCAGCACTCCGGTTTGATTTCCCATCATCATCCCCTTCCTTCTTTCTCCCTCTCCCTTCACACACACAGCTCAAAATAAGAAATATTCGCCGAAACCGGCACCGCAGAAGGAGGAATCTCTGCCTGGATCCCAGAAGAAGACAAGAAAAGGGGGAGAGGGGGGTCAAACAGCTCCAAAGGTAAGTAAATCTACCTTTCTCTCGTTCTCTCTCTCTTTTCCTTTGGAAAGCACGGGGGTAAAGGGTTAAAAAAGAGAAAGCACATGAGATTAGAGTGGCGGGTGGGGTAGCGGGCAGGCAAGGAGAGAAAGGGTTGCTCCAGAGTAAAGGAAAGGCGCTTGGTCACAGTTCAGCTGGCTGGCCAGGAACGGATAGGGATCTTAGATGCAGGGTTCCCGGGAGGCGAAAAAACATCTCGCCTTCTCGCCTAAAATCGCCGCCCCGCATCTCCGTTTTTTCGCAAATTTACACGTTTTAAAGGAATAAACCAGATTAATGGGTGCATGAATCCTTTGAATAAGAAAAACTTTATTATTATTATTATTATTATTATTATTATTATTATTATTATTATTATTATTATTATTATTATTATTATTATTATTATTATTATTATTATTATTATTATTATTATTATTATTATTTATTTATTTATTTATTTATTTATTTATTTATTTATTTATTTATTTCAGGGGAGGTATTGGGCTTACTTTTGAGGCAGGATTTTTTCATTCTGGCCACCTCTCCGCATGGGAGCAATGCCAGTTACACTTTTATACCGCTCCATAGCCTTAGTGTTCTTTCTGGGTGGCTCAGAAAGTCAGTAGCATTTTGCACTCCACCACCACCCCCCTCGCCCCCGCCCGACATGCTGGGAACCTCATTTTCCGACCTCGGATGGATGGGAGGCTGAGTCAACCTCCATCCCCGTCAGGATCGAACTCACGCCGTTTAGACTGCAGTACAGCAGTTTAACCACTGCGCCACCAGGGCTCTTCATGAAGGGAGATGGGATTGGCAAGGGGGTAGGTGGGCCCTTTGCCTCGATCCCTCAGAGACTTCCTTGCCTTGGAGGGGATGAGGTCCCCACCCCCAGACAGCATCCCTATAAAAGTCTCCATCACTGCCCCAGCCGGCCCCAGTGACGAAAGATCCCCACCGAAAGAGCGGCCAACGTCTCCAGCCCCTCCTGTTTCACGCGGCTTCCACCGGCAGCAGCATTAGCGCCTCTGGTGCTCAGGGTCAACCTCAGTCTGACCACCACCACCACCACCATGTCCATCCGCATGTCTGGATGTTGCATGAAAGCAGCGCGACTCAGTGATTTAAACAGACACGCATCGCTATTTACTCTGTGTGTTTGAGAGCGAGAAAGAGAGATGGGGGCACTTGCGATGGAACAAGCTCGTGTTGTGTGTGTGTGTGAGTGAGTGAGTGTGTGTGAGAGAGAGATTGAGAGAGAGAGAGAGAGATGCGGGGGGCACTTGCTGAGGGACAAGTTCTTTCCACACCCGATTCCTTTTCCTTTAGGGGTGGGTTTTCTCTCTCTGTGCAACCAGAGCGCCCCGCCCCCTGCCCCCCCAAAAAAAACACCATCGCAGAAAAAGACCCCTGCATCGCGGTTTAGGCCCGCCTGCTGGTCCTCAAACGCCGGCAAGTCGAAAGAGGCGAAACGTCTCTCCCCCCCCCCCCCCACCCCACCCCGCCACGGCCCTTCCCTTCCAGCCCCCGCTCCACTCCAGGGGCCAATAAAGCAAGGCGCAAGGAGGGACGGATACCTAAGGCGGTGCCGGGCGCCTTGATCGCCGGGCGGAGGTCCCACGCGGACCTCCGCCATCCCCCGCTTGGCAGCAGGGAAGAGCTCCATGGCATGCAGGGCCGCCCCGGGGCCCCAGGTCAGCCCAGCCGAGCCCTCGCCGCTCGCCGCCCTGCTGGGGGGTGGGGGGTGGGGGTCGCGCCGGGCAAGCGGGAAGCCGAGCAGCCCAGGCGGGCAGGGCGCCTGGGCGGCGGGTCCCTGGGAAGAGCCAGGCCCGCGGTCGGTTCAGCTCCGGCTCTTCGGCCCAGGCTCCGAGGAGGCGGCTGGGGAGGGAGCGAGACGGGGTGGGGTGGAGGCCCCCCGGCGGGCTCCACAAAGGGGCAGATGTGCTTTTTGTTTTTGGAAGCAAGTTTTGACTCGTTGCTTGCTTCGGATATTATTTGTGCCATTCTGTTCCATATTGAGATATCGGATCTGCTGCATATACATCTGGCGAATTTGCTACTTCTCCCGTATTGTTAGGGACTGCAGTGGCTCGGTGGTTATGGTGCTGAACTTTGACGACTGGAAGGTCGGCAGGTTAGCAGTTCAAGC